>CM028346.1:21488488-22126918 GCA_016618105.1 Dendrobium huoshanense | reverse complement strand
TAATGAGTGATGTTCATGTAGTGCTTTATCTTGGTAAAAATAAAATCCATGAGAAACAATATGTAATAAAAATAAGAACTACGCTTATTTAAAATATAAAATTGACTTTATTTTTAAAATAAAATATAAATAAAATAAAATTTAAAACATTTTAAGAAACATAAATAATCAGTGATTCTAAATGCCCCCTAAGTTGAGTAGGCTAAGGGTTCATCTGGGACATCTTTGTTACTATTTTTTAAAACTATTTTTTAGTACAAAAATTTCTTGAACTAAAAACTTTTATACAAAAAACTACTTTAGAAAATAGTAAAAAAGTTATCTCAAATGAAGCCTAAATCCCAAGAAAACTATATTCACATAATGCACATGAAAAAGGAAGAAGTAAATGTGAGAGCCATGCCTAATGATTTCTCTTTTATGCCTCCCAAAAACAATAAACATCGCTTGAGTCGAAGTCTAACCATAATTTCTTTACTCTACCCCTCTCTAACAAGTCATAATTTTGGAAGTTAAATAACAACTTTCTTACAACTATCACACTCTAACAAATCTTATTATAAAAATCTTGTTGCTACATAAATTCTACAATGCAACAATAAAACTATAGCAAAAAAGAGCTATAAAAACTCCCTTTAGAAAAATAAAATGCACCAAATAAACCATAAAACCCCCGACACAACATACAGTAATATATCAAGTATGACCTAACTTGAATAGACACCAGCTAGTAATTAAATCCAGTGAGGAAAAGGGGCATATCTCAGCTATTTAAGTGGAGTAGGCGCAATATTCCCTCACCTTTGGGGAGGAACTTCAGTGGCCTTAGATTTCTTCTTGCAAGTGGCTTATAAGTGATGCAACCAGCACCATTTTTTCCCATAAATTCTGAGGTTTGGTAGAAACCTTGAGAGAATATTAGCAAATATGGCAGATACAAGCCGTGTTATTGGTGGAATTCAAGCATATGTAGGCTATACAATAACAGATGGTGGTGGCAGCTATGGTGGGGAAAAGATATGGAAGGAGCTTATCGGCAGGCGTTTTTTTTTTATGTAGGAGATACGTATGAGGATTTGAAGTGGTGCAGGTGAAGGAAAATTAGCTTCACAAAGATATTTTTTAAGCTAAACTTCCTTTCAATCTTCTAAAAAATCCACATTACAAGAATGTATTTACTTTTTTTCTTTTAATAGCAACCATTCAGGATATATTCCATTTGGACACATATGTAATTAAATAAAAGTTATTGGGAGAGAAAGAGAGAGATGTAAGTACCATCTACTAAATCTGTGCACAATTGCACTTGTTCTGACCAGATTCAATAAATATAACCTATAAAAATTTTGGATTCATATCCTCTGGATGTGCCTGTGAGTGTTGTTCTATGTGCATAGAGTATTTGAATCTATTATGAAGCAGGTCCTGGGAGTCTGTGTGCATAATTGAAACTTTTGAAATTTTCCCTAGGAGCATAGCATTGCCGGAGTAGGCAGCATTGCGACATTAAGGCTTCTATCTTTTGGCCAAATTAATTCAAGCTGCGATGCTGGGGCGGTGTTGTGGTGTCATGCTCTCCAGCAGAGAGCGCTGCAGCACTATATTGCCGAGCGTCATGGGCCAGATCTAAATCTTTTAAAAATATTATTTTTCCACTCATTTCATTTTTTTATCAAAACCTATTTTGCCCCTTAAGCAACTGCTAGGGAGAGAGAGAGAGGAATAATCCTAGAGAAAGAAAGTTAGGTTTTAGCACCTCCGACTCATTTTCTGCTATTGGTCCAATTCGAAAAGTTATCTGGATCTAGGTATGTTACATTCTGCCTATCTTTGTTTTCAACAATATAAAATTTTGAGATTTTTCCTGATTAAATTTATAATTTTGTAGTGTAAAAATGAGAATAACTTTACAACAGCTAAACTTTTAACATGTAACTTTCTGTATGTTATAGATATGACTATTCTTAACGTTTATGTATTTTTAGAACAAATTCTACCAGGTAATTTACGAAGTGTGCCATTTTTATCAAATACAACAACAACATCAAGCCTTTATCCCACTACGTAGATGAATTCTTTTTCTCTATTGTGTCCTATTTAAAGTCAAATTATCATTTAAGTCTAATAAAGAAATGTTATTTTTAATATTTTCTAACCAAGTCTTTTAAGTCAACCTCTACCTTTCTTAAGATAGGCCATGCAAATTTAATACATATGCTCTCCTAACAGGTTCATCAAAATACCACTGTTTTACATGACCAAACCATCTGAGGCAACTCTATTTAGTTTTATTTGTCATTGTAGCTACTTCTACCTCTTCACAGATATGCTTGTTTCATATCCGTCTCTAAGAGTAAATCCACTCATCCACCTGAGCATCCACCATTTTTATCAAATAAGAAAATAATTTTGATTGTAGAAAATATTGATGTGGTATAATTAAAATTTTAAAATAGTGTTCTGAATAATCCTTGAAAATCTGATAAAATTTTAAAAATTTAAGACTCTGCTCAGTAAATAAATATGTTATTTAATGGTAAAATATTATGTGAATATCTAAACATTTATCTATATTTCTTTTATTGCAATGGAATAAGATGTGTTTTTCTACTTGAAATGTGTGATTGCACGGAGGTCTGATATTGGAGGAAGTTCTAGAGCTAAATGCATAGGAAATCATAAGGGTTTGAATTTCTAAAAATTTGATATGCATTAAACATTTAAGAGTCATAAGGGCATGTTTTCTTTCTGATATGCTAATATATTGAGTCATAAGGGCTTGAATTCTGATATATGTTTATGATGGGAGGTATAAATGCATGTATTCTAATATCTGTTTATGATGAGAGGTATACGGGTCTAAGAGAAATTGTTACTTTCTACTCTGATATATGAAGTGCTTGTTTATTTACTTTTAATGCACAGTCCTTTTTATTTCAATTATTTGCAATTAATATTATGCTTAGTATGATAATTTTTGTATGAACTGACTTTAAATTAAGTTAAATATGTAATAAGTGAATTATAAAAAATTTAGATCAATTGGTATATTTTCTTTACTTACTGCGTTATATTGGCTCACACTTATTCAACACTCTATTTTAGATATGGGGAAAGGGAATAGTCAATTGAATAGCTGAGGACTCAAGATTTGATCTATTTGAGTGTGTAGAGGTTTTTTTTTTTAATTTTGGTACAATCATAACTAGTTATATAATTGTCCTATTTTGGTATATAGCAATGCGCTGTAGTGTATAATTATTATATATACATTTTGATGATGAATGAAAAAAATAAACTTATGGATGAGTATTTTCTTATACTTACCGAAAGTTAATTAGAAGCTTTGTGGTCAGGTTTAATTCAAAGAAATCTAAAAAAGTTCCAAAATTTTAGATCTTGAGCGTAATCTGTCACAATTTAACACAACATGACATGTTCTATCTATGGGTCATATTGAATTGGGTTGTGATAAGAAATTCATTATTGAAAATAAAATTAAACCTACAAAGAGATTGGGAAAGGAGAAAGAAATTAGCTAGATGTGTAAAAGTTAGATGGATCCTTAAAAAAGGCCATTCCTAAATTTTATGAGAGACAAATAATTACCTAATATTCATTAAAACTATCAATTGTGAAGGGCAATATAAAGATAAATTATTCATTTTCAATTTGATCTAAAAGATAATCATGATGATTGGCTTTCAAATATTATTCAAATTATTAGTGATAATG
This sequence comes from Dendrobium huoshanense, assembly GCA_016618105.1. Taxonomy (NCBI): domain Eukaryota; kingdom Viridiplantae; phylum Streptophyta; class Magnoliopsida; order Asparagales; family Orchidaceae; genus Dendrobium; species Dendrobium huoshanense. The sequence continues at coordinate 22,123,183 of CM028346.1, read as the reverse complement.
AACTAGTTGGTAGAGCAACAAAGCCGTTTCTAGAGCAAACATATCCTCACATCTATCAGAATTCATGTGTTGTGCATACTCTCAATTTTGCTCTAAGAAATATTTATTTAGCTAAAAATACTAAAGTAAATGAAATCACTTATAATAAATGTCATTGACCGCAATGATTGTAGGAGATGCTATTTTAATTAGATTTTTAATATTGAATCACTCTATAAAATTTTATGTGTTCAATGATTTCTCAAATTTGAGAATGTTTATTGTTGTTGAAACTCATTTGGCCTCTATTATAGTAATATTGAGAAGATTTAAACAAATAAAAAATGTAGTTCAATCCATAATGATTAATGAGAAGTGCTTATTATCGAGAGAATAATATTGAAAAGATAAGATATATAAAAGAAAATATATTCAATGATTTATAATGGGATAAAATCAATAACATTTTATTTTATGTTGGCTAAAATGAAAGATATATAATATATATATTATAATATATTATATATAAAATATATATATATATATATATATATATATATATATATATATATATATATATATATATATATATATATATATATATATATATATATATATCAAAGTTTTAAAATGCGAAATCGGGAATCGAAAAGTTTTTTCTAAGTGAGGCGAGGCGTAACCTCGAGACGTAAGCCTCAAAACGATTAAAATAAATTAATTTAAAATTATAAATAATGACAAAATAACAAAATATTATGTCAACTATGAATTTGAAGATTGGTTTTAAGATAATATTACTGGAATACAAGATTTAAAATAAACTCACTTAAAAATAAAACATCCCCTTATGATCAAGACCCAAAGCAGGCTCATCATTATTTTGATTGTCTTTAGAAGAATCTTCATAATTAATATCAAAGTCATCTTCAAACTCTTCGTCATCTATAATATTTTTTTCTTTATCTCCTATATCAGTTAATATTTATTAGCTCTAAAATGAAACAATAGTAACATACAAAATAATTCATTATATTTAAGAATACCTTTGAATTTTTTTGAAGCTTCAATCTCACTTTGTTTATTTCTTTTATATACTTGGGTAGTTACTTCATAGTCTTCTTCATTGACATGAGTTTCTCCTTCTGCTTCAACTTCAGAAACATCAGCATTCTTAGGAGTAACACATTAATCATCAGATTGTAACTCATAAACAAGCAAATGGTCAATTTCATTCTCAATATTTCCTTGATTCTGCAATTTGAGATGTCTATCTTTCAAGTTTTTTGTTAAACATAATATAAACTAGTTTGTTCATTCGATCTGCCGCCAATTAATTTCTTCTTTTTGTATGAATTTGATTGAAGATACTCCAATTACGCTCGCATGCAGAAGCCGAACACGTCAGGCTAAGAACTTTAACTGCAAAAGCTTTCAATTTAGGAACATCATCTCCAAACTGAACTCACCAACATTCTACATGAAGACAAACATAGTATTTTATGAATATTGGTTGAAGTAGAAGACTTGAACATAAATATTAACATTAAAATTATAAATACACAAAACTATAAACATACCAGGAGATCGTGTTTTGTAGCATGGTTGTGCTGCTCTAAATCCAAACATTCCCTTCTTCAAATGAAAATCCTCAAGTTGATCATTCACTTTAAGGTAGTCTTCTTCAGAAATGAGTCTGTCCATACATGCATACAAACCAGTTTTCACCTTTTTGTCAACATGAAAATCCTTATCATAATGAAATTGGAGGTTTAAATAGTACGCAACAGCATGTAAGTGTTGGTGTAATTGTCAATCCCACTTTTCATCTATAATATCTCATATTTCTTTGTAGGCATTTTCTTGACATCTCAATTCTTTTGCAATGTCTTCTTTAGCCCTATTCATTGCTTCATAAATAAATCTTATAGCCGGGGCTCTTTCACCATCAACCATTCTAAGCACCTTTATTAATGGTCATGTTGTCTTCAAAACATAATTTGCACTGCGCCAAAATGAATCTTCTTTCATAACAATATTTTTTACTTGTTTTCCTTCTTGTTTTTTGACCCATGAACTTTCATCCCACTCTTCATAAGCAAATATTGCTTCCAAAGGTTGTCTTAACTCCTTGAATCTCTGCAATGTTAAATATGCAGTAGCAAATCTTGTAATAGCAGGTCTAATAATTTCCTTGTCAGTGAATTTTCTCATCAAGCTGAGTACCCAAGAATAATTGTATATAAACTTACTAACGTATTTGGCTTTCAATATGGCTGATTTATATTGTGGCAACTGTCGCAACCTCTCAAGCATCAAGTCAATACAATGTGCAGCACAAGGAGTCCAGTAAAGGTGAGGTCTCTTCTCCATTAACATTCTCCCTGCAGCTTTGTATGCACTTGCATTATCAGTAAAAACTGTACTACCAAGGCATCACTCACTTCATCCACAACTTCATCCAACATTTCAAACAATAATTATGCATCATTTACAAAGCTTGAAGCATCTAATGATTTGAGAAAAACTGTTCCATATGAATTGTTGACCAAGAAATTAATGATACTTCTGTGTCGAATATCTGACCAACCATCTGACATTATTGTCACTCATGTCTTAATCAAAGTCTTCTTAATATCATCCACCATTTTTGAAGTTGTCTTAACCTCTTCATTCAGCATCCAAGTCCTCAGCTCATACATGCTTGAAAGTTGTAGTCATCTTCCATAGCTTCTAACGGATCATAACATATTGATCCATGACGGACTCCTAATAACATTAAATGGAATCCCATTTTCATAGATGAATCTGGCGATATCCAAGCAAACTCTGTTCCTGAGTTCTTTTGTAGCTGTAAGAGGCTGAAGATCCTGAGTATTTATGTTATCCTCGTCATCAATATTTATCATAAATCTATCCATAGAATCCCGAGTGCCTCGGTTAGAAGAAACTAGATGGCTTCCACTTCTGGAACCTCCATGCTGTGATCCATAGTAAGAAGAGTTTCCTATCATCTCTTCCATATTTCTTTGTGTAACCTCCTTTGTGGTGGCAAATTTCTTTAAATAATCTATACATTCCTTTTTCACCTCATCAGGTACTTTTGCACATGGTCCCACATTGACATGAGTGCAGACTAGATGATCCTTCAACCTCTTGACGCCACCAATTATGCGTTTCTCACAGAAATTATATTTCATATAAACATATCCCTTCTTTGCACCTTCGCCTAACACTTCAACTTGAGTTTCATATTTTCATCCAGGATATTTCCTTCTTGTGCCACTAGTCATGCTAATAATTTATAAAAATAAATAATCAACATCAAATATGACATATTTTAATAATTATTTGTACTACCAATAATAAGATAACATGAATATAATAATATATCGGTCTGTCGGGGTTCCAAGGGGGCGCTGTCACTTGGCAGGATTCGACCTGTTGTATTTTCATAAGAGTAATTTTAAAATTCTGCTTGTTATATATGCTTAATACTGAGCGGTACCGAGCCAGTACCGCTCGGTACTGAGCTTATACTGCTCGGTACCGAGCGGTACTGGCTCGGTACCGAGCGTGTACCTAGTGGTACCGAGCATGTATCGCTCAGTACCGAGCAAGTATGTACCGAGCATATACTTGCTCGGTACCGAGTGGTACTGGCTCGATACCGAGCATGTACCTAGCGGTACCGAGCATGTACTGAGCGATACCGAGCATGAACGGAGCTGTACCAAGCATGTACCTGCTCGGTACCGAGCATGTACTGAGTGAACGAATGAAAGAAAGCCGAATCAGAAGTTATTCAAGCTTTCATTACTGCACGTCAAAGTCAAGGCCCACAACACCGCTCACCTGCACTTCCGACCTAACCGAGGCCTGAACATTTCCTGCACTCACAACTTCGGCTTCGTTTCCTGCTTTCGAAACTGTTATTGCTTTCGGCTTTGTTTCCTGCGTCGTCTCCTTCCGACTTCATCTCCTGCACTCACGGCTTTGTCTCTTTCCCTCACAGCTTCGTTTCCAGTTTGCCTTTCAATTCTCACAGGAAGCCCTAATCCTATACGCGAATATGCGAACACGAATCGGTTGCATCGTATTTACATATATACCAAAGAAAAAATTTCAAGGCGGTGCCTCATACTGCCTCAAGGCGTTACGCTCTGATGCATATGCCTCGTGCGAAAAATTGTAGGCTTCGCTGGATGGTTCGAGGCATAAGCCCCGATACGCATGATTTCCGCCTCGACTTGAGGCGCGACTCAATGCAGACGCCTCATCCGCTTTTTTAATGATTGATATATATAGACATGAAAGAAAGTTACACGATAAAGAGTAGGTTGTTAAGAGTGTTATCTATATTATTCTAGAGGATATTTTGAGCAAAAATAATAAGCCTCTATATTGCTTAGCTCACTCTTTAAATTCAAGGTAAATTTTAATATGTATTTTATAATTTCTCAATTTGTTTAATATTAATAATCTAATTTAATTTTTTTTAATATTATTTAAAGATATCAAGTAAAAAATGGTTTTATAAAAAAGAATTTAGAGATTTCAAGTAAAAAATGGATATTTAAATGACTTTTGCGATCAAGAATCTTGGCATGATAGGTAGAGAATTGATCAAAAAATTTGATGGTTGATTCATGGAGCTTCGACACCTCTAATTTAAGTGATTGTTATATAAGACTTCATGATCAAGTTTCATCCTCCTCTAATTATGAGAGAAATTATAGCATATACTCATTCATTCAATAAATGAAAAGGAACAAAATTACTCAAGAAAGGCCGAAGATTTAATTTATGTGTATACAAACCTTCGTTATCTATCTAGAAAGACCCCAATTTATATAGAATTTAATGACAAGATGTGGGATATTATTGGAGATTGATTTGAATCTCTTGATGATATGAGAATATTTGAGATTGCAATTCTCTATTGATGAGCAAGAATTGAAATCAGTGATGTTTAATGATGATAATATTGAAGGTTAAAGTTAAACCCCTAAAAAAGTTAATCCAATTACTCCTTTTAGTGATTAATTGAAGCCTGTTATTGTATTTACTGTTTATGCATTTTTTATACTATACTAAACATTTAATTCTTTTTTTTTTATATTGTAAGCTAGTCAACTAATTATGACATTGATTTATCATTTACTTTTCATTCATAAAATTATGCTTCCTTAATTTCTGTGCATTATTTAAAAATTATAATTTTGTGTCCAAGTCATACACATGTCTTATATTTTCAATAATTGACATATCTCATGTCCTACCATTTCGCATACATATCTCCTTGTCGGAGCAACCCAGCTTGTCACGATCGAAATATATTGCAATATGCTACAAGGACATACACCTGAGAAATAGCTCGTTGTTGAGATATCAAAAAATGTCCACAATATGTGAAAACTAATAATTAATAATAAATGCTAATATTAAATAGTTTTTAACAAATATAATAACACAATTCTTTCTTTATTAATGGTGTTTTTCTTTTTGTTATTATTAAGCTTCTTTCATGAAGTATATACATACATACATACATACATACATGCATACATATATATATATATATATATATATATATATATATATATATATATATATATATATATATATATATATATATATATATATATATATATATATATATATATATATATATATGTGTGTGTGTGTGTGTATATGTGTGTGTTTGTGTGTGTGATATCATACTTCACCTAGTAAATTTTTTTAGCAAAACATACTATAAACAATATATTTTATATTAATAATTCATAAAATATAATATTATGTCAATGACGTGTCATGTCCTACTTTTTATAACTATATCGTGTATCGTATTCGTGCATATGTTTCCTAGGTCAATAACAATTACTTGTGCGATTTAAAGCACAAGGACTGTTATTTGGCCTGCACTTGGGCCTTCACAAGTACATAATTTCTTAAGCGAAAAACAGAAAATTTACACTAGCATACAAAACTTGAAAACATGATTTTGTGGAACATTCTTCATATCAGTGAAGGGGTGTGTAGGAATATTTTCCATATAAAAAAAGCTAAACCCTTGGGAATAAATAGTTGAATAACTTGTCTTAGGGAACTTAATATGACAAACCAAGAAGCGATGATATTTACAGAATAGGACAACAAATGCCTCCAAAAAAAAAAACAAGTAGAACATATGCAAAGTAACTTAAAAGAGAAGCTAACTGGAAGTTAAAAGAGTCACCTATCACTTACCTTGATTCTACAGGAAGTGTAGATGCTTGACTTTCTGAATGACTTGTTTAGCTTTGGATAATGGCTCTTCATACAAGATGGCAGGATCATCAAACTCTGGAGCCAAGCTTGGCTCCCCAAGAAAGGCACGAAACGTGTCTACAACAGAGTGGGAGAGAGATTGGAGGTTATATCCACCCTCCAAGAAGAACACGCATCGTCCCTTGCATAGCTCCTTTGCCAGTTGCTTGATGCTTGATGCAAGCATGTAGTAAGTGCCAGCAGTAAATTGTAGACCCGCCAGTGGATCAAGCACATGGGCATCATAGCTGAAAAGAATGTAATTTCAATCCACTATAATGGCAAATTGACAGTTCAGGTGTCAGAAATACTTCACTGGCATATAATAGATTTCTATAGACTGGATGGAGCAAAATTATAAAGAAGGATACTAATAGTGTCAATGCTCTATCAGGTATAGGTGAAAATTTGTATTATGATGGTAATGAAAATTTAATATTTTTCCAGGGGATTGCTGAAAAAAAATTGACTCACCCAGCTGAGACGAGAATAATATCTGGTTTGAATCTTTGAGCACATGGTGCAATGACCTCGTCAAAGACACTTCTCATAGCATAATCACCAGACCCTCCAGGTAGAGGCAAGTTCAATGTTGTCCCTTCACCTTTTCCTTGACCAACCTGTTCAATCTTCCCAGTACCAGGATAACTTCCAACCTGAAGTAGCAAACTAAAAGTAAGTTGGGAAAAATATTGAATGCGTAAAAGAAACTCAACATCCATTGGATTTATTTTGAGACGGAATAAAATTACACACATCCCAACAAAACAAATTCAGTGACTTAAAGGCTCATTAGAACTAAATTTTGATCAAGACATCCTCACCAAATTTTTTCCCAAAAAATACACCACGCTTACCTCCATTTCAGACAATTAGGACTGCAACTTTATTTAGGTAGAGCTAAGAATAGTACCTAAAGCTATTATCGCAACAGAGGAAAAACAATCTTTTTATGATCCTAAAATAATATTTTAAAATATTTCCCAAGCATTAGAAGAAGAGGTGTGTTTATTTGTTTATATGACAAAGTTCTCTTATGATGCCAAGCTAGACTGATGCCACAATGAGGACTAGCACCTGTAGGAGTCCCTCAAAGCAACCAATAAAAGCATGCTTGGAAATTAGGTTTCCCTCCCGCATCACAAAGGCTTTTCTTCGTCGGATCATCTCTTCCACCTATCACTATCACATGAGCTTCATCTTCCTTCTCTCTAGCACCTTTTCTTAAGGGATCTTTCCTTGACATAATGCCTTCTAGCATTGTCATCTTGCGCTCTTTCTCGCATCCATGACTTCCTATGCTCAACTACCATCCACTCGGACTATATTGCAGATTGATCTCTTGCCATCCCACTACGCCAATCTTCCCTACCATCTTCTTTCATTGATCAACAATTATCTTCCTCCCACCAACAAATTCTCATATTTGTATCCTTCTTCATAACACACTCCTAACTATTGGCATTCGCATTTTCAGGATCTGACCCGGAGCCTCGAATTAACAAGGTCGAAACAGAAGATTTAATGGTTAATTAAAATTTTGTTTTCCAAAATTTCAATCAATAAACTATTTTCAATTTACTGAAAGAGCCATTAAGTCCTTAATTATAATTTTTTAAAGTTAAATACTACAAATATATCTCTCTCGGGGCGTCATGTCTACGACACATGTTCTATCTTCTTCTGCTTATTTAAATTCTTCGATCGATTCTTAGGTCCATTAGCAAAATATGATAGAATATACCATCTAAATAGTTTCAATTAAGACACTTCCATTTATATTACCTTTTCAACAATCATTTCCAATACCTTATCACGCATATGAGTATATTACGTCCTCAAACAGTACCATAAGGAGTGTACTACATCATTAAATCATGCATATATAAGCATCCTTATATGAGTCATTCCATTTACACTTTCATAACATTTAATATTTTTCTATTACTTATATAGCATAAAGCAAAACTACTTAATCAAAACATGAATGATCATGTGTTTCAAGATGATCTATCTTACTAAAGCAAAATTTAATCATAGATAAATTTACAATAACAATTGTATAACCAAAAAATATTTTTGTACAATTAACTTAGAAGAAGCAATACTATTTTATAAACTAGGAACATAAGTATTCACCTCATTTTTTAGAAATTATATCTTACTTTTATTGCTCCTTAACACCACCTCTTTTATTTTATAACCAATATCCATGTATGATCTCATTATTTAATATTATACAAATATATAAATTTATATTTAATTAATATTTATAATTTTCTAACTTAAAGTCTAACACTTCATTAATTAAATTTGTACTAGTTTTTTTTATCCATTAAATTTTCAAAAATTAAAACTAGTTTATATAAACCTCTAATGTAGATGTTTTTAATACTTCATTCCTTACTTCAACCTCGATAGATTTAATACTTATATAAAAACCATAATATCATCAAAATTTTAAATGATGAATCACTAGTAAGTTCTCCAACTAGATATTTAAATTTCCTTTTGAAAAAAAATAATTTATTAATTAACATAATAATTATTTAATCTACTAATTAAATTCTCATAAACTTTTTAATAAAAAAATATATATGCTTTCTCTCTACATATATATATGTATAAATTTACTAATATTTATAAGAAAATTCATACATAATCATCATTATTTCCTACAATAAATGATATTTTAAATTTACTATTACAAATAAATTTTCATTACTTAACATATATGTCTATATAAATTATATTCTTTTATAAAAATAAAAATATATCACAATTAAATAATTTTTATTTTAAATTTATAACACCGCCCATTATTATTATTATTATTATTATTTTATATAATTCATTAATTTGATATAATGGCATAATTTGAATTATCATTTAAATTTCAACTCACTATATAATTTTTAGATTAAAAAAATTATAATATTAGGAATCTTCTAAATCTTCTCGTTCATTAAAAATCTTAATATATTTCAAAAAAACTAACTTCAAATAATTTATAAACTCCTTATGAATAAAATCCAAACCTTTAGCCGCTCAATCTTCCGCTCTTAATGCCATAGTCCCAAAAGAATTAGTCTCTAATGTTAGTGCCGCAAGTATTTGCATGTTTACATGCTTGCATATGTATTTGCATGTTTATATGCGTATGTGCATTTGCATATACATTTGTGCATTAATAAACATGCTTGCATGACATTTTTGTATATTGTTGGTATGCGGATATGATGCTCTGACATATTGCTTGACATGTGTGCATGATACACATGTATGTTGTATGTTTGCATATTTGGATGTTTGGATGTGTAATTGCATATACCATGGCATGCTCGTGCAATATACTTGCATGTTCCATAACATGCTTGCATGATGCACTTACACGAATCTCGATGCATTTGCACATTTGCATGAATCTTAGAGTATTTACAAAGTGCATTTACATGATTAATAGTATGCACATATGCTATGAAGTGCGCTCATATAGTGCACTTAAATGTCTTCGGCTCATTCGCACTATACAACATACGGACGCATAAGCAACATTTTATTTTCATGATTTGATATGTCTCACGCATTATAACAAGAGAGTTGTGCAATCCGTGACACTCACCAGTGTGCTATTTTATTTCTTTTTAGGAATAAGAATTCATGGGGTGTATGAAGCAATCACAGGACGCATGAATTCCTTTGCCTTTAGCAGTTAGCATGTACATCACTTAGGACACTCGGACACCTGTGACTCGCGACATGATTGATGATCTCATCGAGGAGCATTTAAATGTGTAGATTATCAGAGATATGTCAATAAATACTACTTGGTGCCATTAATATAAATGCACTATCGTAGGAGCGTAAATAACTTTTACATCAGGGTAATTATTACCCACATTTATGTGTATTTACGCTCATATTTACTCGCATTCAAATACTTAGAGAATCCACTGCAGGAGTCTCAAAATGAAATCTTCACACAGTTTAAATATAGCCTCAAAATGACATCTTAACATTATTTCAACATGTAACTTCCTTACTTATAGTTGGATTTTTTTTTTAGGTAAGCCCCCCACATGACTATTTTTGGGTTATAAATATGAAACTCCTTGGTTCATTCCACACATTTCAACTTGTGAAGAGTGTTGCTGAGGGATTTGAGTTAGTGTAAGCGAGTTAGCTAAGAATTAAATGGAGAAAGTTCTAGCTCACATTTGTATTTGTTAGTGAGCAGCCTGTCTTCTAACAAACTTCATGTAAGCCCTATTATATTTTGATTTCAATTTATTTTTCATTATTTTTTTTGTTTGCAACTTGAATTTCATTTATTTTTTTATTAATTTAATTTTAAAATTCACTTCCTCCAAATTTTGTTTAAGTTCCTTTAAATTGGTCTAAATTTTGGTAACACCCCAATGTCCTTCCCACATAGGGGGCTACATAGAAGTGTGTATGATTAGCATCTGACACCGCAAACGTAATTTTTAATCTCACCAACCAAGAAAGGTAATACATGTGTCTTCATATACATATTTATAAAGTACAATATGTCTCCGTCCACCAAGAAAGAAAGTATTAAATAATTATAATCTCATGCATTATAGTATTTCCCCGCCTACCAAGAAAGGTAGTTATAGGTACTTCGTAAACACATGCATCATAGTTTTTTCCCTTCTGCCAAGAAAGATAATCAAGAACACTTATAATTTCACCCCACTGCATCCTATGTATTGCTTACGAGTTTCTCCCGCTGGCTAAGAAAAGCACGCACGGGTTTTGCCGTCACATCACACACATCGCGCTTGAAATTTTGCAATTTATTACAAAAAAACTTGTGTCAGGTCGAGGTTACACCTTAAAATACATGACGATGAGGAGGACAACAGTTAAACAACGAAACGAGCCAACACATAATTTTATTTTATTTTATTTTTTAGAGGGATAGAGTGGGGGAAAGAGAGAGGACTTCCTCTCTTTGTAGAGGGAGAAAGTGGGTGTCACGATAGGGTTTTCCTTCCATTCTAAAGAAAGAAAAAAGGTTGAGTGTTGAGATGAAAGAAGCAAAGTCTAGAGAAAGAAATGAGCTTTCTCTCCATTTAAAAAGATAAATGATTTTCTCTCTCTAGATCTAGAGAGTGAAAGTGAAGGGATGCCAGGCATTTGGTAGAGGGGGTGTAGGGAAGAGGTTTTGTGAAGGAAATGTGGGGATTTAGGGGCTGTTTGATTGCCTGGAAAAGGGGTGTAATGTATTTCAAATGCAAGGTTTTGAGAATATTAATGTTTAGTTTAAAGTAAAACAAATGCGGTGTAAATTTTGGTTTATTTGAAATTCACCCTCTAGTTTATTTTTTGTGGATGTAGAATTTCTCATATTTGAGCGAGTTCTAAATACACAACAAATTTATTGCAATTGTCGCCGCTCGACCGCCTCGGCCACCATTTCCGATCACCACTACTGGCCACACCACTCGTTGTTGGCCAACTGCCGCTGCCCACCACCACTACCAACCACCACCACCACCCAGCTGCCGCTATCGATCATCACAGCCGACCGTCGCCTATCACCCACCGTCAGCGATACTACCGCAAATGTCGACAACCGACCCTACCCTTTGTACTTTACATTTCATTCATTTTATTTCAAACCAAATTTAAAAAAAAAAAAAATCATGCATTCCTTTTATACTCATCCAAACAACCCTAAAGTATTCTTTTTACACTACATTCCATTTTCAAACAACCAAACAGCCCCTTAAGGAAAAGGGAGAGAGATAGAGAAAGATTAGGGTTAGAGTTTTTGAAGTTTTGAGGAAGAAGATAAAGTTAGAGGAAGAGAAGGTGCGGAAAAGAAGAGAAGAGGAAGAAAAATGAACAAGGAAGAGGAAGACGAAAAAGAAATAGAAGTCGAGGCAGTGGTTGCTATGTTGTCGGCACGAGCAGGGGGTGGTTACTAGGTGGCTGGCAGTAGCAAGATTAGTCGGCGGTTGGATCAGTTTGTGTGCAACTGAAGGGAGGAAATCAGGCTTCAGCCCCTTTGCATGCAAGAGAATGAGGGAGAACGAGCGGAAGAGCAGGTTGTGTGAGTGAGTGAGCATGAGTGGGCTGGGTTAGAGTGTGAGGGAATGAATTTGGATGAGAGGGTTTATATAAGAGGGAATTAAGGTTAGGTTAATTTTAGGTTTTAGGAATTTTTTTGTTAATATTAATTTTAAACATAAAATTATCACTAATAATTTTTTTAAATAATAAATATTTATTTATATTAGTCGTGCCTCTCATGAGGTCATTGTCATTGCCATGTCCCAAGTTCTTAATGAGAAAAGTGGAGGGTTGCGTTAAGTAGTCGACAGCCAATGTAAAACTTGTCAAATAATTATGACATGAGTCCTTTAATACCATTATGTTAATGCTAGGACGTTCCTTGAAAGCGACGCGGTATATGGCGTGAATACCGCAAGAAATGTGCAAGGGTCGTTGCATCGGTACCCGAGTTTAATGTTAAATAGGCGGGGTTCCCATATCATGGATGGATATGCGGAAACAAGCTAGTCCAATGAAACTAGAATTCAGATAGGATCTTGGAATAATTAAGGTTCTCTTGCAAGCAAATTAATGAAATTAATTGATATAATGATTCATCGGAAAATAAATATTTTATGCATTCAGGAAACTAAATTGGTTGGAGAGAAAGCTAAGGAGATTAATAGTTTAGGATTTAAACTTTGATATTCTAGTAGAAGACGTACTAGAAATAATATATGTGTAGTTATAGATAAGAGTTTGAAGGATAATGTTATAAAAATTAATAGAATAGGTGAAAGAATTATAACTTTGAAGATTATTGTTAATGCTAAGATATACTATAAGTGGTTATTCTCCTCAAGTAGGTTTTAATTTGTGTTTAAAATTAAAATTCTAAAATAACTTAGAAAAATTAATTCAAAAGATACCTTTTGAAGAAAGAGTTTTTATTGGAGGATATTTAAATGGACATGTTGGTAGAGAGGTAGAGGATTTTAAAAGTATTCATGGTGGCTATGAGTTTAGAGCGACTAATGAAGGTGATAAGACTATAATAGATTTTTCTCTAGCTTATGATTTTGTAATTACTACTACTTTATTTAAAAAAATGAGCTTTTCATCACCTATAAAAATGGATATAATAAAACTCATATTGATTATTTTCTTATAAGAAAAATAGCTCATTTAGATAATACTGATTGTAAAATTATTCCAAGTGAAAGTTTATGTACCCAACATCACTTATTAGTTTTGGAATTTAAGATTAAGGAATGGAATATAAAAAATATAGTAAAATGTTATTCTAAATTTAATTGGGGCGTTTAAAAAATACTAACAAAAATATTTTTGAGAGCAAGATTTGAGATCTTAAAATTTTGTTTGTGCATAGGAAAGCGAATGTTATGTGAAAAAAAATAGCTAGTAATATTAAGATTGTTGTAAAGGATGTGCTTCGAGTTTTAAAAGGAAAAGCTCCAAATAATAAAAATAATTTATGGTGGAATCAAAATGTGCAAGAAAATATCCAAAAAAAGAAGCTTTGTTATAAAAATTGATTTAGATATAAAAACTTTAAAAATCGGGAAATATATAAAGAGGCTCGTAAAGTGTCTAATAAAGCAATCTACGATGTAAAGATTTTAGCTTTTAATGATTTATTTAATAGATTAGATTCTAAAGAGGGCAGAAGATATTTGTATAAGTTAGCAAAACAAAGAGATAAGAATAGTAAGGATTTAGTTCAAGTGAAATGCATTAAGGACGATGATCAAAAAGTACTTTTTTTAAAAGAGAATATTAACAAAGGTGAATGAGAAATTTGCTAAGCTTTTCAATGAAATTGAAAGAATACGATTGACTTTAGTGACCTTAGCACTCTAAATGAAAATAGAGATTTTTATTTTTATTGGTGTATTAGTAAAATTGAAGTTAGAGAGACTTTAAAGAAAATGAAGTGTGAAAAAACTAGTGAACCTAGTGATATTCCAAAAGGTGTTGAAATGCTTAGGCGATAAAGGAATTTCTTGACTTACTAAACTTTTTAATATTATTATGAAGACTAAAAAATATATCAGATTGATTGGAGAACGAGTGTGTTGATTTCTATTTTTAAGAATATGATGATGCACAAGATTGTGCGAATTATAGAAGAAATAAGTTGATGGTTCATAATTTAAAACTTTGGGAGAGAGTTATGGAGTATAGGTTACTCAACATCAATTTGGATTCATGCCGGGTAGATCTACTATGGAAGCTATTCATTTATTGAGAGGGTTAATGTAGAAGTTTAGAGAGAATAAGGAGGATCTACATATGATATTTATTGATTTAGAGAAAGCATAGGATAAAGTTCCAAGAGAAATGCTATGAAGAGTTCTAGAAAAGAAATTGGTTAATAATGATTATATTTAATCATTAGGGATATGTATGCAAGAGCCGTTACTTGTGTTCAAACACAAGGTTGTTTGACCGAGTATTTCCCTATTTCAGTTGGATTACAACAAGGATCAACCTTAAGCCTTTTTTTTTCTTTAGTCATGGATGTTCTTACTAGACATTCGTAAGAGGATGTAACCGGGAGTTCGCTTTTTGCTGATGATATTGATCAGACTAAAGAGGGAGTTGAAGGTAAACTCGAATTATGGAGATCAACCTTAGAGTCTAAAGGTTTTCATTTAAGTAGATCTAAAACAGAATACGTTGACTGTAATTTTAGTAGCAATATATTTAGTAGGAGTTTGTGACTTTTAGCGATCAAGTCATTAATAAGCGTACTCGTTTTAGATATCTTTGGTCTATTGTTTAGAGTGATGGTGTAATAAATGAAGATATTTTTAGTAGAATTCAAGTTGGATGGTTGAAATGGAGCAATGCATCGGGCTTGTTGTGTGATAGAAAACTCTCTCAAACTTAAAAGAAAATCCTATAAGATGGTAGTGAGATCAGCACTGCATTATGGTGTAGAATGTTGTCCATTAAAAGGGAAGCATAATATTAAGTTCAATGTTGCAGAGATGAATATGCTCATGTGGATGAGCGGCTTTAATCTTAGAGACAAGATACAAAATGAGCATATATATAAAAAGGTTGGAGTAGCTCCAGTGGAAGATAAGATTAGAGAGAGACGCCTTAGATGGTTTGGTCACATAAAATAGCAGCCTTCCGATGACCCGGTTAGGAAAGTAGATGTATTAGATTTGACTTATGTTAAGAAAGTTCAAGTAGACCTAAAAAGACTTGGTTAGAAAATATTAGAAATGACCTTTCTTTATTAGATTTAGCTGAGAATTTGACTCTTAATAGGAAAAAATGGAGAAAAAGGATTCATAAAGCCAAACGCACATAATAGGATAAAGGCTTATTGCTGTTGTTGTAGTCGTGCCTCGATTCACTCGTCAAATAATCATTGTTCTCTCGCGTCGATTCAGCATCGATCCATAGTCGCAAAACTTTCATTTTTCGTCGTTTAGGGGTGCAAATGAGTCGAGTTGATTTCAAGTCAGACCTAACTCGAGCTCGACTCACAAGCCAAATTCCAAGCTTGAACTCAAGTCGAGCTTAATAGACGAGCTCGAGCTCAGCTCGTGCCACTGAAAATGAGCTCATCAAACGACTTGATTCCACTGTTCAAGCTCTGAATTCACATCTGTGACCCATCCCCACCTTCCACAATTCCTCCTTCAGTGTCTGAGCTCGCCCCCGCCATTCCGATTTTCACTTCAGCCTTCCACGTTCATGCTCGCCTTCTGCATCTAATCTCACATCTAAGCCCGCCCCGTGATTCTGCCTTCTTCATCCGAGCCCGCCTTCCGCACCCGAGCCCGCATCATGATTCCGCCTTCCACGCTTCAGCCTTCTATGGTTTTGATTTTGCACTTGAGCCACTGAACGAGTAATCGAGCCAAGCATCCTGAGGATTGAACTTGAGCTTAATAATCCAACGAACTTGAAACTCTGCTCAAGCAGATGATTGAAACTCAATAGGCTCGACTCACGAACTCATTAACGAGTCGAGCTCGAGTCAGCTTGACTCGGCTGCACACCTATCGACAATTGACAACCCAGACTAATATGAGTGTTGAATTTAACTGTTTCAGTTGCCCAAAATGCTATGGTGCTAACTATTTCACGAATGAAGGCCATTACGGCAATTTAGGTTTTTAGTCAACCTACATCGGATGGGTTTGGTGCAACGCCGCACTTTTACCTTTTGGCATAAGAACTTTTCATCTTTTGACCAGAAATTAAATTGGTGTGAAAGCATCAAAGCAATCATTTGGCATATTACTTCACCCAAGAAGAACATAAAATGCCTATTACATGACTACCACTTAAGTTTCTATTGAAGAAAATCAAGACCGAATTGTGGGCCTATGGCATAGATTGTCATTGGAGTGCATCTTCCTAAACACCAACCTCTGTTCGTTCCGTTGATCCAAATTGATAAGAAACCCTAGTTGTTCCTGGCCTGTAGGTTTGGAATGGAGCATAAAGCGAGCGGGGCTAAGATAGTAATAGGGCTTGTGCAGCTCATGTTAAGTTTTACTTGGTAATAAAATTTATTTTATTAAATATTTTAATTTTAAATATTAGAAAAATATATTTTAAAATACTTTTATCAAGAAATATTAGGACTCACATGTCAACCATGTGTGCCTGATTTTTTTAAAATATTATCTTATTCGGTCACATTTGTGTCGTGTCTGGTTTGTCAAGCAAGTTAGGAAGTCCTAGATTTTGGTTTGTCAAGTCAAGTCTTATTGAGAGTCTTGTGAGTCTAAGTTTTTTAGGTTGTTGAGTCTAAGTTTGTTAGGTTGAGTCTTTTTTTTTAGTCATTTAAAAAAATGAAAAAAGACAAAAAAATCGAAGAAAGCAAGCCTGATGAAATTGAAGATCCTATGAATAGATAGATTCCATCAAAGTCATCAAATCCTCTGGAGTATGAACTATATAAACTTCAATCATGGATGCACTTACGTACAGAAAGGTACATGAAAAAGAAGCAACGTTTACAAGATCAATTTCTGAAATAACGAGAAGAGATCCTGAAGAAATATGAAAAAAAGATCAAAGAGTTAGATGCTCCGTCTTCACCCCTCAGAAGAAATCAAAAGCTAACTCACCGGGAGATGAGTTCTCAATAAGGGGAGTCTGAAGTAGGCAAGGGGGGGTCAAATCAAACCCAAAAATATTTGGTTTTTGACTTCCCTTTGAGCTGGAATTTAGCTCATTTATGAGCCGGTTTTTAGTTCATTTATTGAACTAAAGGTTAGCTTATTATTAGCTAGGTTTTATCTCATTAGTTATCTTAATTATGTAATTTTTATTTATAGTATTTATGTCTTAAATGTAAGTTTTTCCCTAGGTTAGTTGTTTTCCGTGCCTTGGCTCCTTGGCTTCCACGGGTTGGTTTTTTCCGTGCCTTGGCTCCTTGGTTCTCACGGTGGGCTGCTAGTTTTCCAAGCTGGGGGCCTTTCCGTGTCTATTGGCACCTCGATTCTGTGCGGGCCTCTTTGGTTCCCGTGAGTCGTGGCTACTTCTTCGGTTCCCTGGCTGGGTTGTTTTTCCGTGAAAAGCTGGGGGCTTTTCTGTGGTTTGTGGTGCTTGGATTCCTGTGGGAATTCAATTTAGTGGTTGTTTGTATTCCCCTTTCATACCTATAAATATTAGGGGTTTTGTAATGTTTTAAAAGAGAGATATATGAATTTTTGGAAAAGAAATCCTTGGAATTTTCTTGGAGGAGCTTGCGAGCTTTGTCCACCTTCTTCTTCCACCTCTTTGAGGAGACTTGCGAGTTCTTCTCCACCTTTCTTCTCGGTCTTCTAATCTCTTTCGTCTCTCCGTAAGTTTACACTCAACCTGTATCCTTCTTCTCTTGGAAAGCAGGTTTAGGGTGTCTTGTTTGTAAGTCGTTTTAATTGTAAGAGTTTTAGTTTTGTTTGAATCAAGTTAGTTTGTAAGTCTTTATTTTAAAAGTGTCTTCTTATTTGAAATGTAAGAGTTTGTTCTCTCTTATAAGTTAGTTAGCTTTTCGTTTGTTTTTTGTGACCAGAGATTTGGGGTGCCTTGGGTCCCCCACGACCCCCCCCCCCCCCCCCCGGATTCTTGGTCTCATCGATTATCTTGACTTTGTATTTTATCATCGGCTATTTATTGTACACTTCATGTCATATTCATTTCATTGACTACAACAACAACAACATCATCAAGCCTTTGTCCCACTACGTGGGGTCGGCTGCATGAATCCTTTTTCGCCATTGTGTCCAGTTAAAAGTCAAATTCTCATTTAAATCTAATAAAGAAATATCATTTCTAACATTTTC
Organism: Dendrobium huoshanense; assembly: GCA_016618105.1. Classification (NCBI taxonomy): domain Eukaryota; kingdom Viridiplantae; phylum Streptophyta; class Magnoliopsida; order Asparagales; family Orchidaceae; genus Dendrobium; species Dendrobium huoshanense. The sequence continues at coordinate 22,104,548 of CM028346.1, read as the reverse complement.
TAACCAAGTCTTTTTAGGTCTACCTCTACCTTTCTTAACATAAGTCAAATCTAATACCTCAACTTTCCTAACCGGGTAATCGGAAGGCCTCCGTTTAATGTGACCAAACCATCTAAGGCAACTCTCTCTAATCTTATCTTCCACTGGAGCTACTCCAACATTTTCACGTATATGCTCATTTCATATCCTATCTCTAAGGGTCAAGCCACTCATCCACCTAAGCATCCTCATCACTGCAACACTTAACTTAGTATTATGCTTCTCTTTTAATGGCCAGCTATTCATTTCATTGACTGTTATACAAAAAAATTGTCTGAAAACCAATTCAAAAAAAAAAAAAAAAAAACATGCTTGTGTATACCACTAACAGCTTAGTAATGATAGTTAAAGATTATAGCAGGCACAAATGAACACAAGCAAGAACGAGAAGTTTGTTCAGGATGGTAGAACTGTTTGCAAACAGTTCTATGACAATTCAAGCCCATTTTTTTCATACCCAAAACCAATAGATCCACTTATAATTATTCCAAACACTTATGTTAGCCATAAAAGTTAATGGAATGGTACACAATGGTGCTAATGCTTTGTTTGGTACATATTTCTGACTGTTCTTAAGCAGTTTTTTAGTTAAAAAAATTTTTTCATAGAAATTTTTGTACTAAAAAGTTGTTTTAGAAATCAATAAAAAAATTGTCCCAAAAGAAGTCTAAATCAAACGAGCAAAAAGATGCACATTTTAATCGCTAGCATGAAGTGAATTTGAGCAATAAGCATTTTACCTGATGAGTAGACAGGAAGAATACGTTTGGATCATCATAAAATGCATCACATGTTCCATTACCATGATGAACATCAAAATCAATAATTAGAACCCGACTTAATCCATGCGCATGTTGAGCATAGCGAGCAGCAACAGCTATGTTGCCAAATACACAGAAACCCATGGGACCATTTGGAATTGCATGATGACCTGGTGGCCTGATTAAGGCAAATCCTATTGGTGGGTTTGGGCTGTTTATAGAAGCTGAGACCTAAGAAAAACATATAAATACTTATTAGCAAAACTACGATAATGGACCCATTCCTAATATCAACATCCGCACAAGCAGTGTTCAGAAACATAAGTCATGTTTTTCAGATCAAAATAAGGCATAGGATTGCAGCATGTTAAAAAAAAAAAAAAAAAAAAGGGTTGCAGCATGTTCATATGAGAAGTTCAGAAAGGGTACAAAAATATAAGAAAACAATCCAAGAAGGATACATAAACTTCTTTTCTATTTTCCTATTTTTTATTCTTATAAAGCAAGTTAGGTTTAGAAGGGGAGATGGCTATCAATGAAATCATACAGAAGATTTTTTTTTTTTTTTCAACTTGTGAAGGCATGAAATGTGTTGTAAGAACTACAAGGCTACGGTTCATTAAAACTATTCACTACCCTTAAATCACCGCAGCCTGAATACAAACCAAGCTAGAATTCATCTCTATAACTTAATGGCAAATTACCATACTTTCAGTTATCTGCTTGGCATCTAATTTTATTGCTTGAGAAAAAACAAGTGAAGAATAAACATGGTGATGTATCTTGGGAAGAGGAAATTTATGAATAGAAGCACAATCATGGACCGAAAACAAACATACCACACAACCAATACTCTGCCAATAGCCTTGTCCGCCTGCAGCATATGGTTTGGACAAGAATTGCAAGAAGAAAGTCAAACAAAAGCAGAGTCAAACAAGGAATGCACATAGGGAAGAAGTGCAAGAAACTAAAGAGAAAGGAAATGTACAAGGCTATACAAAAGTGGTGCAGTGATCTCATATGTGCTGGCATATGGTGAATGTTAGAAAATCGTAATAGGAAAGGTTTATATTACAAGGGTTTGATTTGGGGAAATAAGCATTTATTCCCTCTTAAGTGTGATAATTCTCTCTTTTATTTGTTTCCTATTAAAATCATCTTGTACAGGCAAATATAATCAAAGAATAAGATACATCAATTTTTTCTCTTAATATAGTATCAAAGCTAGGCTAAACCCTGACATCATTTTCCTCAACCAACCCCTCTCTTTGCAATATTGGCTCTAGCTAGACCTTGCCCAATCTGCCTTATCGCAGCCATGCCCCCACATGCTCTCTCATTATTCAGCTGCCAGCACCCGCATATTGGTCTGCCCAATACAGTGGTCTCCCACATTAATGCTCACTAACTCTCTACTGCACCCGTACAACTTCCACCCACTGAACACTCAAATCTTGTTATGCTGCCACACATTGCTATGTTCCATTGCCTGCCACTCTTTGCTTGCATGCACTCTCTTGCTACATGTGCTCATTGTTCCACTCGACTTACGCATGCCCTTGTTCTTCCTCATTGCCCCCTTTCCCTCTTGCTCGATGCTTCGAGTTTCTCTTCGATTCAATGTGCCGCTCTCCCCCGACAATGTCATGGCTTTGGTCACTCCTACCAAGATGAAGTTCCTCCTGCACTTGTACCACCATCAGATTGAGCTGCACCAACAATATCTTGTGGTCAAGGTTTATCATTTTCTCAAGACAAAGTCTATCATTTTGACGCATCTCCAACTGACATCATTGACACCATCAAGATTTTTTGATGGGAAGCGTCTGGTGATATCATTCTTACATAGATACTGAATAGCCTTAAACCATTAATTATATCAAATATGGGGCTCTTTTGTTCCACCTATTTCAACAGATAATATTTCTCATTCCTAGAGTTTCTACTCTAAAATATTCTCTATAGCAATGTGATAGGTAGATATAAGAATATTATAACTCTCCATGAGGTAAACAGTGGGATGAGTTGTTTCAACATTACCCCTTCACAAACTCCCTGACAGTTTGGCAAAAGAACAATGTAGAACACCTTTGCCAATTTTACCTCCAATTCGCACACTTGTACGGTGCGCAATATCAATTAACTGCAAACTCTATAGTATCTAATATTGTAACTGTTCTACCCTGCTTCTTGGCATCACTGAACTCTCCATTTCTCTCTAACTCCAGCACAATCAAATTTGGTGGTTTATAAGATGGGAGAGGTAGTCGAGAGCATGTTGGAAGGACTATAATGTCCGCATTCATGGCTGGAATATCTTTTCACCATGTCCTTATTAAAGTCGCATTAATCATCCTATCGAACGTTGTAAGAAGAAATCTAGTTAATCCTCGACTATTCAACATGCTTCGACATCTAGCCTAGCTCCTGATGCTCAAACAGAACTTGAATTTTAATTTTATGGAATGGATAGAGCTAATGAGCAGGTAAAAATAAATGCTGTGAATAAATACAACAACAAAAAAATGTAGTATTATTGATAAAAGAGCAAACAAAAAAACTTCATTAGAATTAAAATGTTACAGGTGCAATTTTCTATTTATTTATTGAGTTTATTTACATATATTTCCTTCATGTTATGCCAGTGAAAACTAATAATCATGTTTTACTTATTGTAAGTTATTTCTTTACTCGAAGAATATATATGCAAAAGAATTTCCTAATGATTGTGAGATAAGATAAATTCCAAAATAGTCCTCAAACTATTCATGTGTGGTCAATTTAGTTTCAGAGTATTACATTACTCCAATTTAGTCTATCAACTATACAAATTGATCTAAAATAGTCCCTCATATTGTAATTATGATATAAAATTGATCCTAATTTAGTCCCTCGACTTTATAAAATTGATCTCAGTTTCATCCCAAAGGACCATTTTAGAGAGCAATTTTGTATAGTCGAAAGACTAAATTGAAATAACGTTATCCTCAGGGACTAAAATGGTCATATATGAATAATTAGGGGACTATTTTGAAATTTAACCCATTTTGAGATTATCCAAGGACTGCAACATTCATAGAAAAAATGGTGCCCCGTAATAAAACTTAAATAAAAATCGATAAAGAAAAAAGTTTTTTTCTTTTTCACTGCCCTTATATAAGTACCAAAAATTTCTCACTAGCAAGTATGGTTTATTATTCTTCAAAAAATAAAATTCCACGGCCCAAGAAATACATAATGGCATTTAGAAACTGCCAAAATCCAAAGGTCCGTTGAAGGATGACCTAGAAATTTTCTTATTGTAGTAACTTTCACGTTATCATTAAATAATAGCATGTAGTGTTATCGATTTGTAACTATTAGATGACTGATGGTTAATGAACGAAATGGAGAAAGCACGAAATTTTGCAAAATATGCTCCAAATATCTCAAGATAGCTTTTCATATTTAAACTAAAAAAGGAATTGAAGCACCTTTACCCTTATGCTTGCAATGGTAAGACATGGGTTTAATATGCAAAACCAAGATAAACTAATGTATTATCATTCTAACATGAGAATGAGAGAAATGAATGATAGCAGAAAAAATAATGAAAATCCAATAATAGTTTTGGCTTATATCTTTGATGATGAAGATCCACTGCCTGAGTGGATAAGGAGGAGGTAGGATAGAGTGCCAGACTAAAGGGAGAATCAAAGGCAAGATGGTAAGGTTTTGGGCTTGGACTCTCAAGAACAACAACGAGACACAAAGCTCCAGTAGGCCATTAAACACAGAAGTAGGAAAGTGAAGGGTACGGTCCAATGGCAAAGATGAGAGAGCATTGATAGAGATGGACTTCCAGGTTGGTGTGACGTTGCTAATGTACCTCTACATAGAAATGGAAATGCTTACATATATGGAGATAAATTATCTTATGGGTACAGAAGTGAGTATTGCTTAACTTTAGAGGAGGATTTGATGATACTATACAGGACATGTTGGTTATCACATTGGCCTTGAAGCATATGGTGATAAGAAGCATATGGTGGCACCAACACATATTCAAGAAGTATGGAGAGTCATAAGCAACCTAATAAAGGTTTACAAGAGCAACATTCATCATATGAAATTCAATGATTTCACATTTTCATATGATTGAATACAACTTTATTACAATGAAAACGAAGATCCTTACAATCCACCAACAAACAGCAACTGGTGTGGTTAGTTCTTTTACCAAAAGCAAAAAAAACAATATCCGGCTACTCATAGTATTACGATCTTGGTGTTATTGTGGTATGCATTTTTTTAAGACTACATTAAATTATCTAATATTTCATATTTTTCAAATCATTTTTAATTTTAAAATCTATAAAAATACTTGTGAATGCAATGTTTCTAACAATACTAAAGAGTTATTTAAAAAAATGCAACTGCCCCTAAAGCTGAGGGTTTCAACTGATGAAACAATCAAAATAGGCAAAAGTAGAAATTAACCTGCAGAATTGAAATCGAGTTTTAGAACCTTGCTTCAAGCTACTCACTTGGCAAGATAGAATTTTTCACTCACCATATTATAGTTGTATCTATTAAAGCAATCTATTTATGTAATATCATATCATCCTCAGTATGATTTGAGAATCAGGAGACACGAGAGGAAACTATTCAGCTTAATCAACATGCAGTTATGGCTTTCTAGCACCTACCTCCAAGTACTGTGGAAAAGCTTGTGTTGCTAACCATCTCACATGAAAAATAACCTCACATTGTTATGATCTCTCTTTTACCAATAACCACTGTTTCACTACTTCAATTTATGCCCTCTTTTGCCAGACAAGAAAAACATAGAGCCTTCAGAAACCAAAAATTACCACGGAATCAACTAATGAAAGTCCTGCACCCGCGGCAATAAGCGATTCTTGAAAAGTCTGCATCAACAATTATAATATAATAAGTCAGTGCCTCAAAACCAAATTACATTTTAATCCTTTGATTGAACTAAGCATTTTTTTTTCAAAAATCTATATTCAACAAAATTAAGTGAAAAGGATTCAAGAACGAGTAAACAAAACATATCATTATACTTTGTAAGCTGGAAAAAATCTTTCCTCCTGGATTTTTCGACTCTATGAAACATCTACCAGTACATTTACTATATGAGGCTAGAGTTTGTGGTCAAGTTCAATATCGTTGGATGTATCTATTTGAGATGTATGTCTAAATTTTATTTTGAAAAAAAATGTACTTCTCTTAAATCTTATGAGATGATCCTCAATATTATAGATACTTGAACAAATTAAAAAAATCTATTAAGAAAAAAACACACCCAAAAAGATCATTATGTGAAGCCTCTCTAGCACAAGAGACAGCCCATTTATGTTTCTACTAAGAACTACATGTAAGAAGTTCAAAAACAAAGATTGGACATAATATTGAAGTTGAGGAGGAATGTCTTCCTCAATCATCATTGCCAATATTTATAACTCATGGAAAGTCAAGTGAAAAATGCACAACCAGATATCTGACTGATTTTTATTTTAATGCAATTTGCATTTCATCAAAAAAAAAAGATATCTAACTGATTTGGAGATTAAGACAACAATATTATACGTGCTACTGAACTGCCCATAAGTTCAGCCTCTATTAGAGTAAGTTTTTCTAATGTATGAAGGCTATACAAATCATGAATGTTTAATTTCTTTCTAATACGCACAGTCCGTGCACATGTTATTTGTAAGTTCTTTGCCACCAACAAATACATAAGTTATTGAGAAAATGATTGTGGATCATTTCCCAACATGGTTTAAAATATAGTCCATACAGTGTTAGATTTTATGATTATTAATAATTTCCATACACTTAACATCTCCTTTAATTGTTTTAGGTACATAGTCCTTACAATGAGGTTACAGATAAAGGAATGCATGCACTTGCATGAGGACCTATGAAAATAGTTAAAACATGGCTAGTTTTTTTTGTTAATGGATTTGGAATTCATTTAAGTTATAGAGTGAGAGAAGAAAAATTGAAAATTGTGGTGTTGTATTAAAGGGAATACTCATAAAGAAAATGAAGGTGATTATTATAGTAGTTTTAGAAGAGGTTATTAAACTCAAATATCTAGGGGAAGGTGAGAATTAGATATTTTTATTCAACTACAAAGTAGTATGATCCTATCCCAACTAGAGGTACAAGAGTGCATCCCTAGTATGGTATAATATAACGTCACTTTGCACAAGTACATCATCAGATCACATCAGTCCACTTAGGCCATACCTCTCAAGTACATCATATACACAACATCAAATCAGTCCATTTAGGCCCTTATACCTCCCAAGTACATCATATAAACATCTTCAAACCACATCAGTCATTTTAGGCCTTTATAACTCCAAAGTATTTCACATATACAGTGTTCGACCCTCATGCCACTCATGCAATTCACATATATAGTATCAGGCCCTTATAACTCTCTGTGCACAACATAATTCATTTATACATTCATTCATACCCTTATAGCTCTCTATGATTATTTCACATATCCAATCACATGAATATAGAATTAACAGTACTTCTAATATGCATGAACAATATCAAACATAATGCAAGAATATGCAAAACTTCAAATGTATGACAAATGCAATAGTGTTTTTGAGGAATGATCTAGGTGCACATTAAACATTTACAAATCACAAAATCATTCATAAGCAACATCTATGGAATCTTTTTAAAGCTTTTATTATTTTGTAGCCACATCTATTAGTATCAACATACTAAACAAAATAAATAAAATTTCATGCAATTAAAAATACTCAGTGAAAAACTGAGTTTTTCCTATTAGCATAACCAGAATGGTCAATTCGTACCAAAAGTTATATGGAGGAAAATTTTTTAAACTTTAATTAATTAAATGAATTACCAAAACTCTCACACAAATAACCCAAATTGAAAATTGAGATAAGGTAGCAGTAATCTATCTAGATCCAGAGAATTTTCCCAACTAGCTCAATCGTAAAAAATGTCTCTAAGACCTCCAAAATTCACTCTCTCTCTCTAGAAGGCTAAACTTAAAAATGAGGAAATTTACTAAAATGGATTTAGATATTTATAGACCTAAGCTGCAGCACAACCTTCCACAGCGTCACAGTGCTTCCAAGAAGAAATTTTCATGTTCGTAACAAAAAGCTCAGCACCACAACACCACCTCTTAACAAAGCCCCAGCACTATTCTATTTGACACCTAGTCTAACAACGAAGCCATAGTCACAGTGCTGGAGTGCTCCAAAAAAAATATTTTAATACCAAAAAGAGAGCTTAGCGCCTGAGCTCTCATAGGAAGAATTTTAAACTTGAAATTTTCTTTTATAATTTAAACTATAATTTCATTTCATGATTAAATTAAACATAACAATAATTCTAAACATTTAAAGATATTTAATAAATGTTGAATGAACTTGAAATTGTTGCCAACTTCAATTAAGGTCATCATTATATATGCAATCATTACAATAACAACCTAGGAGGGCGAAACTATAGGATTTTAATCGCGTTCGTTATCAATCCCCCCAACATTATCTTTAAGTGCAAGATGATAAATTTCAAGTTCGATACTAAATTCGTTGCTATTCTATGCTCGATAATTAGTACCTATCTAATGTGTAAGATCTCAAAACTGTAGAAGAAGATGAAGAGGACAAACTGGAGGCCTTCATTTCTTTGGCCCTATTTCAATTACTTGGAATCGCGGAAGCTAATCAAAGCTCAATCATAGTCATTTGCATCGATTGGAAGACGAAGAAGGTGCCGACTCGCTTCGAGTTGCCTGAAAATCGAAAGAGGGGGAGTCGTTCGTCGTTTGGCTTCACGGGAGATGAAAGGGTGGGTCATTTCGACCCTATAAATCGCGAAGAGGGAGAGTTGAGGGAGACTGAAAGAGCGAGAGCATGAGCGTGGAAGAGAAAAGTGGGCAAACATGCTAGGGCTTGAGAGAAATTTAAGGAGTAAAATGAAAGTTTTCCTATTTATTAAAATTTTATCTAAATCTAGATTATAATTTAGATTTATTAGATTAAAATGATTAATGTTACTATATGCATATATTTAGTTAAGATAGATATGCTTGCATGTGCATGTTAACTGATGGAGCACACCCCTTTATGGTACTAGCTAGGGACACAATATATCCATGCACGTAAATAAAAAAGAATATGAAAAAAGAAAAGAAAATAGAAAATGTGTACCTTTATTGGTATAATTTTAGCTAATGGCTCCTATGACAATAGTACTAATTACGAGAAAGGGTAAAGATTTGATATATACATAACATTGATAGACATGTTTGAAAGAAATTTAAATAGAATTAATTTATATTTGAAAATGAGCATGCATATTATTTCAAAGACCTTATTAATGTAATTTAGAAGCATGATTTACTCACTGAGTTCTTTATAACTCACTTTTGTTTTTAATAATATTCACAGGTATTATTGGATTAACTTAAAATGAGTAGAAGATATATAAGATAATATATATTGTATGTACGATGCTCTGAAAGAAATGTATTTATATTTTTTTTTTAAATGTTATGAGGTTTCAGTGGCTCTTTATATTTATTAGAAATAGTTAGTAGTTGAAATTTTAATTAACCGTCACACCTTCTGTTCACACCTCGTTAATTGAAGTCTCTAGGTTGGATCGTGACATAATGACTGGCCTTAATCAAAAGTGCACTCTCATCATCGGAGGTGCTAATTAGCCATATAGGTTTATGCCTACAAGAAACTTGAACTCAGATCTTAAAATCCTCTTGAAATGAGGGATAAATCTCTGAATATTGTCTTATGTTAAAATTAATCTTCCTTTTGAGAATTTGACTCAAAACATCCATTAAAATCTCCTGAATACAAAGAGGCTAAGGAGTGAATTTTTAGAGCTGACACATAGTTGATCATAATATTATACAACATGATCATACCATGCATGTAAATGTGATAGACATTTTAAAAAAGAGAAACTAGAAAGTGGATGGATCAACACTTTATATGTGCTAGCAGGAAATCAACCGGCCTAACCATATGTGCAACCGTTCTCCCCAAAGGACTCTAGAGGCCCACGTTAAAAAATACTGTCAACAAACTTCGAATGCATAACAATCAGTTTGAGGGGAATTGTTGAAGGATCGTGAGACCTATAAGTCAACAAATCTTAGTAGGGATCCTTGAGCAAGCAGATTAAAGGATCTAACTGTTGGATTGATTCTCTTATAGCCTTCAGGTTTTTGATGAATGCATGTGCTCAAGAATCCCTACATATGTCTTCTTTTCCTATTCTAGCCATAAAACTCTCTTGTGGATTTTTTAAAATAGCTTTGATTTCTTTTCATTATAAGCCTTTTAGAGAAATTTATAAATACTTCAACACTTTGTGTAGAATTAACCAATAAAATTCAAAATAATTTTTTCTACCTTTCTAACTTTCTATAAAACACAAAGCCAATATGATCTGGCTATTATTAGTGAGTTTTTCTATTTGGCTATCTTCTTCATTTCTTAGAGCCTTGGTCTTGAACTAGCACTGGATTCTTCTTCTGTTTCCAAAAATATGCACAGGGGCAGGCATAAATTTGCAATTAGTTAAGGCTTAAAATTCAGCTAGGTACATGTACAAAGTTAAAATAAAACATATTTATTAAAAAGAGACTGATGCTTGAAGATTACTGTTTCAGTTGCATATGTTGGTCCTGATCCATCAATGAAAATAATTCCTTCATCAGTGGCCCTTGACATAGCCTACTAGAAAAAAAAGGGTCTCAGTGAGACTCATTGTCAAGCGAGAATTTAAACATTTGAATTTGAAACTGATAAAGCTGTTTTAATAAAAAGAAAAAAGGATTATGGTTTTATCAAGAAAAGAATTGGGAATAAGAATTCAAAGAAGAAATTCATTGGAGAAAAAAAGCATGACAGTAAATTTCTTGAGTAATGTAATTGCTTTGATTCAAATCAAAAACTATAACAATGACCAGCTTCCCACATTAGAATTGGTTAGTATGAGAAAATCTAAGAGAATTATATTGATCTCACTTGATTAAGATTACAAGTGACATAAAATGCATCTGAACATAGAGAAAAAACAATTGAAATTCAAGTAAAAGGACAACAAAAGAAAAAGGTAGAATTGAATGCCTTCAGCGTCTCCTGGAAAAACAGAAACACCTGCAGCACTGACAATATTATATTATCAGTTGGTTGCAAATGCATCCTTACCGTATAATGATGAGACAAAGAAGGGCATATTTCTATTAGGTACTTAATTCATGGGCAATGTTGTTAAATCAGAATAAAGCAAGAAAGAAGAACTTAACAACAAAAAAATAAAAAAAAAATAAAAAAATAAAAAAAAACTTAACAAAACATTACCTCCAATAGAAACAACGAATCAAAATGCAGCTGTTACCTTCTCAAGTCCCGCTACATAGGCCCTTGCATGCACACGTGCAATATCATCCACAGAAGCAGGCTGGAAATTTTGCATTTCGAACACTTCTAAACCACGATACTGAAGTAAAAAAATTCAATGTTTTACAAAATTATAATCATTCTTAAATTATTTGATAAAGTTTCTTTAGGGAAAGAAGTAAAAAAATTATGTTCAATGCATAATAACTTCTTGTTCGATAATCAATTGAAAATTTTAATTGAGCTTGAGAAAGATGTTCTCAAGGTTGAAAGTATCTCCATGAAAGGATTTCCAAATTTAGGATCTTAAATTACTAAATAGCTAGTAATCTTTTCATATATATATATATATATATATATATATATATATATATATATATATATATATATATATATATATATATATATATTAAATGATCCATTAACTCTTTATAAAGGACCAAAAAAATCTCAAACTATAATAAATAACCATTTTGGTCCCTCAAATTCTTAAAAAGGAATCAAAATAATTTCATTCCTTTTTTATGAGCTGGCGGATCAAAATAGTCATTTAATATAGTTGAGTTTATTTTAATTTTTCATAAAGAGTCAAGCAACTATTTTGGTGATTCTCTCTCGCTCTGTGTGTGTATATTCTTCCCAAATTTCTTTTCGTGCTGATAGATTTACATAGCCTTCGAGCTCAAGATCACTCTAATGATTCCGCCTTCCACTTCCTCTTTCGCTTTTGCCTCCGGTTCCGCTTCCGTGATTCCACGAAGAAGGTGCTCGGCTCATAAGCTAGTTATCAAGTCGAGTTCGAGCAAGTTGAGAATCGGATTGACTCGTTTGCACCATTAAGAAACTATTTTACATTAAATTAAAGAAAACTAAATAACTTTGAAAACTGCTTATATAAAATGATATGTATATATAAAGAAAAATAAAATAAATAAAATGAATTACAACTTGGAATGGAAAGTATTGAAATGGAAAAGGTATATGCAAGCAAATACAAGAGTTCACTCTCTAATTGTACTGACTAGGGACCATGCACAATAAATGGAAAATGAAAAATAGAATTAAAATGGTGTACCTTCTGAGTATAAAATTTAGATAGTACTCCTAGAATAAAATGAGCTATTAAAAGAATAAAATTTGAAAGAAATAGAAATCATGAAGAATGTTTTATCAATTAAAAATTTATAGCACTAAAATCTATATTAAATATTTATACGTATGTTAAATAAAAAGTTTGATAATTTAATATAACTACTGAGTTTTTTAATTAAAACTCAACTCATTAAATTGAAAATTTCAGGTAAATCCCTTGTTGATTAAATAGCTAATCGAGAAGGGTTTATGTACAAAAAGATATGGCCAACTGAAAAAAAAAAAGTAACAACTATTTTATTATGTGTTTAGCTTGTAAATTATTTTAAAGGCTTTCGGTTAAAGTTGGATATTTAGTTTATTGAGTAATTTTTGTTAAAAGAATTATGAAATCCTTTCGATCATTTGTTTCCACCTTGTTAGTTCAAAACTCCAAGTTAGACCGTGACACCTAGATCTAAGGTGAGAACCACCGAAAGATAATAACTCAGACCTAATCTAATAAAATGCATTAGACTTATGAACTTTGAAATCCCTATTGCTTATCCATCAATGCATGAATTTCAACACGCTTTGCGGTTTGAAAGTATCAACTTAGAGATGTTGCAATAAAGTGTCACAATAAAATAGGATTTTCCTGGCTAGGCTGATTTATGGTTTGCTTATAAAGACAGAAGATAGATATTTTGCTCTTTCTCCTTACCTTGGATGTGAGCTCAAACGCCTCAAGAGCATTAACAATTGCAGGAACCCTTAAATTGGATTCAGGATGATTTTCCTGTTTCAGAAACCAAAAATAATGTCATTCTAAAATTTTAGAAGTTAAACTTGGCAAATAAAAACTACTCGGAAATATTAGCAGCTCTATAGAAAATGAAAAAACTTGGTAAATAAAAATATCAGCAGCTTAATGTCGAGAAAAGACAAAAAATGACAGGTAAAAACTACAGAAAGCATTCAAATACATTTTAAAACCAACAAATGTTTCTTACAGGTAGATCAAAAGAACAATGGAATTATATTTAGAATCAGGAGACAAGAATTGAGGTATATTGTAATTCCTTGCTTTAATTAATACTCTATTTTCCTTCATAAATAATCATGACTTTACAATTCTAAATTACTGCTTCTTTATTAGCACATTAAAAAGAAAGAACCAGCTCTGCGGAAATAGATAAATGCCAATAACTATTAATGAAAATTCTTTAAATGGTTAGGTATTAAGAATTTAAAATTTCTTAAACGAATACTTTGATCCTTTAGTTAAAATTATCCAACATACTACGTTAAGGGGCTTATTTGGTCGCTTGAAGTTTGAAAACATATTTTGAAAAAAAGTGATTTTTGTCAAGACCATCATTTGGCAAGAAATAGTTAGAAATATAAAATGGTTTCAAATGTCACAAATTTACAAAAGTGATGACTTTATCTTCACATTCGAAATGAAAGAAAATGAAATCAACATTTCAAAATATATGTTTTTAAACTCCAAGCAACCAAACGAGTCTTAAAAAGAAATTTGATGGTAGATTAGTAACATAATTTACATGATTATTGAACCAGTGTAGAATTTAGACTGATTAATATGGGTGGGCTACATTGATGATGCAAAGCTTGTGATTTAGGTCTGAATTATTTGTTATTGATTATACAACCATCATAGGTGGGCCACATAGATTATGTAAAGTTTCTGGTTTAGATTTTAATAATTTGTTATCTGAATATCTTCTAACAATTTGTTATTTGATACCGTAAATTTGTTATAAAAAAAATATCTAAACCCTAAACACCTAAAAGAGAACCCAGCAAGCGGAAAGGAGTTTTCCACTTTAACTAGCAAAAGAAGAAAATTAGCATTGAACACATTATAATGCCTGCTTTCTACCAGGCATAATGCCCAGCTTGTTGTAGGGCAGTTTGATCACCAATGCAATAATTGTTCCCCTCCGCAATAGTAAAGCACCATCATTCCTTTGTATTTATTGGCTATGCTTGCAATCCTGGATGGCTCATGAACCTTCATCCCTTTCCTAGGGGTGTTAGATTTGTCAAGACAAAAAATTGCTCCAAAATTGGATTGGCTTTTAGCTTATATCAAATTCCGACTAATGAGCCAAGCACAGCTCAGATAGAACATAAATTGAGCAGAAGCTGATTGAATTGAGCTAGCTCGAGATCAAATTAAAATGTATATGCAATGTATGAACACATATACAAATTGTAAAATCCGAAGTTGGTTAGGTATGTGCCACTATTGGTTAATTTTTAAAATACCACAAAATCTCAACTTTTCTGAAAATCATTAATAAGCATGTCATTGTGTTCTACTGGTCGAATAGAATAAATTGTTGCATAGAAGTGTATGCTAACTTGTAATGAGGTGGAAGTTATTGAATTAAATCTCAACTGAATAAATTCCTGAAGTTAAAACAATCCAATACTGTTCCAATATAAAAATTACTGTAGCTGGGCAGGTTTTTGGGTGGCTATGGGCACTATGGGTGGAATGCAGTGGCGGAGAGCAAGCTTAATTAAGCAATTTACATATTTCTCTCTAATTATCAAGAGGGATAATTAACCATAAAGGTTTACTAGTATGAGAAACCTGAAATTTGATCATAAAATCCTCACAAAATAAGGGAGAAATCTCTAGACAGTATCTTATATTCAATCTAATCTGTGTTGAAAATTTGACCTGAAATACTTAAACTCACTCACTAGAGGTTGGGGCATGAATTTCAAAGCCCACAAAGATCTACCAGACAAATATCAATTGAACAATTCGTAAAAGCTAATTTTTTCCAAACTGATCAAGTTGATGCAAAATCCCCAACACCCCCCAACAAAAACTTACGGCTATTTGCACTTTTGCTGGATTGTTAAATGTCGTGACTTGCATTTATAACTTCCTTCATCAATTGATTTAGTATAGCCTGGATCAGTCTTTTTGAATCCTCGTTTTACTATTTTATCTGATCTTTTCATAGCTCTGGTTCTGACATTGTAGCAAGGGATCCTAAAGATTGTTGCTTCCTTATCTTGCAATGTAGTTGGATTCAAGACCTTGCTAATCTTTTACTCTAGCACTACAGCAATTCAGAATTTACTGAAATTGGGATCTGAGGCTTTTATTATAGTATCTATTATAGGATTTGTTTTCCTTATATTTGAGGAAACTATCGATTTGGGTCTTCATGTGATTATAAAAGGGACGAAGAAACATGCAAAAAATAATTGCATAATGGAATTTCAATTTTCTCTTAAACTTCGATGTGCTAGTTGGATCAAAATTCTAAGAGTGCGGCTCAAGTGTTGATTGACAACTTTCGGGAAAAACTTCCTACTTGTACAAGCATGAAGCCTAAATCTTCCATTTGGTGTCTTCTGTTCTTAGTACTTTTATTTACATAATTTATGATTGATTTGCATGTGATTTGACATCATCAAATCTATTACATTATGAATTTTTTTTGTGCTGTGCAAACTTTTTGATGAGGTCATCGACAGACATTTTAGGCAGGTTTATCGGCGAAGGAATCGTAGATCGACGGCTACGATTGGGAGTTTATATTTCTGATGTGACATGTCATTTTATGTTTTTTTTTATGTCATTTGATGTATCTTTTATTTCGTGCACTAGTGACTATTTCGCCCTTACGAAGGCATAGTGTTTGTTGTAGCCCAATGGGCATGTGAGTCTTTTATTTTCATGCTTTGAGACCTTTATATAGTGGTCTCCTCTTATTGTAATGTTAATGTTTGATTAATGAAATTTCTGAAATTTATCTTTGTCTTCTTGCTTGGGAGCTTGAGAGAAAGAGAGGAGGCCTAGGGGAGGCTCCACCCGAAACACCCAACAGCCCACTACGGTGAGCTCTTGGTTTTATTGTGTTTATTCGCTGTTTTTCCTTCCTCCCCACCCCGTTCCACTCACCCGAACCCGCCCCTCTTCCCCCTTCAATTTTCTCTGCAGCTGTCCCTCCCATCTCCTCCTGAACCGACGAACTCCCCTACCCGACCCCCTCTTGCCGCCGGCTGGGCCAGCCGCCGGCCCCAGCACAGCCGTCGACCCATCCCCCTCATCCAGCAACCCGACCTCTCCCCTTCCCTGGCTAATCCCGCCGGATTCAAAGCTTGGAGGGATTTGAATTCAGCCATCAATTTCCTATTATTGCTTTCCTAATTTGACCCCTTAAATTAGGGAGCTATTGATTGAGCATTACTTACCCAATTCAAATTCAAATTCCCTCCCACCATCCTTGTAACTTCCCTAATTAATTAAAATTCTGAAATTAAAATCTCAAATTTTAATTAAATTCATGGGGCCCACCAATTAATCAAAATCCCTCTTTTCTTCTCTTGCTTGGCCGGCCATCCTCTCCTCACCTTTTCTCTCTCTACTTGCCACATAAGCACCCACTAATTCCCCTTTTAATTCTCCCTTAATAACCGCTTCTCTTTAATTGAAAATTTGGAGGTTTTTATTGCAATTAACCTCTCCCTCCAACATAAGAAAATCTGAAAGTTCAAATTCAGATTTTCCTTTGGTCTTCATCTAGCTCACGGCTTCATCCTCCCTCCCTTGTCTTCTTCCCGCCCTTCCTCAATGTTGAATGGCGGATCCGGAGCTTGAATGGGGATTAGTATTCCACGCCGACGGGAGCATTGATATCCTACATTCTCCTTGCTTTGACGTAGGATTTGAAGACGACGTCACAATCGAAGAGTACTTGGAGCGAGTCGTCCCGATCCTCGCAAGTATCATCGACCGATAGTTTCGTGACTACACTTGGACGATCATCGGACGCCTTCCACCACCACCTTCCCCGGCGAATACCTCTCCGGTAACAAAGTCTTTCGTCACCTTTTCCGTAGTGGTGCTCTCCATCTTTGCATGGTTCTTTCTTCTCCGCTAAAGCCCCCAAGTGAACGAGTGAGAGGGTGCTCAAGGTGAAATTCTTCATTATTAATTGTGGGATTATTGTTATGAGCAATTAAGTAGATCTTTTATTTTGGATTGTTATGAATTGTTTGGTTATCTCAAAGAAAATCTTCGCCTAAGCGAGTTAATTACCTAGAATAATGTAAACCTACATTTTATTGGTAATAAAATTTGTTTTGACAATGCTTTAAATAACTTTCAATTTTACTTTCCAAATGCAATTCCTACATTGATTCACATCACTTTTATTTGATGTGTGATTTTTCTATTGATAAATTTTATTGCGGTGTAAATTTTTATTGATCCTAAATCATCATTTGATGAGAATTTTTTGCATATTTTTTTTTATAGTTAATTTTTATGTTTATTAAAACGGATGAATTCTTCTTAAACTAAAGTTTGTGGACTACAAATTTTATCTTTATGTGTGATTTTGGGCATCTTATCCTAAATTTGCATTTAAAAATAATTACGCATGAGTAGCCATGCACTGAACATCTGCTAGACCAGCTGATTTAGCTCAATAATTACGCATGAGTAGCCATGCACTGAACATCTGCTAGACCGGTCTCACTAGTCCACGCGGGACCGGCCCACGCAAAACCAAGGCGGAACGTCCGCAACTTTCGAAAGCCGACCGCACCACAAGCGCCAACCAGCTGATTTAGGAAGGATTTTTTAGGGATTTGGGAGGAAAATCTGAATGAATGGACTATTTAGGAATTTCTTTTTGATTTGTATGCATTAAATACTTTGTTTCCCTAAGGTTAGGGCATCTTAAATTTGGTTGAAATTTGAGACCTCTTAGATTTAGGTTTTCTTTGGGCTCTAGCGGTGTCTAGAGATTTAGGAGAGATCGATCCTCCTCTTGAATAGAGGATCAAGTGTATCTTGCTATTTTTCGTTTCGCTTTCATCAAGTAATACAAATTATCTACTGTTTTTGTGATTTTGTGCGGATTTTTGTGAAGAATTCTCGCTGTTTTTAGAAGATTGATAGGAAATACTTGCGATCTACAAGTGTTTCCTATCAAATTGGTATCAGAGCACGTCGAATGAAGGGAACCAATGGCTGGAAGGAAAGTGGAAGTTTTGGAGGGAGAACTTGGGCAACTCAAAGCAGATTTTGAGGAAAAGATAACTGGTTTTCAAAGTAAGATTGCATCCATCAATGAAAAGATGGAGGAAAAGTTCGCCGTGGTGGAAAACATGTTGAAGAAATTGCTTGAAACCAAAACCAAACCGGTCTCAACGGAAGCAAATGAAACTACCGGCGGCAATGAAAGAGATGGGAACCCTAACATGTTTAGGGGAAGGGAAAAGCCATAAGTGGAGATCTTGGAGGGAGAAGACAGAATGCCTCCTCTAGAATCACTTTCTAGGGAGAAGATGAACATTGGCTACGCAATAAGGGGTGCTGAATTTGTAAGGAGAGGGGATGATTTCAATCGAGTGGGTGCTGATTTTGAAAGAAGAAGAGGGGATTTTGATGAATGGTTTGGGTATGATCGCCGAAGGGAAGATCATGACAATTGGGGAGCACCTCCGCTACGAGGAATGGTAGGATATGTAGGATTTAGGGGAAACGTGTGTGACCAGAGGGTGAGGAAACTGAAGATGCCAATCTTTGAGGGGGAGGATGCATACAGGTGGATCTACAAGGTAGAAAGATATTTCGTCGTTAATGGGCTGACAGATGAGGAGAGATTGACGGCGGCGGACCTA
Organism: Dendrobium huoshanense; assembly: GCA_016618105.1. NCBI lineage: Eukaryota > Viridiplantae > Streptophyta > Magnoliopsida > Asparagales > Orchidaceae > Dendrobium > Dendrobium huoshanense. The sequence goes on along the minus strand of CM028346.1, from coordinate 22,085,551 downwards.
TGTTTAGAAGGAAAGGCTTTGTCTCGGTATCAATGGAGGGACATGCGACGACCCATACAGAGTTGGAGAGAGTTCAAGAATTGCTTGGTAGAACGTTTTAGAACTGGCAGAGGAGGAGACTTCTACGAGTAGTTCTTCGCATTTACACAGGAGGGTTCAATGACTGAGTACAGGGAGAGATTTGTTAGCTAATTGGACCGCCTTTCTGAGATAGTGCTAGAGGAAAACTTCTTGAGACGGGAGGCAGCAACTCAGGAGGATCATACAGGATGATTGCCAACTTTTGAAATCCAAGGAGCCAACACCAGAGACTCTTCGAGGGACTTCGAAGGAAAAGACTGCAAAAGAAAGACTTTGGGACAACTTCAAGAAGCTTACAGAGACAGAATTATAAAAGAAGAGGATGAAGGGACTCTGTTTCAGATGTGACGAGAGGTATACGCCGAGGCACAGGTGTAAGGACCGAACTCTTCAAGTTTTTACTGTGATGAAGGAATGGAGGGTGTCGTCTTTCCACCTTGCGGACAAGGTGGATCTTTGGGAGGGAGTATTTTTAGACCGGTCCAACCGGTCCACGCAGGATCGGCCCAGGCGAAACCGAGGTGGAACGTCCGCCTCCTTCGGTAGCCAGCTGCACCGCAAGCGCCAACCAGCTGATTTAGGAAGGATTTTTGAAGGATTTGGGAGGGAAATTTGAATGTATGGACTGTGTAGGGATTTCCTTTTGATTTGTATGCATTAAATACTTTGTTTTCCAAGGGTTAGGGCATCTTGAATTTGGCTGAAATTTGAGATCTCTTAGATTTAGGTTTCCTTTGGGCTTTAGAGGCATCTAGAGATTTGGGAGAGATCGATCCTCCTCTCGAATAGAGGATCAAGTGTATCTTGCTATTTTCCGTTTCGCTTTCATCAAGTAATACAAATTATCAACTGTTTTTGTGATTTTGTGAGGATTTTTGTGAAGAATTCTCGTTGTTTTTAGAAGATTGATAGGAAATACTTGTGATCTGCAAGTGTTTCCTATCAACATCCAAGGGGAACAATCAAAAATCAAGTGGCAAGCATAACACTCAAAAAGAAGCTTGTTGCAAATAGAAAAGGCCCCAATATTTTAATGTATCATGGTTTAGAACTACCTCACTAGCATGATGTTCTACTTGCAGTGAACCTAATTGCAATGACTGGAGAACGTTGACATGCAACAAGTGACAACAGGAGTCGTGTCACTAAATCTCTTACCGGTTTTGGAGAGAGAAGGGATTTTATGCTCGTATGAAGGCTGTTTGATGAGGACATCGATCCAAGGTTCAAACAGGTGTATCGCCGGAAGCATCGCAGATCGACGGCCATGATTCAAAGCTTATATTTTAGTTATTATGCATTTTATTTTATGTATTCCTTTTGTACCCTTATGTTGAGTTGAGTCATGTTGGGGCCCTGAGGGCAATTTAGTCTTTATTTCTTCTTGTATGCTTGAGACCTATATATATGGGTCTTTTCTTTTGTAATAGCTAATGAAGATTTGAATGAAAAAATTTGTGTTTCTACTTCTTATTCTTGCATGAGGGCTTGAGAAGGGAGAGAGCTCAAGGGGAGCAAATCGCAAGGCCCACCAGTCGTTGGAAGAGTCCGCGACTCGTGTTTAGGTTTTCTATCTTCTCCTTCGTATTCACCTCCATCGTCCTCCTCCTCCACCATAAGAACCTTCCCAACCCTAGTTGCCGCCGCCCCTTGGAAGCCCGCCGCCGGCCACTTCCACGGCTCTGGCCGGCTACCTTGTCGGCGACTTTCCCCCCACCCGTCCAACCCTTCCATCCAAATGTTTCAAATTTTTCAAATTCTTTCCTAATTTGGAAATCCAATTTAGGAAAGTTGATATGATGAACCCCAATTTCAAATTCAAATAAATTGGATTCTTCATAACTTAATTCCACGTCATCACCTCGAATTGGAAACCCCTTCCTTTTGATTTCTCTCTCTCTCCCTCTTAGCATGCCGCCGGCCCCTTAGTGGGAATTAATCCCATTAATTGCTACTTAACTCCCCTTCCCCCAAATTTGAAATCAAATTGATTTCAAATTAATTTCCCACCCTTTCTATTCAAAATCCTGAAATTAATTTCAGGTTTTGAGTTTTAAAACCCCCTCCCTCCTCTAATGAAACCGCCGGCCCCATGTATGGCTCCCATCCATTAAACCCCCATTAAATGCATTAATTCCTGTTATTTGAATTTTAAAATTCAAATCAATCCCCTTCTAATTAATCAAATCTGAGATTAAAATTTCAGATTTGGTTAAACCCCTTAACATTCCACTAAACCTAGCTTCTCCCAAACCCAAGCTCCCTCCTCCCCAGGGGCGGAACCACTGCCACCTTAGGGGGGGCAATTGCCCCCCCTCAAAAAAAAAAATTTTTTTTTTATAAGAGTAAAAAAAAAAAAAAAGTTATAGTAGAGTAAAAAAATTTTTTTTGCCCCTCCTAAATTTTTTTTTTGCCCCCCCTAAAAATCTCTTTTATCCTTTCTTGCCCTAAAATATCTATATATTTCTTCACATTTAGTTCTAATATTTTATTTCATGCTTTTCATGACTATTTAATTACATTTTTTTCTTTATTTTTTTTGCTTAATTGTTATTTTTAAAAAACTTGTCGTAATATATAGATATATAATAATATTTTTTAATATTTAATTATTTTTGTGTTGTATTTTGCCCCCCCTCAAAATTGAAGCTGGTTCCGCCCCTGCTCCTCCCTTGCACCCGCCGGCCTCACCCTCTCTCCTTGGAGATCCCGCCACCTCCCCTCCTCTCTTTGGTGCTCTCTCAACAATGCCAAGCATGCATGGCGGATCCGGAGATCGATAGTGGATTGCTGTTTGATATCTACGGTGACATCCATATCACCCGATCTCCTTTCTTTGACGTCGGGTTCGGATCCGACGACACGGTTGAAGACCACTTAAATTGCATTCTTCCCACGCTCATCGACGTCATCGACGAGCAATTCGAAGACTATTCGTGGACCGTCACCGGCTATCCGTCTGTGCCTCCTCCACCACCGCCAACCTTTCCGTGGCTCAAGATCATCGGTGTTGCGGCCCTCCTCATGGCATCGTTAAGTGTGCTAAAGATCATCTCCCGCTAAGCCTAGTATAGTTGAGTGATTAATCCCCAAGGTGAAAACTCTCATTATTAATTTGCGGATTGTTGATTAATAGCTTTTGGTATTGCTACTAGCTTTGGTTACCTATGAGTTTTGATTAATCTACTTGTACTCCTTCGCCTAAGCAAGTCAAAGACTAAGGTTCTTTAATGAATTTACTTGTTATTTCAATAAGTTATTGATTGAGATTACATTGTCCATCGTTCTTAAATTTCTTAACAAGCTCCTTTGAATAATGTTTCACATCACTGTTACCATCTCCTTAATACAGGTACCAAGCAATCATAAATCCTATTCAACGTTAAAAGCAAAATGTTCAGAAAACCTCTCCAATTCAAAATAAAGATATCTTCATTTAAATTAAAAAATTGCGTGCTGTCAATAAGGTAAAGCATTGTTCAAGTAGGAAATAAAAGAAGTTGGCTTTATAAGTATCTACAAGGAGTTCCTTCAACCCACAATAAAACATATTCAACATCTCATTTGCCTTCCGTAATATTTAAATGTGTCAGCATACTGATTTAGCAATGACTGGATTCAAGAAGTTATGATAATAATCAATAATGTTTATCACTATCAAATAAATTTAGAATAGGATGTGCAATATAGCATAGCACTTTCCAAAAAATTAAGCTGCATTACAATTTTTGCATGAATGCGAAGGTGTGTAGCCAAAGCAAGATTTTCTTAATATAACATGATCTCTGTAAATATCCACAACGTTACACAGGACAGTAAGAATCAATAGCTTACCTTATTATGGCCCATGGAAGGAGCTACAGAGTAAAGGATACGTGCATCATGTGGTGGAATATTAGAGAAACTCAATTCCATTCCATGAGCATTTGAAGCAGAAACTGTAGCACTGTCACCCTTTGCAGAACATCTCAAATTAAACCTCAAAAGTTGGTCAAAACTTCTCCTCATAGCAGCCGCCTTTTCTTCTAAATTCAGTTTACAAATATTCTTGATCTTTATATATCTTGGCACAATGCATGAAATCAAGTGCTCTGCAACCAAAGGATAAGAAAAAAACAAACAAAAATATGACTGTCAACGGAAGGTAGCAACCCATTCAGCAAGTGAATCTTATCAAGCGACTTGGAAAAGCCAGGACACTTAATGAAAATAGGCATCACCGAGTGCAGAAGCTATTTGAAGGTCCTAAAACATGATTTTAATTTGATATTGCCCCGAAAAATAGCTCCAAATACTTTCAACAGTCAACGTGATAAATAATTTGATATGACCCTTAAAAATAGTTCCAAATAATTCCAAAAGTCCAATCGAGGACATCAGGATTCATACCAGATAATCTTTGCGTAAAAAGGGATGAATACGATGATGTTCCGAGCTCCTACACTACCATATTGCATCAAAATCTGTATCAAACTACCTTCAACATAATGAAGCAAATGTCAATATACACCAATATCAAGGTTCCGGCATAAATCTAGTCATCCAATTCAAATCATCATCAACAATAAACTTAAAGCAATCAATTTGGATGAGGTCATCCAATTTAGATCTCCAAGTGTGTCATATTATTAGGACCTAAGATCTCTATCAATCCATTTAATGGTGCAATATGAATCTGAAGTAAGAGGGGACAAATAAAGCTTACCAAAACTTAGAGAGGGCAAAGCTTACATAACTAACATAACAAAATAAGGATTTATGATGAAAGTTTTATATTATACATAATTATAAGAGGTTTTTCTTCAAACGGGCAGCGGTTGTGCCTAACCCCTCCCTAGTTCTACAACTGAACTCATCCATCATTGCTAGCAGAGTGGTGATCCAACATATATATCAAAGGCAATGTGGTACTCATTACCCTTAGATCGATCATGATAAAAATAACCTCAATCAATGAGGCATTTCAACCCAATATAGATTTCAAAGGCAATCTTGTCGGCCTATCCACTAAATCTACAGTCAAGATACCAAATTTCCCTTCATTGAAGCACTTATAAATACCTTCTAAGGGACCAAGGTAAATGGTTATACTTTAAGCTCTCACTCTTTCATCCTAAAGGAAAAAATTGTGCATAATTGGTTCCAGCTCTTGATTTCCTTCATAACCCAGTCACTAACTCAAGAATGGGAAGATCATCACAAAGAAAAAAAAAATCCTCAAGTGGACCTGCTGACTTTTTTATCTTAGTTGATGGTGTGAAGGATATGGGTATTAAGCTTAAGATAATTCATCTACTGAAATTCTATTAGCATTTAAGATCATTTTGGCCTTGCAACAATGTAGCGTTCACTATAGGTAAGGACATCCCACTATCACAAACAAAACTAATGCCATCAGCATGCATCTATGCATAAGGATTTAATATGCCTTCTCAAGATCTACAAAGATCGGACCTCTCATCTTCAGAAACATCAACCCTCCGATCATATTTCAGCAATCATAAACTCAAAGTATATCTAAATCCTCCACCAACTACTAAAAGGCAATGAAGGAAGGTTTTCTCATACGAGAAGCATCCAATAATGATGCCATATGCTCTAACTACTCTATTACCAACCTCAAAACGATAATGAAAATACAGTTTCATTTCTCTCACGTCTTCATGCAAATCCATGCTCGCTCCATAGATGGCACATTGCTTGCACCTCTTTATATAGTTTCCATTCCTACTTTTTGTTGGCTTCGCTTGCACCTCTTCAGCAATTCCACCACTTGTCCCTCAAATGACACCACCTCATACATCTATTCATCCAACTTCGACGCCATCTACTTAAAAGTGTTGTCACCTACTCATTTGCTTGCATCTTTGACACTTGTTCCTATGATAATTTTGTCATATGCACCTCTCTATGAGCTGCAATGCCCACTCAACTAGATTTTTTCCACCACCTCACGCAACTTCGAGACTCACATCTTAGTCGATGCATTGCTTAGTTACATTACTTCATGTAGCTTCACATTTCGTTCCTTGGTCATGTTGCTTACCACCTACGACTTTTTTGTTGCTCCAAAACTGACTAAAACATGTATACTGCTTCTTCCAGCATTCCAATCTTTCATAATCGATTGTGTCACCAACAAATCCACAGCATTATCCTCAAGTAAACATGTTGCTTGCATTGTTTCATGTGGCTTCACAGCTAGCTCCTTAGTGGGTAATGTCACTTGCATTACTTTATGAAACTTTGATGCTTGCTCCTCAACTAGCTAAGTCATTTGCACCCATACATGATGCCGTAATATTTGCTTCTCAATAGGTTTCATCACCTACACTCTTTCATGCAGCATCATAACTTAAGTCAGCTAAGCATCCCACTCTTTACATGTAGACATGGAGTTCGCTCCCCAACTGTCTAATGCATATGCACAATTGCAAGAAGCTCAAGCATTTTCTTCTCAATTATTCACATCACCTCCACTCCTTCAAACAGCTTCATCACTCAAGTCAGCCACATTGCCCACACCTTACATGCAGCTGTGGAGTTCATTCCTCAGTAAGTCGCATCACCTACACTATTTCATGCAGCTTCATTGCCTAAGTTGACCACATTGCCCAGGCCTTTATATATGGTTGCAGTCTTCAATCCTCAACTAATTATGTCACTTGTACTATTCACTGTGACTTCTTAAATTAGGTCAGCCTATCACTTATACCTCTATATATAACTTTGTTGTCTACTCTTTTGGTCATATAACCAACTATTTCATCAATGCTACATTCTTAGTCAAGAAGACTTCGTCAATAAGTCATCCTACCAAGAGTGCCTCATTCAAAAAAAAATCCAAGAAAGAAGGATTTTAAAGAATATTGATTCTTAAAAATATTTCCATCTAAAGATCAAATTTGATACTTTTATGAAGTTATCAAACTACGAAGAATTGGGGGTAAACCAAGAAAAAATCCTTTTACACAATGGAATTTCAAGAACAATGCAATCTCCCCTCACATTAATTGTTCAACAATGATTAGCTTAAGGTCTCAATTAGACTTCAATCCCAATGGGGTATGCATGTGATATCAAAATTGCGGTTACAATAAAAAGGGATATTGATCAAACCAACATATCCTCGAAGCCTATTATATATCAAATAAATACCGCAAAGAATTTTCAAGATTGTAAAATATTTTGTAATGACCCCTCTATATTTTATAGTGCCCACAAACTTCAACGAATATTGTCACTTCCAATGTGCTTGAAAGGAGCAAGAAAGGTGGAATTCATAGACTTCATTGTGCTTGAAGCAGCATCGTGCAACCCAAGTGCCAATAATGAGCACGGACAGCAAAGGACAAAGGCTCAAGCTTTTCTTAAAAGCAACACAACACTTTAAAAACATCCAAAATGCGCAAGTAACGTATATATCTGCTCAAAGTATCAAAATTCTCTTCGTTTAAATGCCTATAAATATCCACAAAAAGGCAAGGTAAAAGACTCGTCTGAGTTCTAATTCTTTCATCTCAAATAAAAAACTCTAATTAATTTATTCAACTTTTATTTGCTTTCAAACTCAGTCACTGACTTGTGCACTGAAGGATTTTCTTGGGAACAAAGTCACCTGCTAATCTTTTTATTAAAGTTGATCGTAGGGTATACAGTTCAGGAAGATCCGTCTACTCAAACTCAGCTTTGAAGATACGACATGCAGTAGAACTCAATTTCTGCTATCAAGAAGCATTAGCTTAAAAGTTACTTTACTTAATCATATCGACAAGAAAACCTAATTGCAAGCATATAACTTTCGTTCAAGATTATGACCAAATATTAGGCCAAGAAGAAGCCATTTTAGATACCTATAACAATTCGAAAGCTCGGCTGCACAAGATTCTGCCAATAAAGTATAAACAACTTGAACAAGAATGGGCATTTCAACAAACAAGTGGAGGAATGCATGCCCTTGATCACTTGAAAGGTAATACAACTATCTGAGAAATCGCAGGCGAAATCTACCAGTTCATTAAGACAAAGGAGTTCTGCATTAGTTCACTCGAATTCTTAATGCCGGTTTTTTTCCGTACTTTCATTTTTTTAAAGAGTTTAGGGCTGTTATTACCTGAGAGTGCTGAAGAAGGAAGCGCCCGGAGCTCCATCGGTGGAGCTTCCGCCTTCCTCCAAGGCCGCAAAGTTTTGCTCGCAAGGAACGACCACTCGGCTTTCCATCTTATTTCGTGAAGTCATCCAGTGGCTCCCAACAATGAGTGGTCACAAGTAGTTTTCAAGTTCAAGCACATCTATGCCTAGTTTGGTTGGGCGGTTCAGTTAGTTAGAGCTAAATAGAATTAAGGACACAGCTTATCTTAATCTATTAGTTGAGAGTTTAGACTTCTAACTAAAAAAATTTGGGTTCAAATCTTTGTGTATGAATTTGTCTTAAATAGCCTAAATGTCCCAAAATAAAATAAAATTAAAGTAAAAAAAGAATGCATATTTAAAATTTTGATTTAGTGTAAATAAATAAATGAATATAGATAGTTTTTTTTTTAAAGTTTGAAGTAAAATGAATGAAATATAAAACTAAATTATAGTTGTGGTTGGTGATTGGCACACATGTTGGCAGGCAACAACCCGTGGCCATAGTTGCGATGATGGAGGTGGTCGCAGGGAGTGATGGAGATAAGGGGCTAATGGCAATAGCAGGGTCCACTTATGATGGAAATGATGGAAATAGAATTTGATGATTATGTCAAAAATGAAACATGAAATGAAAACGAATTCATCAAAAGTTTACTTTTCATTTATTTTTCATAAAACCTAACATCAAAATTTTCAAATCCCCTACATTTAAAACACTTTGCATTGTTTTTCTAACAAACAAAATAGCCTTTTAGTTTTAAACCCGTCACCCCTTTTGTGCTGTCATTTCAAACTTATAATCTCAAGTTTTAAGAAAATGTCTGAATGATCATTTCAGGTCTTTTTTTATATATTTATATGAATATTGTATGAGAAATTATTACGTGCAGAGTCCAAACACAAAGAACAGTTCGATTTTGTGACTGTGAATAATGAAAATGGATGGATGAATAGTAACTACGCTTTTACTATTCACTGTCACAAAATCAAACGGTTCTCTGTGTCAGGATTCTTCTCGTAATAATCTCTACTATTGTATATGAAGAATGATGGTCTACCCTTCTAAACTTCGGCATTCTGTGTTGCTTTCAATATCCTTTCTTTTGAGATTTCATCACCAATGTGGGTAAGACAATTGTAACAGTATATATATATATATATATATATATATATATATAAGGGGCAAGCCCACCTTCATTTCATATAAGAAAAAGTAAATGTACAACTACAAATAATAAAACATTCATTGTATAACTGCAAAAAAAAAACCTGCAATGCTCAAAAGTGTTGAGGTGCATCATAACCTTTACTTTCCTATGGTTCATTTTATCACTTAGTGCTTATGATTTTCTATTAGGAAATGTTAGCATCCACTCTTTTAGTTCCTATTTACAATTTTATAGTACAGGAGTAGCTTTTGCTTAGTTTGGCTATTTTCAGCAAGAGAATGAGATCGCTTGATGGTATATCTTTTTCTAGGGAAGAAGAACATAAGTTAGTTTTTTTACATAATACAATTTTATATAGTTATCATTGTTTGAATAGTTGCTATTTGAATGATTTATATTTGTGCAACTTATGTAGTTTTGATGATTCCAAATATTATTGTTCAAATGTATAGTTATCTCCTAACAATTTTAGAAGATTTGCATTTGCTCTTGTGTGTACTAACATTTCAGGAAAATCAGACTCCAGACTACGAAAACTTCAAATCAAATTCAACATGAGATATTTTGTTTATTTGAAGTTTGTCTTTTCTTTGAATTAATTTTGAAAGGGAGTGATTGTAATTGAGTGAATAAAATCTCACACACACAAATAAGGAGATCTTGAAATTCTATATTGATCGTACAGGACGATATTTATCATACTGGACGATCTGTCAGTTATCTCCTGTAGAGCACTTGGAACGAATAGGAAATTGCTTGGAAAAATTTTTCTAAGTCCTATTCGTCCAGGACGAATTTTATTATCGTCCCGGACGATGGGTTCTCTGTAAAATTTTCGTCCAGACGAATTTTATCATCGTACGAGGCGACCAGTCCTCTGGAAAATTTTCGTCCCGACGAAAATAAATATCGTACCGGACGATCAGCTCTCTGAAAAATTTTCGTCCAGACGAAAACAAATTATCGTCCGCGGCGATTGGTCCTCTGGAAAATTTTCGTCCAGACGAAATAAATAATCGTCCAGGACGATCGGCTCTCTGGAAAATTTTCGTCCAGACGAACATATTTTCGTCCAAACGATTAACCGACTTAGAACAGTTTTCAGCAGTTTCTAGAACCGACCTTGTAATAACCATTCGTACTGGACGAACCTAGTTCGTACAGGACGATCAGCTGTACGAAGTCATTTCATACACATATACAAATTGGGTCGTTTCAGATCGTTTAAGTAAAATCGTCCAGGACGATCCAGGATCGTACGGGACGATCCACTGCGTACAGAATTGAAAATATGCAGTTTTTGGGCGGTTTTTCATGTCTTTTGTATAAATAGTTCAAATTAGACTGCCACCCAATCTTTTTGTCATTTGATCTTCGTGCCTCTTGAGAGAATAGCCAAGGAGAGAGTGGAAGAGAGCATTCAAAGGAGGATTCCTACCACTGGAGCGAGAAGGCTTCACTTGGATTGCTAAGGTAAGAGTCTCTACTTGTGAAATTGGATTTCTTCACTCTTTTCTTTCTTTCTTCTAGATTCTTGTGAGAAGATCAGTCAAGGAGATGCGGTTCTCTGCCGACACTTGGAGAGTGTGAACAGCCGAAGGGTTCTCTGCCCACACTAGGAGAGTGTAAAAGGACGAAGGTTCTCTGCCTACACTTGGAGAGTGTGAACAGCCGTAGGGTTCTCTGCCCACACTAGGAGAGTGTAAAAGGACGACGGTTCTCTGCCAGCACTGTGGATTGTGTAAAAGGACGACGGTTCTCTGCCGCACCAGGTAGTGGTGAAAAGAGTGTTTTGTACAGGCTTCTCCGCCTTGCTGTGGGTGCTAAAGGAGAGTCACTTTGTGGTATTAGTGCAATACTCAGAGGGTGCCTCTGAGGAGTGGATGTAGGTCTGGTTATAGACCGAACCACTATAAATCTGGTGTCATTTACTTTATTGCTTTTACGTTTCCGCACTTTAAATTTCAGTTTTAACAACTCTGTGGTTGAAAAATATTTTTCTACAAACTTTAAAAGAAAATTTTATTTCGGTTCAACTTTATCATTAAGAGGGTTTAAAATTTTTAAAACTACCAATTCACCCCCCTCTTGGTAGCCGTGGGACATTTACTTAGGCTTAACAACCTAATTACTGGACTCAACAAGTGGTATCAGAGCTTAGTTTCAAAATCATAAGTTTGAACTACTTTTTGATTAACGTAGATGGCTACATTTGGAAACCGAAACACACCTGAGGGTTACTCTATCACCAGACCTCCACTATTTGACAATATTCCTTTTGATTTTTGGAAAACACGCATGTCTACTTTCTTACAGTCACTTGATTATCGCATGTGGATGCTAGTCCAGGAAGGTTACTCAAAACCAACTAGATTAGTTGATGGAATTAGGGTAGATACACCCTATGCAGATTGGACTATAGAAGAACGTGACTTAGCACAATTAAATGCGAAATGTTTAAATAGTTTCTTTTGTGCTTTAAAATCTGAAGACTACATGCGAGTTTCCACTTGTAAAAGCGGAAAAGACATATGTGATAGACTTTGTATTACTTATGAAGGGACAAATGAGGTTAAGCAATCAAGACTCAATATCTTGTTACATGACTACGAATTATTTCGCATGAAACCTAATGAATCTATATCTGACATGTACACAAGATTCACTCAAATTGTCACCTCTTTGCATGCACTTGGTAGGGAATTAACAAATGCTGAAATGGTTAATAAGATTCTTCGTTATTTACCTACTGCATATGATGCTAAAATTACTGCAATTACAGAGTCTAAAGATCTGAACATTTATTCAATTGACAATCTTCTTGGTTCACTCATTGCTTACGAGCAAGGAGTAAGTCAAAGAAAGATTGATGCAGGTGAACCAAGAAAGGACAAGAATATTGCACTAAATGTGGAAGAGTCAGAAAGTGAACACTCACAACCTGAGGATGAAGACGATATAGCACTGATGACTAGACAATTCAGAAGCTTTTTAAAGAGGAAGCAGAAGAGACGCCAGCAATGGAATAGAGGTAAGTATAATAGAAATGGCAAGGTTTCTAATGAAGTGATTTGTTATGAATGTAGGAAACCAGGTCATATAAAGACTGATTGTCCAAAACTCAAAGCCACTCCTAGCAAGGAGAAGGTAGAGGAGAAACTAATGGTAAAGAAGGGCAAGAAGAAGTTTCAAAAGGCTTTTTGGGCGGACTCAGCTTTAGACTCATCTGAGACTGAAAAAGAAGAAGAAGTCACCAACCTTTGCTTGATGGCAGATAAAGCTGAACAATCAGATCAAGAAGAGGTATGTGATTTAACCTATAATGAATTGTTTGAAGTTTCTGAACACATGCATGACGCATATAGGAAAATGAAAAGGATGCATGCTAGTGTAGTTTTAGAATTAGAAGAGCTTAATAAGGAACATGAAATCCTTAGGAAAGATCATGCTTTAATTGATAGCAACCACATGAAACTACTTGATGAATATGATGACTTGAATAAAAATTTTGAGAATTCAAAATCATCCTATGCTGAACTTGAAAAAGAAATTAAGAAATTTAAGGATGAATCTGAGAGCAAGACATATAGAATCAATTATATCAATCGAATCTTGGAGGATATGAATTCATTTTACAAACTCACTATAAGAGCTCTCGAGGATAATAGGAACCCCCCTAAACTTGAAGATTTTACAAATCCTAAATATTATCCTAAATTCATGAAATCCCTTAGAAGACAATCATATGAAAGAAAATATAGGAATATTTTTCCTAATGTTAAATGTAACAATTGTGGATTTTTGGGACATATATCTCACACCTGCACTTTAAAGATGAAACCTAATTTGGTGTGGATAACTAAGATGCATAAACCTAGACATATCATACATGCATCTGATTATAAATTTCATAAAGGTGAACCCAAATTAGTTTGGGTTCCCAGGTCTAACATTTGAGAATTTTGCAGGTATACTCTCACACAAGACCTCGTGAGAGTATATGGTACCTGGACAGCGGATGTTCTAAGCACATGACTGGAGATACTGCTCAATTCATAACGCTGGAAGCCAGGAGTGGAGGCAAGGTTACACTTGGAGATAATACCACAAAGAAAGTGGTTGGATCAGGTATGATTGGAAATTTGAAAAACTTTTTCATAGACAATGTCTTATTAGTTGAAGGCTTAAAACATAATTTGCTTAGCATAAGTCAGCTATGTGATAAGGGCTATAATGTAAAATTTTTACCTACTAGCTGCAAAATTAGCCTAAATGGGAAAATTGTTTTAAATGGAAAAAGGGTGAACAATATCTACATGCTAGATTTAAATTGTATTCAATCTCCTACTGCTTTTTGTTTGAAAACTGTTTCTGATGAATTATGGCTTTGGCATAGGAGACTTTGTCATTCTAGTATGAAAAATCTTAGAAGAATTACCCAAAAGAATTTGGTTAGAGGAATACCTAAACTAGACTTTACTAAGGACCACCTATGTGATGCATGTCAATTTGGAAAACAAGTGAAGTCCTCTTTTAAGTCCAATAAAGATCTTAGGACCAGTAAACCTTTAGAAATTCTTCACATGGATCTTTTTGGACCTGTAAGCACTGTTAGTCTAGGAGGAAAGGTATATGGATTTGTTATAGTAGATGATTTTTCAAGATTCACCTGGGTTAAATTTCTTTTTCATAAGAGTGAATCATTTGAGGAATTCAGAAATTTTTCAACTTGGATACAAAGAAAACTAGGATGTGAAATAATTTCTATACAAAGTGATCATGGAAGAGAATTTGAAAATGAAAAATTTGAAGATTTCTGTAAAGAAAAGGGGATTGATCACAATTTTTCTGCACCTAGAACTCCTCAACAAAATGGAGTAGTTGAAAGAAAGAACAGAACATTAATAGAAGCCGCCCGAGCAATGTTAGCAGAATACTCGCTTCCTACATATTTTTGGGCTGAGGCGGTTAGCACTGCATGTTATGTTCTGAATAGGGTGAATGTGAGATCAAATTTGAATAAAACACCCTATGAGTTGTTAAAAGGTAGAACACCAAATTTGTTTCATTTACATGTATTTGGTTGCAAGGTGTTCATACATAATAATGGAAAATCTGCCTTAGGAAAATTTGATCCAAAATCAGATGAAGGAATTTTTGTTGGATATTCAAGTGTTGGAAAATCTTATAGAGTATTCAACAAAAGAACTTTAGTCATTGAAGAAACCACACATGTTGCTTTTGATAAAAATGGAAACATGGAAGAGCCAAAAGTTGTTGAAGAAGAAATTGAAGAAAACTCCCAAAAGATTAATATATTAAATTTGGAAGAAAATTTAGAAAGAGAAGACCCTTTGCCTAGAGATTTGAGATTTTCTAAAAACCACCCAAAGGAATTAATCATAGGTGAACCAAGTGAGGGTGTTAGAACTAGGAGTGGATTAAACAAGGAAGTCAATCATTCAGCCTTTATTTCAACTATTGAACCCACTAACATTAATCAAGCACTTTCAGATGAATTTTGGATATTGATCATGCAAGAAGAGTTGAATCAATTTGTAAGAAATAAAGTTTGGGAACTAACTACAAGGACAAAAGATCAAAGTGTTGTTGGAACCAAGTGGGTGTTCAAAAATAAAATGAATGACTCAGGAGTAGTCATTAGAAATAAGGCTAGATTAGTAGCTAAGGGGTATAATCAAATTGAAAGAATTGATTTTGAGGAAACTTTTGCCCCTGTAGCTAGACTTGAAGCAATTAGGGTTTTACTAGCCTTTGCCTGTTTTAAAGGTTTTAAATTGTTTCAAATGGATGTCAAAAGTGCCTTTTTAAATGGGGTAATTGAAGAAGATGTTTTTGTAGAACAACCTCCAGGTTTTGAAAATTCTAAATTTCCAAATCATGTTTTCAAATTAAAAAGGGCATTATATGGATTGAAACAGGCACCTAGGGCTTGGTATGAGAGGTTAAGCACCTTCCTACTTGAAAGATCTTTTGAAAAAGGAAGTGTGGATGCAACTCTCTTTTTAAGGAAAATTGAAAAGGATATACTTATTGTTCAAATTTATGTGGATGACATCATCTTTGGATCTTCAAATAAACATCTTTGTGATGATTTTTCTAAAACAATGAGTAGTGAATTTGAAATGAGTCTAATGGGAGATTTAAATTACTTTCTAGGATTTAGCATTAAGCAACTTGAGGAAGGTACTTTTCTTAGTCAAACCAAATATATTAAGGACATCCTCAAAAAATATGAAATGGACAATGCTAAACCTGTTAGTACACCAATGAGTTCTTCAGTTCAGTTGGATAAAGACCTTAAGGGAAAATCTGTTGATCAAAAGAAATTTAGAGGGATAATTGGATCTTTACTTTACTTGACTGCTAGCCGACCAGATATTATGTTTAGTGTTTGCTTATGTGCTAGATTTCAATCAGATCCAAAAGAATCACATTTGACAGCAGTGAAAAGGATTTTAAGATATCTACTAGGAACTCAAAACTTAGGAATTTGGTATCCTAAGTTTAGCTCTTCATTTGAAATTATTGGTTACTCAGATTCTGACTTTGCAGGCTGTAGAGTGGATAGGAAAAGCACTTCTGGAACATGTCAATTCATTGGAAATTCATTAGTTTCATGGTCTAGTAAAAAACAAAATTCAGTGGCACTATCTACTGCAGAAGTAGAATACATTGCATTAGGAAATTGTGTGGCACAAGTACTTTGGTTAAAACAACAGTTGATTGATTTAGGATTAACTATAGGCACTATTACAATTTATTGTGACAATACTAGTGCTATTTGCATTTCCAAAAATCCTATTCAACATTCTAGAACCAAACACATTGATATAAGGCATCATTTCATAAGGGATCATGTATCCAAAGGAGAAATTGAACTCATACATGTTTCAACTGAAAATCAACTTCCAGACATTTTTACAAAACCTTTAGCCTTTGATACCTTCAGTACTTTAAGAACAAGGCTTGGTGTTATTGATTTGAATGCTTAACCAAAATGTCTTTGCAACATTGATACTTGTTGTGTTTTGTTTTTGTGATTTTGTGAATTTTGTGTGTTTTTGAATGAATTGTTTTTGGATTTATGATTTTGTTTTATGTTTTCTGTGTTTTTGATTGTTTTTGTTGATTTTGTTAATTTAAAAAAAAAAATTCAAAATTAATTTTTTTTTTTGGAGAAAATCGTCCAGGACGAAATTGGTTTCGTACGGGACGATGTGTGAAGGAACAGTTTGCGCGAATTTAAACCGTTTTGAGAGCAGTTTTTAATTAGATCGTTTGTACGATATGTGATCATCCAGGACGAATTTTTTCTCTCTCAAACGTCGGGACGATTGAATGCAGCGGTTGAGCGGATAAGATAGTTTTTAATACGAACTTCGTCTGTACGAAATTTTCGTTCGTCCAGACGAACATGTGTCAGTTAATTGTAGGGGACGGTTTTCAAGAGTCATTAAAACGATTCACTTTTTGATCGTCTGTACGAAATTTTTTCGTCTGTACGATCGGTCAAGTCAAAAAGCCTGTACGAAGGGACGCATCGTAAGTTGTGTTGAATACGAAAAGCCGTTACATTTTGGACGAATTGGATCGTCTGTACGAAATTACTTCGTCCAGACGAACGATAATTTTTCGTCCAGGACTAATATTTTCGTCCAGGACGAACTTATCGTTTTTCTTTAAATATGAAGGCTTTCAAACTTGACAATCACACTTTCAAACTTCTTTTTCAATCCCTTTCTACATCAAATCAACAATGGCCTCCTACTTGAACCTCTTTGGCGGCATTCCTCCTCCTCCTCCAGAACAGTAGAAATTGTTTTTATGTCTGTGTCTGTTGTATTTTTTTTTTTGTTTTTGTTTGTTTTATTTTTATCTTATCTGTTTTATTGTAATGTGTTTGTTTTTATGTTTTTAAGTTCAATGTATTTTTTTTTGTAATCTGTTTCTTTAATATCAATGAAAGTTTATTTCTATTAGATTTGTTTTGAAATGTGGTTAATGTTTGTGAATTTCATTAGTATTATTTAATCTACATAGTGCTTAAATTCGATTGTAATTTGAGATTATCTATATTAGAAAATCTAGACTTTCTTAATTTATAAGTTATATATAACTTGTTGTAATTAGAACTTTTAAATTCATGTCTATTCATTTAGACTACATAAAATTAATATTACTATTGCAATTTAGATGTTTTCTTATTTTATATATCTATGCTCAAGAGATATTTATGTACCTAGAAATATTTGAAATTTTAGATTATAGATTTTGGAAAGAATTTGTCAAATTACTCTTGAACATTGTACAAATGTAAAAAAATCAAAAGGAGTTCGCAAAAATTTGCAAAGTGAAAAAGAGGCACAAAATAAGCCCAACCCAAGAAAAATGCACAAAAATGTGCTCCAAAAGTTTGAAAAGATGCGCAAAGCGCCACATGAGGTAATTCTCTTCTTTCCAAATTCATTCAATCTCTTAATTCAAATTGATCTTATGTTCATTTATATTCTATTGAACTTTGAAATATAGAATTTTTTATACATCTCTCTTGTAATGATTTTCAATAGTTAAATGTCTAAATTGAATCATGTCTTTGATAAATTCTTCTTACTTACAATGTTATATCACTTCTTAAATTTTATGAATTTCTATGATTGATCTAATATCCTTAGTTTAAAATTGCATACCCTATGTCAAATCATAATTTAGATTAAATTTTAAAAATGAATTTCATATAATTTTTTACATTTTTTTTTTTGTCTTTTTCTTCTTCACTTTTTGTTGCTGTCAAAAAGGGGGAGAAATTATTATGTTTGTGTTTTATGTTTTTGTGGTTTATGTTTTCTATTTTTGATTGTTCTGTTTGCAAGTTTTTTGTTTGTGTTAAAAAATTTTGAAAAACAAAAATATTATTCTTTAATGCCTCCTTATTTTAATATACTCATAAAGTCAGGGGGAGTTTAGGAGATAAGAGATTTGTTTTAACTTGAAACCATACTAATAATAATTGTTTTGCCATCATCAAAAAGGGAGAGATTGTTTAAATAGTTGCTATTTGAATGATTTATATTTGTGCAACTTATGTAGTTTTGATGATTCCAAACATTATTGTTCAAATGTATAGTTATCTCCTAACAATTTTAGAAGATTTGCATTTGCTCTTGTGTGTACTAACATTTCAGGATAATTAGATTCCAGACTACAAAAACTTCAAATCAAATTCAACATGAGATATTTTGTTTATTTGAAGTTTGTATTTTCTTTGAATTAATTTTGAAAGGGAGTGATTGTAATTGAGTGAATAAAATCTCACACACACAAATAAGAAGATCTTGAAATTCTATACTGATCGTACAGGACGATATTTATCGTACTGGACGATCTGTCAGTTATCTCCTGTAGAGCACTTGGAACGAATAGGAAATTGCTTGGAAAAATTTTTCTAAGTCCTATTCGTCCAGGATGAATTTTATTATCGTCCCGGACGATGGGTTTTCTGTAAAATTTTCGTCCAGACAAATTTTATCATCATACGAGGCGACTAGTCCTCTGGAAAATTTTCGTCCTGACGAAAATAAATATCGTACCGGACGATCAGCTCTCTGGAAAATTTTCGTCTAGACGAAAACAAATTATCGTCCGCGGCGATTGGTCCTCTGGAAAATTTTCATCCAGACGAAATAAATAATCGTCCAGGACGATCGGCTCTCTGGAAAATTTTCGTCCAGACGAACATATTTTCGTCCAAACGATTAACCGACTTAGAACAGTTTTCAGCAGTTTCTAGAACCGACCTTGTAATAACCGTTCGTACTGGACGAACCTAGTTCGTACAGGACGATCAGCTGTACGAAGTCATTTCGTACACATATACAAATTGGGTCGTTTCAGATCGTTTAAGTAAAATCGTCCAGGACGATCCAGGATCGTACGAGACGATCCACTGCGTACAGAATTGAAAATATGCAGTTTTTGGGCGGTTTTTCATGTCTTTTGTATAAATAGTTCAAATTAGACTGCCACCCAATCTTTTTGTCATTTGATCTTCGTGCCTCTTGAGAGAATAGCCAAGGAGAGAGTGGAAGAGAGCATTCAAAGGAGGATTCCTACCACTGGAGCGAGAAAGCTTCACTTGGATTGCTAAGGTAAGAGTCTCTACTTGTGAAATTGGATTTCTTCACTCTTTTCTTTCTTTCTTCTAGATTCTTGTGAGAAGATCAGTCAAGGAGATCCGGTTCTCTGCCGACACTTGGAGAGTGTGAACAGCCGAAGGGTTCTCTGCCCACACTAGGAGAGTGTAAAAGGACGAAGGTTCTCTGCCTACACTTGGAGAGTGTGAACAGCCGTAGGGTTCTCTACCCACACTAGGAGAGTGTAAAAGGACGACGGTTCTCTGCCAGCACTGTGGATTGTGTAAAAGGACGACGGTTCTCTGCCGCACCAGGTAGTGGTGAAAAGAGTGTTTTGTACAGGCTTCTCCGCCTTGCTGTGGGTGCTAAAGGAGAGTCACTTTGTGGTATTAGTGCAATACTCAGAGGGTGCCTCTGAGGAGTGGATGTAGGTCTAGTTATAGACCGAACAACTATAAATCTGGTGTCATTTATTTTATTGCTTTTACGTTTCCGCACTTTAAATTTCAGTTTTAACAACTCTGTGGTTGAAAAATATTTTTCTACAAACTTTAAAAGAAAATTTTATTTCGGTTCAACTTTATCATTAAGAGGGTTTAAAATTTTTAAAACTATCAATTCACCCCCCTCTTGATAGCCGTGGGACATTTACTTAGGCTTAACAACCTAATTACTGGACTCAACAATCATTGTTTCTTTGCTTGTTTCTTTATGCTACCTGCTTCTTCCACAACATACCACATCAAAATTGGTATCAGAGACGGCGGCTTGGTAAGATGGCAAGAGGTAGTAAGCATGTGACGGGAGATGAAGATCGTAGCCTGGAAGCTCTCTGGGTTGCACATGTTGGAGTAGTTAAACAGCTGGACAACAAATCTACCGAGTTTGTGAAGCTTACGATTGAAGTTCGGCGAGTGTTATAAGTAAGTGGAAATGTCGATAGGCAGGAACGGAAGATGGTGCCCATAGCCACACTTTTGACAAGGCTGACGGGGCAGATGAACCAGGAAAGAAGGCGAGCTCCCCTGTTTGACGATATCACAGATTCTGACAAATAAGGTAGAAGCTACATTCCAAATGTGTTCTTGAACTCAGGTGGAGGTAATGTAACCTATCAACCCATCGACCTGCGGAGTTTGATCGCCATCAAGGAGAGTTCTGAGTAAACTGAATATACCATTTTTTGACGGGCAGTTGCACATCGAAGATTACCTGGATTGGGAGCAGGCTATTGAGAATTTTTTTGATTATATGGAGATAGAACCGGACAAACAAGTCAAATATGTAGATTGTAGATTAAAAGGGGCGCAATCGCCTGGTGGTCACAGTTGCTCCAATCTAGGAGAAGAGAAGGTCATAGACCTATCCAAAGTTGGATTCGAATGAAGCAATTTTTATGATCACACTATTTACCCACTGATTATGAGCAATTATTATACTTTAAATATCAACATTGCATCCGAGGTAATCAATTAGTGAGTGAGTATATAGAAGAATTCAATCATCTTTTTGCTATAAATTATTTGAATGAAACTACCCATCTGTTGTTGGCTAGATATATTGGTGGGTTGAGCGATTCAATATACAATAAATTGGAATTAAATTCAATGTGGTCATTGTCCCAAGTAGTGAATTTTGCACTTAAGGTGAAAATTCAACAAGCTCGTCAGTTCTGCAGCAATTCACATAAACGGCACTCTTCAGAGCAGATCATAGATACCGCCAAACAGTTTGGTCCATCAGTAAAAAGGCCACCTCGCACGCTAAACACAACAGTGCGTGCTAGCAGCTCAATCAAACCTGTCGGAGATAATATATTCTAACCCAAATCGAAGGCTCCAACTAAAGACAAACCTTACTCTAGACCTTAAGTCATAAAATGCTTATGGTGCTTTCAACAAGGCCACAAGTCGAACAAATGCCCCAATCGACAATAATTACAAATGTTAGAAGCATACGACAAAGAAATAGGGGAAATAGCAAGAAGATGAACTACACACTGATGTTGAAGACATGATCAGTTATGAAGGGGACCTGCTCATGTGTGTTTTAGAAAAGTTCTTACTAGCTCCACAAAAGCTGAATAATTCCCAACAACATGTCATCTTTCGAACCAAATGTACTATAAGCAGCAAGATTTGTGATCTGCTCATCGATAGTGGGTGCATAGAGAATGTGGTTTCGCATGTAGTGGTGCAAGCTTTACATATTAAAACATTAAAAAAAAAACCCCACAACTTCATAACATAAGTTGGGTTAAGAAGGGCATGGATATTCTATTGTCGGGAATGTGTAAAGTTACTTTTTCTATTGGCAAACATTACACGTGTGAGGTGCTTTGCAATGTGTTGGAAATGGATGTTTGTCACTTGATATTAGGAAGGCCATGGAAATTTGACATGGGCACAATCTACGCGTAAGGGCTAACACCTACTTATTTGTCTGGAAAGGGAGGAAGTTGTGATTACTCTCTCAAGGTGTTTGGAGCAATATTCAAGGCAATGAAACTAAAGCTGCAATGTATGTGGTGCTTGGATCCACCCATTTGGCTTCTTGGAAAGAAACATCCCTCATGTTAGCATTTTCATCAAGGAACAGCTAGTTGCTATTGCATCCCCTACTACCAATTAGAAGGTAGCTGATCTCTTAAGGCAATTCCAAGATGTAATGATGGAAGCATCGCTAGTAACTCTACTACCATTACGAGTATTGCAACATCAAATTAACTTTGTGATGGGAGCAATCCTCCCCAATCTTCCTCATTATAAGATGAACCCAAAAGAATATCCAATCCTCCAGCAAATTGTAGAAGAGCTTTGGAAAAGAAGCTGATTTAGTCGAGCCTTAGCTCGTGTGCAGTCCCGACTTTACTTGTGCAAAAGAAGGACAGCAGTTGGCAGATGTGCGTGGACAGCTGGGCCATTAATAAAATAACTGTGAAACTTTGATTTCTAGTACCAAGAGTGGAGGAGTTATTGGAAAGACTATCAGTGTGAGACCTCGTTCCTTTGCTGTAGCTGCTGGGAAAAGTGATTTTTCCCCAGGATCGGCCGGGACGATGGTGAGATCGTCCAGGCCGATCAGTGCATTGAAAACAGCTGATTTTTGGAGCTATTTCTGGAAAGGATCGTCTGGGACGATGTTGAGATCGTCCAGGCCGATCTGTACTGTTCAGAAATATCGTCCTGATCATCGCCCTGGGAACGGTCCAGGACGATCAAAATTGGTCTGATCATCCCGGGACGATCGGGCGATCGGCCGGGCCGATCTGTGTATGATTTAAGCAAATAAGCTCGTTTTGAGGAGAGAGAAAACATTTTTTATAAAACGAAAATATCTGAAGAGAGAGAAAGAGCGAAAAAACAAAGGAAGAAGTCCGATTTCGGGGCCCGCAGAGCGATTTTCGTCGTTCGTTGCTGTTGGATATTTTGTTTGTCTCGCTGTAAGGACTCCGAACCCTACTTCTGTTTTCGAAGATTTTGAGGTTTTGTAAAATAGTGCTCAGAGTTGTGTTTTTGTAAGTGATTTTTTTACCCGGTTTGGTACTAGCGAAGATTTCACCGCATAACTTTTGGTATGTTGTAGATGTGATTATTCTATACGTTTTGATTATTTTCTGGCAGATTTTGTCCTGTCCGTTTTGATTCTGCGGAGTTTTATTTTGACTGCAATTTATTATGATGTCCGAATTGGTTTGAGCAGTAGAAGATTAGTCTTATAATGTTGCTATACACAGTCTGTATTAATTTGGTGAATTGTGATTTTTGGAGATTTCTGTGTAAATTCTGTAGACTGCCGTTGCTTTGCCCGATTTTCGTACAATTTCTGATTTTCCCGGAATAGATTGAATTAATATGTGTATGACTATTGATATGATCGTTCTAAATTTCCTTAATATTGCTTATTGCATCGATTATTGCATTGATTATTGATTGAATTGATTGATTCTGAAAGACAAGTGGAAACCTGGTTGAACGTTGGTTATAGAAACCAACGTATGGATATCTACAACATCAATATGAATTTCTACAATAGCACTATTGATAATAGCCAGTTTAACCTGGTTGATCTATGGATTTCTACAACAGCACTATTGATAATAGCCAGTTTAACCTGGTTGATCTATGGATTTCTACAACAGCACTATTGATCATAGCTAGTGTTTGTGCTTGTCGAGTAAGACCATTGTATGAAATTGCATGTATACGATAGTACATTGTATGGATTTAATTTATCGTAAAATAGATTTCTTTATGAAGCTAATTGTATTCATTTGATTTCAATTGGTCTTTGTATTGATTTGATTTCAATTGATCTTTCACCGTATTGACTTGATCATTTATTGGGATTTTGAGCCGATTGATACTATTGACTGGCAGAATTGATTGATACGATTTCACTCTATTGATTTGACTGATGTGATACAATAAGTAAGACGACTAGACGATTGTATGGATGTAATTGATGTTATCGACTGCTATGATAGAGATTGTAGAGAATGGATTGACGCATTGATTTTGAGCTTTATGGATTTTCTACTGGTTATTGATTTTATTGATTTCTGTTTCGTATTGATCTCTGTATTGCATTGACTCATTGATCATGTTCGACTGATTGATTTGACTTGAGTTGATTAACCTGCATATTATTTTCAGTGTCGTGGTTTGATTTCAGTTGTAGGCTTTGGTGACCTGCTGGGCTTTGTAAGTTCATTATATGTGGTTAATGATTTCAGGTGCAGGGCCTCAAGCTTGAAGATCTTTCTGCCGAGTTCTGTAGCTTTTTCTTTTGTAGCCTTGGTAGGCTTTCTTTTGTAGCCTGTACGGCTAGTGTAGTGTTTTCTTTTGGCTATACTTTGACTGTTGTACTATTTGTGAATTATAGTATTCGCTGCAGTTTCTTTTCTGTAATGTAATTATCTCTGGCTCTGGATATATGTATGTATGGATTGATATGAACAACAGATGAGTACACCGATAGAAAGGAAAGAAGAAAAGAAAAAAAAAGGGCAATAGATCAATCAGACGAATCCTTTTGCTACACGGATCTTGGGGTCGTTACAAGTGATATCAGAGCAAGTGTAGTGAAAAGGATTTGATTATATCCAGCGTTGATGATTGCATTATTTAATTTGTTTTGTTATACGTATTTGATTTCCGTGATTTTGATTTGAATGATTTGTATTGATCAGGCCAATGGATCCGAAAGGAAAGAAAGTTGAGTCTGCTACTGATCTCCCACTCACATCTGCGAATATGAATAAGTTTGCTGACATGGTCGCTCAGATGGTGAGTGACAAATTAGCAAAACGCTCTAGCCGTAGCAAGAAAAGTGGGGAAGGTAGCAGAGCAAGATTTAATGTTTGTAAATATTGTGGGAAAAGACATTCGGGACAATGTTATCAGAGGACTGGGCAATGTTTCCGATATGGTGGATATGGACATAGAATGACGGAATGCCCAAGTTCTGAACTTAGGCAAGGACCTGTTCCGATGGTTCCGACTGCTCCGACTGTCCCGACTGATCTGATTGGAAATGAGCAAGAGATGGAGGAGGATGCACCAGGAATGCCTGTAAATGTGACTGGTATGAGTTTTGTTTATCGTCTGTTTCATTGTGATTTGCGCGATTTATTGAGTGATTGGATTAGCTTTGTTTTATTTCGTTTTGCTTTTGTTTTGCTCTGTACCCTTAGGGAAATGTCGGGACGACATTTTTTTAAGGTGGGGAGATTGTGAGACATCGTTCCTTTGCTGTAGCTGCTGGGAAAAGTGATTTTTCCCCAGGATCGGCCGGGACGATGGTGAGATCGTCCAGGCCGATCAGTGCATTGAAAACAGCTGATTTCTGGAGCTATTTCTGGATAGGATCATCCGGGACGATGTTGAGATCGTCCATGCCGATCTGTACTGTTCAGAAATATCGTCCTGATCATCGCCCTGGGAACGGTCCAGGACGATCAGAATTGGTCTGATCGTCCCGGGACGATCGGGCGATCGGCCGGGCCGATCTGTGTATGATTTAAGCAAATGAGCTCGTTTTGAGGAGAGAGAAAACATTTTTTATAAAACGAAAATATCTGAAGAGAGAGAAAGAGCGAAAAAGCAAAGGAAGAAGTCCAATTTTGGGGCCCGTAGAGCGATTTTCGTCGTTCGTTGCTGTTGGATATTTTGTTTGTCTCGCTGTAAGGACTCCGAACCCTACTTCTGTTTTCGAAGATTTTGAGGTTTTGTAAAATAGTGCTCAGTGTTGTGTTTTTGTAAGTGATTTTTGTACCCGGTTTGGTACTGGCGAAGATTTCACCGCATAACTTTTGGTATGTTGTAGATGTGATTATTCTACACGTTTTGATTATTTTTTAGCAGATTTCGTTCGGTCCGTTTTGATTCTGCGGAGTTTTATTTTGACTGCAATTTATTATGATGTCCGAATTGGTTTGAGTAGTAGAAGATTAGTCTTATAATGTTGCTGTGCACGTTCTGTATTAATTTGGTGAATTGTGATTTTTGGAGATTTCTGTGTAAATTCTGTAGACTGCCGTTGCTCTGCCCGATTTTCGTACAATTTCTGATTTTCCCGGAATAGATTGAATTAATATGTGTATGACTATTGATATGATCGTTCTAAATTTCCTTAATATTGCTTATTGCATCGATTATTGCATTGATTATTGATTGAATTGATTGATTCTGAAAGACAAGTGGAAACCTGGTTGAACGTTGGTTATAGAAACCAACGTATGGATATCTAACACAGCAATATGAATTTCTACAACAGCACTATTGATAATAGCCAGTTTAACCTGGTTGATCTATGGATTTCTACAACAGCACTATTGATAATAGCCAGTTTAACCTGGTTGATCTATGGATTTCTACAACAGCACTATTGATCATAGCTAGTGTTTGTGCTTGTCGAGTAAGACCATTGTATGAAATTGCATGTATACGATAGTACATTGTATGGATTTAATTTATCATAAAATAGATTTCTTTATGAAGCTGATTGTATTCATTTGATTTCAATTGGTCTTTGTATTGATTTGATTTCAATTGATCTTTCGCCGTATTGACTTGATCGTTTATTGGGATTTTGAGCCAATTGATACTATTGACTGGCAGAATTGATTGATACGATTTCACTCTATTGATTTGACTGATGTGATACAATAAGTAAGACGACTAGACGATTGTATGGATGTAATTGATGTTATCGACTGCTATGATAGAGATTGTAGAGAATGGATTGACGCATTGATTTTGAGCTTTATAGATTTTCTACTGGTTATTGATTTTATTGATTTCTGTTTCGTATTGATCTCTGTATTACATTGACTCATTGATCATGTTCGACTGATTGATTTGACTTGAGTTGATTAACCTGCATATTATTTTCAGTGTCGTGCTTTGATTTCAGTTGTAGGCTTTGGTGACATGCTGGGCTTTGTAAGCTCATTATATGTGGTTAATGATTTCAGGTGCAGGGCCTCCAGCTTGAAGATCTTTCTGCCGAGTTCTGTAGCTTTTTCTTTTGTAGCCTTGGTAGGCTTTCTTTTGTAGCCTGTACGGCTAGTGTAGTGTTTTCTTTTGGCTATACTTTGACTGTTGTACTATTTGTGAATTATAGTATCCGCTGCAGTTTCTTTTCTGTAATGTAATTATCTCTGGCTCTGGATATATGTATGTATGAATTGATATGAACAACAGATGAGTACACCGATAGAAAGGAAAGAAGAAAAGAAAAAAAAAGGGCAATAGATCAATCAGACGAATCCTTTTGCTACACGGATCTTGGGGTCGTTACAAGTGGTATCAGAGCAAGTGTAGTGAAAAGGATTTGATTATATCCAGCGTTGATGATTGCATTATTTGATTTGTTTTGTTATACGTATTTGATTTCCGCGATTTTGATTTGAATGATTTGTATTGATCAGGCCAATGGATCCGAAAAGAAAGAAAGTTGAGTCTACTACTGATCTCCCACTCACATCTGCGAATATGAATAAGTTTGCTGACATGGTCGCTCAGATGGTGAGTGACAAATTAGCAAAACGCTCTGGCCGTAGCAAGAAAAGTGGGGAAGGTAGCAGAGCAAGATTTAATGTTTGTAAATGTTGTGGGAAAAGACATTCGGGACAATGTTATCGGAGGACTGGGCAATGTTTCCGATGTGGTGGATATGGACATAGAATGACGGAATGCCCAAGTTCTGAACTTAGGCAAGGACCTGTTCCGATGGTTCCGACTGCTCCGACTGTCCCGACTGATCTGATTGGAAATGAGCAAGAGATGGAGGAGGATGCACCAGGAATGGCTGTAAATGTGACTGGTACGAGTTTTGTTTATCGTCTGTTTCGTTGTGATTTGCGCGATTTATTGAGTGATTGGATTAGCTTTGTTTTATTTCATTTTGCTTTTGTTTTGCTCTGTACCCTTAGGGAAATGTCGGGACGACATTTTTCTAAGGTGTGGAGATTGTGAGACCTCGTTCCTTTGCTGTAGCTGCTGGGAAAAGTGATTTTTCCCCAGGATCGGCCAGGACGATGGTGAGATCGTCCAGGCCGATCAGTGCATTGAAAACAGCTGATTTCTGGAGCTATTTCTGGATAGGATCGTCCGGGACGATGTTGAGATCGTCCAGGCCGATCTGTACTGTTCAGAAATATCGTCTTGATCATCGCCCTGGGAACGGTCCAGGACGATCAGAATTGGTCTGATCGTCCCGGGACGATCGGGCGATCGGCCGGGCCGATCTGTGTATGATTTAAGCAAATGAGCTCGTTTTGAGGAGAGAGAAAACATTTTTTATAAAACGAAAATATCTGAAGAGAGAGAAAGAGCGAAAAAGCAAAGGAAGAAGTCCGATTTCGGGGCCCGCAGAGCGATTTTCGTCGTTCGTTGCTGTTGGATATTTTGTTTGTCTCGCTGTAAGGACTCCGAACCCTACTTCTATTTTCGAAGATTTTGAGGTTTTGTAAAATAGTGCTCAGAGTTGTGTTTTTGTAAGTGATTTTTGTTCCCGGTTTGGTACTGGCGAAGATTTCACCGCATAACTTTTGGTATGTTTTAGATGTGATTATTCTACACGTTTTGATTATTTTCTGGCTGATTTCGTCCGGTCTGTTTTGATTCTACGGAGTTTTATTTTGACTGCAATTTATTATGATGTCCGAATTGGTTTGCGCAGTAGAAGATTAGTCTTATAATGTTGCTGTGCACGTTCTGTATTAATTTGGTGAATTGTGATTTTTGGAGATTTCTGTGTAAATTCTGTAGACTGCCGTTGCTCTGCCCGATTTTCGTACAATTTCTGATTTTCCCGGAATAGATTGAATTAATATGTGTATGACTATTGATATGATCGTTCTAAATTTCCTTAATATTGCTTATTGCATCGATTATTGCATTGATTATTGATTGAATTGATTGATTCTGAAAGACAAGTGGAAACCTGGTTGAACGTTGGTTATAGAAACCAACGTATGGATATCTACAACAACAATATGAATTTCTACAACAGCACTATTGATAATAGCCAGTTTAACCTGGTTGATCTATGGATTTCTACAACAGCACTATTGATAATAGCCAGTTTAACCTGGTTGATCTATGGATTTCTACAACAGCACTATTGATCATAGCTAGTGTTTGTGCTTGTCGAGTAAGACCATTGTATGAAATTGCATGTATACGATAGTACATTGTATGGATTTAATTTATCGTAAAATAGATTTCTTTATGAAGCTGATTGTATTGATTTGATTTCAATTGGTCTTTGTATTGATTTGATTTCAATTGATCTTTCGCCGTATTGACTTGATCGTTTATTGGGATTTTGAGCCGATTGATACTATTGACTGGCAGAATTGATTGATACGATTTCACTATATTGATTTGACTGATGTGATACAATAAGTAAGACGACTAGACGATTGTATGGATGTAATTGATGTTATCGACTGCTATGATAGAGATTGTAGAGAATGGATTGACGCATTGATTTTGAGCTTTATGGATTTTCTACTGGTTATTGATTTTATTGATTTCTGTTTCGTATTGATCTCTGTATTGCATTGACTCATTGATCAAGTTCGACTGATTGATTTGACTTGAGTTGATTAACCTGCATATTGTTTTCAGTGTCGTGCTTTGATTTCAGTTGTAGGCTTTGGTGACCTGCTGGGCTTTGTAAGCTCATTATATGTGGTTAATGATTTCAGGTGCAGGGCCTCCAGCTTGAAGATCTTTCTACCGAGTTCTGTAGCTTTTTCTTTTGTAGCCTTGGTAGGCTTTCTTTTGTAGCCTATACGGCTAGTGTAGTGTTTTCTTTTTGCTATACTTTGACTGTTGTACTATTTGTGAATTATAGTATCCGCTGCAGTTTCTTTTCTGTAATGTAATTATCTCTGGCTCTGGATATATGTATGTATGGATTGATATGAACAACAGATGAGTACACCGATAGAAAGGAAAGAAGAAAAGAAAAAAAAAAGACAATAGATCAATCAGACGAATTCTTTTACTACACGGATCTTGGGGTCGTTACAATCAGGAACAATGATGTTCTCAAGTTGAACCTCTGCAGCGACTACCACCAAATCCGGATTCATCCCGGTGATGAGTGGAAGATAGCTTTTAAGACACGTCAAAGGCCGTATAAATGGAAGGTAATGCCCTTTGTGTTATACAATGCACCATCCACTCTTATGAGATTAATGAACAAATTTCTTAAACCCTTAATCAATTTTTTGTGGCTTATTTTGATGATATTCTTGTCTATAGCTCCTTATTGGATGATCACCTAGTTCACCTAACAAGCATTCTCCCAGCTTTGAAACAAAGCCAGCTATACTTAAACCCATCTAAGTGTGAGTTCGCCGCCCCACATGTCTATTTTTTGGGCTTTGTAATATCTACCAAGGGAGTCCAAGCTTACCAGTAAAAAATAATTGTTTTTGCCGAGTGCCCTACCCTAAAATTATTCTTTGATGTGTGTAGTTCCCATGGCATTGCAAACTTTTATTGTCGATTTATTTGAGGCTTTAGCCTCATTATGGCGCCACTAACAAATTCTCTCAATCTGAAGCGGTTTTAATAGACTAAGAAACAGCAAAAGAGCTTCAAGATCATTAAGGATGCTTTTTCATTGGGTCCCATACTTGCTCTCCCGAACATTGAAAGGCTATTTCATGTTGACATGGACGCATCAGCAACCGGCATTGGGGCTATCTTAAGTCAAGAGAATCAGCCAGTGGAGTTCTTCAGTGAAAAATTGTGCCTAGCCCATCAAAGGCGGGCCATCTACGAGCAGAAGTTATACGTCATTGTGAGGGCTTTGAAGCAGTGGGAGCACAATCTAATGCACAAAGACTTTTTCCTATGCAGCGATCACAAGGCGTTGCAGTATATCAACAATCAAAAGCATATCAACCATATGCATGCAAGGTGGATTTTATTTTTATAAAAAATTTCATTTGTTTTAAACATAAAACAGGTGCCTAAAACATTGACGTGGATGCTCAGTCGGCGAACGACTCTCCTCTCTCAACTATAGATCGAGATTACCAGGTTGGAATGCTTAAGGAGATTTTTGTATAGATGCTGACTTCAGATCTATTTCAATGGCTTGTCATCAAAATTGTTATGCTCCAAAAATTACCATAATACATGGATATTTATTTAAACATAATTTATTGTGTATCCCAAACACCTCTTAATGGACACAATTGATCAAGGAAGAACATTGCGGCAGGCTATCGGCACATAGTAGCCAGAATAACACCTATGCTCAACCACCATCCAAAATTTTTGGCCACATTTAAGAAGGGATGTCATGTGCTTCGTGGAACGTTGTCCAGTGTGCCAAGTCTACAAGGGTGGAGGACAAAACACCGGGTTATACCTTCCATTGCTAGTGTCAGATACCATTTGGGAGGATCTAAGCTTGGATTTTGTACTAGGTCTACCTTGCCCTAAGCATGGAAATGATTCCATCATAGTTGTTGTCGATCAATTTTCTAAAATGGTGCATTTCATTACATGTAAAAAGACTTTCGACGCACTTAACATCGCAAGTATATTTTTTAATGGGATTGTTTGCCCCCATGGAATCCCTTATAGCCTAACTTGAGATCATGATGTTAAGTTCATTAGTCATTTTTGGAGGGAGTTGTGGAAGCGATTGCATAAAGAAATTAAACTCAGCTCAACTTACTACCCTTAAACAGATGGTCTGATATACTTCGATGTTTAGTTCAATAGCATCTTAAGACTATGGTTTGGGATGACTTTCTAGGGCAAGCTGAGTTTGCTTAAAACATTATGCTGAATCGCTTAACTGGAAGAAGTTTGTTCAGTATAAACTACACTAAGTAGTCGAGCCACACTATAGTGGCAGTGCTGCCCAAATGCAACATCAAAGCAGCTTCGAAGTTAGCTAAACAAATTTCTATCAACTTACTGATGTCCGCAACAAACTTATTGAATATAATATCAAGTACAAGAAATCAGCAGACAAGCATCACCGTAAGAAGCTCTTCAGCACTGGTGACTTGGTCATGGTTCGCCTTAGGCGCTAACAGTTTTCCCATGGATCTTACTTAAAGTTGAGCCAACGAAAGATGCGGTGCATCATAACCATTACTTTCATATGGTTCATTCATCACTTAGTGCTTATGATTTTCTATTAGGAAATATTGGTTTCCACTCTTTTAGTTTTCATTTATAGTTTTATAGTACAAGAGTAGATTTTGCTTGGTTTGGTTATTTTCAGCAAGAGAATGAGCTCTCTTGATAGTATATACCAAAGTGTAAATAAAAACTACTCTTTTCATTTTCTATTAGGAAATGAGCTCTCTTGATAGATTGGAAATATACTCCTCTTTTCATTGCTATCTCTCTTAATCATCTCATCTTCTGATCACTTCCTACTAATATCACATCTTAACAGTAGAATAGACAAGTCATTCTCCATCAATCTTACAATCTCCACTAACTTAAGAAGTTCCTAAATCCTCAGTGACACATGTGGATGTCTCAACTCATCTCGCAATCCCCTTAGAAATCTATAACATTTATCCTCTACTGTGCTGATCAACTATGGAGCATACATTTCAAGAGTAGTAAATTCAACTTCATACTGCATCGCTATTATGTCCCTTTATTCAAATCTCATGAAAGCCTCCTATATTTGTTGTCAAGCCAAAGGAAGTACGAATTAGTCTCTGACCATAATTATAAACTCTTCCCAAGTAATCTTCGCGTTCATTTTGCCCTAAAATTTCTCTTATTACTATCATATCCACCATCTTTTAGCCTCTCATTTGAACAAAAAAGTTGCTAGTAGCACTTTCTTGTGCTCTAGATACTACATGCTATCAAATATTTTCTCTCATCATCAGCTAGTCTTCAGCTACTAAGATTCTATAGCTAGTTTAAATATCGACGACTTCAATTTATAAAACAATTATAAATGTTTGTCCTCTTCAATCTCCTTATGTCCAGTTTTCCATCACTCATTACCATTGTAAGCATCTTGACAAGCTACATCAAACTATCAGAATTGATAGGAGCTATTGCTACACTCTATTCATTATGTGTAACCTTATCAGAAGGACCATTGATAAAATTCCTAGTCCTAATTAATTAATAAATAAACTCAACATACATATATAAATCAATGAATCAAATGCAAAGATAAAAATATATACCACTCAACTTCTACCACACTTAATAAATGAAAAATATTCATTTTTGGCAACCATATGTCAAAAAATGTGCAAATTTTGCAAAAAAAATAACTTTTCAACAAATTTTTGACGGACTTTTTCATCAGTAAAACAAGCGTCAGAAAATAAATTCCAGCAAAAAATTCATCTAGAAATATTTCTTAACGGATTTCGGTCAAAAAATTTGTTATTAGAAAAATTAAAAATTTGCTTGCCCACCAGCAACCACACGTGCTGCCCATACCATGCACGCCATGCCTCCCTGCGGCCCATGCCAGGCGAGCCAAGCCCACATGCGGCCCGCTCTCCCAACCCAATTGCGGCCCAAACCTCGCGCACCAAGCCTAGCTACGGCCTACTCGCCCAACCCAGCTACAGCCCATGCTCTATGAGTCCTGTGCCCTGCCCGCTAGCAAACCAGCCTACCCACTCGCATCCTCACCTATCCGACCATACACGAGAGGTGCGCTTCAAACCCAGGTGACTTGGGAAAGCAATCAATGGTAGTCCACTCGGGCGCTTGCAAAGAAAAGTAAAAGTTGTCAATTTTTTTTTTATTTAAAGTAAATTAGCTAATTAGTTAATGTTAACATAGTTAATCAGTTAATTAGATAACTATTTAAATTAATTTTAATTAGTTGATAAGATAATTAGTTAAATTAGATAATTAGTTACATTTTAATAAGTAATTAGTTACATTTTTATTAAAAATTATTTTATTCTATTTAATAATATTTTTTCTAAAATCGGCTCGAAACCTTAAAATTTTGCGAGAAATTCCTTGCAAATTTTATGTTAAAAATTTCACCGGAAACTTCGAAGGAAAATTTCCATCGACAAATCCGTCAAAAAGTCCTCTGGGAATTGCGGCGAAATTTTCCAATAAAAATCCATCAAAAATTCCACTAAAAATTTTGACAAAATTTTTTTGTAAGAAATCTCACCAGCAATACATAATTTATTGTAGTGACTCATAATCAATTCCTATAGCTCTAATTACAATTCAATTCTTCCAAAAACCACTATGATACCGACCAATTTGTCATGTCCTAAGATTAAATTTAGAAGAATTACATATTTTTAATCACTTAAATAATTAACCAGAGCTTCTATAAATACATCAATATAAACTACTCTAATGAAAGCATATAAAATCATATACATTATAATATTTCTCTATATTCATTCTCCCAAAATCATATATAATAGTCAGAAGATTAGTAAAATCATTAATCTATCTCAAACTCCTGACTACAAAAGAAATAAAAGAACATAAAATCGTTCTCTGACATTCTCACTTGACCTGATCCTGATCACTTTCTAGACTTGAAATCATTAAAGTCAACATTATGAGCTAAAAAGCCCAACAATAACTAAAACTTACTAAAGCTTCCAATACAGGACCTGAAGAATCGATATACATGCTCAATTCAATCAAAATAATCAATAATATTCAATCTCACCAATGATCAATATCATTTGTAAGTGTGGAGAAATTAAATTAATAAGATTAATATTTATAACACTGATTTGATTTAATATTTATTTAGACAAATTCACATAATTAGTGTTAATGATCCTGAAGAAGAAACTAACACTACAATATCTATTTGGGGAAAGAAATAATTTTTTTTTATTTGAACTCAGTGTAGGGAACGTAAGGATTATCCCGAAGGATAAATATTAATTCACATTTACATATTATTTAAAATATGAGATTAATCCAAGATTCTTTTGATCGATATTTAAAAGATTTTTCCCCTCTCTTAGTAAACAAAGATAAGGTTTATTTTATATTGGGATCTTGGGATCTTATAGAGGCAAGCTCCTATAGTTGATTACATCTCCAAAAAGAAAACTTTTAATTAACGTGGAGATTAGACTCATATTAATTTTAAATTATAAAGAAGTTGCCTTATATATATATATATTAACTAGCTAAATTTTCTAACTATTAAAATTTCTTAGAAATTTTTGTAGCATAATTGTTCTATACCAATAGGAAAAGCGTAACATCCCTCGTGTGCAATGGGGGGCCCGCCACCTTACCAATGGTAGGCCAAAACCTAGGCTTTAATGTATGTAGTAGGAATAAAATTAAACATGTATGTATAAATAGGTAAAGGGGTTGGTTTCTATAGTACCCAATGTTATGTCATCCTAGAACTAGTATACATGTTCATATAAAGTTTGGAGCATATACACCAGAAAAAATCTAAGAAAATCTATTACTCCCTATTATAAGTTATAACCTACATGAATACAATATATGGAATGATGTAAGTAAAAGAGAAAATGGTTGTATAAAAGAAATTTCTTTATTGATTGATTTAAATATGTATAATCAACTCGGTCTAACTCTGCAGAAAAGAAATGTGGTCATACTCCACTACAAGAAGCCTAGGTTTCTAAAATTATCATATATATAAATCAAAGACATCTGCTTAAGATCATAGAGCACCATGTTTTCTGTGGGATTCCAAAAGAGATTATCCTCCAAAGAAGTGGACACCGTCTTTTAAAGCCTCACTTGTATATATAAGCATGTATATTTGGTTCTTATACAACTAAGTACAATGTACAGCTTGATCTATATACAATCGATGATTTATAAAAGCTTGTACATACATATAATAGTTCTTAGATGCATTCTACTTTGACTCTTGCAGGAATATAAAGCACAATATAAGAAGCATATAAACATGTAAAAATATGTGTAGAGCACTTATGTAATATTCTAATGCTTCTAATATAGCCTTTAAAGAGCCTAAGTGCACCAACAGAAATGTAAAATGCATGGCATTCAAAGCCCTAAAAATAAATAGACAAATACAGGCTGTTCTCCAAGCACTACAGAAAAATGCGTTGTTACCAGCAGACAAAATCCACTGGTAATACTATTAATCCGACGGAAATTCCAACAATAATTCACGCATCGAAAAACCTAAACCGGCGGTATGTTTCTGGCAGCAGTTTCGGTGGCATTCTAGTGCAAAAATTTGAAGAACCATCATTTTCTAAGGTAGTGAATTTCGATGTTTGTTCCACCAGTATTTTTGACAGATACAGTACACCAGTAACACCAGCAGATAATCCGCCACCTCCAGCCATTGCACTATTATCTGTGGAATGACCGATGGTATATCCACTGGTAATTCCAACACAATAATATGCCAGAAAAGATGATACAATTTCATCATATCATTTTTTCGGCGGTCTTTCTAGTGGATAATCCGCCTGAAAGCCTGTAGCATAAACAAAAAAATATCACTTGACTTCTAAAATTGATTTTCATAAACCTGCATAGTAGAAAATGCAATACAATATACATTCAAACATATACTCAATAACAAAAATATCATTAACAAAATCAACAAATATCTAATAATAAACAAATTCAGATGTCCATAAAACAATCAAGTAAGCATGTCCACAAATACAATTAAAGATGCCCACATCATTAAAATAAATAACATCTACCCTAATTTAGTCTCCTCTCCTGATGATGTACTCCTCACACTCATCTGCTCCCTCAACTTTTGTATTTTCTCTAACATTTGAGTTTGTTGCATCTGCATCAATTGCTACATCTCCTTCCACTGTTGCATCTGCATATGCATATGCTGCTGCATTGTGAAAGCCAATTTTTAGTTTTTCCTTCCAGGATCGTCTAGGACGAAGTGGGATGGTCCTGGGACGATCAGTATAGGATCTGTGAACTGGGAGGTTCGTCCCAGGATGAAATTTGGTTCGTCCGTACAAAATTTGTCCAGAGAGCAAGTCTACCAGGAACGAATACACTTCGTATGAACAAAATTTATCCAGAGGGCAAATCATCCTGGGATGAATAGGATTTGTCTCGTACGATCTGCATGTGTATATATTGGATTGAGATAATTTTGAAGAGAGAGAGAAAGCCCAGGAGAGAGAAAAACGAAGGAAAAAAGGAAGAAAAGTAGATTTTAGGTGACTTCGATCCGTTTTTGTCCGTCGCCGTAGTTGGAAAAGTTGACCGACTTGAGGTAAGGCACATTCCACCTTTCTCAATTTTTAGAAATGTAAATTTTGACGACTTTTATGTTTCGAATTTGATTTTCGCTAGCGAAAAGTTGGTATCGTTTCATACTGGTGAATGTTTTACTGTGAAACTTTTTGGTATATTTCTGAGATGATGTTTTTGCACGTTTTGGGTATTTTCTGAAAGATTTTCATCGGGTATTTTGAGTTCTGCGGAGTTTTTATCGACTAGAGAATTATATGGATGTTGAAAATATTTGCTTTAGTATAATGAAAGTCTTGAAATGATGTTTTCTGTTATCTGTGGTAATTTTGTAAATTTTTGAAATTGTGAATTATGAGTGTTTCCTCTAACACATACTCCACAATTTTCAGTTTTTCTTCCTTCACTCCACGATTTGGTATGAAATCTGAACCCATTCACTATATATATTGGCCAAGTTTTTACTTTTCGCATTGGACCCCATGCTAATGCTTGCAAACCTTTATCGAAACATTTGTTATCAGGATTTTGTACCTAAAAATATTTTCAAATTTTAGTATTTTTGATAATAAATAAGATTTAAATTTATAAAAAAAAATATACTCACATATGATCTGAACCAAGTTGGAAATTCATTTGCAACAGCTTGCTCAATTTCCCTTGAATCTGTCAAAGGCAAATTGCTTACGAAATACCTGGTGACAAATAATACATAAGTATTTTAAATAAACATTACTAATTTATTATTAACATTATGTAAGAACTTACTCTAAGATTGGCTCAACTTCTTCACAGTTCAGTAGTATATACAAATTCGCTGTATTTATTTCTAAATCGTTGAGATATCTTTCAACACATTTGCCACTAGGCTTTCCTTGCCTTCTAAATACTGTTAGTGTAATATGTGATTGTTCTTCTACATCGAAGTCCATGTTACGACCCATTTTTGTTCTTGTACTCCTTACATGCGGCTCGAAATAGTAGGAGCAAAAGTGAGTTGTTTCTTGAGATAAATATGCTTCACATATCGATCCTTCTGGTCGTGCTTTATTCTTAACATATTTCTTCAACTTGTTCAGATATCTATTAATCAAATAAAAATATGTTATCTTAACTGATTCAAAAATATTGAGTAATTAATAAAAATCTTAACACATTTACCTTTCGAAAGGATACATCCAACGATATTGTACAGGTCCACCAACTCTAGCTTCATAAGGTAGATGGACTGGAAGATGTTCCATAGAATCAAAAAAACCCGGGGGAAATATCTTCTCTAACTTGCATAGGATGATTGGTATGTTATCCTCGTACCTCCGTAAAGCATTTTCACTGAGTTTAGATGAACATAAATCTTTGAAGAAAATGCTAAGCTCAATCAACGGATTTGATATGTAATCCGGTAACATACTGACTATGATCGGAA
The DNA here is from genome assembly GCA_016618105.1 of Dendrobium huoshanense. Taxonomy (NCBI): domain Eukaryota; kingdom Viridiplantae; phylum Streptophyta; class Magnoliopsida; order Asparagales; family Orchidaceae; genus Dendrobium; species Dendrobium huoshanense. The sequence continues at coordinate 22,046,862 of CM028346.1, read as the reverse complement.
GAAGAACCTCCATAATTATGTGACAATCATGACTTTTGAGTCCAAATAACCTTGCAGATTTCAAGTCAACACATCGGCTTATATTTGATCCATAACCATCCGGCATTTTTAATCCTTTAAACCACTGACATATCATTCTTTTTTGCTCTAACGTGAAAGAGTAAGGAGCTTTGGGCTTCATTAGTTTACCGTCAGTTGTTGTTACCAACTCCAAATTTTTTCGCCGACAAAACTCTTTAATGTCAATCCTTGCTTTGACATTATCTTTACTCTTGCCTTTAACATCCATAATTGTATTAAAAATATTATCCAGAAAGTTCTTCTCAATGTGCATAACATCCAAGTTATGTCTTATCAAATTAGTTCTCCAATAAGGTAATGTCCAGAAAATACTTTTTTTAATCCAATTATGTTGAACACCATAACCCGAAAATTTAGATTCTGATAGCATTGGATAATCAATAATTGTTGGAATGTTGGATAGTCTCTGTAGTATCTCATCACCACTTAATCTGGGTGGAGGATGTGATCGCTCAATTCTGTTTTTAACAAATGCTTCTTTATTTCTTCGGAACTGATTATTAGCATTTAGAAACATACGATGACAATCAAACCAAGTATTTTTCCCTCCATGTTTTAATGTGAAAGCTTTACTATTCTCCATGCAGTAAGGACATGCTAATTTCCCTGCTGTGCTCCAACCAGACAACATACCATAAGCTGGAAAATCACCGATAGTCCACAGCAAAGCAGCTCGAAGGAGAAAATTTTGTTTTATTGATATGTCATATGTGAGCACTCCTTCTTCCCATAATAATTTAAGGTCATCAATTAATGGTTGCAAATAGATATCAATCTTAGCCTTCGGATTATGTGGTCCAGGTATAATCAGAGTTAAGAACATGAACGGAGTAGTCATACACATCTCTGGTGGCAGGTTGTATGGTGTTAAAATAACTGGCCAACAAGAATACGGTGTAGCTGTTTGACTATAAGGAGTAAAACCATCAGTACATAATCCCAATCTTATGTTGCGGGGTTCAGCAGCAAATGAAGGATGCACTCGATCAAAATGTTTCCACGCTTCAGCATCTGATGGATGAGAAAGAACATCACTTTTTGCTATTTTCTCCTTATGCCATCTCATATGGCCTGCTGAACTCATTGATGCATAGAGCCGCTGAAGTCTTGGAATAATTGGTAAATAAAACAAACGGGAATATGGCACATCTTTCTTTGGACGACGTTGTTTTCCCGAGTTCTGCTTAAAACGAGGTGCATTGCAGCTGCGACAAATAACTTCTGCTGCATCATCCTTATAGTATAACATACATCCATTGATACAACAATCAATCTTTGTAGCAGTGAGACCCAGCTTGGATACTAATTTCTTTGTTCGGTACAAGTCTGAGGGAATTATATTGTCAGCCGGATTAGTTTCCTTCATAAGACCAATAACGTCATTAAAACACTCACGGGGAATATTATACTCAGTTTTAATACTTAGCATCCTCACTGCAATGGATAATTCCGAATGCGTACTGCAACCTTCCCAAATTGGCTTTTGAGCTGAATGTAATAACTCAAAGAATTTTTGTGTCTCTGTATTTGGTGGCTCTTTCACATTAGACCTTAAATTATGACCTGCTACATCAAAAATAAGGTCTTCATAGGGTCTACTCATTTGATCTTCATCAAATGTTTCATAAGCTGTAGATGAACCAGCATGAGCATCTCTATGTGGCTCGTACTCGCCATGTGATGTCCAAATCCAATAGTTTGGAAGAAATCCCCTACGATATAAATCAAGTTTCACATCATCGGGCTTTAGGAATGCTAGATTTTTATGCTTCGAACACGGACATCTAAACATTTTATCAAGCTGAAAGGAAGGCAGTTGAGATGCAACTTGAATGAAAGTTTCAACTCCCTGTATAAATTCAACTGTCAATCCTTTTCGACCCGGCAACAATCTATTATACATCCAATATCTCTCTTCTTGGATAGTCATTTGCACGTTGAAGTAAACGTACCCTACATGTTGGAGGCATAAACAATCTGTTATACATCGAAATAGATTTTTATGCTATCATCTCAAACCATAAAGAATGCTCATCTACAGAGTATATACGATATTCAAAATAATCTAGATTACAATGATTTTAATAAACTCAAATATAGAAAACTAGTGTCATAACCCCTTTTTGCAAATTAGTAAACAATTCAATTTAAATTCAATTCAAGCATGTTAGAATTCTATGGGACCAGTGTAAAGTCATCCTTTCACTGAAATTTAGTTTAGATAATAATCATGTATAATTCAGTTAAAATCTATTTCCAATGTCATATTAACCTAAGTTACTAATTGCCAACCTATACATGATTATTCTATCAAATTAGGTTGACTTTGATTTGGGATATGTTTACACATGTCACCTAATCATCTCAACTTAATTTGATATATCTATTCTTTTATAATAAATTATTTAAGTTCATAGATTATCATATGATCTATAACTAAATAATTTATTATTAAATCCTTCCATAGGGTACGTTTGAGCTGTGAAATTAGGTTGACTTTGATTTGGGAATGACAAATCATACTATAACATCATTCAGACAAAAGAGATAATTAGATAAACAATTCAAGGATATGAAAATTTACTGACATGTATAATTTCAATTTCACTTAATCCACTTTATTATGCAATATATGTGCTTTGAAAGTCTCTCTTTGGGTGTTAAGTTGAAGCATCATTTGAGCCTATTTAGATTGCACAGAGTTCAGTCCTTCGGGGTTTTAGGATCTTTGATTGCTCATCTTGAAGAAGAATCATGAAGAATATCTAGATGTATTACTGCATTATTAAGTCAATGAGGAGATTTGTTGGATTTTATTCACTCAACAAGTTGGTAGGATAAGTAGAGATTTATAATATAGATTTCTTAGGATAATAACAAATTGTTTATTTTTAGGAAAATTTTTTATTAAGATAATTTATTGCTCAAATACATTTAGTCACACTTTAAAAATGACTAATTTTGAAATCACCTTAAAATTCTTAGGATTCAGGGATGCATTGAGTTGCATGCATAAGGCCCCACTATGAGATATTATTAGGCAGCGGGCTTCAATAAGTAACGAAATTAGTACCAAAGCATTTTTGTTTTGGTTCATAATTTTTGTTTTTGGTTAATACTTACACAAAAACTAGGCAATTTTCTAATAAGTAACGAAATTACAAAAGTTGGTGAAATGGCAGTAATAAAGGAATTGGTGCCAAAGCGAATGGGCTTTGTTCCTTAGACTAGTGGTATGGCAAGGGACACATTAGAAGGAATACCAAAGCATGCTTCTTGTTGGCTAATGGAGGGCCTCATAATGATATTGAAGAAAATGATGTGCATAAATGAAGATGCAATTAATCCAAGCACACCTAAACCTATGCACCATAACTCTCTCTCTCTCACATTTTTAAAGTATAAAACATTAACTAACAAGATAATATCAACAAATAATCAAAGAAAAACCATAAAAAATAACCTTAAAAGAGAAATCGGTTTGTTTGGGGTCGGAATCGGTCGGCGGTCGGGCGTCGGAGTAAACTCGTCGGCGGCGGTCGGACTGGGGACGGCGGCGGTCGGACTGGGGTCGGCGGCGGTCGGAATGGGGTCGGCGGTCGGAGTTCCTTCGTCGGGGGCTGATCGGACGAGCGGAGGAGCCGATAGAGCGAGCGACCGAGAGAGAGAAGGAAACAGGGAAAATGAAATGAGCGGGGCGAGGGGGCTCGTATTAGGGCTTTTACCGGCGGTTTTCCGGCGGTTTAGACCGCCGAAACAAAATCACTTATCACCGGCGGTTCAGACCGCCGGAAAACTGCCGGTTCACGTTGATATTCGGCGGTAGTCCGGCGGTTTAACGACCGTCGGTAATACCGACGGTGTATCGTAGCTAAGCCGTCGACTTGGCCGTCGTTAAAGTCCGACGGCGTAACCGCCGGCGGAGCCGTCGGTAGTACCGACGGTCTATAAACCGCCGGTCAAAACCGCGCGTACGTTACCTATTTTGCTTTCTGTTCTTTTGTTGATTGGGAATAATTTGATTGTCCGAAAGTTTTATTTTTGTGAGATTTATATTTCTAGCAAGAAGTGGAAATCGTGTTTGATATTATTACAGATTTTATCGTATGATATGATTTTGGGTATGAATTGGCTGAGTCTGTATGAGGCTCAGATTGACTGTTTGAAGAAACAATGTAGCTTGTTTATAGATGGTGAGTGTGTATTCCAAGGGTTAAGAGGTATTTTATCATGTTTGATTTCTGTGTTGGATGTCAGAAGAATGTGGAAGAAGGGTTGTACGGTGTTTTTGGCTTCCGTACGGGATATGAATATAGATGCGGGTTCTATTTCTGATATCCCGGTTGTACGAGATTTTTTAGATGTTTTTTTTGAGGAGTTAATTGGTTTACCTCCGGATGGAGATGTTAAGTTTTGTATTGATGTAGTTTCAGGTACAGCTCCGATATCTAAGGTTCCTTATATGATGGCACTGAGGGAACTTGCAGAGTTGAAAGTTCAACTCCAGGAGTTAGTGGATTGAGGATTTATTCATCCTAGTGTTTCTCCTTGGGGAGCATCTGTTCTGTTTGTGAAAAAGAAGGATGGGACAATGCGTATGTGTGTTGATTATAGAGATATGAATAAAGTCACAATCAAGAATAAGTATCCGTTGCCACAGATTGATGATTTGTTTGATCAGCTTGATGGATCTTATATATTCTCAAAGATTGATTTGAGATCGGGATACTATTAGGTGAATGTGAAGGAAGCTGATGTGATGAAAATAGCTTTCAGTACTCTGTATGGACACTACGTGTTTTTGGTTATGCCATTTGGGGTAACCAATGCACCGGCTATTTTTATGGATCTGATGAACAGAGTGTTCAAGGATTATCTGGATCAGTTCATGATCATCTTTATAGATGATATTCTGGTATATTCTGCTTCTGAGAAAGATCATGCCCAACATTTGAGAAGGGTGTTGGAGACTTTGAGGCAACACCAGTTGTATGCTAAATTATCCAAGTGCAAATTCTGGCTGAAGAGCATTTCTTTTCTAGGGCATGTGGTGAGCGGTGAAGGTATTTCTATTAATCCCTAGAAAGTTCAGGCAGTTGCTAGTTGGTAAAGGGCATACTACGTTGTTTGAGATATGTAGTTTCTTGGATATTGCCGGATATTATAGAAAGTTTGTGAATAAATTTTCTTAGATTTCTGCACCTCTGACGAGACTGACTCAGAAGTCAGTAGCTTTTGTCTGGACACCGGAGTGTGAAGCTAGTTTTCAGAGATAGAATGATTGTTTGACTTATGCTCTAGTGTTAGCACTTCCATCTGGTACGGAAGGATTTGAGGTATTCAATGATGCTTCACTGAAAGGTTTGAGTTATGTTCTGATACAGCATGGTCAGGTAATAGCTTATGCCTCAAGATAGTTGAAATCATATGAAAAGAATTACCCGACACATGATTTGAAATTGACTGCTATTGTATTTGCTCTGAAGATTTGACGTCATTACTTGTATGGCGTTTGGTGTGAGATATTCACGAATCATAAGAGTTTAAAGTACATATTCACTCAGAAGGATCTAAATTTGAGATAAAGAAGATGGCTTGAGTTGATCAAGGATTACGATCTAACGATTCAGTATCAGCCTGGTAAGACTAATGTGGTAGTAGACGCTATGAGCAGGAAATCTTCTGGATTATCGAATATTCAACTCACTTCTGATGAGTATCTGATAAGAGATATAGAAAGATTATAGTTAGAGGTGATTTTCTCTACTGGTTCGGATGCTGACATTTTGACTCAGATGAATATTCAGTCTTCTTTGGAAGAGAGGATTCAGGAAGCTCAGAAATCAGACACTGACTATTTGAAGTTGATTGCTCAGATTGAATCTGGTAAGAAACCTGAACTACGACTTTCTGATTATGATATTATTTTCTGTAAGAGTAGATTGTGAATTCCTATATATGGAGATCTGAGGAAAGAGATTCTGCATGAATCTCACCATTCAGGCTATACTGTTCATCTAGGAAGTGGTAAGATATACGGAGATATGAAAAATTTGTTTTGGTGGCTTGGAATGAAAAAGGACATAGCAGAATTTGTTTCAAAATGTGAAGCCTGACAGTTAGTCAAGGCAGAGCATCAGCGACCAGGAGGTCTTTTACAGTCGTTGCCTATCCCTGAGTGGAAGTGGGAGGAGGTAACGATGGATTTTGCTATGGGTTTTCCTCAATTAAGGAAGGGCATGATGCTATTTGGATGATTGTCGATCGATTGACGAAGTCTGCACATTTTCTTCTGATCAGACAGACGGATCCGGTGGATAAGTTAGCTCAGCTATATGTTAAAGGAATTGTCAGATTGCATGGTGTGCCAAAAGTGATTGTATCTGATCAAGATGGACGGTTTACTTCCAGACTTTGGAAGGGTATTCAGCAAGGATTTGGTACGAAAGTGCATTTCAGTACTATTTTTCATCCGCAGACTGATGGACAGTCTGAGAGAACTATTCAGGTACTGGAAGATCTTCTGAGGTTATGTGTTCTAGATTTTAGAGGTAATTGGGAAGATCACATCCCTTTGATAGAATTTGCGTATAATAACAGTTATCAGTCCAGTATTGGTATGACACCTTACGAAGCCCTGTATGGCAGAAGGTGTAGAACTCCTTTGACTCTGACTGAGGTAGGAGATAGACACAAAATGAATTCAACTTTTGTGGATGAAACTGTTATGAAAATCACTCTGATTAAAGAAAGATTGAAAGCTGCACAAGACATGCAACATAAGTATTACAATCAGAAGCACATATTTGTTGACTTTCAGGTTGGTGACTTTGTGAAAGCCAGTCCGATGAAAGACGTCAGTAGATTTGGAAGAGCAAGCTCAGTCCAAGGTATGTCGGACCTTTTGAAATCATGGAAAAGATGGGAAATTCTGCTTATAGATTGTTATTATTTGATCAGATGTCTGATATACATAATGTGTTTCACATATCCTCTTTGAGAAAGTGAATATCTGATTCTGAAAAATAACTTTCTGCTGATGATGTGGAGATTCAGGAGAATCTGCAGTACAAAGAAGAGCCTGAAAAAATTTTGGCTTATGATGTGCGCAATTTGAGAAGTAAACAGATTCATATGGTTAAGATTCAGTGGAAACACAGAACAGCAAGAGAGGCTACTTGGGAAAATAAGTCGGATATGAGACAGTTATATCCGCAGCTGTTCCGACTCAGTTTTGTTTTGGAAATGTTGAGGGCGAAATTGTTCTGAAGGTGGGGAGATTGTGAAAACCAGTTTTTAGTTTTTCCTTCCAGGATCGTCCAGGACGAAGTGGGATCATCCTGGGAAGATTGGCACAGGATATGTGAACTAGGAGGTTCGTCCTAGGACGAAATTTGGTTCGTCCGTACGAAATATATTTAGAGAGCAAGTCGTCCAGGAATGAATACACTTCGTCAGAACAAAATTTGTCCAGAGGGAAAATCGCAAATCCTATACGATCTGCATGTGTATATATTGGATTGAGATATTTTTGAAGAGAGAGAAAGCCTAGGAGAGAGAAAAATGAAAGAAAAAGGAAGAAAAGTGGATTTTGGGCGACTTCGGTCCGTTCTCGTCCGTCATCGTAGTTAGAAAAGTTGACCGACTCGAGATAATACACATTCCGCCTTTCTCAATTTTCAGAAATGTGGATTTTGACGACATTTCTGTTTCGAATTCGTTTTCCGTTAGCGAAAAGTTGGTATCGTTTCGTACTGGTGAATGTTTTACCGTGTAACTTTTGGTATATTTCTGAGACGATGTTTTTGCACGTTTTGAGTATTTTCTAAAAGATTTTCACCGGTATTTTGAGTTATGCAGAGTTTTTATCGAATAGCGAATTATCTAGATGTTGAAAATATTTGCTTCAGTACAATGAAAGTCTTGAAATGATGTTTTATGCTATATGTGGTAATTTGGTAAATTTCTGAAATTGTGAATTCTGTGGAATTTTCGTATACTGCCGTTATGCCGCTGACTATTTTTCTGATGAAATTTGATTTCTGAATTTGAATTTTTGATGTGCTGTGATATCAGAAGGGAGTTATAAGGGGCCGGAATCCTTTATGATTCCGCTGTCTAGGTCCGGGAATCTGAAAACAAGTTATGTTCTGAAAATTCTGTATATTTAATCTGTTCTGGTGCTGTAAGCACAAAGGGAGGCATAAGGGGCTGGAATCCTTTGTGATCCTGTTGTCAGGGTCAGGGAAGGGAGGCATAAGGGGCCGGAATCCTTTGTGATTCCGTTGTCAGGGTCAGGGAAGGGAGGCATAAGGGGACAGAATCCGTTGAGATTCTGTCAGGGTCAGGTATATGTGATATCTTATATATGATCTTATCTGTGATGAAATCTGATTTGAATGTTTTTCTAAAATCTGTTCTGATCTTTGATTTGTACAGTTCTATGATATGTGTTTGATCTGATTTAAGTCTGTTATGTGAAATGAATTCAGTTCTTCTGTATCAGTTATTTGATTTCTATTCGATATCTGTTATGTATGCATTTCTGTGTTCTGTCCGATTTCTGTACGATTATCTGAATTATGTACGGCTACTCTTCTGATGTGTGTTTCTAGAGATTTTGATTTGCTAGTCTAGTCTTGCTGAGCTGTTAGCTCATCCTTGTTATCTACGTGGTTTTCAGGTTCTGGGAAAGGGAAGGAAGTCTTGGACTAGTCGTTCAGTGTCTGATCTGTAATTAGGTATTTTGTACTTTTGATTTTTGTATAGTCTTGGCTTTTCTATTCTGTTATTTCTGTCTGTAGCCATGCACTGTATTGTACATGATTATTTAATGAAAGAAGAAAATATCGATGAACTGTTATGTATATTTGATGTTTATAGTAGCTATGTGTTTTATGTAAGTTTGATATTTGAAAGAAAGTCTGAAGCAAATTCCAAAGCTAGATCATGAATTTCAATTTTGTTGCGGCCCAACGTGAAGGGATTCGTTCCGGTCGGGTTGGGTCGTGACATGCATCTCCATCTGTTGTTGTATATACATATGCCTGTCAGTTTATGCTTTATATTACCTTCTTTAACTCGATTGTAAGAGCAGCTATCTGTTGGGTATATAAAGACTCTTGGGTATTTGCTGAGAAATTGGAGCCACCAAATATCTGCCCCTCGTATGCATAGGCTTGCGAACCTAAACCGTATACTCTACCATGTTGAATTCCTCCTACTGCTTACGACTAAGTACGGTACTCAGAATATTCTGTTGATCCACCAGAAGAACCTTTACCCGCTGCAGCCTGGATCTCTTGAAGCCACTGGAGCCACTAAAACCTTTTCATATATATACTCATTTCGCACTATCTCTAAAAGTGAAACCACTAATCCACATGAGCTTCCTCATCTCTACAACACTTAACTTAAATTTATGCTTCCCTATTAATGACCAACATTCTGTGTCATAAAGCATCACATGTCTCATCATCATCTTATAGTAATTTCCCTTAAGTTTGAGGGGTACTTTTTTATCACACAACAAGCCTGATGCATTCCTCTACTTCAACCATCCAACTTGGATTCTACTACTAATATCACCAACTATTTCACCATCACTTTAAACAATAGACCCAATATATATAAAACACGTATTTTTATTAATGACTTGATCGTCCAAAATCACAATCCAACCACTATAACTATTATTACTAAAATTACACTTCATGTATTAGATTTTAGACATACTCAAACAAAAACCTTTAAAATCTAAGGATGACCTCCACAATTCAAGTTTTTCTTCATGTGTTAAAAAATTCTGGTAGAGATCTCACTTCCCAATGTCAGTCATGAAGGAATCCATTCAGCGGGACAATGAAGAACACGCTGAACTCACTTATTCCTCTCTCTCTCTCTCTCTCTCTCTCTCTCAGCGCAGCATAGCGTTTATCCCAAATCCCAGATAAATCCTCGGCAAAAACCTCCGGATCTTCATAGAGACGAAGGCGAAACTTCTGTTGCTTGATCTTCTGCTTCTTGTATGATGAGGCATTGCTTGGAGCTGCCGGAGATCGAAGGTATCAGCCTGAAGAATCGTGGCACGCAGCCTCTGAAAAGAGGCAATCGACTATCATGTCGGTGATCGGCGAGATCAAAATCTCCGTCGATTTCAGCATGTCGTCCTTCTTGCGTACCAAGATCGAGATGAGGCGGGAATCTCAACAAACCGGCAAGTGTTCGTGGAGGAAGGGAGAATGATGCACTATGAAGAGTTAGAAGCCGGCAATGTGTGCACCAAAGAATACAGACGGCTTGCTCTCGAAGCTGCGAGAAAGGGCGCAGTGATTTCTGAAGCTGAGGACGTTTGTGCGGCTGCAGGATTTGTACCGGATCGTCAAGAGAGTTGCAAACCCTGCAGAGAAGCAGCTCGCTGAGACCCATATCCTATAGGATTCACAGCCTTCATGCTTCACCTGATCACCATTCTATCACTGGAGCTCCGTTAACTTCGGTTTGCCGCAACAATGAAGGTGCTACGAACCATACCTCTTCCATCGAGTTCTAACTTTCGCCTCTTCCGATGCTCCCGTTATCTCTACAAGCTGCAGCTTTATTGCCGGTTCAATCGCCCCCACAAACCCTACTTCTGCATAAGTATCTGCGTCTTCTCAGATAGGCTTGCATTCAGTTCTATCTGTTTGTGGTGCTGGCAACCCTGTTCCACAAATCTGTGTTGCTTGTTTTGGATAGCCACAACGGGTGTTTACAACCTGGTTTAGCCATAGAAAATGTTCAACATCATCGTGGTTCTCGAGCAAGTGGTCCTGATGTTCAGACAACATTGCCCTTGGGAATGTTTCGTTTCCCAGACAATTCTTCAATCTTTGACCGGACCAGTGGATACCAGCATGGGCTTCTGAATGAACTGTTACGGGCTCGCGTATTCAAAATCTTGTCCTTTATCATCTGTTTATGGATAAAATTTAGTCTATAGCTTTGATTGCATACCTGAACACTTCAATTTCATCATTAGAATCCTCAAGCCCTTCTCCATTTCAACGTATAGATGTGCAGGTATTTGTTAAGGCATGCCCAATTTTTCAACTTACTAAATACCAACCTCTACCTTTGTCCAACCTGCTTCAATCTCTTCTTCTTCCATCCGATTTTTGGTAAAATCTTTCTATGAATTTGATCATTAGGTTGCCAAATTCGAGCAGTAAAACAACTATTATGATGGTTGTGAATCGACTCATCAAATATCCTCATTTTTCAGCCTCAACTCTCTTTTTTCTGCTTTCAAAGTTGCAACAATTTTTATTACTAGTATTTGTGAACTCCAAGATATACTCATTCTATTATCTTTGCTAGGGGATTTTTTATTGTGGGTGGATATTGGATGGAGAGAGCCGTTCGGTTTTCTCAGTGTCTATAGTAAAAGCGTACTTAAATCATAGCTACTATTATAACTGGGCTTTGATTGCGGTTTGATTGTAGACAGAGAAAAAATCGGACGGTTCTCTCTCGTCCGGTGTCTGTTCACAATAGTCTCTCCAGCTAGGGATCACATATTTATGATCTTCTTTTGGCGAAAATGATTTTGCTTATATGGCACAAAGTTACGTTTCAGCACACCGAATCATCCTAGACCAATGGTCAAATGGAGGTTCCTAATCAGCCTTTAGAACAATATCTTTGCTTCTATACTATTGATGATCCCGCTCCTGAAGTTACAATGTACATTGTGAGATATCCGATCAGCCAATGTATTCCTTGCTTATTTTATGAAGACTGAAATCTAACTATTTAGACTTCTTCATGTAGCAACTTCAGAAAATCTAAACAAGACCTAATTTATGACTTCGTTAACAAAAGTTTTGTGAATGTGATTGCTTTGATTAGTTTAATATAGCAAAATTATATTGACTACTTGAATATTAAAGAAATATTAGTGAAGAATCTCCTAAATGTTATGATCTCAGGACTATCACGAGAGCAATTGTCTTATTTTATTTACAATTAATTGTACTTAAAACACTTAAAATGATATTGTAAAAATATACACGTCTAAAATATTTAATATGTTGCAGAAAAATTATTTTAAAAATTTTTTAGACCAACTTTTTTTTTCAAAAAACTAAAACAATAAATTTTGAATGTGTTGCCTAGCCGGTTTCGATGCCAGCGACGAACTTTTATTACATCCGGTGTAATGACGTAGAGGAACATCCGGTTGAAGGCAAAATTCCATCAAAAAACTCGGTATTTGCTTGGTACAACTAGGTATTATTTGATATTAACGAGGAATATCACTCTTTGAAGACCAATACCGAGTTATACCGAGTTGTACCGAGAAATACCGAGTTGTACCGAGTTTTTCCTAGAAAAATTCGGTACAACTTTTGTATAACTCGGTATTTCTCGGTTTAGCTCGGTATAACTCGGTATTGGGTCTTCAAATGATGGTATTCCTTGTTATTGTTTGGTATTACTCGGTATTTGCTCGGTACAACACATCTTTTGGCGGGATTTGACCTCCGACCGGACGTTCCTTTGCCTCCGGTCGGAGGACGTAATAATTGTTCGCCAGCGACAGGTTGCACAGACGAACACCCCCACTCCCAAAACCCAAACTTTATGAGAGAGTTTTTCCCATGGTGGTTACCGCTTCTTCCATCCGCGAACGTCTAATCCGACATGCCCTACGCCCCAGAAACCCTACCAAAACCCTACCCCGCCGCCCCAAGGATCCACCTCCCTCTTCCTCTATCCTCCACCACATTGCCGCTGGCGACCTCCGCGCCTCCATCACCGTCCTCCGCGCCACCCCTTCCCCTTTCCCAGCTTCCGTTTACTCTCGCCTCCTCCATCTCTGCGCTTCATGCCGAGCCCTCGTCGCCGCTCGTTGCGTCGAATCCCACATCATTTCCTCTTCCTTTCCCTCCCCACCTTCCACTTTCCTTCTTAACCGCGCCATAGAGACTTATGCTCTGTGCGGTTCCATTTCAGATGCACGCGAACTATTCGACGAAATGCCCCACCGGACTGGCGGTACCTGGAATGCCATGATCTCTGCCTACGCTTCTGCTGGTTGCCCTTCTGACGCCATTGCGCTCTTTGTCCGGATGAATGTGAGTGGTATCCGTCCAAAAGATGTCACATTTGCATCAGTGCTCAGGTCGTGCTCCAGCCTTCTTGCATTAACTCTTGCAAGGCAGGTACATGGGCTCATCTTGAAATTTGGATTCTGTGTGAATGTGATTCTGGGGACTTCACTTGTTGATGTTTATGGGAAATGCCAGATCATGGATGAAGCACATAAGCAGTTTGACGAGATTCCTGACCCGAACCCTGTTTCGTGGAATGTAATTGTTAGGAGGTATCTTGATTTTGGCCAAGGGGAGAAAGCTTTGTGTATGTTCTTGAGGATGATCCACGTTGGAGTTATACCTTTGAATTTTACTGTTTCGAGTGCACTTGTTGCTTGTTCAGATTCATCGTGGCTTAGTGTAGGTTGCCAAATTCATGGACTTGTTGTGAAGAACGGTTATGAGACGGATTATATCGTTGAGAATTCAATCATGGAACTTTATGCAAAGTGTGGGTGCATTGAGGATGCTCGGTGGATCTTCAATTGCTCTGTTTTCAGAGATGTTGTTTCATGGACCTCAATGGTATCAGGATATGCGAGCTGTGGCAGATTAAATGAAGCCGAGAAGCTCTTCTGTGAGATGCCTGAAAGGAATGTTGTCTCTTGGAATGCATTGCTTGCTGGATATGTGCAGTCTTTTAACTGGGAAAAGGCCTTTGAGTTCTTCCATGAAATGCAAAGGGAAACTACAGAGATTGACTTTATCACTCTTGGATTGATGTTAAACTCTTGTGCTGGACTCTTAGACTCTGAAAAGGGAAAACAGATTCATGGATTTGCTTATAGGCATCTCTTGTTCCCTGATATCTTCTTCAGCAATGCCCTCCTTGATATGTATACAAAATGTGGGAATCTTAAAAGTGCTGACCTTTGGTTCCTCCAAATAGGTTCCAGAAGGGATAAAGTCTCCTGGAATTCTCTCCTTGCAGGTTATGCTCGTCACGGACGAAGCGAAGAGGCCTTTGATATTTTCAATGAAATGCTAAAGGAGACGACACCTAATGAGTTCACCTTTAGTTTGATGTTGGCTGCTTCTGCCAACATTTTCATGCTTGAACATGGGAAGCAAATTCATGCTTGCTTGATCAGGAATGGTTTCAATATTGATGTAATAATTAGAGGAGCATTAGTTGACATGTACTGTAAGTGCCGGCTTTTAGACTACGCAGTCAGAGTTTTCGAAAAGGAAAGTTCGAGGGATGTTGTTTTGTGGAACTCGGCGATTTTGGGATTTGCTTATAATGGGAGAGGAGCTTATAGCATCGAGCTGTTTGAAGCCATGCAGAGAGATGGGATCAGACCAGATAACATCACTTTTATTGGTCTGTTGCTTGCTTGCATTAGTGAAGGATCTGTCAGCTTAGGCTGCAAGTATTTTTACATGATGAGTGATGAATATGGTGTGATACCGCGGGTCGAACATTATGAGTACATGATCGAGCTATTGGGCAAGCATGGATCGATGGTCGAGCTCGAGGAATTAATCCGGAGGATGCCATTTGAACCAACCATCCCAATGTGGAGTAGAATTTATGATAGCTGTAGTAAACATGTTTACAGGAGATTGAGGGAAGTGAATGGAAAATTGATTTCAAAACCAGATCAGAGCTCTGCCCAATTGCGCGAAGATGGAAATGTGGTGTGAATTGATGAAGTTGCTCACTTATGAATTATGGGCCAGTCCAAGTTATGTTTTCTCATTGATGAATCAGGATCAGCAAATGTAGAGATAATTTGCAGCGCAAAACATCCCCTGGTTGGTTGCCAAATTGATCGTCCAAGACGAGTTGTTCTGTGTCGTGGGAGTTCATCATCGTCCAGGCGAGGGAAAGTTATTAGGCTCGGACACCGGATGTAGAGATACGCCCGGACTCCAATAAAATATTGACACGTAGATATTCAATTAAATTTAATTTTTTACTTTATAAATTAAATGTGTCAACATAATTTTAAGCCAAGCACATCAAAAATGCAGGTAAAGTGCAGGTAAAGCGCAGCCAAAAAGTGCAGTAAAAAAGTACACTAAAAGCGTAGCCCATGTGTCAATTTTTAATTTGATATTCGGACATGTATCTACTTACGTCCGGTGTCCGGTGTCAGGACCTAATAATTTTCCCCAGGTGAGAGGCCAAGAAGGCAAAATCCCAACAGACCAAGAACTGCAATGCATCATAGTAACATGCAGCCATGCAGGCATTATCGTCCATAAAAGGCAACAGGTGCCCAGAAAATTCTCCGAGGCAACTATGTAAGAAAACTGAAAGAGCCGGCGCAAATATAAACGAGGCATCAAAATGTTCCTGAAGCAATTTCAGAGTCTCCCATTTTTTCCTTTTGGAAATCTTCAGATGAATAGCTTTGAGAGAAAAAGGGAATGCACTTGCAAATTTGAGATATTATCAAAAGCATGCAGGAGATCCCTTAAAAATGACTGCAATTGTAATGCATTTTTCAGTTAAAAAGTGCATGGAAGGTGCTTCAGCAAAAGATCCATTGGTCTTTTCTGGTTCGTCCGGGCTTGTGTAGCAGATTATTCTATGGAAATTGTCTAAACAATGGTATTTTAAATTTCTATTTTTGCAATGGAATATGACATTATGAATAATATATTATATGAAAAGAAAAAAATGTTATTCCTCAATTGATTGAAAGACAAAAATATAAATTTGCTCCTCAGGATGATAGATAAATATATAATTTAGTGTCTTAGAAGATCTAACACATAAATAGAAAAATTAAACCCAAGAAATTTTACATGAAAAATTTTAAAAGAGGGAAAAAATTATGGTGCCATGCCCAATCGAAATGATTACACTATTGTTGGATAAGTTACAATGATCGGTTTGTCCTTAGATTTAAGGATAGTAAAATTACCATGGACTTTGTGAGGATATTCAGGAGTTTATAATGATGATAGTTAGGCACAAATTCGATGACGGTTGAATAGAAGTTTGACAGAGAGGTCGTTATAGCAGGCCTAATTGATATAATCGCCTCTCTCAAGGGAGATTATTATGTGTGGACACCGGATGGTTACCGAGCATTTGGTATCGAACGCGGTAACTTTTTGGGGTGACGTGACATATTTTTATTGGTCTTCGGATGAATCCGGACCCACACGTAATACTTTTTCCTCTAAAAGAGACGGCATAACCGCCTACTTCAATAAAAAAAATCCCTTTGTTCTCCCGCCTCAAGTTTTTAAATTACAATCCAGATTCTATACTTAAGTTTGACGCAAGTCTTTAATAAAAATGAGGCATTTTCCTTGATCTTCTCAGGTTTCGTTGTTCCCTTAGATGGCTTCTAATGTGATTGTAGTATATTCAAGAAGACACCTGTTCTTTGAAACCATACTAATGTGCCTCTATATGGTAAACAATTCTCCAAATTAAGTACTATCCATTTAATAAGGTTGGCGTAATAGATGTTCATTGAACTCTTGTTATTGATGAAGATACAAAAAACCTCAAAACGATTGATGATTCCAAACAGGAGTATCAAATTATTGGAGATGATTCTGTATTATGGTAAGTTATTGTTCAAGAAGGTAACTTGTTGAGGAGGTGAAGAAGTAGTTGAATGAATCTCAAACTAGGTGAGCCTTTTCAAGCTTCTCATGTTATGTCAACTTTAACTCTCATTACGACATACATGGATGCGTGGGGGTGCGTGGGGGTGCGTGGGTGGGATTGATTTTTTTTTTTTTTTTGAAATAAAGAACAAAGCCTAAACATGAATTCTATTTTTTTTTTTAATTTTCAAAACAACTTAACTAATTTGAAACGGAAGCTAGTGTTAAAACACGATTACAACAATGGTGATGAAATTTTAAAGCACACAACAGAGTTCTAAAATTAGATTCTCACCAAATAGTTATAGCAATGGTAAGATGCAAAAGGAAAATAAAATGTGGTAAATGGAAAAAGCATATCATAAGATTTATAGTGATTCGGTCACTTGACCTATGTCCACTCCCCGGAGTCCTCCACTCCAGGAATTACACTACTCAAAAGTAATTCTCCTTCTGCCCCTACAACAAGGCAGAGAAGCCTTTAAACAAACTCATTTTCACCATCCACGATGCGGCGGAGTGTCAGCGCTATGTCACCCTCCTAGTGATGGCAGCAGACCTTCTCATTTTTCTCTCTCTTGGAGAAGGCAGAGGACCTTTGAGGATATTGACATTAAAGGCTCTCCCCCTAGAGAGCTCCTAGAAGATTTACCCGGGCCACATGAGGAGCAAGGGTGCAGCAGGCTTGGAGCAACCGTGTGATCCTCTCACACTCCTCCCTCACAAACTAACCTTCTTCTTCCTCTTACAAGCCCTAAATCCTTTTAAGAATCTCCCTATCAAGAGTTCACTTCTTTTGTCATGTTCCTCTCTTTCTTCTTCAAAAAAACAAAAGCATTACATAAATATAAGGCTTCAAGAAACACTAAAATTTTCAATTTAGCTGTTTTTGTTCGTACAGTACGATCAGTTCAAAACCGCATTCATCCTGGCACGAAGGAGTATGAACAGGCAACAATTCTCAAATACATCGTACAATATGATACAAATATCGTCCATTGCAATATACTATATTTCTTCTGTTTGTACAAGACGAATGCTGGGACGACTAAAATTCATTTCTGTTTATCGTCTTGTACGATCCAACTTGTACAATATGATCATCTAAAATCTTCAGGTTGTTTGGTACGATGTATACATCGTCCGATATGATTATGTCAAAAATCAAAGGTTCGTCCAGTACGATCTTTGGGACGACAAAAAAATGGCCTCAGTTTAGCTTACGGTACAAACCATGTCGTACAGTACGATCACCAATCTTTAATTAAGCCTTAATTTAATTGACTAATCATGGGGGTTAATTTTAGCAAGTATTCAAATATTTGTACAGTACGATGGGATCAAACAGTAAGATCAGTTCAAAATTCAACGATTTAAAAACTTGTTTAAATTAATCTGACGGCTAGGGTGTTGGATTGAAAATGAATCGTAGAGTACGATGGTGATCGTACAATACGATTAGTTCACAGAAGATAGCCGTTGAGCCACAATGTTTCGTATAATACGATCTACAAAAAAATAAAATTTTTTCCTTAAAAAAACTCTCTCCCCGTGGTGTGTGTGGTCCCCATGGTGTACGTGGTTACTCAGTTTGCATACACTTTTTGTGACCAGACTCGAGGAATAAAGAAATAAAAAAGAATACAAATTTATATACTTCTTCACATCCTATTCTTCCCAGTCTCGAGTCTTATGTTGTCTTGAGCAGTGTGTGGTCTCCCTGAATGTTAGCACTCACAGATAAGAGTAGCATTCAAAGTATTTAACGGTGAATAAGATAATTCAATCAACATTATTTGTCATCATCAAAATCTCAGACTAGGGGTCATGAATTGCAACACTATTCACGTGTACAATGCATACACATATATTATAATATTAATTTATATAAACATCTTAAATTGTTTATATGAACATCCCTTTGAAGTTGGAATGTGAACATAAAAAGTTCATTGAGTATCTTGTTATACTTACAATGTGGCTTTTTACAGGTTTTTTCATAAATTATTGTGTATTGCATTGAATTTATACCTTAATTCCTGTGATATTTCCATTTACAATGTTCATAACATGGAGATGAAGATGTTCTAATATGTGAAAAGTGCACTATTTGATATATCATAATGGCCTTACATGTTCTATTCTGACTCCATATGCTTAGCGTGGATGTGGGAGAGATTTTGACCCCACTTGTTGAAAATGGGTGTGGGAGATTAGGTGACATTATTCTATTTTTTTTATGACCCCACTTGCTAGGGGCAAATGTAGAATGTTAAAGGGAGGCATAAGTGAAAGTGGAGTTATAACTAGGTATTGTGATGTATATTTTAATCATTTTCTTGCATATACTAATGCTTGTAAAAATTGAGCATAAGTAATGTAATAAATTTAATGTTAAAAATTCCTAAAATTTAGAATAAACACAGATAAATTATGAAAGAAAAGTTCAAGTGACCTCTAATAGCAAATATTCTTGTGATGTATCTAAACCTTTTGTGGAAGTGGTTTCCAAGATGTAAGTCAGAATTTAAAATGATGAGTCAGGTTTTTTCTATTACTTTATTTGTTATTTATAATTCATTGTATTCATTTTAATTAATTTAATGCTACATAATATTTTAATTTGGATATTGACGTTTGTGATGGATTTGAGAAAGAGGTCTATTGACGTGGTTGTGCTCATCCTATTTTTTTAATATTTCAGGAAAAGATTAAGATGATCATAATCCTGTGACCGCACGCAATAATTTCTCGAACATAGGACTTTGCCAAATAAGCAGTTCCATAAGCTCCATTTACAATTCATTGAATGGGTAACCAGTACTTAAGAAAATAAAATTAGAATTTCAAACAACAAAATGCCTTTTGGTATCGTGGTTAGAATTTTATTAGAAACTCGAAAATTAAGTGCATTGATATCGAAGCACTCCTAGGATGCATGACCTCCTGAGAAGTTGCACAAAAGAAACAAAAACATGAGGCTATTTGACTAAAACAGATGATATATCGATTGTTAAAAATTTGAATTGTTACGTGATCATATCATCTGGAAATATCAGATTGGCTTGCTAAAGATGATGATCAAACCTGAACTTCTTATCGCTTGCTTTCTCAAGGAATCACTGCGTTTGAAGCTTTTAAGCGTGTTTGATCTGAGTCTTTCGTAAGTTAAGAAGTTAAAACTTGTCAATGTTGAAGTTTAAACCTCAGCTAATTCCTTTTTTTATAGAAAATGAGTGTTAAATCACGTTCAAATTTATTTATTAGATTTCTTATCAAAGTTTAGCAGTAATCAAAATTTATTAGGTTAAAATAATTGTATGTTTGATGTTAATAAATTAAAGAAAATCTTATTAGACAGTTGAATTTAAGCATTTTAATTATAATTAGAATAATTCACCATCAACAGAATGAAAAGAGTGATAATGTATGAAGGGCGACAATACCATCGACATGAAGGATAATGAAGAGGGTTAGTTTATATGTTATTAATTTTGAGTGTTGTAAAAGGAAATGTTAAATTTAAGGTGTTGTTCGAGGATAAATAGGATTTAACTTTTTGTAAATATGGATTTAGTAAATCCTCGGTATGTTAAATCCTAAAAATTGTTTGCCGAGAAAATTGTTAAATTTTGTAAAATCCCGTGAAACTCTTTGATAATGTAATATAGAATTTAAGGTAGTTGGTTCATTTAAAAAATAAATTTAATGTATTTTAAATTTAATTTATACATTAAGTACAATTTATTAATTAATTTTAATTTTAATTACTACCAATAACTTATAATGATAAATAATATAATTAGAAGCTTGTTTAGTTATCAAATAATGTAATTATTGAACTACTTATTTAACTGTTAATTTAATAAATATTAATATCTAAATATATTGATAATTATCTAAATAATTAGTTTTTTTTAATAGCTATTTATGGAAGTAGTATTTCTAATAAAGATTTTATTAATTATTTAAGTATTATTTAATTAGATTTAATTATTAATAATACTATTAATTAACTCCTTAAGTACTTAACTATTATACTACCAATTAATTTATTAATAATTATTTACAATGTTAATTATATAACTAATTATTCAATTTCAAATTCTAATTATTTAGGCTTTGTTTGAGAGTGCTTTTTTATTCCTTCTTAAAATAGTTTTCAACACACTAATTAATATTTTTTACTAAAAAAATGTTCTAAGAAGCACTTAAAAAGTCGTCCCAAATGAAGCCTTAATTAAGCTTAATTCGATTATTTCAATTTCAAATTATGAGTCCTAGCTTCGAGGAGGCTTTTTTTAGCTGATAAATCCAATGATACCACTTAATCAATTTCATGAAATAATTATAAACAAAATAAGAACGATGCATAAAAACTCTATAGTAATCAAAATCATTCGTAAGTTTAATCAAAACATTATTGACATCCAAAAGAGTCGGAGAACATTCACTAGCAAGCTTAAGATTAACAAATAACTTCCTAATGAATTCCAAAGACGGATGATTGTTTGAAAAATTTTCAACCAAAGAAAATTCAAAAGGTGCAGCAAGAGCCACAATTTTCTCCTTAGAAATCCACAATGACGACATATCGTTAAAACACAAAGTTTTAATAGGTGGGAAGACCACCACAGTGGCACCAGTCAAAGCATCAATAAATGACATCGAAACACTTTTACCAGACAGGAAGCTGGGATCCCACAAAGAGCCCAAATATTTACCATCCGATGTAATTGGAGGAAGAAAATCAAGCCACCATCCACGGGAAAGCAAAAACACGAAGAAAAGAATTCGTCCCATAGAGATGATGCCAGTACGGGCAACTCCTCTCTTCCTTACGCTCAACTTCTCACGCAGAAACCAATCCTTCCTCCGATCTCCCTGCTCGAGCAACCAACGACAGCATCCACATAAAAAACTACACGACCTCCAGATAACCTAGTTATCGGTTCTGCAGATTCGAGCCAAGACCCGCAAAGCAGAGCGTCGACTGACAGTTATTTTGTTCTTTCACAATTTCCACAATTTTGATATAATGTTTTGATGACCATGCACTTTTAGCTTGGTGCTAGTAGCTTTTCTTTTCCTCTACTTTTTCCTTGTAAATTTTTACACATCTAATTTTATTTTATAATAATGAAATGAGATTTTCTCCTAATTTCCCCCCAAAAAAATCTAATTAATAATAGATTGGTAGAATTCTGAGTGCTATGGATATAAATACAAAAAGAATTCCATATTTTAATTCAGGAGTCTGCCATTGAGACCCTGCTCTTCTTCCTTGCCTCGATGATGGAATGGCAAGGCCAACATCACTCTTCAAGCACCTACCTTTCAACCTCTCCATCCCAAACTCCACATTCTTTTCCGATCTAAATAGGGATAATGGGAGATTCAATTGATAAATCCAAGTAAGGAAACCACTTAACCAATTTCATGGAACAATTATGGATGAAGTAATAATGATGCGTAAAAACCCTACAACAATCCAAATCTTTCGCAAGTTTAATTAGCACATTCTGGGCCTCCAAAAGAGTCAGAGAACATTCACCAGCAAGCTTAATATTAACAAAGAACTTCCTAATGGATTCCAAAGATTAAAGATAGTTTGGAAATTTTCCAACCAAAAAAATTCAAAAGGAGCAACGCGAGCCACAATTTTCTCCTCAGAATCCACAATGACGACATACCATTAAAAGACGATGTTTTAAGAGGCAGGAATGCCACCCGAGTGGCACCGGCCAAAGCATCAATGAATGACCTTAGAAACATTTTTTATGATACAAGAAGCTGGAATCCCAAAAATGAACCCGAATATTTGCCATCCGATGCAGGCAGAGGAAGAAAATTAAGCCACCATCCATGGGAAAAGCAAAAACACGAAGAAAAGAACACTTCCCTGATAGACGAGGCCAGTACGGGCAACTACTCTCTTCCTTGCGCTCAACTTCTCACCCAGAAACCAATCATTCCTCTGATCTCCCTGCTCGAGCAACGAACCGCAGCATCCACATCGAAAACCACACAGCCTCCAGACAACCTAGCTGTCGGCAGGCTCCTGATCTCGCAGATCCGAGCAAGGTTAGGGCGGAGCAATCACAATTTCCACAATTTTGGTCTAATGTTTGGACGACCTTACCCTTTTTGCTAGGTGATTGTAGCTCTTCTTTTTGTGTTCTTTTTCCTCTTTATAACTTTTTACACGTATAATTTTATTTTATTATAATGAAATGAGATTTGTCCCTATTTCCGCCGCTGCCCTTGGTAGATTCTGAGTGCTATGAATTAATGGATATAAATACAAAAAGAATTCCATATTTTACCTCAGGAACCTGCCATTTGACGTCCCGTTTTAAAATCTTCCGAAATATCAGTACCCTTGAGGCCTGCTCTTCTTCCTCTCCTCGATGATGGCATGGCAAGGCCCGCGTCAGTCTTCAAGCACCTACCTTTCGACCTCTCCCTCCCAAACTCCACATTCTTCTCCGATCTCCTCCAAACTTCCATTAAAGCGAAGTCCCTGTTTGAGGTTCAGCGTGTCCATGCTCGCCTCCTTAAGACTCACTTCGCCTGCGAGGTCTTCATCCAGAACCGGCTCATCGATGCCTATGCTAAGTGTGGGTTCCTTGAGTATGCCCAACAGGTATTTGACAAAATGCCCGACCGAAATACCTTTACTTGGAATAACATAATAGGAGCTTTTCTTAGTTTCAAATTGGTTAGCGAGGCAGAATGGCTCTTCCAGTCCATGCCAATGCCCGATCAATGCTCTTGGAATTTGATGGTCTCAGGTTCAGCGCAGCATGGTTGCTTAAGGAAAGCTCTTAAATATTTCAACGGTATGCATAGTGAAAACTTTGTGCTCAATGGGTATTCCTTCTCTAGTGCTCTCAGTGCTTGTGCTGGCTTGGTTGACTCTGGATCTGGCGTCCAGATACACGCATTGATTTCAAAATCTCCTTTTGCTTATGATGTCTACATGGGCAGTGCGCTGGTTGATATGTACTCCAAGTGCCTGGAGGGCGTTTGAGGCACACAGAGTGTTTGATAATATGCCAGAAAAAAACGTTGTATCCTGGAACAGCCTGATCACTTGCTACGAGCAGAATGGCCCAGTCAATGAATCCTTGGATATGTTTGTGAGGATGATGGAGTGCGATGTTGAGTATGATGAGGTGACTCTTGCTAGTGTAGTCAGTGCATGCGCTAGCCTCTTGTGTATCAGAGAAGGAATGCAAATACATGCCAAAGCAATTAAATTTGAAATGTTGAGAAATGACTTGATATTGTGCAATGCTTTGGTTGACATGTATGCAAAGTGTGGTAAAGTCAGTGTTGCGAGGAAGATTTTTGATGGCATGATGGTTAAGAGCATGGTATCAGAAACTACAATGCTTACTGGATATGTAAAATCATTGAAAGTCAATGATGCAAGGTTGATGTTTGTGAAAATGCCTGAGAAGAATATTGTGGCTTGGAATGCTCTAATTGCTGGTTATACACAAAATGGAGAGAATGAGGAGGCCCTTAGACTGTTCCTTATGTTGAAGAGGGAGTCTGTTTGGCCATCTCATTACACCTTTGGCAATGTCCTTAATGCCTGTGCTAACCTTGCTGAACTCCAGCTTGGCCAGCAAGCTCATGCTCATGTTATGAAGCATGGTTTCAGATTCCAGAATGGTCCAGAACCCGATATCTTCGTTGGGAACTCGCTATTAGACATGTACCATAAATGTGGATCTATAGATGAATCAAGGAAGGTTTTTGAACGAATGCTCAATAGAGACAGGGTTTCATGGAATGCCATGATTGTGGGGTATGCACAAAATGGAAGCGGACTGGAGGCCATTAATCTCTATAAAAGGATGTTGATGTCAGAAGAAGAACCCGATAATGTGACGATGATCGGAGTTTTGTCAGGTTGCAGCCATGCAGGGTTGGTGGAAGAGGGACGCAAGTATTTTGACTCAATGTTCAAGGAGCATGGTTTAATTCCATCCCGAGATCACTACACTTGCATGATTGATTTGCTCGGCCGAGCAGGTCAATTTGGTGAAGTGGAGAAGTTTATAAGAGAGATGCCTATCGAGCCTGATTCTGTTTTTTGGAGTTCCTTACTGTCGGCATGTAGAGTGCACCATAATGTTCAAATGGGAGAATGGGTAGCTGGGAGGCTTTTTGAGCTTGATTCAGAAAATTCAGGACCTTATATTCTTTTGTCAAACATGTATGCTGAAGTAGGAAGATGGGCTGATGTTGTGAGAATTAGAAAGTTAATGAAGGATAAAGGAGTTATTAAGCAGCCTGGGTGTAGCTGGGTTGAGATTGGAAGGAAGATACATGTCTTCATGGTGAAAGATAAAACCCACCCGAAGAGAAAGGAGATCTATAGAATCCTGAGAGTTCTAAAGATGCAAATGGAGAGACTTGGTGCAAAATTGAATGTTGAAATCTCTCCAGATATTCTTTTACTTGGAGCAGAATAAAAGCTTTTAACATCTATGAACGGTACTAACATCCAGCATATGCTGAGCAGAGCAAACTGTAAGTTTATTGCTTCACAGTGGTTCTTTCTGCTTATTGAACAGGAGTTGGCTTCTTCGTTTGATTCCTTGAAGCATCAATATTAAATACATATATAAAATAGAAATTAATAAAAAAAAAAAAGATCTCAAACAGCCACCTGTTTAATTTATTTATTTTCTATGATCTTCATCCTTAGAACGCAGAAATTTCAGAAGCCTAACGTATATGACCTTTTAAGGTGTTTTTTTCCACAAGTAGTAAGTTTTCTCAAACAAAAAAATAGTTGTTTGTAAATGATATTTGTCATTATATTTGACTTGACTATGGGGAGAATGAAAAAGAACTCAACAGAATCTCTGTGTCTTACCCCGCTCTATGCAATATTCGAAAGGAGACTTTAATTAGAGACTTTTTAATGGGAGTTACGACCGTCAACATAGAAATCAGTATTTCTTTTTGGTAATTTCTCTTCATATTTCCTGACAATGATGTTAAATTTGATTATAGTATTTCATCAATCTGCTACTTCAGCATGAATCCTGAGCCAGTATCTTGATCCTATACATTAAAATGTCATGGAAACTATGCACAACAATACGGTGCTGAGAAGGCTGATTATTCATAGAAAATAGCAGTTTTTTTCTGCACATTTCAATGGATAATGTGATATATAATTTAATACATCAGCTCGAGTGAGGTTTATTTAATGACGGTGTCGGTTTCTCTAGGCGCAAGCTCCTATGACATACTTTTGTTTATGGATGATATTTTATTCTCTTCTTAATTTGGTACATAGTGAGGGTTCCTAAATTCTTCTAATTCAAAGGGGATAAACTTTTCTCTTCATCTTTAATAAGGATTATATTTTTTAAATGTATGAATATTTGATTAAAATTTTGAATTTAGAAGATTAAAAATTGATTTACTGTCTTAGGAGAAATTATAAATTTAAAATTTACCAGGAGTTAGAGAAGACCCACTGAGGGGTATATAATCTGAGTTTATGCTTATCTGGGATGAGCTACTAGCTAATATCTTAAACATAATTAATCGTCTATTAGTGTAAGATAAGATGGCGTTATCCTAAGGAATCGAGAATTTTTTTTTTAATTAAGAAAGTTTAATCGAGGCTCTTAAATATGGAAGTGTTTCTAACTAGCGTCAGGCTTGTTGTACGAAACAAATTCATAAATAAAATTTTTTATTCATTTATTTGAAACATAAATACAACTTAGAGTATGCTGAAAAGTAAGGTGGTCAAGCTCCATCATATCATGCTTGGATTTCTATCCGTATGAATTTAATTTCAAATGCATTTGCTTACTTTCTTATGGCTTTAAGTCTTCTATAAGGTTCCAAAAAAAAAAAAAAAAACCCCTCCAAAGAAGAGAGTATTATCTTTTGGAACATTATATGTACAAGTATAAGCAAATATTTTTGAATCTTTACAACTCGATGAATACATACAACTTGATCTAGTTATATTCTAAACACTTTTTATTTACGTTTGATCTTTTATTGGGCGACAAAATTGAGTTTTGGGTCAGATTCCAGTCCAACCTAAAATTAACCTGGCTTTAATTGACTCAACCCAAAAAGCTCCCCTATGGCGTTTGGATTCAAGGTTTGGGGTCTAGATTCTTCCAACCGGTTGCTTATGAGGGCATTGCCCATCTTTGCTTTCATTGTGGTATGATTAGCCACAAAGTTGGACAGTGTCCATCCCAACAGGCTCATGCTTGGTCTTGCCCAAAGAATGTGTTTGGGATTAGTCCCCAGCCATCTCCTCCAAAAGAAAACTGGCAAACTGCTTATGCACTTGGAGCTTCTTCCAATGTCCAACAACAAAGCTCCAGTCCTCTTCATCAGCCCATATCTACTACAAGCCAACTTCTTAATACAGAAAAGAAAGAAGAATATGGGTCTTGGACCCTTGTAAAGTAAAGTCTACAGGTCCCAAGGTGAACAGTTGGAGGAAGGTCGTGGCCTCTAATAGCAAATGTGATAGTCCTCCACATTGATTTTTTCTGCTAAAAAAATCCAACAGTTGGAGGACACTTCTTCCAAGGTTTTGAATCACTCCAAGCGACAATCTCGATTCTCTAAGGCATATTTGAGAAAGAGTTACTTCAGTTGGGCCCTATCGCCATAGTATCAAAAAAGAGAAAGAAGACACTTCAAGATGACATGGGCGGGGACTTTGTCCCTTTTGGCGAGTAATGGTGTCTTCCTTTGTTATTTACATTAATGGCCGCAATTTAACTTGTCCTCGATTATCTTGTTGGTCGTTAATTCAAATACTTGGGGGACCTCTTAGTGCAAACCAATGAGGCCTCTGTTATCTTTCCTTTTTGTTCTCTTTTGGTTGTATTTTTGTATAGTTTAACATTGTTTGAAGCTTGGTTCTTCCCCCTTTGCTTATTTTTTGTCATGGGAAGACAATGTTTGTTGTTCTCATACAAACTTGTACTTTTTTGTACTTTTTAATTTTTATTAATAAAAAAAATCCTCAAAAACAAAAACAAAAGAACTCAACCTGAATCCAACTTGATTTTAAAAATGGGTAAAAAATTTAAACCTAGACCCGACATGCCCCAAACCCGGTTGACCTGACCTAGCACGCTGGCCTAGACATAAAGACGACGCAAGGTTACGCGCAAGGGTGCAGGGTCGCTAGGGAGGAGGGGGGTGGGGAGGGTCATACACGGGGGTGCGGGGTCGCGCGAGGGGCGGGGACTGTGAGGGGCAGGGTCCTTAAATTAATTTTGACTAATGACTATGGTTTTTATTTTAAATGGATCATATAGTATGATTAGTTTAAAAATATTAATTAAAAAATTAGTCATTTTAAATCAGTTTAATAAGAATTGATTATACTGTATGATTTTAATCATACAGTATAATTTTAATCAAACAGTATGAGTATTTCAAAATTTAAAAACTTATTTTCTTACTCTTTGTGTGTGTGTGCATGATCGCCAACATAGCATACACCTTTTATAGGACTTTAACTCAAGAAATTAAAATAAATAAATAAAAATTACATACTATTGTCAATCATATTCATCTTCTACCCAAAATTGAGCCCTTAGACTTCTTGCATGATGTCTGACATACCTGAGATGTTAGTACAAAAAAAATGTGCGATATAAAATAGTATGAGAAATGAAAATATAATTAATAATATTTATTATCATCAAAATTACAAGCTCGGGATACCTAATTGTAACATACACCACAAAACATTGCAGGTCTCACCATTAATTTTTAGAATTTTCCATTAATTTTGAGAGAAACTTATCTATCACACAATATGCATAATGCATTCCTCCATTTCAACCATCAAACATGAATTATACTAATAATATCTCCATCTAGCCACTCATCCACCTAAGCATCCTCATCTCTACATCACCTAACTTAATATTATTCTTCTCTTTCAATGGCAAACATTCTACACCATAAAAGCATCGCAGGTCTCACCACCATTTTAAAGATTTTTTCCTTAAGCTTTAGTGGAACTTATCTATCACACATTATACCCGATCCATTCCTCCATTTCAACCACCCAACATGAATTCTGCTAATAATATCTCCATCCAGTCACTCATCCACATAAGCATCCTCATCTTTGCAATACTTAACTTAACATTATGCTTCTCTTTTCATGGACAACATTCAATATCATAAAGCATTACGGGTCTCACCACCATTTTTTAGAATTTCTCCTTAAGTTTGAGGGAAATGTATCTATCACATAATAAACCTGATGCATTCCACCATTTCAACCATCCAACATAAATTTTGCGAATAATATCTGCATCCAACCACTCATCCACCTAAGCATCCTCATCTCACTTAACTTAATATTATGGTTCTCTTTTAATGGCCAAAATTTTACACCATAAAATATTGCAGGTCTCACCACCATGTTTTAAATTTTTTTTTTTTTAAGTTTGAAGGGAATTTATCTATCACATAATAAGACGGATGAATTCCTGCATTTAAACCATCCAAAACGAATTCTACTAATAATATCTCTATCTAGTACACCATTACCTTGAACATAGTCTCATGATAGGAAGAAAGATGAATACCTTTTAAAGCTCTAATCAAATTTGACAAAAGGAATGTTGTGGAAGGAGCCGAGCAAGTTCACTGTGAGAGGTAAGACGAAGGCGGGGAAGTGTCGAAGGAATAATGACTAACTTCGAATTTAACATGAAGGAACGTAGTCGAAGGAGGTGACAGGAAGTAACGTTGTTGAAGGATGCGTCAGCTATACGCGGTGAAAGGGGAGATGATGGTTGCAAAGATGAAGTGAGGAAGTGTGACTTTGGATGTGAGAGGAAGGAACATCGTCGAATGAGTCGATGCCAGGGGAACATCATCGATAGAGTTGTCGTGGGCGCGAAAATCAGAAGGACTGAATAAAAGAAATGGCTAGTTAGCAGGTTTAGATAGGACTTTTTTGTGTTGGATTTTCGGCGAATTTGTGGAGGATTTGTGATGGTAAATTCGTCACAGAAAATTACGACGTAAACTTCCGTCGCACTTTCAAAAAAAATTTCCATCGCAGAGTTCGCTGCAAATCCGCCTCAAATTGCTGACTTTCCTATAGTATTCTCAATTCCCCCCTTGAACCAACCCACCACTATATGATTTTGAAAGTCTTTATTGATGCTTTAGTTTTATCACTTTATATGATTTTTCTATTGATTTATAGTACTTATACGATGACTAAATTATTGATTCAACACCCATATCAGTTTAATGGTTCCCCCAATATACTATTTACTGGCATATGTAACATACTATTTATTATTTACAGATTCTACTGCTAATGCATATGAGTTTTATTATTTATACACTTATTCTTGATCATACGACTGTTACTATTATGAAATGATTAATGACATGCATACTGCTTATTTACCATATTTTTGAATTCACTTATAATATTTTAGTGACTTGCTGAGTTGTTTAGTTTATTGTAGGTGATTTATTTAATTTTAGATTAGAGAAGAATTTTAGAGTTTTGAGATAGTTTAAAATTCCTCAGGTTCTGTTCTTTTTGGTTTTAACTATTATTTTGTAATCAAGAATGAGAGTATGTGTTGTGATTGTATGATTCCTGAATATTATATATGATGATTTTGGAAGAAATGATAAATTAATATTTTTAATTCTAGAATTATTTTTGCTGATATTTATATTAATTAAAAAAATTAGGCATCCTTGGTTGTTGTCATTGAAAGATAAAATAAAAAATTCTTCAAAATTAGATTCTGGGGCATGACAATTTTAACTTGAGTACATACCTAAATGACTCTTCTCTTAGTCTAAGGACACCCGGTTCCAAATATTTGAGGTTTTATCATTTCATGTTGGAAGTGAGTAGCAACTCATGAATTTCTTGTTTATTCATCAGTAGGGCTTGTAAACTCTTTAATGGCTCTTGGGTACTAGCAAATAGAGTGATGAAGAGGCCTTTTAAACTCAACAGATGATGATATTTTCCAAAGCAAAAGGTGCAAAAATCACCTGAGAGGCGATTCCATGGAAGTGACACAGAATAAGCAACATTTCAATGCATCAATGATATTTAGTAAGGAAAAGTAAGCTATATGGTACATATGATCCACTAGCCCATTGCAAGGTTTAAGGTGGGAAATTTTTAACTTCATTGCAGGCTTTTCCTCCAAAAGTTCTCTTGTGAATACTTTTGTTAGTTGAGGCTTCCTCTTCTCAGTTTGCTAAAGAGAAGCAAAAGTGGATTCTTTATTAGTATTTGGATAATAGGTTTCATCCAATGTTGGTGTTTAGATAAGTTCTCTTGTGCTCATCGATTAACATTGAATGATTGAATCTAGAGATCTCACTATCATTTTTAACCTTATGAGTAGTTTTAGGAGTATGTTACAAGCCACTCTAGATCGAATTTTTATTGCCTCAGGTTACCTGACGTAGAGATACATCAGGTAGCTTATAATATATCGCCACGTGCTCTTACTCTTTACCGCGCGGCCCGACGACCCAATCCGGAATGAATATGCTCGGTATTGCTAGGTACTAATCGGTATTTGCTCGGTATTGCTCGGAATTTGCGGCATTTTGTCGCTTGAATTCGGGACGGAGCTTCAGATGCGAGTCTTGCCAGGCAGCGTGAGAAGCCGATGGCGTCGAGACATCAACGCCGGTCCTCCGATCTCACAACGCCGACACCGATACTCCGATCTCACAACGACGTTGCAGGTTTTTGCTACTTCGGGGTGTGAGAACGCCGACCGTCGTCAGGATCGCCGTCGAGCGGCGTGCAATAGAAGGCGTGAGTGAAGAGCTCAACGCAGTGGCGTCTCAGAGCCTTGATACTGTCGCTGCCCGGCGACGAGTCCGCACGGCATTCCTCAACGTGCAAGAGCGGCTTGATCACTTTCTTATCAAGGTTCCCAGTCGTTGATGAAAATACCGAGCAAATACCGAATAATACCGAGCAAATACCGAGTAGTACCTAAAAATACCGAGCAAATACCGAGCAATACGCGAACATAGTAATCCCGGATTCGTTTCGGGTTGGGTCGTCGGGCCGCGTGATAAAAAGTAAGAGCACGTGGCGATATATTATAGGCTACCTGATGTATCTCTATGTCAGGTAACCAGAGGCAATAAAAATTCATCTAGATCATTCTCATGATCCTTTTTTCCATATCTGTAAGTTCATTTTTTATTATAAAGACTTAATTCTCCATATTCCCTAAGGTTTATTTATTTTATTACTAAGTTTGGCCTTTGGTTATTGGCATCAATTTATACTCATTGCACTTTAAAGGATGCTGAATCCAGATTCTTTCATGGGCAAAACCAAAACTTTACTAGCAAGTTTCACATGGTAAAGTAAAATAAGTAATGGAGAGAATGAGAGAAAAAATTAAATATACAAAAGAAGCTTTGAGATTTTACTAGATTAACAAAATTTTAGGTATGAGTATATAAGACTGTATCACAAAATCATCGCTACACCCCTTCTTTATTGTTTTGGGTCCACTATACATATACATAGGATAATATGCAAGTTTTATTATAAAAAATACATGTAGCCAAAATGTGTAAGAGTACACATGGTGATGCTGATGGTGATTAAGAATGGGTGTGCATGGACATATAAGTAATAAAGCAATAAGTGCCAAATTATAAAAAATAACTAACTACAAAAAAAAAAAAGAAGAAGGCTCTTATGTTGTGTATCATGCTAACTAGGGTCTTGGGCTAGGTTTTACAAATATTTATTTGATTGGTTTACCAGTGATACAATCTAGAGTTACAAAAAAGTTCAAATCTAAGATAGACTAACATTTCTCTCGAAAGCCTAGGATCATTAATCTATCTACACAACCTCATTTTCTCCCAATGATAGACTTAATATAGATTAGTTTCATTGCTAAACACAAGTGATATATCATATTACTATATTTCTATGTAGATATCTCTATCCAATGATCCATCATAATATGTTATCCTCAATGAATCCATTATCCACCTATTGAAATCAAACATACCTCCTAAACTTCTAATTAGTTGTTAAATATTTAAAAGTCATGAAATAAGGATAAAATATACATCAATAAGTAAACACAAAATCTCTTAAGATTATATGCTACAAAAAATAATAGAAATCATTATTACTACATCTAATCCCTAGAAAAGATTTTTATTTCATGCTAACATAAAAGAAAAATAAAATATATATATGATTGCAAGCATAAATAAAAAGAAAAGAGAAAGAGAAAAATAGTAGTGTTTGGGTTCTTGTCCCATGTTATCGAAATCTTTTTCTTTTTTTCTTTTCCTAGAAGTCATCAAAATTGATCAAAGAACTCTCTCTATCATAGAAAATTCTCTAAAAATGGCTTCTCTAAAGTCCCTGACTAAAAATATTTCTCAAGTATCTCCCAAAAATTCTCTCTAGAATAAGTAAATTTGGCTCCAAATTAGGGCAAATTACGCTTGACATCTAGTTGGGTGCATAAACGTTAGGTATGTTGTGTCACAACCAAACTCAATAAGACCCACAGACGAGACATGTCTTATCGTGTTGGCTTCCAACAAGCCAACCCATGATTAGAGTTTTGTAGAACATTTTAGATTTTCTTCTTTTAGTTAAACTTTAAACAAACAACATACTACACGGTTGTTAATAACTTCCAGTATACATAAAATATCTCATCCACAAAATTTCTTTTAATTTCTCATTAGAATGTGTTTATAATAGTTACACTAGAGCACAAAAATCAGATTCTAACTTAGCTACTTAACAGGCTCTTTTCCTTTCTCAGACTCTAAAATCTAATGCAGATAAACTCTGAACCAACAGTTCAGGAGGTCGCACTTACTGATCTAAAATTTCAAAGTATTTTAATTAATATAAAAATTGTTAATAAATATAATTAATGTACTAATTCAGATATCAAAATAGTGCTTACAATTATTAGAAATATAAATAACAATACTAGAAAAGTAAATAAATATCTACTTCATATATCAGAGTATGAAATACAGATTTTTCTTGAGTTTTTATATCTCCCATTATAATAGAATTCAGAGTATTCTGACCCTAGCTCCCGTGCTAGCATATTAGAAAATAGGCCTAATGGATTGAAGTTGCCTAAAATAACTCTCTCTCTAGAAATCATCATCTCTCTCTCACTAGTGTGCTACCAATAATTGGTTGAAATGAACTGATTTAGTAAAAAAAGATATTTTTAATATTAAAATTGGCTAAGCACCATTACGCTCAATCATTCACACTGCACTACCCCCTATGGGAGCCCACAACATCGTAACACTAACCATAGTGCCACACCATTGAATTAAATTAGCAAAAATATATATCCGAATGTCATGGCACTACCTACCCCAACATCGTGGTGCCCTAGAAGAAAATTTTAAATTTTTAGAACATGAAAATGATCCAATGGGACCCACATTAGAACACATGCAGACTTTCTTATACATACAAAAAATTTCCAGACACCTATAAAATAGTTCAAATATATAAATTCATTGGATTATGAATATCGTGCTTATGATATGGCAACTGCATTTTGTAGACAAATTTTTCAATCCTTTTAATTATTTCAAATGATCCAATATATCTTGGACTCAACTTTTCTTTTATACCAAACTTGTTGACGCCTTTCATTGACCTAATTTTCATATTATATAAAGTATCCTTCCTAAAACTCTACTGCTCGGTGTTTGGCATCATAATATCATTTCTGCCTATATTGTACATATGTTAATTTGTTCCTAAGCAAATAAATCTTTTTAGTAGCATCATTAACCAAAGCTAGTCTAATCAGACTTCTTTCATCTACCTCTATCCCAGATAATGAGGTTCTGCATTTCCAACTATATAGAGTTTTGTATGGAGTCATACCAATACTTGACTGCAAACTTTTATTATTAGCAAATTTGATAAGAGGGATACAATCCTCATAGCCACCACCAAATTCCAAAACACATAATCTCAGAAGATCTTCGAATACCTCAATAGTCCTCTCAAACTATCCATCAGTTTAGAGATGTAAAGCTATTATGAAATACAGTTTAGTGCTCAGACCTTGTTGAATATCCCTTCATAATCTTGTGGCAAATCTACCCTCTCTTTCAGAAACTATCACTTTTCGTATCCCATGCAATAATATAATTTCATGCACTTACGTCTGCATCGATCCGCACACTAAATTAGATTTCAAATCAAAATAAAAAGAACAGACTTTGCCAAATGATCTTCCATAACCCGTATGACATCAAGCCCATGGGAAATACTATAGCAAAGTCCATTATCACTTCTTCCTATTTCTACTTTGGAATAAGCAATGGTTATAGAAAATCTTTTGGTCGCTAATATTCTATCTTCACTAATTGATAATACTCACAATTAGTAAAAGAACTTACCACATCTTTCTTTAATCCATGCCATTAGAACATACCTTTCAAATTACTATACATTTTATTGCTCCCTGAATGAATAATATAGCATGAATAATGAGCTACGTACAGAATAGTTGATATAAGATTTTTATTAGTCAAAACCCCATAATTTGTTCTTGCAAAAAATAATACTAGAATTATATACTTACAAGTAAGATTTTTTACTAGACTTGATTTAATCAATTAGTTTTAGATAGCCTGGATTTGACTTCTGAGCTTTCTGATTTTTTTTTTAGAGACGGTTGAATGATCATTGAAGCCAAAAATAATATAATCCTATTCCATAGAAGAAGTAACCTCCAACTTTAACTTTTTCATATCCTAGATAAAAAATGAAAAGAAATAAGCAATATGCTTGATATCCCCGAAGACTTCCTGCTCAGAGCATCTTCTATTTTGCCTTACTAGGGTGATACTAAATTGTCAAATCAAACTCTTTAATCAATTCAAATCATCTCCTTTGCCTCAAATTCAAATCCTTCTAGTTGAATATATACTTCAGATTCTGATGATTAGTAATAATATCATACCTTATTCTAAAATAGATAGTGTCTCCATATCTTAAAAAAAAAAAACACAATGGCAACAAGTTCCAAATCATATGTTGGATAGTTTCTCTCATATGGCTTCCAATGCCTAGAAGTATAACCTTTGACCTTCTCGTGCTGAATCAGTACACATCCTAGTCCTTTTAATGAAGCATCATTTGATATTTAAATTCCTTCCATACTAGATGGAATGCTCAAAACTGGAGCATATATTAGATAGTTCTTAAATCTCTAAAAGTTCTTATCACAGTCAAATGTCAAGATGAAAGCCACTAACTTCTTAGTTAGTCTCATTAGAGGTATAGAAATCTAATGGAATCCTTTTAAAAACTTATTGCAGTAGCTATCCATGTCTAAAAAGTTACATATATCAGACATAATTGTATGTCTTGGCCAATCAATAATAACCTAAATATTTTGAGGATCTATAGAAATATTAATGCTTCTCATGACATACCCTAGAAAAGGAATACTTAACCAAAATTCATACATGAAGAATTTATCATACAGTTGATGCTTCCTTAACATATATAGAACAATCCTGATAAGAGTCATATAATCTTCCTTAGAAGCAGAATAATCAAAATATTATCTATAAAGATGATTGCGTACTAATCCAAATATATATTCCCTGAATACTGTGTTCAGTAATCCATGAAACATGTTGGTGTATTAGTCACCACACAAGGCATAACTAAAAACTCATAGTATTCATATCAAGTACTTAAAGTAATCTTCATCACTTCTGCTTCTAACATCTTCACCTGATAATATTCAAACCTCAGATCAATCTTGTAAAATATAGGAGATCTTGCAAGCTGATCAAACAAATGATTGATCTTTATTAGAGGGTACTTGTTCTTAATAGTAACCTTATTCAGTTCCCTATAGTAGATACACAAATGCATTGTACCATTCTTCTTTTTCATAACCAGATTAGATGTTCCCCATAGAGACATGCAAGATGAGAAAAAACTCCATTAAATAACTCATGTAGCTATACTTTCAATTCCTAAAGATACTTAGGAGGCATCTTATATGAAGCCTCAGATATCAAAGACGTACCTAAAAATACATGAATACGAAACTTAATGTCTATGCCTAGAACCTCCCATACTATTGGGACATCAAAAAAAATTCAGACTCTACGCTACTATCTCAAATAGATGCTAGAAATAATATACAACCTTTCTTTTACAACTTATCTATTTTCATGATAGAAATCACACATAATAAAACACCTCTAACTCCCTAAAAGAAATAATCTCACTATCTAGAAATAAAGTGCCCCACTTTTTCAGACAATCAATCCGAGCCTCATACTAACACAACATGTTCTTACCTAAAATGACATCTGTTGCAAATCTATTTTTCATGGATTATGTTTTGATGATTGACAAACACTGTTTCTCTTGGACTACTTGTTGCTTCTAACTTTTCAGGAATCGAAGATCGGACGATCAAGTAGAAGCCAAGTTCAGGATTGCGTAGGTTTAGGGTTGAGTCAGTATGTATGTTTGTTTTTTCACCTTTTGAGTCTACTTGTAATAGTCAAAGAGACTGATGCTATGTAACCCTTCACACACACACTTGAGAGACTTAGAATTTTTATTTTTACTCATATCGGCCAGGACGATTTTTTGGATCGGCCTAGACGATCAGCTTAAAACAGAAAGTCTAATTAAGGATTCTTAATTAAGGCAGTCGATATTAACAGATCGTCCTGGACGATACATGTATCGGCCAGGACGATAAGCTCAAAACAGAAAGAAGTAGCCGCCATAGTCAATTATGGTATACTGTATTTTTAAATTATCGGCCAGAACGATCCTATGATCGGCCTGAACGATATTCACAAATTATGTCATAATTGTTTAGGAAATCAAGGGAGTAATTAAGGATGATTGATACGATCATATCGTTCTGGACGATCGCAGGATCGGCCAGGCCGATCTAGTAAAAAAACCTTAAGTTACTTCAGGACGATCAATATCGACCAGCCCGTATCCAGGGCTATTGTCAGGACGATTTTCCTCTGATTTGAACTAATCGACCAGGACGATAGTAAGATCGGCCTGGACAATCAAGACAATTTTCAATCGTCCTGTTTTCCATCCAGGGTGATGTTCTGGCCGATCTTCATTGATTTGTACTGATCGGCCAGGCCGATGTCCATATCGGCCTGGACGATATTGTCAGCAACTTGCAATTAATGAGCTCTTTTGAAGCTCTTCTATTTAAGAGGTCTTGTTCAACATTTTTAAAGACATTTTGCTGCTGCCTTGACCTGAGAAGACCTTGAGGAGAGAAAGAGAGAGAGGAGAGAGAGAGGATCTTGTGAGGGGGAGCTTGTGAGGGGATTCACAAGGGTTGCTTCAAGGATCGCTCTGCGTCGTCTTCGTCTAGAGTTTCTCGTCCGTGGAAGGGTCGGTAGAGGTAAGGAGTTTTGCTTTTGGTTTTGGTTCTCTGCCAGCTTCAGGAGGAAGCAAAAGGAGATAGGTTCTCTGCCTTGCCGGGGTGGGAAAAAGGAGGTTCTTGTGAGGGTTTCTCCGCCTAGCCATGGGGGCTAAAGGAGAGTCACGTTTTGTAGTGCAATACTTGGAGGGTGCCTCCAAGGAGTGGACGTAGGTCGAGTCGACCGAACCACTATAAATTTCTGTGTTCCTTTTCTTACTTCCGCACTTTTAAATTCCGCATTTATTTTTTGTGGTGTGATTTGGTTTATGTAATTTCCTTTCTTTGTGAAAAGAATTTTTTAAAATACCAATTCACCCCCCCTCTTGGTTAGCTTGGGACTAAGTTCATAGGGCTTAACATCCCCATCAAACTTTCAAGTGGTATCAGAGCCTGATTCAAAAATTAAAGTTTGAAAACTTTTTGAATTTGATCCATGTCTAACTTTGGAAATCGCAACACTACAGAAGGGTATTCTATTACCCGACCTCCTCTGTTCGATAACCTACCTTTTGATTTTTGGAAAACTCGCATGTCAATTTTTTTACAATCTACTGATTATCGCATGTGGATGCTTATTCAAGAAGGTTATTCTCCACCTTCTCGTGAAATTAATGGTTTTAAAACTGAAGTTGCTTTTACCGAATGGACTTTTGATGAACGAGATTTAGCTCAATTAAATGCGAAATGTTTGAATTGTTTTTTCTATGCTTTGAAATCTGAGGATTACATGCGTGTTTCAACTTGCAAAACTGGTAAAGAAATTTGGGATAAATTGTGCATCACTTATGAAGGCACTAATGAAGTTAAACAATCCCGTTTAAACATTCTCTTGCATGACTACGAACTTTTTCATATGAAACCTCATGAATCGATTTCTGACATGTACACTAGGTTTACTCAGATTGCTACTTCATTGCATGCACTAGGAAAAGAACTTTCGAACTATAAAAAAGTTAACAAGATTTTGAGATGCTTGCCTTCGTCTTATGATGCAAAAATTACTGCCATCACTGAATCTAAAGATTTGAACACCTATTCTATTGATAACTTGCTTGGCTCACTCATTGCTTACGAGCAAGGGGTGAATCAAAGAAATCTTGATGCAGGTGAGAAGAAAAAGGAGAAAACAATTGCATTGAAGGCGCACAAATCGGATTCTGAATCTTCCGAGCCTGAAAGCGATGAAATTGCCTTCATCACAAGGCAATTCAAAAGCTTTCTAAGGAAGAAACAAAAGCATCATCAAAGTTGAAGAAAAGGTAAGGATCATAAATATATTAAAGGATCTTCTGATATTGTTTGTTTTGAATGCAGGAAACCTGGACATGTGAGAGCCGATTGTCCTACACTTCAAGATCATTCAAGCAAAGAAAAGGAAAAAGGTGAGGAGAAAGCTAAGTCTAGGAAGGAGAAGAAGAAAATCCAAAGAGGTTTCTAGGCAGAATCTGGTACTGATTCCTCTGAGACTGAACCAGAGGAAGAGACTACAAACTTGTGTTTCATGGGAGAAAATCAAAGTGATGAGGAAGAGGTATGTAAACCAACCTATGATGAATTATTTGAAATTTATGAAAAAATCCATACATCATACAAAAAACTTAAGAAAACTCATGCTAGCCTAAAATTAGAACATTCAAATCTACAAAAAGAGCATGAAGTTTTTCTCAAAGATCATGCAACGATTGATTCAAATCACATGGCTCTCCTTGATGAATTTGATAAATTAAACAAGAAGCATTTAGAATTAATTGATGAAAGTAATGCATTAAAAGCTTCATACACCTCACTTAAGGATGATCTTAAGAAATCTAAAGAGATTGAGAAAAATTTGAGGATTGAGAATGATGCATTAAAAAGAACTAACTTGAGAATTCAAAATGATTTGGAAACATGTAAGAAAGCTAGGATGACACCAACTACTAATCAAAAGCCAGAACCTAGGAAGAGGCATTTTTACCCAAACCATTTAAGAAAACCTTTTCCTGGAATTCAATGTTTTTCTTGTGACATGCTAGGACATATCTCACACACTTGCACAGTTCACCGTAGTACACATTGGGTGTGGAGACCTAAGATGCATGATTCAAAGCATAACACATCTGCATTGCACTCTACGTTTCCTAAGAAGGAGCCCAAACCTGTTTGGGTTCCTAAATCTGACTGTTGTTGAGTTTTGCAGGTGTGCTCTCACCAAAGACCTCGTGGGAGCATAAGATAACTGGACCTAAGGAGGCTCGCAGCTCAAAATTGCTTAAATCCGCTGTTTTATCAATTGCTTGAAATCTTTAGCTTTTGTGTGTCTTTTATTTTATTTATTTGTGCTAGTTTTTGTGCTCACTTTGTGTTGTTTTTAATTTGCTTTATTATTTTATTTTATGTGTTTTTTTGTTTTTCACATTGTTCTTTATTTTTGGCCTTCCATATGATGAAACTTTTCAAGCTTTTAAATATTGGAGTTTTGGAGATAGGGTTTAGCTTTTCTAAATTGGTTAAATGGAGTAAACTGTTGATGTTTTCCCTTCTTCTGACTTTGTTTAGTGGCATGATTTTCTTCTCTAAAACAAAAGTCTAAACTCAGTTTAACCAATGGCTTTTCATCTAAGATCTCTTTCTTATCTTGCTACATTAAATTATCTTATGCATAATAGCCAAAATTCTTAGATATCATTCAAGCTTTTGAAATCTTGCCATTTGCATTTATCATGTGATTTTGATTTTGTGTTGTGGATTGTTCTTCCCTATGTTAGAGAGAGAGCTCCTATTCTCTAATATTTGGAGGATATACTCACAACTAAGTCTTTTTCTTTAAGGGTATATTAAAAAGTTTTTAGCTTGCAAGAGTTAAAAAGGAAAGAGGCCAATGAAGCAAAATTGAAAAGAAAGCTATGTACACAAAAGTGTATCAAAAATTAAAAGATGCTCAAAGAGCCAATAAAAGTGACAAGAGGCATAAAATGAGCCCACTAAATGTAAGCTATCATCTCTTTGGTAAAATTCTTAAAACTTAGAAAACTCATTGATTATGTGATACTTTCAAAGACTTGATTTCAATTTCCATGATTGAGAAAAATTACTTTGGTTTATTATTTATGAGTTATTTTAGTTGTAAACAAGTCTTGAATGGATCTTCTTATCATATTTTTGTTATTCCGAGTTAGGCCTCTATTTTTCCAAGAGAATTTTGTACCCTGAAGGATGTCCGATCTAGGGTTAATGGAATCAGTTTTTCTACCTTTTTCGGATTGAGATTTGTTAAACCTCTTGATCTCTTGGAACTTTAAAAGTTTAATGTGTGAAAAGAATTCTCATATGATGCCTCCATAAAACAAAAAAAAAAATAGATAAATTAAAATCCAAAAATGTTCGGTGTTTGGTTTTCATTGTGTTGTTTTTATTTTTCTGTGTCTTTGACTATCTTTTCTTTTGTTTTATTTTTGAGGGTTTTGATCATCACCATTCTTTTCTTGATTTCATATTCAAGTCACATCGGCCTGGCCGATATTTCTATCGTCCTGGCCGATATGAAAAATTCTGTTCAAAATCCATCTGCTGATCCTTTTTCTGTGCTTGCTGCAATTCATCGTCCTGGACGGTACTATATCGTCCCGGACGATTTGATCGAACTCATGGTGATAGTCCTGGCCGATAGTATATTTGTCTGGCCGATGCATTCTATGTGCATTGTCCTGACCGATACACTGGACCGTCCCGGACGATCCATGTGTCAGCACGTTTTGATCTTTAAATTTGACCCCGGACGATCCATTATTGGACAATCGGCAGGGCCGATCCACTGTTCGTCCTAGACGATACACGTGGCAAGCATTTAAAACGTTTTAACTTCGGCCGATAAATCAATTATTGTGCATCGTCCTGGACGATACACCTAATCGTCCCGAACGATCTGCTTTTTCAACGGTCGTCCGGACTGACTCCTCGGGCCGATAGCCTGTGTCTAATCGGCCTGGCCGATATCTGATCGGCCCGGACGATTGGACCGCCTTTTTGACCAATCGGCCTGTACGTAATTATTGAACCATATCGGCTTGGACGATTCTGCGATCGGCCAGGATGATATGGACGTTTCTTTAAATTTAGGCCGTTCCAGCCATGGTTTTTCACTTCCAACCCTTTATCTTCTTGTGTTCTTTGCTTAGTGCTCTCAATGGCTGGTGGGAAACGTGCCCGACAGACTTCTGGAAGTTCCTCGAGGGCAAGGATTGACCCTCGTTTCCGGGAAGCAGAAGATGAAGCCGCCTATCATCGTTACAAAGAGTGTGGAATCACTGTCTCCAGAATCATCAATCCTGTCCACATCTCTTACCCGGTAATGGATCTTTTCACTCACACCTCCCTTTGCTTCATTCTGTCTCTTGTTTTCCCTTTCAATTCAGAGTTTCTTCTAGAATTTTTTGCAAACCTTCGCATCAACCCTACCTTCACAGCCCTGACCTCCTATGTGAATCGATGCCCTGTCGAAATCACATATCAGGATTGTGTTGATCTTTTACAGCTATCCACCACCGGAGATAAGCTGCACATAATCGCCTCTGACCCTGATTTTGACTGGTCCACGACAAATCACTTTCTTCGCCAGACCAATGTACCTTACCATGTTGGAGAGACTAGCTCTTTAGTCAGAGATGCTAGGACAATCCAACATGTCCTTCGCACCTCCGTCATTCCAAAAGCCGGCGACCGAGTCTACATCACCCCTC
The DNA here is from genome assembly GCA_016618105.1 of Dendrobium huoshanense. Classification (NCBI taxonomy): domain Eukaryota; kingdom Viridiplantae; phylum Streptophyta; class Magnoliopsida; order Asparagales; family Orchidaceae; genus Dendrobium; species Dendrobium huoshanense. The sequence goes on along the minus strand of CM028346.1, from coordinate 22,003,824 downwards.
TACTTTCCCTCACTACCTTCTACATCATGGCTCATAGGGAAATCAACACTGCGGACCTAATTTTTCGATACATTGATCACCTAACCACAATTCGCGATCCAGGCCACAAAAGGAAACCAAATCTAGCCTTAGGACACATCATAGCCTATGTTCTTGAAACTAAATACCAACTTCAATATCCAAATCCACCAAACCTCCCAACTCCCTTCTACTCAAACAATTCCTTCAGCACCATTCACAGTACTCGTCTCCACCCTGAAGAACCTCGGGGGGCTAGAGAGGAGGAGGCTCCCGCTCCAGCTCCCTTTCCTGACCCTGCTCCTCTCCACCAGCACTCACCGGTTGATCAGTTGATTAAGAGATTTGATTGTTGGGAGACCCGGTTTGACGCCTATGTTGCTGCCCAAGAGCAGCAACACTCTGAAGACATTGCCCGTTACGAACATCGCCGCACTGAAGATTTAGCCCGATTTGACACTTTTCTTACTCACCAGCAGCAGCAGCATGACCAGGACATCGCCTGGTTCAATGCTCAGTTTACCACGCTTGCCAGTTACTTTCAGTAGCCACCTCCACCACCTCCATCTGATGATCAGGATCCCTCGTTCTTTTAGTTTGTGCTTTGTGTTGTTGTTTCTTATCTTTTTGTAGTTTGCTTGTTAGTCTTTTGTGATGTTTTTCTGTTGTTTCTGGACCCTCTTTTTGTGATGACAAAAGGGGGAGTAGGATAGGGGAGTAGGATAGGGTGTGGTAGGAAAACGTTTTTGTAACTTTAATTTTCTAATGAACCTATTTTTGTTTAATTTTTCCTACTTGTGTTTGCCATCATCAAAAAGGGGGAGATTGTTGCAAATCTATTTTTCATGGATTATGTTTTGATGATTGACAAACACTGTTTCTCTTGGACTACTTGTTGCTTCTAACTTTTCAGGAATCGAAGATCGGACGATCAAGAAGAAGCCAAGTTCAGGATTGCGTAGGTTTAGGGTTGAGTCAGTCTGTATGTTTGTTTTTTCACCTTTTGAGTCTACTTGTAATAGTCAAAGAGACTGATTCTATGTAACCCTTCACACACACACTTGAGAGACTTAGAATTTTTATTTTTACTCATATCGGCCAGGACGATTTTTTGGATCAGCCTGGACGATCAGCTTAAAACAGAAAGTCTAATTAAGGATTCTTAATTAAGGCAGCTGACATTAACAGATCGTCCTGGACGATACATGTATCGGCCAGGACGATAAGCTCAAAACAGAAAGAAGTAGCCGCCATAGTCAATTATGGTATACTGTATTTTTAAATTATCGGCCAGGACGATCCTATGATCGGCCTGGATGATATTCACAAATTATGCCATAATTGTTCAGGAAATCAAGGGAGTAATTAAGGATGATTGATACGATCATATCGTCCTGGACGATCGCAGGATCGGCCAGGCTGATCTAGTCAAAAAACCTTAAGTTACTTCAGGACGATCAATATCGACCAGCCCGTATCCAGGGCTATTGTCAGGACAATTTTCCTCTGATTTGAACTAATCGGCCAGGACGATAGTAAGATTGGCATGGACGATCAAGACAATTTTCAATCGTCCTGTTTTCCATCCAGGGCGATGTTCTGGCCGATCTTCATTGATTTGTACTGATCGGCCAGGCCGATGTCCATATCGGCCTGGACGATATTGTCGGCAACTTGCAATTAATGAGCTCTTTTGAAGCTCTTCTATTTAAGAGCTCTTGTTCAACGTTTTTAAAGACCTTTTGCTGCTACCTTGACCTGAGAAGACCTTGAGGAGAGAAAGAGATAGAGGAGAGAGAGAGAGAGGAATTTGTGAGGGGGAGCTTGTGAGGGGATTCACAAGGGTTGCTTCAAGGATCGCTCTGCGTCGTATTCGTCTAGAGTTTCTCGTCCGTGGAAGGGTCGATAGAGGTAAGGAGTTTTGCTTTTGGTTTTGGTTCTCTGCCAGCTTCAGGAGGAAGGAAAAGGAGATAGGTTCTCTGCCTTGCCGGGGTGACAAAAAGGAGGTTCTTGTGAGGGTTTCTCCGCCTAGCCGTGGGGGCTAAAGGAGAGTCACGTTTTGTTGTGCAATACTTGGAGGGTGCCTCCAAGGAGTGGACGTAGGTCGAGTCGACCGAACCACTATAAATTTCTGTGTTCCTTTTCTTACTTCCGCACTTTTAAATTCCGCATTTATTTTTTGTGGTGTGATTTGGTTTATGCAATTTCCTTTCTTTGTGAAAAGAATTTTTTAAAATACCAATTCACCCCCCTCTCTTGGTTAGCTTGAGACTAAGTTCATAGGGCATAACATCCCCATCGAACTTTCAACATCAAATTTAAATATAATCAACAAAATCAAATTATACATCCACTTCCGATTAGGTATATCTATGTCACAAAATCATATCCTATTACCTACCATACCATATCTAGTCGACATAGTAATATACAAAGAAAAAGATAATAATACAAAAGGCAAGTCCATTAAATTGAAGTAATACTCATAACTAAATAAGTGACTAGAACCAAAATCAAATAAAATATGTCAGGGATGATCATAAATGTAAGTTGTATATTTAACATCTTAACCATCTTGGGCCATATGCTGAGTTAGACAATATACACATACCTGAATCAAAGCTAATACAATAGTGAGTTAGACAATATACACATACATGAATCAGAGCTAATACAATAGAACTACCAGGCTCCATCTGACTTGTGGTTGGTCTCCCTATTACAAAATCAGAGCCACTATCTCTACTAGATGATCTATCAATAAGCGTGTGGAACAGTCCTCGGCCTCCATGCTAGTCTGACTGAGCTTTTAGACATGGGCTTAGAATGTTAGTAAGGTCTTACAAGTAGACACTCAGCTATCATGTGTCCCATCTGCCTGCACTGAAAATACTGCCTGATCATCCTGTGACATTGACTAAAGTGGAGTTTGCCACAACTATGGCACATAGGTGCCCCACTAACAAAAAATAGAACTGGTCATATTGCCACTACCAAGAGCTACCACAGACACAAACTATAAACCTCTCATGGACTCGAGAAGTCCAAACTTGCTCCTCTTCATATTTCTTAGAATATGTAAATAGATACTCTGGGATCTACATCATATTGCATGTAGACTTTCACATGCATATAAAAATATTCCCAAATAGATGTAGAAGGGTTCAAATGCAAAAATTTAGTGGATTAATTTTAATCATATCTGGTTAGAGTAGGTGGAACGGTGCATTGATCTATATGTGTTACATGGTGCTTAAGTATTAGGTTATATATATTTATGGACTTCGAAAACCTTGCTTATGGGTGCTTGCAACATCTAGGTGGCGTGCTTTGTATTATGGCTCAAAAATATCAAAATGCATGCCTAAGCGCCTTGGTTTGGTGCACATGGGTTACCAAAGCCACCGATTACATCTATTTCTCTATATAATGCTCAAAAGGATCTGAATTGCTTGCTTTACACATCATGCATGTAAAATCCACCAATAATCACACTCACATAAATTAGAATTCTTACATTAGTGTGATAAAATTTTGAATTTAAATGACAATAAATATAAAAATCAAAATGAAAGCCTGAGTAAAATTATATCAAAATAACATGTATCAAACACCCCGATAGTTAAATCTTTGCTCATCGAAGATCAAAGCAAAAAGAAAAGAATGGAAGCAGAGAATTCACAAAATATATATATGCTTGATTTCATGAGTGATAACTTTCATCTCTTTTTTTTTTTGTGCGAATGGAAATTTAAATTTTTTGTATTTTTTATTTTTTTAATTACATGTATCTCCAAATCGTAGTCAATTTCTTCATTTGAAGATTTGCTACTCGTTATTCTCATGCTTCACAGTTGTTTAAATGAAATTTTACTTATACTCAAGTTTTAGAAGAATATTTGATACAACATTCAATAATGCAGAAGAATATAATCGAAGAAAGTTTTTTTTGGGGACATTAGGTCATTTAAGACAAACTCATACACACATCGCATACACAAGGACTTGAACCCAATACCTCTTAGTTGAAAGCCTAAGCTCTCAACCAAAAGGCCAATATGAGCTGTGTTAATCGAAGAAAGGAAAAAAAAACTAAGCAATAATAAAAAGAACCCCGGCCCGCACCTCCGATGGCCCACCCACAAAGAAAAAATAAAATAGCAAACAAAACAAATAAGTATAAGGGGCAAAGATCTTCCTAGCATGATGGTCGTTAGTTGATCCACCTCATGTACTAAGTGCTATAAAAGGTATCTTTTTTTTTTTCAAGTTCACAAAAATAAACATACAATAATTAAAGTAGAAAGCTAAATAAGTAAATAACATAATAAATAACTAAAATTTATTGAGTTATTTGGGAAGAAGTTATTGATTTAAAATCCTCCATCTGACTTAAGTTTTGTATGGGACAATTTATTTTCCATTGTTTTTTTGTTGTTTTTAAGAAAAAATCGTACTAGAAAGCTATTTTAGACAATAGCAAGACAGTTGTCTCAAATGAAACCTTAAATTTTCTAAAACTATTTCCTATCAAGTATTTGAATATCTATCTGCGCTCTACCAGTGGCCAAAAATAGTTGATATAAAATGATAGAATATTTAGGGTCTCCCTCCTCTATGTTCAGAATAGTAAAATCATGAGAAAGTGGAACTTAACCTTCACCAAGATGTCCTCCATAATCCCCTCAAATACTTAGTTATCAACTAGCTGTAAAGATATTGTGGTTGGCTTTGCCTATATCTAACCCAACTTTTTGTAAAGTAGCATAAAATTTATATTGGTGCTCAGTTCACACAGTGCATTACTAAACTGTTTGTAACCAATTTTGTAAAGAATATTAAAGCTTCCTAGGTCATTTTGTTTGGTTGGCTGCTTCCTTTGTAGCATTGTATTGTACCCCTTACTACCGCAATTTCATACTTGTTTTTCATTTATATGTTGTAGAGAATCTCTTTCATGAAATTTACATAGCTGAGTATCTACTCCAACACATTCTTAACGGGTTGTGTAATGGAGTGCTCGAGGTATGCCAATCTCAAGAATCTATGAATAGGTCACCAGTATCAGGCTAGAGATACAAGAGTACATAAAGGCTTGAAGAATCATGGAGATCCACCCGAGCACTATCACCACCGCACCACTATCTATCTGATAGCTATCATTGGACCACCACCCAACTGCCATTATTGGACCTTTGCTGGTAGACCACTATTGACAGATCCGTCAGACTATCGCACAATTGCTGCTATAAGATTTTCATCGGCAGAACATCACTGTTGGATCTTTGTGGCCTGACCACTATTGCCAAATATTCGCCACCCGATAGGCGTAGTCAGATCATCACCCAAACGCCGACATCAGCCATTCACTACCCAACCACCATCGTCAACACTTCATCACATGATCGCCACCATTGGACCATTGATTGATAATTGCGGCCAGACCATCGTCCAATCAACGTCGTACAATATTCTCTGGCCCGATCGCCATCATCGAACCTTTGCCACCTAAAATTTGCTATCGAAGTGTTGCCACCCTATCGATATTATCAAACCGGTGTCACTTAGCAATAAATGACCAAACAACTTTCATAATTTGCTCTCTCTCTCTTTATATATATATATATATATATATATATATATATATATATATATATATATATATATATATATATATATATATATATATATATAAGCAAAGCTTTGTAACAAATACTCATATAGTGAAATCTTTTTAACTAGTCAAGCCCCTTAGTTTTTCTCCTTACTGAATTTCTATGTAAAAAATTTGGTATGAACTGTGAAAGTATGAGATGCGCCAAGAGGGGAGAGGGGGGTGAATTGATATTTTTTGAAATAAAGAACAAGTCCTAAACAAGAGTTCTAATTTTTTTGTGAGTTTCAAAAAATAACTTAACTTGAAGTGGAAGCTAGTGATTAAAACAAAATTGCAACATCGATGAGGAAATTTTAAATCACACCACAAAGTTCTAAAATAGAATTCTCACTAAACAGTTATAACAATTATAAGATACAAAACGAAAATAAAGTGCAGTAAATAGAAAAAGCACATCAGAAGATTTATAGTGATTCGGTCACTTGACCTATGTCCACTCCCCGGAATCATCCACTATAAGAATTTTACTACTCAAAAGTAATTCTCATTTTGCCCCCACAACAAGGTGGAGAAGACTTTACACAAGCTCACTTTCACCTTCGCTAGTGTGACAGAGTATCAAACGCTATGTCACCCTCTCGATGACGGAGCAGACCATCTCATTTTTCTCCCTCATAGAGAAAGCAGAGGACCTTTAAGGACGTCGACCTTGAAGGCTCTTCCCCTAGAGAGCTCCCAAAAGATTTACCTGGGCCATAGGAGGAACAACCTTGCAGTAGGCTAGGAGCAACCGTGTGATCCCCTCACACTCCTTCTCCCTCACAAACTCACATTCTCCTTCCTCTCACAAGCCCTAAATCCCTTCAATAAGCTCCCTCTCAAGAATTCCCTTCCTTGATCACGTTGCTCTCTCTTGATTCAAAAGACAAAAGCATTACTTAAATATTAGGCTCCAAGAAACCCTAAAATTTTCAATTTACCCATTTCTATTTGTACATTATGATCATAGATCGTACAGTACGATCAGTTAAAAATAGTTTTCATCCTGGTATGAAGGAGTACGAACAAGCAACTATTCTGAACTACATCGTATAGTATGATACAAATATCATCTAGTACGATGTGGTAAACTTCTTTTGTTCATATAGGATGAAAGCTGGGACGACCGAAATTCATCTCTTTTTATCGTTCGATACGATCCAACTTGTATAGTATGATTAGTTAAAATCTTTAGGTCGTTCTATATGATTTATATATTGCCTGGTATGATTAGTTCAAAAATCAAGGGATCATCCAGTATGATCTTCGGGACTATCAAAATAGCCTCAGTTCATCGTACGATATGAACAGAGTCATACACTATGATTACCAATCAGTAATTAAGCCTTGATTTAATTGACTAATAATAGGGGTTAATTTAACAAGTATTCAAATATTCGTACAGTATGATATAATCGTACAGTACGATTAGTTCAAAATTTAACAATTTAAAAACTTGCTTAAATTAATCTAGCGGCTAGGGTTTCAAATTTAAAATGAATAATACATTACGATCATGATCGTACATTATGATTATGATCGTACATTACGATTAATTCACATAATATTGATGTTTGACTCGTAGTGTTTTATACAGTGTGATTTAAAATCATACATTATGATCCAAAAAAAAAAATTCCTTTAAAAAAAAAAAAACTCTCCCTGTATGTGTGTGTATGGTTACTTAACTTACATACACTTTTTATGGCCAAACTCAAGAAAAGAAAAAAATAAATAAAATTATAAAGTTACAGACTCTTTCACATCCTATTCTACCTAGTCTCGAGTCTTCTGTTATATTGAGCAATATGTGATCTCCCCAAATGTTAGTACTCACAGACAAGAGTAACATTCAAAATATTTAATGAATAATAAGTTGATTCAATCAATATTATTTGTCATCATCAAAATTTTAGACTAGTGTTCATAGACTGCAACAATCTCCTCCTTTTTTATGATGTCAAATAATATTATTGATAGGCAAGATAGTATAATTTTTTTTATTAAATATAAATAAAAACATGAACAAGAAAAAAAATATGCATTTCAATTTAAGTTAGAAACTAGAACATAAAACCCGATATGTAATTGGAAAACATACTAAGTAATCTAGACACACTTCTCCCCCATTTGACATCAGCAAAAAGAGGAGTAAAAAAAAACTCAAAAACACAACAGATAGTAACTTAGTCAAAAAGGAGGATCCTTATTAGTTAGTGGTGGAGGTGGCTAAAAGAAGTGATGGATGGATGCGAACTGTTGATCTATTAAAGCAAATGTTTCCCCAAACCATCGCATGTCCTCCTTGTGTTGTTGTTTTTGTTCCCAGATATGAGAGTCAAACTATGTTTCTAGTTGGTCCAGTCGTTGAATGATGTCGTCGTGAGGAAAAGCTGGTGCAGGTCCTCTAGGTGGAGCAGATCTTCTTGGTGGAACAGGCTCTACTGCTGAAGCAGCCTCTCCTTCTTCATAAAAATCATGCTCATCATGCTCTTGGCCACGATGAAATAATAAATAGAAGAAGGCATCCGAATAGAAAATAGGGACATTGTGGGGTTCTCCATGAAATGTTAACTGATATTTGTGGTGAAGAATGTATCATACGAGATGGCCGAGAGCTAAATTGAGTTTTCTGCGGGTGCTAGGAAGGCAAATTTGGGTCATGTTACAGATATAGTCAATAATTAAGTCAGGTTCATCAAACCTAGTATTTGACATAATTAGGTAGGTGACAATATATAGGATTGGGGTTATGCGTATCCTATCATCATCTTTGGGTATTATAGATGCCCTAAGAACATGTTGGATGATGTGAACATTTTGGGTTAAGGACTGGATAAGAGGTTGGTGTTGTTTCAAATAAACATTTCTAAGAACCAAATTCAGGGAACTCCAGTCAAATTCATTTATCATGAAAGAGTGGGCTCGAGGTCCTTCAATAGAAAGCCCAATATATTGAACGAGGTTTTCTTTGGTGATTTCATATCTTGATGGCAGACAGAGGAAGTGAGGGTCAAGTTGTCTATATTTATCCTTAAGTTTGCAAGGAACTCATATATGAGCTCAGAGTTGAATGGAAAAGCCAAGGTGAGAAGGAATTGGAAGGTAGTGGAAGCACAAAGGTTAATCACCTCAAAGTTAAGAGATACTTGGCTTAGCATATGAGAAGGGCTTATCTTGCATGTCTTAAACTTATGGTAAGCTTCCTCATCCTTAGTAGAAAAAAAAAAGCGATCATCGTGGCAATGGGAGGAAGAAGAGCTTCTCGGGATTATTCGACCTCGTTTGCTTGAGCTCGTCATTGAGTAGAAATAAGTGAAGACAAGTAGAGTGAGGAGAGGTTGAATGAAATGTTCTTATTTCCCCTCCAATTTATAGGATTTTTTTCTGTTTATACAGTACGATCGAGTATCATACAGTACGATTGATATCATATAGTATGATATGAAGGAATTACATTCGTCCCGAGGAATCATCAGTACAACCTTTAACAAAAGTGTTTGTATAATATGAATGAGTGTTCATATAGTACGAAGTGCAATAATATCATACCGATCGAGTTTAATTCATCCCAATCTATTTGTACACGTGGATCATACAGTACAAATTGAATATATTGTACAATACACAATGCAATTGTATCGTACCAAATGATTTGAATATACGGCCACATGTATCATATAGTACGAAGAGAATCATATAATATGATATACAAATTAGAAATTGAATCTAGACTGTTAGTTGAATAAAGGGCTATGATCTATGCATTTTATATAGATCGTACAGTACGAAGGTGAGTCGTACAATATGAAGGTGAATCGTACAGTATGGTGGGGACAAAAAATTGGTCAGTTTGGGAGTTCAATGAGGTGAGTGTGTGATAATCAGGAAATACCTTAGAACTATTTTTTTTTTTGATTGATTTTGATTTTTTTTTGTAATTTTTATTTTTTATTTTTTTTTTGTTTTGGATTTTATTTTATTTTATTTTGTATCAGGCATGAATGTCTGTGACACCAAGTTTTGTTCTTAAGGTGTCATAGGTTAGTGGTTTTGTGAATATTTCTGCTAATTAATCTCTTGTAGCTATATGGTGCAATTCTATGTCTCCTTTGGCTACATGATCTCTTATGAAGTGATGTCTAATATCTTTATATTTTGTTCAGGAGAGTTGAATTGGATTTTTGGATATGCAAATTATACTAGTGTTGTCACACATAATTGGGATTGTTCCTACAGTTAATCCAAGATCTAGAAGTTATTATTTCAACCATAGCACTTGTGCAATGCAACTTTCTATTGTTATATATTCTACCTCAGTGGTGGAAAGGGCTACTGAATTTTGCTTTCTATTGGACCAAGAAACTAATGATTGTCTTATGAATTGACAGGTGCCAAAGGTACTTTTCCTATCTACCCTATATCCTATAAAATCAAAATCTTAGTACCCTAAGATTTCAAAGGAGGTGATATGCCTAGGATACTAAATTCCTAAGTTTGGGGTGCCTAGTAGATATCTAAGGATTCTCTTGATGCCAGTAAAGTGAGACTCTTTAGGGTCGGCTTGGAATTGGGCACAGAGGTACACACTAAATATTATGTCTAGTCTACTGACAGTTAAATAGAGGAGAGATTCAATTATTCCTTTATATTTCTTATAGTATACTGATTTTCCATTAGGGTCTTTGTCTAGTTGCATCGTAGAACTCATAGAAGTATTCAAAGCCTTAGCACTATCCATTTCATAATATTTCAAAACATCCTTGATGTATTTAGTTTGGCTAAGGAACATTCCATTTTTTATTTGTTTTATACTAAACCTAAGAAAATAATTCAGCTCTCCCATCATGCTTATTTCAAGCTCATTACTCATTATTTTTTATAATTAATCACATAAAGTCTTATATGAAAATCTAAATAAATTGTCATATACATGAATCTGAACAATAAAAATTTCATCTTTTACCTTTTATAGAAAGAAGGTGGTGTCTACACTACCCTTAATGAATCCTCTAACTAGTAAGAAGGAGCGAAGTCTTTCATACCAGGCTCTAGGTACTTGTTTTAACCCATACAGTACCTTTTTTTAATTTGAATACATGATTTGAAAATTATTAGTTTTTTAATCCGGGGTGTTGCTCAATATAAACATCTTCTTTGAATACCCCATTTAGAAAAGCATTGTTAATGTCCATTTGATATAACTTAAAACCCCTGAAGAAACAAAAGGTTAAGAGCACTCTTACGGCTTCTAGTCTAGCTACTAGGGCAAAGGTTTCTTCAAAGTCTATGCCCTCAATCTAGTTATACCTATTAGCTACTAGTCTGACCTTATTTCTTGCTATGGTTCCTGAGTCATTCACCTTATTTTTAAAGACCTATTTTATTCCAACTACACTATGCTCTTTAGGTCTCTTAACTAATTCCCATATATCATTTCTAATGAATTGGTTCAATTCTTCTTATATTACTAGGATCCAGAATTCATCTCATAAAGCTTTGTCTATACTTATGGGTTTTATCATAGAAATAAATGCAGAATGACTAACCTCCTTCATAAGTCCTTACCTAGTTCTCACACCTTTTGATGGGTCTCCTAAGATTAATTCTTTAAGATGACTAGAAGAGTATCTCCCTTCTCTAGGAAAGTCTTCCTGAGGTTCTCCCCTTTCTCTTATAGTCATAATTTATACTCCTTGAATAGCTTCTACCTCATCTTTTTCAAATTTAAGCTCAGAGCTTATCTGATTCATCAAATACTATATGAGTGGACTCTTCTACTACTAGGGTTTTCTTATTGAAGATTCTATAGGCCTTACCTACAAATGAATAACCTAAGAAGACACTCTTGTCAGTCTTGGGATCAAATTTTTCTAAGGGAGACTTTCCTTTGATTAAGATAAAATATTTACAACCGAAGACATACAAGTGTGAGAGATTTGGTGTTCAACCCTTAAGGAGTTTATAGGGTGTTTTATTCAACTTTTCCCTAATGTTTACCCTATTTAAGACATAACACGTAGTGTTCACTGCTTCTATCCAAAAATATCTAATAAGAGTGTACTCCGCTAACATTGCCCTAGCAGCATCTACTAAGGTTCTATTCTTTCTCTCGGCTATCCCATTTTGCTGAGGGGTTCTAGGGGTAGAGAAGTTATGATCTATTCCTATCTCTTGATAGAAGGATTTAAATCTTTTATTTTGAAACTCTCCACCATCATCACTATGGATTGTTGTGATCTCGCATCCTAATTTTCATTGAATCCAAGTGGAGAAAGTTTTAAATTTCTCAAATGACTTATTCTTATGTGCTAATAATTTTACCCAAGTGAATCTAGAGAAGTCATCTAGATTCACAAATCCATAACTCTTTCCACCTAGGCTAGTTGTGCTAACGGGACCAAATAGGTCTATATGAAGGATTTTTAGTGGCCTAATAGTATTCACATCCTTGATTGAATGAAAGTATGATTTTACTTGTTTTTCTAATTATTATGCATCACATAAATGGTCCTTAATGAAGTTTAACTTAGGTACGCCTCTAACTAGGTTTTTTTTAGTGATATTCCTGAGTGTTTTCATGCTAGCATGACATAGTCTCCTATGCCATAGCCAAGAGTTATCAATTATTGTTTTTAAACATAATGAATTTAAATTTTCAAAACAATTAAGATCTAACATGTAAATATTATTTATTCATTTTCCTTCTAATACAAGTTTATCATTTAAGCTAGTCAAGCATTTGTCGAAAAAAAAATCTTATGTCAAAACCTTTATCACACAATTGACTAATGCTTAAAACATTATGCATTAAACCATGAACTAATAAAATATTTTCAATTAATTTTTTTAGCATTTCCAATAATACCTGAGCCTTCCACTTTCCTGGTGGTGTTGTCTCTTAAAGTCACATTGCCTCTAGTCCTAGTCTCAAGTGTAATGAACTTCTTCATGTCTCCAGTCATATGTCTCGAGCAGCCACTGTCCAGGTACCACATGCTCTCACTAGGTCTTTCATGAGAGCACCCGTATAAAGTCATTCAAAGGTTAGATTTGGGAAACCAAGTGGTTTGGGTTCCTTCTTATACTTGTATGAATGAGATGTATGCATGCTATACTGTGATGAATGTATTTTAGGTCTCCACACTAGGTGTGCCTACGGTGAATCGTGTAAGTGTAGGCTATGTGACCTAACATGCCACAAGAGCAGCACCTAACACCGGTAAATTGGTTCACTAACATATGTGGGTGGTGATGCCTCTTCTTAAAGTTGTGTGATGTATGCAATGCCGGGGGTTTACTCATTTGGGCTAATGGGGATGATGGTTTATCATTTTCAAATGCTACGAGTTTTACTTTCAATGCTTTATTTTCATATTCATAAGCTACCACTTCCACTTTTAGCCGATGTTCATTGTTATCTATTTCCCATATAAATTCATCTAATTTCTTAAACCCTTTTTCTAATTCAATATATGATGTCTTCAAGTAATCATCTGCATCAAATAATTCAATATGCTTCTTCTTTAATGTATCAAACTTATCAAGCAGGAACATATGATCTCTTTCTAAATCATAATGTTCTTTAACTAAATTAGCATGCTTAGTTTGTAAAAAACTAAATTCAATATTAGATTAGCATGTATTTTCTTTAATTTTCTATATAAAACATGGATTTTTTCAGAAATAACCAATAAATCTTCATATAAAAGTTGGCATACCTCACCTTAATCCAATTGATTAAGATTATCATTAGCTATTAGACATAAATTTGTTACCTCCTCCTATGCTTCTTCTTCTGATGATTCTGAGGCAGAGTCAGCCCAAAATGCCTTATATGTCTTCAGCTTCCCTTTCTTATATTTTGGCTTCTCCTTGCCCTTTTCCTTAGTTTAATGGATCTTTATATTAGGGCAATCAGCTCAGAGGTGACCTGGTTTTCTACACTCAAAGCAAATTATGTTAGATGAAACTTTATTACTCTTTGAGCTTTTATCTTTGTTCCATTTATTTTGATGACGCCTTCATTTTCTTTTCAAAAAACTCTTGAATTGTCGGGTCATCAAGGCTATATCGTCATCTTCCTTTGCTGCAGAACTTTCACTTTCTAAGTTGTTTGCTTTTAGAGCCACCGTCCGCTCCTTATTTTCACCTGCCTCATTTTGCCTTTGACTCACTCTTTACTCGTAAGCAATGAGTGACTCAAGTGAATTTTCAATTAAATAAATATTTAAATCTTTGGACTCAAAAAATGGAGTGATTTTAGCATCATAATAACTACATAAGATTCTAAAAATTTTATTGACATTTTAAGAATTAGAAATATCTCTACCTAGTGCATGCAAGGATGTCACTATCTGGGTGAACCTAGTGTAATATTAGATATAGTTTCACTAGGTTTCATGTGGAAGAGTTTGTAATCATGCAATAAGATATTTAATATAGATTGTTTAACCTCACTAGTTCCTTCGTACGTGATACACAATCTATCCAATATCTCCTTACCAGTAGCACAGGTAGACACTCTCATGTAGTATTATGATTTTAATGCATAAAATAAATAATTTAAGCACTTTGGATTTAATTGTGCTAGATCCAAATCATCATTGCTCCATTCACTAAATGTTATTTAAGTTTTAACACCATTCAATAGTTTATAAGGTGCAGTGTAACCTTCTTGTACCATCATCCACATAAGATAGTCTATAGACTGTAAAAATGTAGACATTCGTATTTTCTAAAAATCAAATGATATGTTGTCAAACAAGGGTGGACGAGTTATAGGATAACCCTATATTGTATTATGGTTACCAAAATGTGTTATGATCAATTTTTTCAGATTTTTTTTAAAACACTATTTTGGAAACCTCGCCTTGATATCAATTAAAAGTACGAGATACGCTAAGAGGGGGGGATGAATTGGTATTTTTTTGAAATAAAGAACAAGTCCTAAACATGAGTTCTAATTTTTTTTTTTTTTTTTTTTAAATAACTTAACTTAAAGTGGAAGCTAGTGATTAAAATAAAATTATAACAATGATGATGAAATTTTAAATCATATAACAAAGTTTTAAAATAGAATTCTCACCAAGCAGTTATAGTAATTGTAAGATACAAAACAAAAATAAAGTGTGGTAAATGAAAAAGAACACTAGAAGACTTATAGTGGTTCAGTCACTTGACCTATGTCCATTCCCCGGAGTTCTCCGTACTGGGAATTTTACTACTTAAAAGTAATTCTCCTTTTTCCCCACAGCAAGGCGAAAAAGCTTTTATATAAGCTCACTTTTAGATTCCATGGTATGGTGGTGTACCAAATGCTATGTCACCCTCCAAGTGATGGTAGCAGACCTTCTCATTTTTGTCCCTCCTAGAGAAAGCAGAGGACCTTTGAGGATGTAGACCTTGAAGGCTCTCCCCCTAGAGTTCTCCCATAAGATTTACCCAGGTCATAGGAGGAGCAAGCGTGCAGCAGGCTAGGAGCAATCGTGTGATCCCCTCACACTCCTTCTCCCTCACAAACTCACCTTTTCCTTCCTCTCATAATCCCTAAATCCCTTCAAGAAGCTCCCTCTCAAGAATTCCCTTCCTTTGTCACATTCCTTTCTCTTAATTCAAAATACAAAAGCATTACTTAAATATGAGGCTCCAGAAAACCCTAAAATTTTTAATTTATCTATTTCTGTTCATACAATACGATCATAGATTGTATCATATGATCATAGTTCATATAGAACTATCAATTTAAAATAGTGTGGTATGGAGTACAAATAGACAACTATTTTGAACTACATCATATAATATAATACAAATATTATCAAGTACAAAATGGTAAAATTATTCTATTCGTACAGGACGAATGCTAGGATAATTAAAATTCATCTATGTTCATTATCTAATATGATCCAACTCGTATAATATGATCGGTTAAAATATTCAGGTGGTCCGGTACGATTTAAAAATTGTCCTGTATAATTAGTTCAAAAATTAAGGGATCCTCCGGTATGACCTTTGGGACGATAAAAAACAACCTCAATTCATCATACCGAATGAACAAGGTCATATAATATGATTAACAATTAATAATTAAGCTTTGATTTATTTAACTAATCATATGGATTAATTTTAGTAATTATTTAAATATTCATACAATATGACAGGATCGTATAATATGATCAATTCAAAATTCAATAATTTAAAAACTTGCTTAATTTAATCTGGCCGCTAGGGTATTAGATTGAAAATGAATCATACTTTACGATTGTGATCAAACAGTATGATTAGTTAATATAATATTATTGTTTAAGCCAAAGTGTTTCATACAGTATGATCCAAAAAAAAAATTCTTAAAAAAAAACTCTTCCCTTATGTGTTTGCATGGTTACTCAACTTGCATACACTTTTTGGGGCCAAACTCAAGAAAAGAAAAAAATAATAAAATTACAAAGTTACAGACTCCTTCATATCCTATTCTACTCAATCTTGAGTCTTTTGTTGTTTTGAGCAATATGTGATCTTCCTAAACTGTTAGTACTCACAAACAAGAGTAACATTCAAAATATTTAATGAATAATATGATGATTGTTGGTGGAATTTTTAAAACAGGTTTTAAAAAACTTAGCTTTCTTTAGGAATTTCAAAATTAAAATTAAATTCTAATTCTAAAATTGAATTATCTTATTTGAAAAAGAATACCACCTCGAAAGGGGGAAATAAAATTTTAGGATGGGATTCAAATTAACAATTATGAGTCTCATCTTGAATATTGTGACCGGGTTTAAAAAAGAACTTCGTATGGTCCTGAAGGGCTAGAATGAGGTTCAACTAAATATCCAGCTACTATAATCAAGAAGAGTGATCCTTAAATTCATATCCAAAGTTTTATCAATGAAAGATATATCTCCCCAAAGGGAGAAAACATCATTCAAAGTTAATTATTCGAATATAATGATAACGATCATTAATATTTTAATTTTCCCAAAGAAATCCAATTAAATTTTAAAAATCAAGTGTGCGTGGTTCTAAATCTCCTATGAGCGCAAGCCATCGTAGTTAATTACATCGTAGGTAGACATAGTCTCCTATGAAAACTCTTGATTAAAATAGTGGCAAAATTTTATTAAAGATTTTCTAAGAGTGATACAAAATGAGGTGAATTTTTGGAACTTCAAAAGTGAATTGATCAAAATTAAACACTTATTAACGAATTCAAAAGAAAAGTAGTAAGGGACACTTTAGATTTTGGAACCATTCGGAAGTGTCCCAACTTAATCTAAGTGTTGGGCTTTATGTTTTGGATTGAAAGAAAATTAAGTTTGAGTTAAGTATTTTATTAGAAATTTTGAATTATATTTCCAAAAGTTGGGGTCTTATAATCAAAGATCTGTCCCGGATCCTGAATCTAAATTTGGACACTGGACCACAGTCATCCGAACCTAACTAATGTAGTGCAAGATCTAGACTTACCCCAGCCTGGATTAGGGAGCCAACTAACCACCTAATCAATTTAAAATACATGAATATGGTATTTTTATGAAAGAGTGGTGGGGATATTTTTTTATGGTTTTGGAGAGCTGGAATCAACATCTAAAGATTTTTCTAATTGGCCCCTTTAACTTTTGTTTGGTGAAACATGCTAAGTATTAATGCAATTAAAATTTTAACTATTTTAAATATGTTTCTAATGCAATGCATGCTAGTCAATACATCCAAATCATACATGCTTGAAATTTTTGAAAAAGGCTTCAAAATAAATTTTTAGAAGACTAGGCTCCCCAGGTCCGGCACCTCATCCTCATAGGTCAGATTATTCAGACTCTACCTGCAGGCGGGCAATGGTCAAAAGCAAGGAGAGAAGAAATGCAAAAATGTGCATGCGACCCTAGGGGCGGTCCCCAGCTAATTCCCTAGATTCATTATCTTTCTATAATATTCATATCTTAAAATTTTAAATATTTAATTATGATTATAAAACTTTCACACCTTCACGTATACATGCAAAAATAAAAGCAGCACATAAACATTAAAATAACTAAGAAAAGCAAGTAGTTCTACATGCAATCATCTCATCACATAAAATATAAATTAATTAATTAATAAATGTCAATAGGCAAATTAGCTTGCTTATTATAAACCAGGGTCTGTAGAAAGTAAAGTGGTCGAGCACCACAGACAACAACCTGGATTCTTATCCTAATAAAGATGCAAGTGGTTTTGAGTGGGATACTCTTCGTCTTCAATTCTTTAATCCTCTCCTCCTTCGGGCTCCTTGGATCCTTCGTAGTAGGCTAC
Source organism: Dendrobium huoshanense (assembly GCA_016618105.1). NCBI lineage: Eukaryota > Viridiplantae > Streptophyta > Magnoliopsida > Asparagales > Orchidaceae > Dendrobium > Dendrobium huoshanense. The sequence goes on along the minus strand of CM028346.1, from coordinate 21,985,859 downwards.
CCAAATGAAAAAGAGGGCTCTTTCTTTAAGGGAAAGGCCACCCTTTTCTCTTTGGGTACGATAGTATAATCCAAATTTGGACTTCCAAATAGAAAATGGCTATCCCCCTAAGGAGTGTCCTTTTCTCTTTGGAATCAAACCTTTGGACCTATGTATCCCAACTCAAAACTCCACTTTCACAATACTTAAACTTTTACATAAATTATATTTAATATAAAATAAAAATTCTAGACTCTCCTACAGAGTTATCCTAAGTATTTAACAAATGAAAAATATATTCCCAAGCAGTTATATATGTATGTGCAGAAGAATAAATAAATAAACATATTGGTCATGCTCTTTTTATTACTTGGGGGCTTAGCAGCTGAAGCACCTATAGCAAACACATTTATAATTAAGCCTTTTTTTATTTAGCCCCCTTTTTAATGCCCTGCATAAGCATGGCCACCTGCAAAAAACTCAGTGAACATCTAAATTTGTTCCTATCCTAAGGGTAATTTAGCCACCAAACACAATAATCATCCATAGAGTGCAATAAAAGTAAGTAAACATAGCAAGTATACTCATCCACAACATGCAATAAAAATCACAAAAAAATTGGCATATAGCAGAAAAGTAAACACCAATCTAGCCTAAATTTAGAGTCTATTATCCTAACAAAACATCTAGTGTGTGTAGAAGGTCGTGTGGCTGGGGTAGATCCTAGGCTAGGTAGTTAAATAAAGTTATCTAAAATTTTGAATTTGTTAAGGCTTAAGGGGAGGCTTATGTTAGAGTTTAAATATTAATATATTAAGAATTAATTTAATTATATTTTAAAAGTTAAATAATCACTACCTTTATTTCATACTGAGGTCGTGAAGTTTATTTCACCTTTCTTACTACTAAGCTAATAGCCTCGTAGGCCTGAGTTAACTAGTAGTAATCAAGGTTAATTAAGTTAATTTTGTTGGTTAAAATTAAAGGTAGATTAACATTAAATATTTTAATTAGTGACCAATTTTAGAGAGTTGGTTGAATGTTTTGTTAATCAAATTAGAAAATTTTGGGATTTTAATGAATTATGCATTTTTTGAATTACCTTAATGTGTTAATTAAAGGGTTAAAAGTTAACTTTTAAAATTAAAGTTAACCTTGGAGGTTTCAAATTTTTAATAAATATTTGGCCTTAATACAAATTATTAGATTGTTAGCATGCTCAATTCAGAGTCTTCAATAAGAAATTATGAAATTTAGAAGTTTTGACCCAATTTTGACTTGAGTTTGACCAAATTGTTGACTTTTTTACTTTGATCAGATTTTAGAGGTTTGACATTTTTAGAAAGTATTAGATTTTAATTAGAGTCATTAGCTTTTTAATTATTTAAGATTAGGTGATCTCATGGTCCAAAATTTTCTAAATTTAGTGCTTATTTTGTTCACCAACTAGGAACCCTAAATTCCTTCTTAGATTTAGTCTAGAACCTTAATTAATTCACTAAATACTCATATTAAAATATAAAAAATCCACAGAAGGACTCTAATTAATCCTAATTACACCCTTAACTTTTAAAAAAGAAAAGCTCCATCAAATCTCTCCTAATTTATTCTTAATTTAATTTTTAAATTAAATTGATAATTTATTCAAATAATAAATTAAAAATATTTAAAAATTTCAAAAATTCCAGAAGTTCTTAGAAACTTCTCCTTAGGTCATTTCTAACCTTTGGGGATGATTCAAAGAGGTTTTAGGCTGATTTAGATCAAAATATAAAAATGCCCTTAATTAGGCAATTTTAGAAAATAAAAAATTTCCAAACTTTGAAAATTCACCCTTAATATGAGAAAAATCCAATTTAATCAAACTAAAATCCATTGAAGTATAATTAAAATATACTATTTTCTAAAAATATCATCTCTCCAAAATTGGGTCAAAGTTAAAAAGTCAAGTCCCTGGTCAACATAGTTCAAAACTAGGTAAAAACTTTGAAAAATTATAACTTATTATAGAAAATTCCAAATTGAACAAACTTAAAGTCTAATCACTCAAATTAAGGTCTAATATTTAAGTCAAATATTAAAATTCTAAAAATTACTTCAATTTTAAAAGTTAACTTTTAATCTCTTAATTAACATGTTAAAAAAATTCAAAAAATTTTCCATAATTCAATAATTAGCCCAAAATTCCATAAAATCTTAAATTAATTATTGAAATCGGTAATTAATTAGTTCAATTAAAATTTATCAACCTTTAATTCTTAACCAACTAAATTAACTTAATTAACCCTAATTACTACTTGATAACGAGAGGCCTAAGAGACTATTAACTTAGCCCCAAAGAAGGTGAAATAAACTTCACAGCCTCGATGAGCAATAAAGGTAGTGTGTTGCTACTTAGAATTCAGGATTGAGTTATATATAATGTGATTTTTTGATGATAATTTTTTTTTTTATGATTACTATTTTCTCGTAACATGTATTTGATATATTTCTATTTGTTTTATATGTACTAATATTTCAGGGAAATCATACTCTTAACTGCTGAAGACTTCAAAATATAGTAGAATAGGATTTCAGGTAATGGAGTAAAAATTTTTTATTTTCTTGAGTCTGAGAGAGTTTGAATATAATTTGGTAACTATGCATACACACATATGGGGAGAGTTAAATTTAAATTAAATTTTTTTACCTTATTCATACTATATAATGTCAGTTCATACATATGAATAACAGTGTATGAAATAAGCTTCATACCATATCATCCCATGATTTTTGAACTGTTCGTACATACGATCTACATGTCATATAGATGAATGACAGTGTATGAAATAAGCTTCACACCAAATCATCTAGATGAATTTTAACTGTTCATACAAACAATTTATACATCATACAAATGATTGATAGTGAACAAAATAAGCTTCGTACCAGATTGTTTCTACAAACTTTAACTATTCATACAAACGATATGTAAATTATACAAACAACTAACAGTATATGAAATAGTGTTTGTACAAAATTGTCCCATGATTTTTTAACGGTTTGTACAAATTGTCCCATGATTTTTATGATTACTATTTTCTCGTAACATGTATTTGATATATTTCTATTTGTTTTATATGTACTAATATTTCAAGGAAATCATACTCTTAACTGCTGAAGATTTCAAAATAGAGTAGAATAGGATTTCAGGTAATGTAGTAAATTTTTTTTATTTTCTTGTGTCTGAGAGAGTTTGATTATAATTTGGTAACTATGCATACACACATATGGGGAGAGTTAAATTTAAATTAATTTTTTTTTACCTTATTCGTACTATATAATGTCAGTTAATACATATGACTAACAGTGTATGAAATAAGCTTCATACCATATCATCTCATGATTTTTGAACTGTTCGTACATACGATCTACATGTCATATAGATGAATGACAGTGTATGAAATAAGCTTCACACCAAATCATCCAGATGAATTTTAACTGTTCATACAAACAATTTATACATCATACAAATGATTGATAGTGAACAAAATAAGCTTCGTACAAGATTGTTTCGACAAACTTTAACTATTCATACAAACGATATGTAAATTATACAAACAACTAATAGTATACGAAATAGTGTTTGTACAAAATTGTCCCATGATTTTTTAATTGTTTGTACAGATGATCCACGATTGTACTGTATAATCTGAGTCATTTTCACTTTGAAAATTTAGTTTATGGATGATTTTTTATGTGTATTCTTTATAATGAGTAATAGAAATTGACTTATAGATCTATTTACTGCAAATTTCTCTTGAGATTGAAAAAGAGAGTGATTTGGGAGAGTGTTTGGGAGTCGAGAGTGAGAGACCTTTCAAGAGAAAATTATAAGGGAATCACAAGGTTGTCTAAAGGTTAGAATCTTTTAATTGCTTTTCAAAACTCTATCCTACTTCTTTGAAAACTCTTAAGAGAAAATCTCAGGAGTAGATCAGATACTTTGCCTTCACCAGGTGGGTGAAAATGGATGACAATATTCTACCTTCACTAGGAAAGTGAAAAAGGACAACTGTACTCTACCTTCACCAAGAGGGTAAAAAAGGACGACGATGTCGCACTGGGTTAGTAGAAGAGAGGTTTTATATGGGCTTCTTCACCTTACTGTGGAATCAAAAGGAGAGTTACTTGTGTTTAGTGTAATACATGGTGAAAGAGTATCTAAGGAGTGGATGCATATCTAATTGGATCGAACCACTATAAAATTTAGTGTTCTTCTACTCTTTACTAAATTTTTATTTTCTATACTTTATATTACGGTGGTTGAAAAATATTTTATGAAAAACTATTATTGAGTAAAATTTCTTAAAATAATTTTTTAAAGTCTAAAAGATTTTTTTTTGAATTATCAATTCACCCCCCTCTTAGTTAGCATTGGGATAGTTCTAATAGGTCTAACAACCTACACGAACTTATAAGTGGTATTAGAGTCTATTTCAAAAATTAAGATTTAGATAACTTTCAGAAAAATGATCAAGGCTACTTTTGGAAATCGGAACACTCGTGAAGGATGTTCAATCATTAGATCACCGCTATTTGATAACATTCCTTTCGACTTTTTAAAAACTCGTATGTCTACTTTTTTGCAATCACTTAACTATCACATGTGGATTTTAGTACATGAAGGTTATAATAGACCCACTGGACTTGTTGATGGCATTAGGATTGAAACATTATTTACTGATTGGACATTAAATGAAAATGACTTAGCTCAATTAAATTTAAAATATTTAAATAGTTTTTTCTGTGCCCTAAAATTTGAGGACTATATGTATGTTTCAACCTGTAAAATTGGAAAAAAAAAATGGGATAGACTTTACATAACGTATGAAGCAACTAATGAGGTGAAATAATCCATAATATGAACTTTTTTGCATTAAACTGAATGATTCAATCTCTAACATGTATACATATTTTACTCATATAGTTACCTCATTGTATGCTTCAGGTAGGGAACTAACGAATTCAAAAAAAAGTTAATAAAATCCTACGTTATTTACCTACTACTTATGATGTAAAGATAATTACCATAACTGAGTCAAAATACATAAATGTATATTATATTGATAATTTTCTTGGATTATTGGTTGCTTATATACAAGAAGTGACTCAAAGATAGATTGATGCAGGTGACAAGTGAATGGAGAAGAATATCATGTTAAAAGTCGATGATTTAGAAAGTGATCAATTACTAGCTGAGGATGAAGAAGATATTGCACTCATGACAAGGTAATTCAAAAGTTTCCTAAGAAGAAAGTAATATGGATGTTAGTAGTGGAACAAGGGTATGTTCTACAAGAACGAAAAAATTTCTAATAATCTCATTTGTTATGAATGCACGAAGCCTGGGCATATTAAAATTGATTTCCTGAATCTCAAAGATAATCCTAGCAAGGAGAAAGTTGAGGAGAAAGCCAATGTTATAAAGGGCAAGAAAAGACTGCAGAGAGTTTTCTGGTCTGACTCAACTTCAGATTCCTTAGAAACAGAAGCAGAAGAGGAAGTCATAAACTTATGCTTAATGGAAGACAAACTTGATCATTTGGATCAAAATGAGGTATGTGATTTATCATATGATGAATTTTATGAAGTTTATGAGAAAATACATACTTCATATAGGAAACTCAAAAAATTGCATGATAAATTGAACATAAAATATATAAATTTTAAAAAGAGCAAAAAATCCTTAGGAATAATCATGCATCCATAGATAGAAACCACATGGCATTGTTGGATGAATTTGATTATTTGAATTAGAAACATGATTTATTAAAAACATCCTATACTGATTTTGAGAATGAATATAAGGTGTTTATAGCTGAAGCAAATCAAAGAGTATGAGTTGAAAGTTAACAATGTAATTTTAGAAAGCATAATCTCTTATCTTAAATAAAAATTGAAAGCTTTTAAGGAAAATAAGACACCCCTACACTTGAATAATTTTGCAATCCAAATCAGAAGCGTACAATTTCAAGACCTAGGAAAATATATTATAACTCATATAGATTGATAAATTCTTTTTCTAGTATTAAATGCTTTTCATGTGGAATGATAAGACATATTTCTCACACTTGCATAATTCATAGTAGAACACATCTAGTGTCGAGACCTAAGATGCATAAATCATAGTATATTAAATATACATCTAGATTATCATTGCCAAGAGGTGAACCCAAATTCATTTGGGTTCTCAAGTATAACATTTGATAATTTTATAGAAATGTTCTCATATAAGCCCTCGTAAGAGCATTTGGTACCTAAACAGTGGATGTTCAAATTATATGACTAGAGATAAAACTCAATTTATATCACTAGTAGTCAGGAATGGAGGCAAAGTGACATTGGGAGACAATACCACTAGGAGAATGGTAGGTATATGTATGATTGCAACGAGAATAATTTTTTTATTAAGAATATATTATTGGTTGAAGGCTTAAAACATAGCTTATTAAGTATTAGTTAGCTTTGTTATAAGGATTTTAACATTAAATTTTTGCCTATAAGATGCATTATAAGCCAAAATAGAATTGAAGTGTTACATGAAAATAGGGTAAATAATATATACATGCTTGATTTAAATTATGTTAAATATTCTATTACTTTTTATCTCAAAACTATCACTAATGAATAATATTTATAGCATAGAAGACTCTGTCATGCAAAAGTATAAAAAATTTCATGAATATTACTCATAAAGAATTAGTTAGAGAAATACCCAAATTAGACTTCATTAAGGATCACCTGTGTGATGCATGCCTATTAGAAAAACAAGTTAAAGTCCTCTCTTCATTCAATTAAGGAATTTAGAACTAGCAAAGCTTTATAAACCCTACACATAGATTTTTTTGTACCACTTAGTACTAAAAGTCTAGGAGGAAAAGTTTTTGGGTATGTAATCATTGATGATTATTTATGATTCACTTGAATTAAATTCTTATTATATAAGAGTGAATCATTTAATGAATTTAGAAAAATTTTTCTTGGATACAGAGAAAGCTAGGTTATGAAATCCTTACAATTTAAAGTGATCATGGAGGAGAGTTTGAAAATAAAAAAATTGAAGATTTTTTTAAAGAACAAAGAATTGATCATAAATTTTTAGCATCTAGGATCCCTTAGCAAAATGGGGTTGTTGAAAGAAAGAACACAACTTTGATAGAAGTCGTTATAGCCATGTTGGCTGAATATTCACTTCTAAAATATTTTTTGGCTAAAGTAATAAGTATATCTTATTATTTTCTGAATACGGTGAACATTAGGTCTAAGTTGAACAAGATACCCTATGAACTTCTAAATACATAACCTTTCACATTTACATGTCTTTGGATGTAAGGTTTTCATTCATAATAATGATAAAACACCTTTAGGAAAATTTGATCTTAAATCTGATGAAGGAATTTCTTTAGGTTATTCTAATGTTGGCAAATCCTATGGAGTTTTTAATAAAAGAACATAATTTTGATAGTTGAGGGGACCACACATGTAGTTTTTTATGAATTTAATATTTCTAAAGAGCCAAGGTTGGAGGAATAACATATTGAAGAGATCTTAAGGAATTGAAAAAACAAATCTTGAAGAGAATGTTGGAATAAAAAATACATTGCCTAGAGAATGGAAATTTTCTAGAAGTCATCATAAAGAATTAATTTTATGTTAACCAAGTGAAGGTGTTACAACTAGGCATTGACTTAGCAAAGAAGTGAACCACTCATCTTTTATTTTAATGATTGAACCCACTAGTATAAATAAAGCTCTTTTTAATAAATTTTAGATTTTGGCCATGTAAGAAGAATTAAATCAATTTGTTAGAAATGATGTTTAGAAATTGATTGAAAGACTTAAAAATCAAAATGTTGTTGGAACTAAGTGGGTGTTCAAAAATAAAATAAATGATTATGGTGTAGTGGTTAGAAATAAGGCAAGATTGATGGCCAATGAGATGGTCAATGAGATGGCCAATGAGATATAATCAAATAAAAAGAATTGATTTTGAAGAAACTTTTATCCCATAAGCTAGACTTGAAGCGATAAGAGTGCTACTTGCCTATGCTCATTTTAAAAGTTTTAAATTATTTCAAATGGATGTTAAGAGTACCTTTCTTAATGGGGTTATATAAGAGGATATTTATATTAAGCAACCTCTAGGTTTTGAAAATTAAAAATTCCCTAATCATGTGTTTAAATTAAAAAAAAAATTGTATGGACTAAAATAGACACCTAAGGCTTAGTATGAGAGGCTAAGCACATTCATACTAGAAAGATCATTTATTAAAGAAAGTGTGGACACCACTCTCTTCTTAAAAAAGGTAGGAGATGACATACTCATTGCTTAAATATCTTTTGATGATATCTTGTTTGGATCTATCAATACAAATATTTGTGAAGATTTTTCAAAAATAATGAATAGTGAATTTAAAACGAGTTTGATGGGAGATTTAAGTTACTTTCTTAGTTTTAACATAAAGTAGAAAGAGGATGTAACATTTCTTAGCTAGTTAAAATATATTAAAGACATCCTCAAAAAATATAAAATTGATAAAGCTAACCCAATGAGTACACCAATGAGTTTCTCATTGCAGTTAGATAAGGACTCTAAGGGAAAATCTATTAATTAAAATAAATTTAGAAGAATAATTGGATCATTACTTTACTTGAATGCTAGTAGATTATATATCATGTGTAGTGTTTATTTGTGTGCTAGATTTTAAGCTGATCTAAAGGAATCATATTTTACTATTGTTAAAAGAATTTTGAGATATCTTTTAGGAACTTAAAATTTAGGGATATGGTATCCTAGGCATAATTCTTCTTTTGAAATCATTAGATATTCTAATTCACATTTTGCAGGATATAGGGTTGATCATAAAAAAACTTTTGGAAATTTTCAATTCATTGGAAACTCTTTAATTTCTTGTTCAAGTAGAAAATATAATTCATTAGCCCTTTCTACTGCTAAAGTAGAATACATAGCATTAAGTAGTTGTGTCTTAAAACAACAACTTACTGATTTAGGATTTTCAATTAGAACTATTCCAATTTTTATTGATAATATAAGTGTCATATGTATTTCAAAGAATCATATTCAACACTCCAGAACCAAGCTTATAGACATAAAGTATCACTTCATTAGAGACCATGTCACAATAGGAGAAATTGAGCTACATCATGTAGCTACTGATAATCAACTTGCATATATTTTCACAAAATCACTAGTTTTTAAAATTTTTAGCACCTTAAGAGCCAAATTAGGTGTGATTGATATTCATTCTTAAAAATTATAATTCTACATATTAGATTTGTAATGTATTTCACGTATGTTGATGTTTATGATTTATTCTTTGTTTGTATTTTATTGATGTTTGATTGTTCCTTTGTTTTGTGATTGTTTTTCATTTGTATTATTTTTTTTCTCATCTTTGATTCTCATGGATCTTGGGTGATTTGTTTTTGGAAAAGAGTTTTGTTTATCATACCTTAAGTTATTTTCCATTAGTACTCTATGAACCACGTTCATATTATATGAATTCAATAGACTGTACATGATATTTTTCCTGATTTGGGCAGACAAAAATGAGATTTTTGTAAGCATATAGTATGGTATGATGACATCATAATCTATATGATCAATTCATTTTTTTCTATATGAATGGGATGAGTTTTCCTTTGACAGTTATTTTCAAATATCGTACATATATAATTAAATTTCATATGTACGATCCAGTTGTTAGTTGGCATGTGGACGATCTCAACCATTTTGAATTAAAATTATTACTGATAGTCCCATATGAACACATGTTCATCTATACGATCGATTTGGTCAAAATGTCTTATGATACGACTCCTCTAGAATTGTGTTTTACAAAAAGTCGTTTAATCACATTAACTATTTTGACATCTTTTATTCATATGTACAAAATTACTATCATCCAATACAAACTTATAATCGTACATATGAACATCATTTGTACTGTAACAATGTTCCCGATTTCATGAAATTAAATGCCATTCTTTAAATTTTTCATCATCCCTTCACTTTCAGATGTTCTCATGCTCAATCTTTCAGAAAATGGCAAGTAGTAGCAAGCACGCTAGAGATTCTAGGGGTTCTTCATCTCGTTCCAATCAACCAGATGAAAATTTTCTTTCTAAAGAGAATGAAGAAGCACACCAGCATTACTTCGAAGTAAAGTTGACTCCATATTGTCTTCTTATTCAAGAAGACATCATTTTTTCTATAATACCCTTTTTGCTTCTACCCAATTTGTTTTCATTCTCTCTTTGATCCATGTCTTTCATTATGATACCTTCTATTACTTTCTTTCTAATCTTAGAATGCGACATGACCACCCAATCATATCTTCTTTTCTTCTTGGCCAAAGGGTAGAGATAACTAAGTCATATTTAAACACATATTTACACATCGAACTGAGGGTGTTAGAGCACACACTTTGACATCAATAGAGGATTTTGACTGGTCCACCATAAATCAAACCCTTAGAGGTGTACCTTCAGTCAATCACTTACCTTGTGTGTACAATTTAAATCGAAATGCCAGGATCATCCAACATGTATTAAGAACTTTAATTATTCCTAAAGCTGGTGATCATATAAACCTCACTCCTTTTCTTTCTACTGTAACTTATCTTATAATGTTGAACACTCTGATTGATGAAGCCCAATTGATTCTAGACAACATCAATAAACTAATGGATATTAGACTTTCTTCCACTAGAAGGAAGAAGAATGTGGCTTTAGGACATCTAATTACATATATCCTTGAGAAGAAGTAATATCCGATTTATCATGATCCCCCAAACAATTTTCCAATCTACTTTACAGATGTTTCTTTTCATTCTCTTTTTCACTAGAATTAGGAGGATAAGGGAGATGAATTGGAAGGAGAAGAAGAGGCTCCAGCACTTGCACCTACTCCTAGACCTGAGCAAAATTTCTATCAAGAAATGGTTGAGAGATTTGATCAACTTGAATCTCACTTTGATCAATGATGTACTCATATTGAGACTAGCCAAGACCAGCAAAATGCCAGATATAATGAAGATATGGGATGGATCAGAGGATAGTTTGACTCGGTCAACACTTAAGTTGCTACCATCAATAGTTACTTTATGATGTTCACCTCTCCTCAATCACCTCCAGATTAAGATCCTCCAACATATTATTTTTCATTTTATGTTGTAGTTGTTGTATGTTTTTTATTTTTAGTTTTCATATGATGGCATTTGAATGTTTGTATTATTATTTTAGTTGTATTTGCATTTATATCTTGAGTTTATTTTAAAAAAAAAATTGGAATGATTTTTGTCTTGTTTTGAGGTTAATCTTCTTGAATTGTTTTAAGTTATATAGACTAATTAAATGTACTTGATCTATGGAATAAAATTTTAAAATATTAGTCTACAAATTAATTTTCTTACAAAATTTTATTTCTCAAAATTTTAAATTAAATTACGATTAGATATAAATAAGAAAATTATCTTCATGTTCTTATAGACAAATATTATTTAGTTATAATTATTATAAAATATGTGTCTTATTTTTTCACCTCTTATTCAATGTATTTATTTTTATTAATTATTGGATTTTGTTTTAAGATTTATTGATATTAGAAAGACCAAAAATGTAAAAAGATGCATAAAGTGTGTCAAGCTTGAAAAGATGCACAAAATATGCCACAAGTTTAAAGATGCGTAATGTTCGCCAAAAATAGAAAGAGACACAAAATTAGCCCAAACTAAAAATATGCACAAAGCTTGCCAAAATTTGGAAAGATACATAATTTCGCCAATCAAAAGTATCATACAATTCTTTCTTTTTTCTCTGTTTCTTACACAAATCCATACAATCAATAATAATCTCCACTACTAAATTAAAAACTAATTGATCTCTATTTCATCATTTTTGAAATAATTATTTTATTTGATAGGTTAAGAATAAATAGTGAACCTAGTTGACTTTTCATATTTTAATTGTTCTTTGATTTAAAATATGAGACTTTCCTTTTTGTATAAGGACATTAATGTTGTATTTGTAAATAGTTTCAAATCCTCTTTTTCATCATCTATTAGATTTTTCAATAGCAACTTACTTTTTCAAGAGGTACTTCCCTTTTTGCTATTGTTAAGAGAGGGAGTCATTGTTTATTATTTATTTGTTTGATTGAACTAAGCGTGTATGTTTATTTTCATTTTGGTCTTGTGTTTTTTAGAAATCCCTTATTTTTAATTGAGCATTCATTTAGGGGGAGCTTAGGAGAAACATGACCTTTAATATTAATTCAAATAATAATTATTTTAGCATCATTAAAAAGGAGGAGATTGTTACAACTTAGAATTTAATATTGAGTTTTATGTAATGTAAAATTTTTATGATAAAAAATATTATTTTTATGATTACTATTTTCTCCTAACATACATTAGATATATTTTTGTTTGTTTAATGTGTACTAATATTTTAGGAAAATCATACTCCAAACTATTAAAAACTTCAAGATAGAGTTGAATAGGATTTCATGTAATTAAGTTAATAATTTTTATTTTCTTGAGTCTGAGAGAGTGTGATTGTAATTAGCTAACTGTGCATACACACATAAGGGGAGAGATTTAAAATTGAAATTGAACATTTTTTTACCCTATTCATACTGTAAAATATTAGTTTATACACAATTAATACTGTACGAAATAAGTTTCATACTAGATCATCCCATAAATTTTCAACTGTTTGTATAAATGATCTACATATTGTACAAACGATTGATATTACATGAAATAAGCTTTGTATTAGATCATCCAGATAATTTTAACTGTTCGTACAGATGATCTATATATTGTACAAATGACTAACAATGTACAAAATAAGCTTTGCACCAAATAATCTAAATGAACTTTAATTATTTGTACAGATGATTTGTAAATCATATAGATGACTAATAATATACAGAATAATATTCGTACAAAACCATCAAATGAATTTTGACTTATTCGTACATATGATCCACCATCTTACTGCATGATCTGACTCATTTTCAATTTGAAAATTCAATTTATTGACGATTTTTTATGTGTTTTCTATATAATGAATCCTAGAAACTGACTTACAGATCTATTTGTTATGAATTTCTCTTACGAGTGAAAAGGAGAGTGATTTGGGAGAGTGTTTAGGAGTGGAGAGTGAGAGATATTGCAAGAGGAAATTATGAGGGATTTATAAGTTTATCTAAAGGTGAGGATCTCTTAGTTGCTTTTCGAAACTCTGTCCTACTTCTTTGAAGACTCTTGAGACAAGATATCTATAGTAGATTGGGTACCCTGCCTTCACCATGAGGGTAAAACAGGACGACGATACTCTGCCTTCACCAGTAGGATGAAAAAGGACAACAGACTTTACCTTTACCAAGAGAGTGAAAAAGGACGACGACACTCTACCGCACCAGGTTGGTGGAAGAGAAGTTTTGTAAGAGTTTCTTCGATTTGTTGTGGGAGCAAAAGTAGAGTCACTTGTGTTTAGTACAATATCTGTAGAAGGAGTATCTAGGGAGTGGACGTAGGTTTAGTTGGACCGAACCACTATAAAATTTGGTGTTATTCTATTCTTTTACTTTTTACTCTATTTTTATTTTCTATACTTTATATTATTATGGTTGAAAAATATTTTATGAAAATCTATCATTTTGTAAAATGTCTTTAAATAATTTTCTAAAATCTAAGAGATTATTTTTTAAAATTATAAATTCATACTCCTTCTTGGTTAGAATTGGGACAATTCAATTAGGTATAATAACCTACACGAACTTATATAGTGATCATTTAATCATTAAAATACATATAATTTAAGCTTTAAAACATAAATATTTAAACTCAAACATAAATCTTTCCTTCAAACTTGAACAAACCCGATTGAACATTAGATGACCTTAATAAACTACCAGTTTAGGATCTACCCACGCATACGGCCTTTTACATACATTTTAAATGGTTTGTTGGGACAATAAATTCTTGTCTAGCATAGGCTGGTGTTTACTTTACTATTATGTGATAGTTTTTCGAGTTTTGTTTGCATTTGTGATTGAAAATTGATTGATGTGTTTATTTACTATTACCATACTCTTTGGATTGATGATTTTATTTCCCTTAGGTTAAGAACATTCTAGTTGCTCACTAAATTTTTTGCACGTAGTCATGCTCGTGTAGGACTATGAAAAGGGAGAAAAAACTTAATAATTATATAACTAATATATGTGATTTAGCTTGCTTAGCTCCTAAATACATAAGAGCATGATCAAATATTGCTCGCCAGAGAGTTTTAATTTAACTATATAACTACTTAGGATTAATTTTTATATTTAAATACTTATGATAACCTTGTAGGAGAGTCTAGAGTTTTTATTTAAATATTAACATAATTTGATTAAGTGTTGAGTTGTGAAAGTTATTCTTTAAGTCAGGATACATAGATCCAAAGTTAAATTCCAAAGAGGAAAGGATACCCATTAGGGGGATAGTCATTTTTCATTTTGAAGCCCAAATTTGGATCATTTCAATACCCAAGGTAAAAAGAATAACCTACCCTTCGGGGGAAGAGTTTTCTTTATCACTTGGTTATACAAATACGACGAATCAAAGGAACCCGAAGAGGAGAAGGATGAGGAGCTGAAGATGAAGAGTATCCCACTCAAAGTTACATGCATCTATCATAGGATTAGAACTGGGTATATGGTTAGTGGTGCCCAGCCACTTTTAATTTTTGTAATTCTGGGTTGTAATAAATGGGGTATTTACCTACGAACATTACTTTAAGGAATTAATTTAATTAATTGATGCGTTCGATTTGATTTGATTGTGTATAAGATTGTCTACTTATATTAGTTTTTTGTGATTGTGTGTCATTTATATTTTGGCCTGGATACGAAGAGGTTCGTTAAGGTACACTTTAAAACTTTTTTTTTACTTAAATCAAATTAAAAATATTTTAACTTACATAAAAATTCTAACAATCTAAGAAGTAAGCTTGGGATCATCGGGAGTTTGCATAAAGCATATTTTACCTTCTCTTCCTTATTAAGCACCTCCTCGCTTATGGGTTCTAGCAAACCACTTGGTCTTTGTGGGTGCAGATTTGTCAAGGGGATATTTTGCAATCTCTAGAGAAAAATATTTTTCAAGTCTTTTTTAAAATTGCTACATATTCATTGTATGCATTTAATCAAGTCGATCAACATTCATTATATTAAAAATCAATTAAAAAAGTCTAAATTTAAATTGAATTTGTGTTAAGCACTTTCACCCCACATAAGTTAAGGGACCAATTAAGATTTGCTCTAGATGTTAGTCCCAATTCTCAAAAAGTTTAAAAACAACATCCCTATCACTCTTTCATAAAGATTGGACTTCTAAATTTTAAATCGACTAGGTAATTAGCTGGCTCCCCAATCCAGGCCAGAATAAGTCCAGATTTTGCACTACATTAATTAGGTTCGGGCCATCATCACTCAGTACCCAAAATAGATTTAGGATCTGGGCAGATTTTAAATTATAAGACCCCATCTTCTATGAATATATTCCTAAATTTTTAATAAATCAATCAACTCAAATTAAAATTTCTCTTCGAACCAAAATTTAAAGCCCAACCCTTAGATTAGGTCATGACACTTTTGAATTATTTCAATATCTCCAAGTGCCTCCTACCCCTCCTTCTTTGACTCCTAAAATAAGTGTTCCTACTTGAAGAATTATGTCAATATAGTCATAACCAGACTCTGAAAATAGTTTAAAATAAAGTACACAATTTTCTGAAAAGAATGAGGGGTTGCACGTAAAAATCCGATTTAAAACGACGGAGTTATGAATTTTACAAGTTTAAATATAATAATAGAATATTTTTAAGATAGTGTCCTTTTACTGTTTTCAAAATAACTGCAGATATACATAACATTTTAAAACAATAAGGGTCTAAAATCATACAGAATTCAAATACGAACAAAATAAGGTGTTGTGCATCAAAAACAGATTTAAAACGAGAAAGTTATTATTTTTGAAGTTTAAATACGATAATAGAATATTTTTAAAATAGTGCTCTTTTTCTGTTTCCAAAATTACTGCAGGTACGACTAATATTTTGAAACAAGAATGATTCCATGTCATGTAGAATTCAAATACGATCAAAACAAGATGTTCTGCGTCGAAAATGGACTTAAAACGAGGGAGTTATGAATTTCTAAAGTTTAAAGTAATAAAGAGATTTAAAAATAATTTAAAATAACAAGAATTTAAAAATAATTATTAAAACAGAATAAAAAAATATTTTAAAGTTTCTGAAACTTAACATTTATTTAATGAAATAATGATAATAACAATAATTAAAAAAAAAAGAATATTGATATTAATAATATCCAAAGTAGTTTAGACGATTAAAAAATAAAAAAAAATCATATAATAATCAAAATATTTAAAATAATAATAATAATAATAATAATAAATAGATTTAAAATAAAAAAATATATTTTATGATTAAAAATAAAGTATTAATCTAAATAACAATATAATATAATAATACTAATTTAAATCAAATCCTAATTTAGAAAACAAATTCAAATTATGGGAGGCTTCATAATTAAGGATTATCAAAGAGGAAAGTATTTGAAATTCAAATGGAGAATTGATTTCAAATAAATACATTTTCCAATTTGATATAAGTTATTTTATGAAAGTAATTAAGGGATGTTTGAATTTTAAAATTCAAAATTCATGGAGGGAATTAAGGATTTCAAATTCAAAATTCATGGAGAGAATTAAGGAGGCTTTAATGCTTCCTTAATTTTGGAGGTTGGATTTAGAATGAATTAAGTCATCCTAATTAATTCAAAATCCAATGGAGGGAAAATTTAAAAACTTTCATAAAATATATTTTATAATTTATGAAAGAATTTGATTTTCAAATTTGGGTAAATTTGAATTCAAAGACAAACTAAATTATGACAATCCAAAATTAGGAATTACTTAAAATAATAATAATATTAAACATAATAAATATAATATTTAAATAAATAATGATAATAATAATAATACTTAAAAAAAGATTTTTTAAAATGAAGAAAAGAAAAGAGAAAAAAAAACTTCATTCTCTCGATCGAGATATCTAAATTTAATGAAATTTTAAATATAGATTAGTATCATGAAGAGAAAGCATGGGGTGATATTTGAAATATTTAAAAAGCACTTATAAAAAAAATTATATAGATCTAAGTGTAGTGACCTAGATCTAAAGTTTTGAGAAATCTCACCGTTAGATCTTCAAGTTCTTTATACGGTTGAGCTTGTAGATTGTCCTCATATATTTCTCTAGTTGAAATCACGATCAAACAAGCTCTGGATCAACCGGATCAAGGCCTTGGATGGATCGCCGCCGATGGAGTTTGACCGGTGGATTTGAGTGGAAGAAGGTGAGAGAAGTTGGAAGAGCTCTCACACCAAGAAGTTAGGGTTGAGAGTGGTTAGGGAGAGAATAGAAGCCACAAAACCCCTCTCATGAAGCCCTAAAAGAGTATTTAAATGATCAAGGCATTAGATCTACGGCTAGGATTCATCCTAAGGCTAATTAGGAGGGAATTGAGGTCATTTAGCCGTCGGTTTAATTGCTTGATTTAAGAACAAATTTAAGCTCATAAAAAAAATTAAACATATTAAATTAAAATCAAGCTTAAAATTAGATCTGATTTGGGTTAATTTAGAATTTAATTTGATTTGCTCAAATTAACCCAATTAAAAAATGACGACTCGAATCATAACAAACTCGATGCGGCTAAGGTAGACTAATCAGGCTTAATTAAACCTGATCGAGCCTAATTCGACTCAATTCGAGCTGATTCGAGCTCAAATTGGATTTGACAAGCCTTAATTAAATCGATCAAAGGCTCTCGAGGGCACTCAATTAAAAATCGAGGTCAACAAATCCATTCCCTATTCAAATTCCAATTCCACCTCCTTTTATATCACTCCTAAAAGTTTTCTAAATAAAATTTGTCATTATTTTAATTGAAAGTTTTTATATGAGACATTAGCCTCCTACAATGTAATTAACTATGAGGTCTTATGCTTGTAGAAGATTTAGGATCGACATCCACCTTTCAAAATAAAATTTTGAAATTTAATTATTTTCCTCTAGGAAATCAAAATCAACGACTATCTTTATTGTCATATTCGAACAATTGCTAATGAATGATATTTTCTTCCTTTAGGGAGATATTTCCATTTTTTATAAAACTTCAAATATGAAATAAATGACAATTCATCTAGATTATAGTAACCAGATATTCGATCAAACTTTACTTTGATCCTCTGGGGCCATATATAGTTTTTTCCTAAATTTAGCCATGATATTTTAGATGGAATTTGCAATGCAATTCTAAATCTAAACCCCATTTTGAAATCTTATCTCTATCTCTCGAGGTAGTATATCTTTTTTAATGAGATGTTTGATTTCAGATTTAAAATTCAAAGTCAATTTTAGATTTCTCAAAGAATATTAACCTTTTCAAAAACCCCTTTCAACTCTAAACAATTATCAAAAACTCAATTAATCTTCTTTGGGAAAATCAATATCAACGATAATCGTTGTCGGCATATTCAAATAATTGATAATTAATGATATTTTCTTTCTTCGAAGAGATATATCATTTGTTGATATGACTTCAAATATGAAATTAATGATATCATATCCATATCAGCATGGTTAAATATTTGATTGAACTTCATTTTGACCCTTTGGGGTCGTGTGTAGTTCTTTCCTGAATTTGACTATGATATTCAAGATAGAGTTTAAAATTATAAATTTGAACCCATCATGATATCTTATTTTCACCTCTCAAGGTGGTATATCATTTCCAATGGATATTTGACCTTAAAATTATAATTCAATGTTTAATTTTTAAAATTTTCCTAAAGAATATTAACTTTTCAAAACTTCTTTTTCAAACTCAACACAAACATGAACAAAAAATATAGAGAGAAGCCTAACCTAGGTCTTGTTAATGAATACATGAACTCTAAGTCTGTAGAGCAGAGTTCTTTGAGGTCTAGTAGAATTGATGTAATACCAAAATAAAGGTCAAGAATAAAGTCACAAATTAGCACATTACTTCAAGATTTATGTGTCATCATGCACAACTTTCTTTACAAGCCTATGAATATAACTCATAGTCTCTTTACGTTAACATGCTTAACTTAAGGTCTCTTGATGGGTAGGTGGGCTATTCAAATCAAAGAAGCACAAATCTTCATAAATTAATTTATTTTAAGATAATTATGTCTATCTTATTTGACTAATCCAAATTTTTCATATTTTAAAAAGCTTTAAATTTTCTTTTATTTCTATAATTTTATTTTCTTTTATATTATGACAAGTCGTCAATTCATGTAATAGTATTTTGTTGGCTCATGAGACTTTTTAAAGTTGACTATGCTTAAAAAAGGCCTATAAGTAGGACATTGTTTTTTATACCTTTTGATTTATATAATATTTTTATTAGTTAATTTTTGTTGAAAATATTTGTGGCTGATCTCCTAGAACTTTTGTGAGTCATTAGTGATCTTTTCTCATGCTTATTTCTCCTCTTTACCAACATAATTCTCATCTCCTCTGCTTAACCTCAAACATTGTTTCCCTTAACTCCAAAATACAACATCTTCAAAAATCAACATATTTGTGGCTGATCTCCTATAAAGTTAATTTTTGTTGTGAATAAATCAATTATAAAATATTATAACTCCTTAATTACACATCCAAATCTTAAAAAAAATATCATCATTAATTTTCTAACATCCTAAACCTTTGATGTGAATATTCTCTTTATTTTCTCAAAAGAAAACTTAGCCTTTGATAGCATAGAAGTTTTAGCACCAAATCTTTCCAAACCCTAATTACCCTTTCACCACTACCAAATAACATTTCATGTATCACCATAAAGAGACTCCAATCAAGTTTCTACCATTACCATAGAGATCCAATAAACTCTACATCAATATGTGTGTCTCTCATAAGACAATTGTTGGAATTCGTTCAATATGAATTAGGATGTTAAGCCTAAATAAATGTCCCAAGGCTAACCAAGAGGGGGGGGGGAGGTGAATTGGTAATTTAAATAATTATACTTCTACTCTTGGATTTTTAGAAAATCTTTTTAATTATTAATGCAAGTTAAATTTAAAGTTTAAAAAATAAACTTTTCAACCAGAGTAAACAACTTGCAATGAAATTAAATGCGTAAGAAAAATAAGAAAGAACACACCAGATTTATAGTGGTTCGGTCAAACCTTGACCTACGTCCACTCCCCGGAGGCACCCTCTGATTATTGCACTAATACCACAAAGTGACTCTCCTTTTGCCCCCACAACAAGCCGGAGAAGCCTGTACAAAATCACTTTCACCTTCCCCGGTGCGGCAGAGTAGCCGGGTTCTTTGACACCAAAGATATATTCTTCTCTCCAAAACTTCCCTCAAGACGACCCTTGAATCTGATGGTACTGAGGTGCAAGTTCGCCGGAGCAACCGTGTGAATATCCCCTCCACACTCCCTTGAAATCCCCTCCAAGAATCTTCTCCCTCTCAAACTTCACCCTTTCCTCTCTCCCTTTCAAGTTCTCTCTTCTAGTTTTTTTCCAAAGAACGAAGACACAATGGCTGTCAAAGATACACTTTTTCATCCTTTTACACTTTCCAAGTGTCGGCAGAGAACCGGACTGATGTTGTTGAACTTCACTTGAGAGCCTTCAAAGGAGATGGGCAGAAACAAAGAGATCTTCTTCTTTAAGTAACCTTGTGAATCCCTCACATACCCCTCACTTGATCTCTCACTCTTCACTCTTACAATATCTCCCAAACACTCACACTTAATGATCCCTCTCAAGAGAAAACAACTCCAAAGATACTTGTAATAGTTTCTAGGACTCCTTATATAGAAAGAACATGAAAAACTGACCAAAAAACTGCTAAAAATATATTTTTCTACGCACTAGATTGTCCCGTACGAAATTGAGTTATTACGGACGAACTGTGTAAAAAATTGTCCCGTACGAACCATTTTTGCATCTGTACGAACCAATTTCGTCATGGACGAAATAGGTTCGTCCCGTACGAAAACATTTCGTCCGGTACAAACCGTTATATCAAAAATTGGCTCCAAAAACTGCAGAACATTGCCATAAACTGCCATAGTCGATTCCCATCATCCTGGACGAACATGACTCGTCTGGACTAAATTTTTATAGAGAGCAACTCGTCCTATGACGAAAATGATTTCGTCTGGACGATTAGGACATAGAAAAATTTTCTTGTTCAGTTCCTGTTCGTTCCATTGCTCTTACAAGGAGATAACTGATCCGATCGTCATGTACAAACAATGTTCGTCTCGTACAATCAGTACAAAAACTTTTTCAAGATCTCTTTTAGTGTGTGTGAATTTATTCACTCAATTACAATAACTCTCTCTCAAATTTAATTCAAATAAAAAGTACAAGCTTCAAATTCTCAAAGTATCTCATGCTGAATTTGATTTGAAGTCTTCGTAGTCTGGAGTTCGATTTTCCTGAAATATTAGTACACACAAGAGCAAAAATAAATCTTCCTAATATTGTTAGGAGATAACAACACATAAAACAATAATATTTGGAATCATCAAAACTATACAAGTTGCAAGAATGTAAAACATGCAAATAACAACTTTCCTAACAATCTCCCTCTTTTTGATGATGGCAAAATAATTATTGTTTGTATAATTTTAAATTTTAAGAATCTCCTAAACTCCCCCCCTGAATTAATGAACATATGAAAATAAGGAGGCATTAAAATTATTTTTGTTTTCAAAATTTTTAGAAATACAAAACAAAATAAAATAAAACAAACACACATACACTAAAAAAACAAACACACAACGATACGAATACACAAGACACAACAAACAATTTCTCCCCCTTTTTGACAACATCAAAAAATGAAGAAGAAAAAGACTAGAAATGTAAGCAGACATATGAAAATCATTTAAAAATTTAACCTTTAAAGTGATTGACATAAGGCATGCAAATAAAATTAAAACATTAGCTAAATCATAAAATTTATAGAATTTAAGAAGAGATATAGCATAGAAAATAAAAAGAATTTATCAAAACATGAGTATATTTAGACATTTAAGATAGAGAAAATCATTGTAAAAATGATGATATAAAAATTTTATATTTCATATTTCAATATGTAATATAAATGTACATAAGATCAATTTGAATTAAGAGATTAAAAAATTAAGGAAAAAAATAACTACCACATGTGGCGCTTTGCGCATCTTTTTCAATTTTGTGGACATTTTTGTGCATCTTTTCACTTGTTGGGCTTATTTTGTGCCTCTTTTTCACATTGCGAATCATTGCGCATTTCTTTTGATTTTTTTTGTACATTTGTATAATTTTCAAGAGTAATTGTATTTTTTCCAAAATTAATAATCTAAAATTTCAAATCTTTCTAAGAGCATAAATATTAATTGATAGTGAAATACAAAATAAGAAAATATCACAATTGCAATAATAATATTAAAATTAATGTAGTCTAAACAAGAGACATGAAATTGATAATCTTAATAATATCAAGTTATAAACACAACTTAAATTTAAAAAAATTAGATTTTCTAATGAATTCAATTTTATGTTGCAGTTCAAAGTATAGCACTTGTAAGATCAAAAATTTAAGAGTTTTTCATATAGGCTAACGAATATTTCAAACACAAAACAAAAACACTTAAACATCCAAAAAAAATCTAAAGCAATAAAAGAATAGAAAAATACTAAACAAAATACAAGTACACAAACTATAAAAATCTTTATATCACATTCCAAATGTCTCACAACAATAAACATGGAATCCGATATGAAAATATCTCAAAATCATACAAAACACACAAAAATTAAAAATAGAAAAACACATAAAATAAACAAAAATAAAAACACAACTAATAAAAAACATGCACACAAAAACACATAAACAAAGGGTTTAAACATCATTTTGCTCCTGGTCTGATGTTTCAGAAGCTAGATCTGTCTAGGAGATTTTTTGCTTTTCTTTATTTTCCCATTTTATAATTTGCTTAGCTTTGCCCTTTTCTTTAGCATGAACAGTTCTCAAATTAGGGCACTAACTTTTCAGATGTCCATATTTCCTACATCCAAAGCAAATAATATTTGAAGAAATATGAACATTCTTACCATTTTTACCTTTATTCCACTTTTGTTGATGCTTATGCTTGTGCTTTAGTGGACTTTTCAATTTGCTTGTTAAATCATCGCTTTCCTCACCAATTAAGCAACTTTTTTCCATGTCTTCCGCTTTTAGCATTATTGTTTCACCTGCATCCAAAAGTCTTTGACCCAAATATTGCTCGTAAGCAATGAGTGAGCCAATCAAATTATCAATAGAATATTCATTCAAATTTTTTGATTCGCAAATAGCAACAACTTTGGCATCAAACTTGTCAAGTAAACAACGTAGAATTTTATTGACTATTTCAAAGTTTGAAATTTTTTTACCTAAAGCATGCAATGATATTACAATTTGAATAAACCTAGTATACATGTCTAAGATCATCTCATAAGGTTTCATGCTAAAGAGTTCATAGTCATGCATCAAAAAATTCAACTTAGATTAATTGACTTCACTAGTACCTTCATATGTAATGCATAAACTGTCCAAAAAATTTTTGCCGATAGTACATGTAGAGATTCTCATATAATCTTCCAAATTTAAAGCACAGAACAAACAATTCATACATTTAGTATTTAATTCAGCATAAATTTATTCTACTCTACTCCATTCAGAAAAAGGTGTATCAGTTTTGATTCCATCTATAATACGTGACGGTACAGAATAACCATTTTGAATCATATGTCACATTCGATAATCTATTGATTGCAAGAAAGTAGACATTCGAATTTTTCAAAAATCAAAAGAAATATTTTCAAATAAAGGTGGTCTAACAATCGAATATCCATCTAATAATTTATAGTTTCTAAAATTAGTCATACTCGTTTTTCAAAAAGTAGTCTAAACTTATGATTTTGAAACCTTGCTCTGATACCACTTGTTGGAACTCGTTCAATATGAATTAGGATGTTAAGCCTAATTAAATGTCTCAAGGCTAACTAAGAGGGGGGGTGAATTGATAATTTAAAAAATTATACTTCTACTCTTAGATTTTTAGAAAACCTTTTTAATTATTAATGCAAGTTAAATTTAAAGTTTTAAAAATATACTTTTCAACTAGAGTAAACAACTTGCAATGAAATTAAATGCGTAAGAAAAATAAGAAAGAACACACCAGATTTATAGTAGTTCGGTCAAACCTTGACCTACGTCCACTCCTTGGAGGCACCCTCAGAGTATTGCACTAATACCACAAAGTGACTCTCCTTTTGCCCCCACAGCAAGGCGGAGAAGCCTGTACAAAATCACTTTCACCTTCCACGGTGTGGCGGAGTAGCCGGGTTCTTTGACACCAAAGATATCTTCTTCTCGCCAAAACTTCCCTCAAGAAGACCCTTGAATCCGATGATACTGAGGTGCAAGTTCGCCGGAGCAACCGTGTGAATATCCCCTCCACACTCCCTTGAAATTCCCTCCAAGGATCTTCTCCCTCTCAAACTCCACCCTTTCCTCTCTCCCTTTCAAGTTCTCTCTTCTAGTTTTCTCCCAAAGAACAAAGACACAATGGCTGTCAAAGATACACTTTATCGTCCTTTTACACTTTCCAAGTGTCGACAGAGAATCGGACCGATGTTGTTGAACTTCACTTGAGAGCCTTCAAAGGAGATGGGCAGAAACAAAGAGATCTTCTTCTTTAATTAACCTTGCGAATCCCTCACAAACCCCTCACTTGATCTCTCACACTTCACTCTTACAATATCTCCCAAACACTTACACTTAATGATCCCTCTCAAGAGAAAACAACTCCAAAGGTACTTGTAATAGTTTCTATGACTCCTTATATAGAAAGGACATGAAAAACCGTCCAAAAAACTACTAAAAACATCTTTTTCTGCGCACTGGATCGTCCTGTACAAAATTGAGTTAGTACGGACAAACTGTAATATTACGATCTGCTCCAGGATCGTCCAGGACGATCTGGAATCGTCCTGGGACGATCAGGTGAGAAAGAGCTCCAGAATTTGCCCAGAAGTGTTCCAGATGATTTCATGTAGGCATCGTCCAGGCCGATCGAGGACATCGGCCAGGCCGATGGCACTGTTCACAAACATCGGCCAGATCATCGCCTTGTGAGCTGACCTGGACGATCAAATTGGTCTGATCGTCCAGGACGATCGAGACGATCGGCCAGGCCGATCTGTGTATGATTTAAGGGAAATCAGTCATTTGAAGAGAGAGAAAAAATTTTATAAATATCTGATTTTCGATCCGAGAGAAAAGAGAAAAAGAAGAAAAAGGAAAAGTTGATTTCGGGAAGACGCGGAGCCGTTTTCGTTCGAAGGGACTGTTGAGGATATTGCTGTACGCAAAGTAAGGCACAATCCGACTTTCTCAATTTTCAGAACCGTCGTGTTTGGCGGTATTATCTGTCTGGAATTGATTTTTGTTCATGATTTTCGTCCGTATCTTTTGATTGGTTCAGTTTTTACCGCGTAAGTTTCTGTATATTGTTGACGTGCCGAGTGTGCACATTTTGGTTATTTTCTAAAGATTTTTGTCAGGGTATTTTTGATTCGAATGTATTTTTAGTCGACTGGATTTTTCTGTGAACTTGGAAATTCTTTGTGCAGTAGAATAAATGTTCTGAAATGTTGATATCTATATTCTGTGCAAATTTGGTGAATTTTGATTTTCAGGAAAATTGTGTAAATTATGTATACTGCCGTTGTGCTGCCCGATTTTTGGGTAATTTCTGATTTGTCCGGAATTATTCTGATTTGATATGCTATCTGTATATGCTATAAAAAGGGAGTTATAAGGTGCCTGGATCCTATGAGATTCAGTTAGTGAAATGGGAAATCTGAAATGAGCTCAATATGAAATCTGATATCTGTTCTGTTCCGGATCTGAGGAAAAATCTGTTTAGGTGCTATAAGCACTATTTATGTATTCTGGTGCAATAAGCACATCTGATCTGTTCTGGTGCCGTGAGCACAAAGGGAGGCATAAGGGGCCTGGATCCTAAGAGATTCAGTCAATGTCAGGGAATTTAGCTATTAATTAAATATCTGATATTTGAATTGATATGATTCTGATACGATTTGTTCTGTTCTGATATGATCTGTACGATTCTGATTCTGTTGATCTCATATGTCTGATCTGTTCTGTTTCTGATTTGATACGACTTCTATTTCCGTACAGTTTTGTTTGATTTGATATCCGTCCGTTTCCGTTCTGATTTCTGTACGAATTTATCTGATTGTGTTGGTTTTGTGATTCTGAGGATTTTGATTGGAGGTTTGTTGCTTTGCTGAGCTGTTGAGCTCACCCTTGCTTTCTGGTGGTTTTTAGGTTCTGGAAAAGGGAAGGAAGTCCAGGATTAGTTCAGAGTTTGATCAGTATAGGTATTGTTTTGTACCTTTTGATTTTTGTACAGTCATGACTTTTCTGTTCTGTCTTTCTTTCTGTCTAAAAGTCATGTACTGTATTTGTAGATGATTGTTTTGAGGAAAAGAAATGATAGATGTTTTGTTCCGCTGCATTTGATGTTTTTAGTAGCTCTGTGTTTGTCTGTGTTTGTTTGTGTTGTTTCAAATATTTAGAAGATTCAGTTCCGAACCAAATTCCAAAGCTAGATCCTGGTTTGTGCTTCTCCGTCGCGGCCCGGTGCGAACGGGATCCGTCTCGTCTCGGGTCGGGTCGTGACAAGTTTTTTTGGTATCAGAGCATGGTTTTGGAATTTGGGAATTGTGTGAAATAGAGCTATAGGAAGTGATCAGTAAGTCTATCTGGGGGGTAGTTTTGGTTTGTTCGGCTTTTTATTGTGTTGTTTTTGTGATAGTTTTCCGGATTTTCTGGATTTTTCTGTATGGATCAGCCAGACCCAGACATGACAGACGGGCAGAGTTCTAGTCAGGCAGCACCAGTGGGGAGTACAGCCCTAGTGGTCGATGCTGACATGCTTTCACAGTTTGCTACGCTTGTTGCTCAGATGATGAGCGAGACTCAGAGCAGGGCTTCTACTTTCAGATCTGATGACCTGGATAGAAATTTGCAGTTGTTTTTGAGGTTGAAACCTCCGAGATTTGAGGGTGCTGTTGAGCCCAGAGCTGCTGAGGAGTGGCTGAGGAGGTTGGAGAAGACCTTTGACGGAATGCAGTGTCCGTCAGATAGGAAGGTTCCATTGGCTGTTTTTCTGTTAGACGGAGAGGCTGAGCACTGGTGGGAAGGCCAGCAGGCAGCCAGATTTCAGGGCAGACTGAACTCCTTGATTACTTGGGAAGAGTTCACTGAGGTATTCCGAGATTTGTTTGTTCCTCCTTCTGCACGACAGCAGATGCAGGAGACTTTTCTGAGACTTGTTCAGGGGAGCAAGACGGTGATGCAGTACGAGGCTGAGTTTACTGCATTAGCCAGGTACGCTCCGCAGCTGGTTAGCACTTCTGCTGAGAGGTGTTACAGATTTCTGAGGGGATTGCGAGATACCTTGAGGCAGCCCCTGATACCATTTCGGATCACTGACTTCTCTGAGCTTGTGGAGCGAGCTCGACTGATAGAGAATGACTTGATGGCTACTCAGCAGCGGTGGACTGCGAGTAGGAAGAGATTTGGAGGTGAGGCTTCTGGCAGTGGTTCCTCTGGAAAGAGGAGATTCATTTCTGGTTCTGGATCTGGAGATTCCAGAAGGAGCGGAGGGTCGTCTGGTACTGCTACTAGTACGACGAGTTCTGGATCAGTCAGTTCAGCACCTGTGTGCCAGAACTGTGGACGACGACACTTTGGCCAGTGCTACAGGATGGCTGGTCTGTGCTTCCGATGTGGTCAGTCAGGACATCGGATTGCAGAGTGTCCACAGATGGGATTTGATCAGCGTTCTGAGTTCCGATCTGAGGGCTTTGTCAGACCTGCCGGTTCAGCAGGAAGACCGAGGACTGTTCCTCCACGCCCTGAGGGATTTGCTGGCAGAGGTGGCGGATCTAGTTCTGGACCACGGAGACCACCTACTGTTCAGAGGGAGCAGAGTAGTTCTGTTGCTTTAGCTCCTATTCCAGTTCAGCCACGAGTTTACAGCTTGAGTCAGCAGGAGGCTCGTGATGCTCCCGATGTTGTGACAGGTACGATTTATATTTCTGATCAGCCCTGTCGTGTTTTGTTTGACTCTGGAGCAAGTCATTCTTTTCTGTCCGAGCACTGTTTTGAGATTTTGCGTTTGGACTCGTTTTTGCTTCCGGTTTCTTTGTCTATTTTTTTACCGGCTGGGAATCCTTTGATTGCTCGGCAGTTTTGTTTGTGTGAGATTGAGATTTCTGGCAAGAAGTGGAAATCAAGTTTGATTCAGTTGCCGATTTCATCGTATGATGTGATTCTGGGCATGGATTGGTTGAGTTAGTATGAAGCCCAGATAGACTGTCTGAAGACGCAAGTGAGTTTGCTTATGGCTGGAGAGAGAGTTGTATTTCAGGGATTACGAGGTGTTCTCTCCAGTCTGGTTTCTATGTTGGAAGTGAGCAGGATGTGGAAGAAGGGATGTCTAGTCTTTTTGGCTTCGGTGCGGGATCTGAACCTGGAGGTTGGTTCTGTTTCTGAGATCCCAGTGGTACGGGAGTTTGTTGATGTTTTTCCTGAGGAGTTGGTTGGTTTACCTCCGGATAGAGATGTGGAGTTCTCTATCGATATTTTTCCGGGTACCGCTCCGATATCAAAAGCTCCATACAGGATGGCACCGAAAGAACTTTCTGAGTTGAAAGTTCAGCTTCAGGAGTTGGTTGATAGAGGTTTTGTACGTCCTAGTGTTTCGCCCTGGGGAGCACCTGTTTTATTTGTGAAGAAGAAGGACGGTACACTCCGTATGTGTATTGATTATAGAGATTTGAACAAGATCACGATCAAGAACAAGTATCCTTTGCCTCGGATTGACGATTTGTTTGATCAGCTTTCCGGATCTTCAGTATTTTCGAAGATTGGTTTGAGATCCGGATATTATCAGGTGAAGGTGAAGGAAGTTGATGTTGTGAAGACAGCTTTCAGTACTCGGTACGGGCACTATGAGTTCTTGGTTATGCCTTTTGGGGTAACCAACGCGCCTGCTATTTTCATGGATTTGATGAACCGAGTATTCAGGGAGTATTTGGATCAGTTTGTGATCGTCTTCATCGACGATATTCTGGTATATTCTGCATCTGAGGATGATCATGCCAGACATTTGAGGATTGTGTTGGAGACTTTGAGGAGGCATCAGCTGTATGCCAAGTTCTCTAAGTGTGAATTCTGGTTGAAGAGCATTTCTTTTTTGGGGCATGTGATTAGCGGAGAAGGCATTTCTGTAGATCCCCAGAAAATTCAGGCAGTTGCTGATTGGCCAAGGCCGACTACGGTATTTGAGGTACGTAGTTTCTTGGGCATGGCCGGGTATTACAGGAAGTTTGTGAAAGGATTTTCACAGATTTCGACGCCTTTGACGAGACTGATTCAGAAGTCAGTACCTTTTGTTTGGACCCCGGAGTGTGAGGCGAGTTTTCAGAGATTGAAGAATTGTCTGACTTCAACTCCAGTACTAGCACTTCCGTCAGGTACGGAAGGATTTCAGGTGTTCAGTGATGCTTCACTGAAAGGACTGGGTTGTGTCCTGATGCAGCATGGTCAGGTAATTGCTTATGCTTCGAGACAGTTAAAATCACATGAGAAGAATTACCCGACACATGATTTGGAGTTAGCTGCAGTTGTTTTTGCTTTGAAGATTTGGCGTCATTACTTGTATGGCGTCAGATGTGAGATTTTCACTGATCATAAGAGCCTGAAGTACATTTTTACTCAGAAGGATTTGAATCTGAGACAGAGAAGGTGGCTCGAGTTGATCAAGGACTATGATTTGACTATTCAGTATCAGCCTGGTAAGGCTAATGTGGTAGCGGACGCTCTGAGCATGAAGTCTTCTGGATTATCAGGTATTCAGTTTACTTTTGATGACTTTCTGATTCGTGATTTGGAACGATTGCAGTTGGAAGTGATTTTCTCCAGTGGTTTGGAGTTAGCTCAGATGTGTATTCAGTCTTCTTTGGAGACAAGGATTCAAGAAGCCCAGAAGTCAGAATCTGATTATTCGAAGTTGATTGCTCAGATTGGATCTGGTAAGACTCCTGAACTTCGAATCTCTGATTCTAGTGTTATTTTCTGTAAGAACAGGTTGTGGGTACCTGTGTTTGGAGCTTTGAGGCAGGAGATTCTGTACGAATCTCATCATTCAGGCTACACTGTACATCCAGACAGTGGTAAGATGTATGCTGATATGAAGCTTTTATTCTGGTGGCCTGGAATGAAAAAGGACGTAGTTGAGTTTGTGTCGAGATGCGAAGCCTGTCAGTTGGTGAAGGCAGAGCATCAGCGACCCGGTGGACTGTTGCAGTCGTTGCCTATCCCTGAGTGGAAATGGGAGGAGATAACGATGGACTTTGCGATGGATTTTCCTCGATCTAGACAAGGGCACGATGCCATTTGGGTGGTTGTAGATCGATTGACGAAGTCCGCCCATTTTCTTCCGATTAGACAGACGGATTCAGTTGATCGCTTGGCACAGGTGTATGTGAAGGAGATAGTCAGATTGCATGGTGTGCCTCGTGTGATTGTTTCTGATCGAGATGGACGTTTTACTTCCAGACTTTGGAAAGGCATTCAGCAAGGCTTGGGTACGAAACTGCATTTCAGTACAGCCTTTCATCCTCAGATGGATGGACAGTCTGAGAGGACTATTCAAGTGCTGGAAGACCTGTTGAGGCTTTGTGTTCTGGACTTTGGCAGAAGCTGGGAAGATCACATTTCTTTGATTGAGTTTGCATATAACAACAGTTTTCAGTCCAGTATCGATATGGCACCGTACGAGACTCTATATGGCAGGAAGTGTCGTACTCCTTTGACTCTGACGGAGGTCGGAGATAGACAGGCTTTGGGGGCCACTTTTGCTGATGAAACTGCTTAGAAGATCAGTTTGATAAGAGAGAGATTGAAAGCTGCTCAAGATCGACAGCAGAAGTATTACAATCAGAAGCACAAATTTGTAGAGTTTCAGGTTGGTGACTTTGTATATGTCAAAGTCAGCCCGATGAAGGGTGTGAGCAGATTTGGTCAGGTGAGCAAGCTTAGTCCAAGGTATGTTGGTCCTTTTGAAATTTTGGAAAGGATTGAAAAAGCTGCTTACAGATTATTGCTTTCTGATTCGATGCCTGATGTGCATAATGTGTTCCACGTATCCATTCTGAGGAAGTGGGTATCCGACTCTGGGAAGAAGGTATATGCTGATGAGGTTGAGATTCAGGAGAATCTGGCGTACAAGGAAGAGCCAGAGTTGATTTTGGCGTACGACGTCCGAAAGTTAAGAAATAAACAGATTCCGATGGTTAAAGTCCAGTGGAAGCACCGGACTGCACGGGAAGCGACTTGGGAGAAGGAGTCTGACATGAGACAGTCGTACCCGTACTTGTTTTGACTGAGTTTGGATTGGATAATGTCGAGGACAACATTTTTCTGAGTTGGGGAGATTGTAATATTACGATCTGCTCCAGGATCGTCTAGGACGATCTGGAATCGTCCTGGGACGATCAGGTGAGAAAGAGCTCCAGAATTTGCCCAAAAGTGTTCCAGGTGATTTCCTGTAGGCATCGTCCAGGCCGATCGAGGACATCGGCCAGGCCGATGGCACTGTTCACAAATATCGGCCGGATCATCGCCCTATGAGCTGACCTGGACGATCAAATTGGTCTGATCGTCCAGGACAATCGAGACTATCGGTCAGGCCAATCTGTGTATGATTTAAGGGAAATCAGTCATTTGAAGAGAGAGAAAATTTTTTATAAATATCTGATTTTCGATCCAACATAATAAAAAATAAAGTAAAACGATTTTCTAGGATTAGATGGGAGCATTTAAAGAATATTAACAAAATTATTTTTGGAAATAAGATTTTAGATCTTAAGATTTTGTCTGTGCATGAGGATGCTAATATTATGTGGGAAAAAGTGGCTAGTGATATTAAGAATATTGCAAAAGATATCCTTGGAGTATCAAAGGGAAAAGCTCCTAATAGTAAAAGTAGATGGTGGTGGAATCCAAATGTGCAAGAAAAGATTAAAAATAAGAAGCTTTGTTATAAAAATTGGTTTAATTTTAAAAATTCTGATAATTGGGAAATATATAAAGTGGCTCGTAAGGATGCTAAGAAAGCAATATGCGATGCAAAGACATTAGCTTTTAGTGATTTATATAATAGATTAGATACTAAAGAGGGAGAAAGATATATGTATAAGTTAGCCAAACAAAGAGATAGGAGTAGTAAGGATTTAGTTCAAGTGAAGTGTATTAAAGATGAAGATCAAAAAATACTTTTCTTAGAAGATGATATTCAACAAAGATGGATGAGATATTTTGCTAAACTTTTTAATGAAGATTGTGAAAATAAGATTGACTATAATGACCTTAGCACCCTAAATGAAAATAAAGATTTCTGTTTTTATCGGCGTATTAGTAAAACTGAAGTTAGAGAGGCTTTAAAGAAAATGAAGGGTGGAAAAGCTGTCGGACCTGATGATATTCCAATAGAGGTGTGGAAATGCTTAGGAGATGAAGGAATTTCTTGGCTTACTAAACTTTTTAATACTATTTTGAAGACTAAAAAGATGTCAGATGAGTGGAGAATGAGCGTGTTAATTCCTATTTTTAAGAATAAAGGTGATGCACAAGATTGTGCGAATTATAGAGGTATTAAGTTAATGTGTCATACTTTAAAACTTTGGGAGCGAGTTATGGAGCATAGGTTGCGGCGTAATACTAATGTTTCTCAAAATCAATTTGGTTTCATGCCGGGTAGGTCGACTATGGAAGCCATACATTTATTAAGAGGTTTGATGGAGAAATATAGAGAAAATAAGGAGGATCTACATATGATATTTATTGATTTAGAAAAAGCATATGATAAAGTTCCAAGAGAAGTACTATGGAGAGTTCTTGAAAAGAAAGGAGTTAATAATGCTTATATTCAAATCATTAAAGATATGTATGCAGGAGCTATTACTTGTGTTCAAACACAAGGTGGATTGACCAAGTATTTCCCTATTTCGGTTGGGTTACATCAAGGATCAACCTTAAGCCCATATCTTTTTGCTTTAGTCATAGATGTTCTCACTAGACATTTGCAAGAGGATATACCTTGGTGTATGCTTTTTGCTGATGATATTCTTCTTGTTGATAAGACTAGAGAGGGAGTTGAAGGTAAACTTGAATTATGGAGGTCAACCTTAGAGTCTAAAGGTTTTCGCTTGAGTAGATCTAAAACGGAATATATGGAGTGTAATTTTAGTAGTAATAGACATAGTGAGGGGATTGTGACTTTGGGCGATCAAGTCATTAATAAGAGTACACGTTTTAGATATCTTGGATCTATTGTTCAGAGTGATGGTGAAATAGATGGGGATATTATCAGCAGAATTCAAGTTGGATGGTTGAAGTGGAGGAATGCATCGGGCTTGTTATGTGATAGAAATGTACCCCTCAAACTTAAGGGAAAATTCTATAAGATGGTAGTGAGGCCTGCAATGCTTTATGGTGCTGAATGTTGGCCATTAAAAGAGAAGCATAATACTAAGTTAAGTGTGGCAGAGATGAGGATGCTCAGGTGGATGAGTGGCTTTACCCTTAGAGATAGGATACAAAATGAGCATATACGTGAAAAGGTTGGAGTAGCTCCAGTAGAAGATAAGATTAGAGAGAGTCGCCTTAGATGGTTTGGTCACATTAAACGACGGCCTTCCGATGACCCGGTTAGGAGAGTAGAGGTATTAGATTTGACTTATGTTAAGAAAGGTAGGGGTAGACCTAAAAAGACTTGGTTAGAAAATATTAGGAATGACCTTTCTTTATTAGATTTAAACGAGAATTTGACTTTTAATAGGACACAATGGAGAAAAAGGATTCATGTAGCCGACCCCACGTAGTGGGATAAAGGCTTGTTGTTGTTGTTGTTGTATCTGATTTTCGATCCGAGAGAAAAGAGAAAAAGAAGAAAAAAGAAAAGTTGATTTTGGGAAGACGCGGAGCCGTTTTCGTTCGAAGGGACTGTTGAGGATATTGCTGTATGCAAAGTAAGGCACAATCCGACTTTCTCAATTTTCAGAACCGTCGTGTTTGGCGGTATTATCTGTCCGGAATTGATTTTTGTTCGTGATTTTCGTCCGTATCTTTTGATTTGTTCAGTTTTTACCGCGTAAGTTTCTGTATATTGTTGACGTGCCGAGTGTGCACATTTTGGTTATTTTCTGAAGATTTTTGTCCGGGTATTTTTGATTCGACTGTATTTTTAGTCGACTGGATTTTTCTGTGAACTTGGAAATTCTTTGTGCAGTAGAATAAATGTTCTGAAATGTTGATATCTATATTCTGTGCAAATTTGGTGAATTTTGATTTTCAGGAAAATTGTGTAAATTCTGTATATTGCCGTTGTGCTGCCCGATTTTTGGGTAATTTCTGATTTGTCCGGAATTATTCTGATTTGATATGCTATCTGTATATGCTATAAAAAGGGAGTTATAAGGGGCCTGGATCCTATGAGATTCAGTTAGTGAAATGGGAAATCTGAAATGAGCTCAATATGAAATTTTATATCTATTCTGTTCCGGATCCGAGGAAAAATCTGTTTAGGTGCTATAAGCACTATTTATGTATTCTGGTGCAATAAGCACATCTGATCTGTTCTGGTGCCGTGAGCACAAAGGGAGGCATAAGGGGCCTGGATCCTAAGAGATTCAGTCAGTGTCAGGGAATTTAGCTATTAATTAAATATCTGATATTTGAATTGATATGATTCTGATATGATTCTGATATGATTCTGATACGATTTGTTCTGTTCCGATATGATCTGTACGATTCTGATTCTGTTGATCTGATATGTCTGATCTGTTTTGTTTCTGATTTGATACGACTTCTGTTTCCGTACAGTTTTGTTTGATTTGATATCCGTCCGTTTCCGTTCTGATTTCTGTACGGATTTGTCTGATTGTGTTGGTTTTGTGATTCTGAGGATTTTGATTGGAGGTTTGTTGCTTTGTTGAGCTGTTGAGCTCACCCTTGCTTTCTGGTGGTTTTCAGGTTCTGGGAAAGGGAAGGAAGTCCAGGATTAGTTCAGAGTTTGATCAGTATAGGTATTGTTTTGTACCTTTTGATTTTTGTACAGTCATGGCTTTTCTGTTCTGTCTTTCTTTCTGTCTAAAAGCCATGTACTGTATTTGTAGATGATTCTTTTGAGGAAAAGAAATGATAGATATTTTGTTCCGCTGCATTTGATGTTTTTAGTAGCTCTGTGTTTGTCTGTGTTTGTTTGTGTTGTTTCAAATATTTGGAAGATTCAGTTCCGAACCAAATTCCAAAGCTAGATCCTGGTTAGTGCTTCTCCGTCGCGGCCCGGTGCGAACGGGATCCGTCTCGTCTCGGGTCGGGTCGTGACACGAACTATGTAAAAAACTGTCCCGTACGAACCATTTGTGCATCTGTACGAACCAATTTCGTCCTGGACGAAATAGGTTCGTCCCGTACGAAAACATTTCGTCCAGTACGAACAGTTATATCAAAAGTTGGTTCCGAAAACTGCAGAACGTTGCCAGAAACTGCCATAGTCGGTTCCCATCGTCCTGGACGAACATGACTTCGTCTGGACGAAATTTTTACATAGAGCAACTCGTCTTGGGACGAAAAAGATTTCGTCTGGACGATCAGGACATAGAAAAATTTTCTTGTTCAGTTCTTGTTCGTTCCATTGCTCTTACAAGGAGATAACTGATCTGATCGTCATGTACGAATAATGTTCGTCCCGTACGATCAGTATAAAAACTTTTTCAAGATCTCCTTTAGTGTGTGTGAATTTATTCACTCAATTACAATCAATCTCTCTCAAATTTAATTCAAATAAAAAGTACAAGCTTCAAATTCTCAAAGTATCTCATGCTGAATTTGATTTGAAGTCTTCGTAGTCTGGAGTTCGATTTTCCTGAAATATTAGTACACACAAAAGCAAAAATAAATCTTCCAAAAATTGTTAAGAGATAACAACACATAAAACAATAATATTTGGAATCATCAAAACTATACAAGTTGCAATAATATAAAACATGCAAATAGCAACTTTCCTAACAACAATGATCAAAGAAGGCTCATATAACAACTTAAATAAAACTCAAGAGGATCAAATTATGAACCAAGTTAAATGAAGAGCACCCATATGAGTATTTTAATCACCATATCATTTTTCTTCTTATAAAATTGCGATTTATGCATTATAAAGTCTATAAATATAGATTAATTTAGAATATTTGAGCATACTTCGCTCTACATTATCATCTGTAGCATGGGCAATAATCAACTCAGTTCTACATGATAGTGACATCAAATGTGTTACATAGGAAGATAATGATCATATTGCTTATTGCCACTAGAAATTCCAATGAAGTTGACCTTGTTCATGGTCTTCCTACTACCACAATAGAGCATCACATATACTACAAATGATGTTGATAATTATGGATCATTATATCAATACCAATAGTTTTTTATTTATTTTTTTTTTCTTCTATTCTACCATCACAAGAGCCATATTTGAAGCATCTCATACAACAAACTTAACTCAGTTGCATACCATCTAAATATTTAACTTATAGTAAGCAAAATACCGTAATATATTTCAATGTTATGTGAATGCACAACTATTTATGCTATTTGGGAACATTATCAACCTCGGCTTGATTCATTTGCAGCCCTACTCAAAATCACTTTTTCTAATGCTTAATAAAAATGTTGTACTCGAATGTAGACTATCATTATATTAATTTTCTTACAAAATAATTTATTTAATGATTGGGCAAAACCTTATGATTTTTTCTTATATAGCATTTTCATATAAAAAAATTGATGTGTTTTACTTCTCTTATTTACTTAATTGATTGTCTATATAAGTCCAAAAAAGTTAATATCATAATAATATCTAAGTCTTTGAATTTATTTAAAATAAATATAATAAATTAAAATTAATTGACATTTATATTTTACACATCTCGAATTATATCAAATATTCTGAAATCCATCATATTAAAATTTTAATAAAAAAAAGATATCCTATCATTACTCAACTATCGAAATTTCTACACGCGCAAAATATTTAATAGGGAACTGTTTCACCGTTGAATCAGAACGGTTCAAACGTCAGCCCGCACGCGCCCTCCGTGCGTTCCCTACTCATCCATTTCATTGACTCCGCAGTCCGCACGCACGACCGACGTAAACCGCGGACCACCCCGCCTCTCAATCCCTCCCCCGACCACTGGCCAACCACTCCTCACGCCGGAAATGCCGCGGAGATGATGCGGGAATGGCGCGCCCTGATCTCTCTCTCGCTCGCTCGCTCTCCCTTTCTATCAATTCCTTCCATCCATGGCACTTTCCATCCCCGGCATAAGCGGGAATGGCGCGCGCTGAACGCCCCCACCGCCTTTCTCTTTCCAAACAAATGCCCTCTCTTCTTCCAACTTTCCATCCACGGCAGTTGAACTCTGAACACCCTTTTACCTTCCCGCGTCGTCACTCACGTAGTCGTGGGACCCGCGCCGGTTGGTGAGAGAGGTTCGCCCGCCCGACATCTTATTGTCCTTTCTCTCTCCTCCTTTCTCTCTCCTTTCCGTTTCTGGCCCGCGAAGCCGCGTTATAAACATCTCAGAAACGAATTAAGGGGGAATGTTACTGGTCGAGGTGTTTCAAACGCGATCGATGATGGCGAGGAAACGCGATCGATGGCGGTGAGGGAACGCGATGAGCGGAGCGCTTGAGAAGATAAGGGAGAGATGGGATGCTGGGCTTCGAGGCCTACGGAGACGGCGCTTATGGCGCTATGCCGAAGCCGGAAGGCGTTGATTCGCGAAGCGATTGATCATCGTTACGACCTTGCTGCGGCTCACGCCGCTTACTTTCGTTCACTCGCTGCCGTCGGCGATGGACTCTTACGATACGCGAGGGAGGGGCTCTCGGCGGCGCCGGAGCCTGCTGTTCCAGTCGTTACTTTGCCCACTTCGAGAAAAAACAACGATGGCGATGGAAGCGGGGGGTCATCGGCGACGCCTTTATCCCATTCGCCGTCGGACGAGGGTTCGCACCTGCATATTTCCTCCGAATCTGAGACGGACACGGAAGCTGGCGAAGGAAAAGGAGGGGACCAGTCGGGTGGGCCTAACCCTAATTACTACTATATGAGATCCTCTTCGGCGACTCCCAACGTGGTTTATGGGGATCCGTATGGTGGATTATATGATGGTTACGTTAATGATCCAAATTACTACTATAGCCAGTCGGTGAGCCCTCCTCGGCCGGCTATGCTTTCTACCCCTCCTCCGCCTCCACCGGCCCCGGGTTCCTCTGCCTGGGATTTCTTAGATCCCTTTTCTTCGTATGAGCAGTTTCTACCCCGGTACTTTCCCAGCGAGTATGGAACGGCGTCGGTCGGAAGCAGTTCGAATTCAAGCGAGGTGAGAGCACGGGAAGGCATTCCTGATCTGGAGGAGGAGACTGAGCCGGAAGGGCTTAATAGAGTGAAACAGGGAAAGATTATAGCTGAAGATTTTGAAGCAAAGGGTTCTGGAATTGGTAGCTCCAAAACTGTACAGGTAAAGGAGATAGAGGAATTAGAGGAGAAAGAAAGGAAGGCGGGTTCTGGAAAGAAGGTTGGTAAGGTTAGCCCCACTGAGAAAGGGAGCAATGGAAGTTCTTCCACGAGCTTGGTTAGTTCTGGAGAGAAGGCGAGCAAGTTTGGCCACACTAAGCAAGGGAATAATGAAACTTCTTCCACAAGCTTGGTCGGTAGCAGTGGAGACCAAGAATCAAGTTCGAAGAAGAAAGGGGTAACTTTTGATGAGGGAACTTCTTTGGTGAGTGAAAAAAACGGGACAAGTGATGGAGGCTTATTATCTATGGAAGGCAAAAGGGATGTTGTGGAAGCTTTGGGGGATATTAAAGAAGAGTTCAAGTCTGCTATCAGTGGCAGTGAAGAGGTATCGAAATTGCTAGAGGTTGGAAAAATGCCATACCGGCCAAGAAACAGAGTATTTAAAGGTTGGTATTGTCTTTGTTGTTGTCCTGTTTCTGTTTACTCTTTTAGAATTTGTCTTGCGTTATAATAGTTTTTTTTTTATGATGTCAATTTATATAGCCTTGATTTTAATTGTCTTTTCAGCTTCGTAGCCTTAAGTACGGATTTCTAATTTTCTGAAAGAGATTTTCAATTGGATCAGGTTTTGGACGTACTAGTTCTGATTAGAGAGTTTCGTTTTACTAACCAAAGATTTATTTTAATAATGTTTCATATGTAATATGCTGAAAATGTAAAAGAATCTTGTCCTTCTCTTGTTATTACTATACAAAATCTTAATATAATTTGATTTGCTTTTAATCTCATCGACTGCAGACAACATATGCTATTATTAGGCGGTTCAATAGTTTTTTGCAAATGGATATTAGGACGGAAAATAAGTAGGCAAATATGCTTTGCCGTTGTGAAAAAAGGCATTCAAAATAGAGTTAATACCTTATTTGTGCTGAAAATGAGTATTCATAAGCTTAGCTAAGTTGGATGAGGCTAATAATGATGATGTTGATGCATGCTGAAAGTGGCTCTATCTTAATTGAGTACTTTGAAGGGAAAAATTATTCTGTGCGGAAGCGGAACCCGTCCGAATATCTAAGCTTGCGGCTCGGTATCCCTCGGTACTTACAGAGGGTAGGTACCGCTCAGTATCGAGGCTCAGTATCGCTGACATGACTCATTCTGATTGTTATTCAAATGTAGAGTTGTCTTCGACATCCGCACAAAATAATCTCTCCCTTAAAGGAGGTATTTCTAGTGTGATGTTGTTTGCCCCATAGATTTAGCCAAGAAATGGGTGAGGCTTCCTCAGGAGAGCATGCTTGTGACTAGAAATTGAGATAGAAGGCAAAATGAACTTAACTAATTTCTTAGCTGACCTTTAGCTTAATAAAAAGATGCCCCTTTTATTTTGCTTTTCGATAAAGAGTATGGTAGCTTGAAGTTATGTATGATGGACAATCGGACATGTCCTCTTCCTAAGTCATGGGGAATCATTATATTCTTTGATCAAGGGCGTCAGATAGGACATGCTGCTCCCAAGTTAGTGTTTTTAAATTTAATTGTTCAACTATGTTTTCTTTTTAGAGAAGAGGTTTCATCATCTTTGTTGTTTCCTTCACCTTCTATGGAGAGTTTCACGGACAAGGTCCATGGAAGGTTGCATGTGATTTTCACGCCAATTTATGAAGAATGAACAAATTATAATGCGATTTTCTTCCTTATATCCTCTACCTTAATGGGATTGGCCTAGTATTGACGCCATTAGTTTGCAAGTTTGAAAATATTTGTTGAACTAATGCTTTTTCTCTTGGAAATTGATGCAAATTAAATTCCTGTAAAAAGATCAAATCCTGATTGCATTTTTTTATTAAGGATGATTATAAATGTGACTTGGACAATCTTTTATATGAGAGTTCAATACTGTAAATAATTTGTATGTAGAGTTGGTAAATCTTATAAATACTATTGCAGTGATCTCATCCAGGATTCTGGTTTGTGTTGGTTTCCGTATATCTTCACGCCGTTTTTTCAAACATAGACGTCGTTTGGCAGCAACAACAATGAATAGCAGGTCTATGAACGTGGAATTTGAGAAACACGTCAGTAAGCAGTCTGTCTACCTCTCAACAATCCTGGAGAAGTTGCATTTATGGGAAAAGAAACTTTATGAGGAAGTTAAGGTACAGTCCTTGTATGAGAAAATTATATTATACTTCTATGCATTTTTTTGTTACAACAATCTATTACTCTGCAGCTAGCTATTACATTCCGCCTGATTCTTGCAGTGTACTAAATGGTTCGTTCTGGAGAAATAAAGTTTTTTGTATTGTCAGGGATTCTTTTATACCAAAAATGCATCCAATCGAACAAACCCTTAACAGCTAGATTTTCTCCTCTGTGCTAAGAGCAATGCATTATTCATGGCATTATGGTTTAGAGGACTTTTTAATAATTTTTGTGTTTATAAGTTAATAATTAACGTTGTACTTGTAACAAAGGCCCCTAAAGTATAGTGAACTTCCCTGTATATGCATACCTCGCAATTAACCACACCATCATAAGTTTATCTTCTCAGTTTATTCTCATTATGCAGACAACAAGCATGCAGATAAATTATGTCGTACTCAAAGCAAACACTGCTACATACTGCTCATACTATCATATATACTTGAATCATTTCCTTTATATATTCATGTACTATCATATATTCAAATATAAATAAACAGAGCTAGTAGCTCTATGCAATAAGATTAGAAAAGCGCATAATTCATTCTATTAAATCAAAATTATTAGATAATGATCATTATGCAAATCAATTACTTCCACATGCTATTCTTATTATAGTAATTTAATGACGCTTAAAATATTTGAAGACAGCTTAGCAAAAGCTGTTCCACAATATCCGTGAGGCAATACAAAAATTGTATGATCGCAGAAAGGTTTCATAGTAATGTAAAGGTCTTGATTACTGTTCAGTGAAGTACATGGTATATATAGAGTAAGCTAGTGCATGTGTAAGGCTGGGATAACAACTATTTGTTAAGCTTGAACGGTGGATGATTTGCTCAGTTTGTTACTGTCAGAATATTGAGTAGTGGTATTGGAAGCTTGCGCTTTAGTCCCCCGCAAAGTGACCGGTTTGATTGGACCGTCAGTTTGGAATGAAGCTTGAGGAATTGGTTAGTAGAGAGTGGTTTTGTGAAGATGTCAGCAACTTGATCCATTGTGCTAATTGGGGTGTTAGTAATATGCTTGGCCTGTATATGATCTATGATGAAGTGATGATCTTTCTCTGTGTTTTGTCCTCGTGAAATACTGGGTTGTTGGCAAGGGCTATGGCTGACATGTTGTCGCAGAAAAGGTCGTTGGATAAGGGGTGGAGATGTGAAAATAGGCCAGAAGATGTCGAAGCCATAAGACTTCGGATGTGGTAGATGCAAGCGTTCTATATTCTGCCTCAGTGGATGTACGTGTTATTGTATATTGTTTCTTGACAGACCATGAGATAAGAATGTTACCAAGGAAATGAATAGTGGCCAGATGTAGATCGTCGGGTGGTTGAATTGCTAACCCAGTTGGCATCTGAGAGAGAAGTGAGCTGAAGGGGTCCGTAGGATATGGGTAATAAGCCGAAGCTGCATGTACCTTTGATGTATCATAACAGTCGCTTGAGCTAATGAAAGTAGACTGGCTGCGGATCATGCATATGTTGGTATAGAGGTTAACTGAATATGCTATGTCTTGTATGGTTATTGTGAGTTATTGAAGTTAAAAAAAAAATAAAAAATAAAAATAAAAAAAAAATAAAAAATTGTGAGGTATTGAAGTGATCCGTTGAGTTGGCGATGGATGAGCAGAGTTTGAAGAACAGGATTAGAGAATGGTTGGAGGTTTGGTTTAGTTGGTGGGAGAGGACATGTGGTTGATAAGATGAATGATAGTAAGAGCTGCTGCGGGCCAAAATTGATAGGGAAGGTTAGCCACATGGAGCAAGGTTTGAGTAGTTTCGGTGATATGCCTGTTTTTGCATTCGGTGGTACCGTTTTTCTTTGGGGTATAGGAATAAGAGATTCAATGGTGAATACCATTTGCTTGGAGAAATGATTTTAGTGTAGAATTTAGAAATTCTTTGCTGCCATCTGTCTGTAAGCATTTGATGGTGTGAGATAGTTGTTTTTCAATGAAAGTTATGAAATTAATAAAGAT
Organism: Dendrobium huoshanense; assembly: GCA_016618105.1. Lineage (NCBI taxonomy): Eukaryota > Viridiplantae > Streptophyta > Magnoliopsida > Asparagales > Orchidaceae > Dendrobium > Dendrobium huoshanense. Next base: position 21,942,777 of record CM028346.1, on the reverse strand, counting down.
TTGAGGAACCTCTATTTTATGAAATATTGAAAATAGCCATGTAAAACGAGAGAAATCATCTATAATTGGTAATATCTTTATCCTTGATGAAAAAGAATTGGGGATGGTCCCCATACTTCCAAGTGAAGTAAGGAAAGAGAAGAAGATACAATGTTTTGGGCTGTGGGAATAACTAATTTATGGCTTTTGCAAGCCTTACAATTAGAGCAGAAACTAACATAAGTGGGAATGTCTAAATGCCGATTTTGATGAGAGATAAATGTTGTGACTCGATGATGCGGATGACCAAGTCTATTGTGTCATCTGAGGAAAAGGAGGTGGCCAGTAGTGCTAAGGCTGAAGTTGCTATGTTGGGAAGTTTAATGGTGTAAAGACCATTTCAACATGGACCTTGTAGGATAATTGTCTATGTCTTTAGGTCCTTGATGGAGAAGCCGGAAGGAGAGAAAGAAATAGAGACGTTATTATTGTGAGTGAGATTAGGAACTGATAAGAGGTTATGAGAGGTTGGGAACATGATAGATTTGAGACAGAGATAGCTTATGAGCGGGAGTGGGAAGTATTCTAGCTCTAGCGTGAGCTATGGGTACGTTGTCTCTATTGCCAATAGTAATGTTGCCCGTGTCATGATATGGGATTGGTTGAACTATATTGTCCAGTGAGTAAGGTGTGATGATACTCCAGAATCAATGTACCCGTCGAGCTTGGGGGACGACGTGTCTGCTACTAGCGCCTGGATGAGGTCAGCAGTGGGTTGGGAGTGTAATTAACGTTCAAAGGGTGCCAGCATTGGGGTGCTGAGTGCCCCCTCTTGCTGCATATTTGACAAGTAGTCAGGGAAGAGAGATTCGCGCGGCCGACAGGGGAAGAACTTGGAGAGAGCGACCTCTACCTCGGAACGCATACAGGGCTGTATGTGAATCAGCCAAATGGTGATCTCTGGAGGATTCATCGATTAAGTTAATTTCTTCACTAATGAGTAGAGAGTAGAGGTTATCTAGGCTAATGGGTGTTAGTTTTGTGCGAATAGAAGTCTTGAATGCTTAGTAGGAGAGGGTTAAGCCATTGAGGATGTAGAGTATAATATCTTCTTGATCTACAGTGGAACCGGCAGCTGCTGCAGTGGTAGTGGAAGCTTGCACCTTTAATATTGAAGTATGAGATCTATTGATAAAGTTTTGGCTTCCAATGCTAGTGTTGATAGATAAAACCTCCACCTATCATGTGAATGTAAACTCAGAAACCATACAAACCTAAATCATGAGAAGTGAATTTATCTTCTACCAAATAACCCTCAATTCTCTGCCTCCAAATCAAATATCTTATCCTTTTGACCTCCATCTTTCTCCCTTTCAAAAGTGGCTAGAATAAATCTAGAATTATATAAAGCGGCTACTATAAAATAGTTTAATTTTGGTTGAGCACAACAACAAATTATTTAGGATAAACATGTAAAAAAAAAAGATAAATAAATAAATAATCTCCTAATTATCCAATTAATCCCAGAAACCAGGATTTGACAATCCTCCAAATTTAAAGAAAGTTGTCCCGCAAAAGTTACATCTTCAATCAACACGTGTGATACAAAATCATCTAGTTAATTCAATGTGCATCTCCAATCAACTTATGATCCAGGATATGTCGCTAAATTAATTCTTATCCTTGATCAACTTATAAATACTATAGCATCATTAACTTAATCTGACTTGTATATTGGTAAAAGTGCAAATGAGCAAGGATTGATATAATATCATCTCATCAATTTAATATAAAATCCAGCTCAATAGAGGAAACCATTCTGTTAGATCCTCAATGTAGCCTATATAGCAGTAAACTGGAACATAACATAATAATCAAAATGAACTATCTACACCTCAACCAAAATACTACAAATCCTGGAATCATACCATGTTTTTTTATTTCCCTTGCATCCGTATTAGAGCATAGAGTAGAAGTTGTCGTTCAGTGGCTGTTACTTCCTGCAATCCATTTGAACGACCAAGAAATTTATGAATAAATGCAACATTAGCGGATAAGAAAATATTCCTTGGTCAAAATAGCATGTTTCACAATTCTAATAACCTAGCCTGCCCTGCACGCAATCATTCCTTTGACAGAGTCTTCAATTATAATGCAAGGTTATTTCTATTTGTCACAATCATAGTGCAAGTCAAGTGAGCCAAGTTGTTAGCATATAGCCAGTAAGACTAGAGCATATGAAAATTATTTCCAAATGATGATTAAACTGATATTTTTTTAATTTTTTAATAAAATAATTACTAAATCTTTCGCATTTTTTTTTCATCAATTGTTGTTACTGCAATTAGTGAGGACTGAAAACAAATGTGTGTGGATAACTTGTGGTTGGTACTCATTTCGAAAATACGATCTTTTTTTAACTGAACCATTTGATTAATTTTGTAATTGTATAGACAGGCATTTGGTCTTATTCAGGTATATTCTGATGCAGTTTTTTTTTTCCTACCTATAAAAACTAGTAGTAGACTTCTTAATCTACCTATATATATACACACACACGCACATACCATGTATCAGTTGGATATATAAATTATTTGTTGCATCATCTAATCTTTAATGTTGAAGCATATCATTCATTTGCGTAAACTTTTTAACTGCTAGGAAAAATAGCTGGTAAAAACTAAAAAAATACCGTTTGGATGACTTTCTATTTGAAGTTTTTAAAATTTTGTCCTTAAAAAGTTGCTTTTGAAAAGCATAATACAAAATGTAGATTTTAGCAGCAAAAATAGAAAAGCATAAGCCGCCCAATTCAAAGCGGATTAATCCTGACCCACCCAATGAAGTTGTAATTTATATATTTCGCTGAAGTTGCTGCTAAATCTTTCTTTTCTTCCTTGTGCATTATGATTAATTGGATATAAGTTTGAGAAGTTTCAGTTCGTTATGCATTGCGATTAATTTGATATAACTTAGATAAGTTTTAGTTTCTGAGCAAGTTATTGTGATTTTATTTTGAAACAAAAGTACTTGTTAAATTGATTAGGTGGTTGTCCTAGGCTGAAGAAAGATTGCGTGTCATCTATGAGAAGAAGTTGAGGAAACTAAAATCACTGGATGATAGGGGTGCAGAGCTCCATAAGATTAATGCTACTCAAATCTCAGTAAGATCAGTGCGCACAAAGATAAGCATTGCAATCACTTCTGTTGATGTTATTTCAAAAAGAATGAACAGGATAATGGACGAGGAGTTGCAACCTCAACTTGTGAAATTAATCCAACGGTACAAAACAAAACGATTTCTGAATTTCCTGAATTTATCCTCTATGAAATGTCTTATTTGCTTCATCCATGGAGAAATTACCATGAATAGACTGTCAATCATCTTATTACTACATTTTTTAACATGTTTGATTTCTTTCACTTGTCTTCTTCCGAAGATTTTTAGCCTTCTTTTTGTCTTCATAGTTACATAGTTTACCTTCTCCTTAATCCTTATTGTAGTTGCTATTGTCCCACCTTTTTTTGTCTTTCTCAACAATCTTATCATAGCTCCGGTCACAAAATTATTATATATTTATATATTTAACATCTAGATTTTTATATTTACATAACATCAGTATCTCTACATCACATTCAAAATATCATTAGCATGAACTTGTTTGACTTTTTATGCACAACTTTTTATATAATTTAAACAATAAGATGATATATATATATATATATGTAAATAAAATATTTTTAAGTGTTTGATATGCAATTACATAAGAAATTTATTTTTGTAGATCCCAATATCCATATGATCTATATTCTTCATGATTTTTTTTTTATATTGTTCCAATAGAATGTCGTATGTAACACTGCAAGCTCATGAAATGATTATTTTGTTTGCAGATTAACCCAAATGTGGAAATTGATGCTGGGTTGTCATCAAAAGCAGTTGCGTGCTATAGTAACTAGCAAAAACTATAACATCCGTATCAGAACAGTTCAAGATTCAGTTACAAATCCCACAATAGATCTAGAGCTCATACTCTTGAAATGGCTTGCCACTTTTAATGAATGGATCACCTCACAGAAATCTTTTGTCAACTCTCTAAATGGATGGCTATCAAAATGGCTTTCCAAAAATCGCGAAGAAACCGATGATGGGGTTGCCCCCTTCTCTCCAACCACCATTGGAGCTCCTTCTCTTTTTATCTTAACCAACGACTGGTCTCAAGCTATAAACAGGTTATCCGAAGCCGACGTGAAGTCGGCAATTCAAAGCTTCGCTGCGAATATACACGAACTCAGGGAAACTCAAGATGAGGAGCAGAAGCTAAACCAGAAAGCAGATTCTCTGTCCAAAGAGTATTCTGCAAAACTAAACATTTTGCAAATGGAAAATGGAGACCGAGATTTGTCAACAATCGCAAACATCGAAAATCCAGACGATGATGAACGTTTTACCGCGCTGGATTACATGAAGAAAAGATTGGATGAAGTAAAAGCAAAGCATGTTGAAACATTAAAACAAGTTCAAGAAGTTAGCTCAGCCAGTTTAACAAAAGGTCTAATTCCAATATTTCAGTCATTAAGTAGTTTTACCTCAGAGATTCTACGAGCACACGAAGCTATTCGTATTCCAAATAACGCTGGTGGAAGAATTTCGAGTTCAGAAGGCTGAGTTCTATTTATTACTCGTTTCAGGTGAGGATTGTAAGGTTTTCCTATTGGTGGATGAAGTCTGCGGATCTGTACAGAATTCATTGATTGGTTTATTGGTTGGTATGGTATGGTAGGATCATAATTAAATTTTGGTAGTTTATACAGTAAGAAAAAGAGGATGGGCATTTTTGCAGACAGTTGTAGGATTTTTCGAGTTTTATTAAGGATTTTAGGAAATATTTGTAGCCATGGATATAGGAGCCGAAGAAACAATATCTTTTTTTCTTTTTTCTTTTTTTTGATGTTCCAGGTGTAGTCATAGTTGATATTTAATGTTATTGGTATTTTCCCGTTAAAGTATTTTGTTTATGGAATATACTACTATTAGTTTCAATCTCTTGAGTTGGGTGATCAAACAGAGTGATGTACCTGAGTTAATTTGACTCATGAGTTAGTTCATGCTAACCTCGATAAATGGTGTGTGAGTTAAAGATTGATGAGTTAATTAGTCAAAATTGGGTGAGTCACCGGTCATCTTGTTAGCTTGTAATGATAACTGGTTTTAAAAATATTAATATAAAAGAACGATTTTAATATGTCTATTTATAGGCAAATTATTGCATCCGGTCACCGGACGCGGAGAATAGGTTAGGACATCTAATAAAAATTTACCACGTCACCTGCGCTTTCGACTTGCGCTTTGACCTGTGTTTTACCTGCATTTTACCTGCGTTTTACCTGCGCTTAATTTAAAATAATATTTTATTAATATGCTGACCTATCTCCACGTCCAGTGACCAGATGCAATAATTTGCCCTATTTATAACACTTGAAATATGTCTATATATAAAATATAACACTCACATTAGTATTTTCTAGACCAAAAATATTATAAATTCACAGTAAAAGCATGAAGTTATATAAGTACATGTATGAATGATGTTGCGTAGCTCATTCTAATTTGTTGGTTGAGAATTTTGACTATCAATTAAGAGATTTTGAATTAGAGTCTTGCGTATATGATGTGTGTATGAATTTGACTTCTTCAGCCTGAATGTCAAAAAAAAACATGTATGAATGATGTAGAAAACCCTATTTTAGGGGGCTCAGGCATTCATGAAGATGGCCCGCAATCCGAAAGTATAAACCTATCAAATTATTTAAAAATTCTCTTATTTTTTAAATCAAATGTTTTTTTATCACTTTTATTTTTTATTCTTTTTTATTATTTTGTTATAATATTCATTGAAATCGCAATTATCCTTTATTTTTTATAATAATAAATGAGCAAATTTGTGAATCAATTCGAATTCGTTGTATTAACTTTAAGTTCGAACTTAGGCTTTTTTTAGGATGGCTTATTTACTGCTTCTTAAAGCAGCTTTTTAATTTTTTAACTAAAAAGTTCAATAAAAAGCAATAAAAAAACTCATTCTAAACGAAACCTTAATTAATTAATCATTCTCAAATTCAAATCACTAGTGGCTCAATTAGTTTTGGCACTCCATTGACAATTGATGCATATGCAGGCGTTTGAGTAAAGAAAACTAACACAATCATATATAATATTCCCAATTAAAAGACTTGTGCTAGTTCAGTGTCTTCTTCCATAGATACTTCCATAAATTTTCTACTGAATAAGCGTTGACTTCATTACAGTAAAGGAAAAAAATAAAAAATAAAGGAAGAGGAAAAAAAATGAATAATCTGAGTTTGAACACCACACGCAGCAGACTTCCATTCTTCCTCCAAAATTGTGATTGATTGATTATAAGCTTTCTCCACGTGTTCAGTGTATGTGTGTGATTATCAAACCCCTTCTTTTATGAAGACAATAAAACCAATTCATTGACAAAAAGAATGGATGAAGGAAGGAAAAGGATATTGAACTTAAATGGGAGTTAAATAGTTATTATTTCTATAATTTGATGAATTAAAATAATTAGTGCCAATAATATATTGATCAAATATTAGTTTAAAATATTACTAAACATTGGAATTTTAAAGTTAAATAATTAAAGTTGCATTTTATTTTAATGTCATGAATAAGTAAAAATAGTTTTTTGTACACTCAATATTTGCCCGAGTAAAATCTAGCATTTGAAACAAATTCCCCAAATATCTTAGGATGCTCAAAGAAGATATTCAATGAGTTGCTAAAATGAACTCGCCATTTAGTTGAAGCCATCGAAATAAAGGACATCAATGTAACACCCAGGGACTAATTTTGAAAGAAATGATCATTTATCACCAGAGCTTTTATGAATTCATCAATATAAATCAATCCAACGGAAACAATTAAATATCATATACATCAACACATAAAATCATATCCATCCTTCAAAATTCATATGTAGAAGGTAGGAGATCAATCATTATATTCATTTCAACTTTCTAAGCTTCTAACTATATAAGAATAAAATTAAAGAAAATGTAAAAACTAAATAAAACAAGAATCCCAAATTTGCCTCACTTCCATGGATCCTAACCTCTTCTACTACAAAATGGGCTAATAACTCAATAGATTATCAAAATCTACAACTAAAATTAATGCAATATAATATAAATAGTATGCATGTAATCATTCAATCACTATCACTATGAATATATAGCTGTAAAAGCATGTAACAATTAATAAAACATTAAGTTATATGATCAATAAAATTAGTACAATTGTATATCTTAAGACTAGTGATTAGTAATCTACAACCAAGTGAACCGTGATCAATAAGTTCGGTCAATCATATACCTAGCAATTACATAACAGTTTATATAACATATTATTATATCAGTACAATTGTCATTATCATATGCATGTAGTATAGTATCTATGTTATGTATGTACATCATGTAAATCATGTGATTCATATATATTAAATGCATTTATATCAGTTATATGAGTCGTATCAAATACTTATATCATTTATATCATGTATCTTATGTAAAAAATATAATTCAAGTACTGTAAGCAAGAAAAGGCACCAAGGTTTCAATGCTATTTTTTAGGTCTAATTTTGTGGGCCAATCCTATTAGAATCAATCATATCACAAGTCATTTAGGTCAGGTGATTTTGATATCAAAAGTATTCACTTCATGTCCTTCGATATATTATATTATATCAATTTGTCTCCTTATGTCTCTTTTTCATATACTTTAAAAATATATCATAAATCTTACTTTAAAGGAAAGCCCATCAATCACCCTCCTGTAAAAGATAACAAGTCTCAGTCCAACTTAAATCAATCAATTTTTTTTAGCCAGCCTTTCCTACGTACACATATTTCATAGAATATATAACATAATAAACATGTGATATTATACTCAATATTCAGTTCACTGCATCATATTAATGCATGTAAAATTTGCATATTAACCAAAATGACTATTATTTATAAGAAAGTGTGCTTTTTTTTTTCACATGTACGTACTCAAAATGGCTATATTATAATAAATATGCATGTCATGTACTCATATTAAAAGATTTTTATAATTTTTTTACAAATTTCTAAAGGATATTTCTTCCAAAATATAAAATTACCATGTAAAAATTTAATATGTTCTAGTCAAAATGCTCATATTTATAATATATACCACATACTAAAAGTTATGCGATGAAAGTTTACTAAAATCAAAATATCATAACTTTGTACATTCTAATAAAATTAAAATTCATAAAATATTAAATACATAAAATTATTAAAACCAGATGCAAGGATAATGGTAGTCTACCTAGAGATGAACATTTTTTCAACAGGATCAAGTTACAAAAATTACTTTATGACCTCCAAACTTTATATTTTCTTTTCTCTCTCATCTCTTTTCTTCTCTAATTTATCTTTTAATTCTTTGTTAAATGAAAAAGAAAAGGGAAAATTGCTATGTAGCTTATAGGAATCGGGAGGAGATATTTTATAATAAAATATATTAAGGGTAAAATGGTAATTATTTAAATTATTAAATTTTCACCATAAATTCCAAAAATTATTTTTCTTTCTTCAAATTCAAATCTATAAAAATTTTAAAATATATATAAATAAAATAATTAATCATGCTTAGAAATTTTTGATGTAACAATTTATAAAACAGATATCTAATGGACCCAAAAATTCCACATATACTGATAAATGCCAATAAATGATAATTTACTATATTGCCTCTAAAATTAAGAGAAAAATAATATAATTAAAACAATAATATCAATATTATGGAAAAGATAGTTTGCAATTTTGACTTATAATGACTCTAAAGAAATATTTAACTTGATTTTTTATGGCCTATTATAATCTCCTCAACTTTAGAATAATGTTGCCCTCAACATTTCTCATTACATATCATTGATCACTTGTCATATTTGTCATTTATATCAACCATCAATCATATCTTTTCTCAATCAAATAAAATTATTTGTGTATATCATTCAATATAAATGTCAATCATTTAATCATATGAATGTAAATAAAATAATTTCATTGTATTTCAATCGAAATAATAACATTCGAAAGAGAACTTATACAAATGGACCTCTCTAGAGAATCTCTCACTTCTTGGCGACTTATATTGTATTCTCTCGGCTATATTGGAAGTGGTTTCATCAATGACTGTACGAGTTACCTCTGTCTCTCATTCACCTTTCTTTCATTTGTCCAGCTTATAGAACATTGACTAGATATTCAAGATCCTGCAAGTCTCTGACTATTGCTTATCTAGACTGATCGGATATAGACTCAGACCTCTCCCCCAGTCTATCATCTTGAGTATGTACTAACCACATTGAAAGCATTGTCTAGTGAGTAAATAACACTATCATGTATGTCTCCTCCCACATATGGGACACTCATGTACACTACCAGTTGATACCATAGATCATCTCATAACATTAATAAATATGCTTCTCTTATCACCACTTCTCCTCTAGTTATCTCTTCAGCTACTCACTTTCTACTCATGTCCTACCTTAATTAGGAAATAGCCAAATCATTTTTCACTATTCTCACTCTCTCCACTAACTCCAAAAATTCTTGAATTCTTAATGGAATTAATAGATGCCTCTGCTCATCCTTCAATCTACTCACATTTTTTTTCAGTATTGATAAGTTGGGATACTCATGTCAATAAACTACCTTAATTAGTTCCCCTATTACAATTTCATGAAATTCTCAAATAGCAGAGGTACAAATCATTTTTCACAAATATTCTATGCATCATCTCTTAAAATTTCTCTCTCTCTCCACTAACTCCAAAAAAATTCTTGAATTCTTGGAATGCATACTATCAAATATCTTCTCTATCCTCAATAAGCAATCTTCTACAATTAATAGAATAACAAACACTTCAATGAAACATCTCTAAATATTCATCCTCCTCAGCTAGCATCCTGTTCAATCATATCATATAAACTTATAGCATTCATTGGGGCAACTTCTGTTAACAGTATTGATAAGTTTTCTTTTCTATTGGGAGCTAGCCATGCTTCAGGATAATTCATCAGTGCTACATAAACTCTAGTAGCTTCAGGTATGTCATGTAATGGAGATAGATTTTTGAGATGAATAAGAATTGAGTAGTTTTACTCTTGTTTTGGGTTTCATCACTATCCTATGAAGTTCCGGCGACCGCCACCCGTCTTCGTCGACAATTTCATGAAATTCTCATCCTGCATCAGGTGGTGAAGAGAATATGGCGGAAGAAACCACGTCGGAGGCCGTCAAGAAAACAGGCTGCCGGAGAGACATGAAATTTTTTTTGAGAGAGATTTCTCTCTTACTGTACTTGAATTTAAAGTGGTGGTTTCTTGGTTTCAGTCTTTCAAGAAAAAGGCTTCCGGTGAATAGCAATCGCCGGCTAAGAGCGAGCGAAGGCGGAGCAAGGCTTGTTGAATTGCACCCAAATGCGCGAGAATTCTGAAGCCGGAGGCGCATGCATGAGGAAGATTGCTCGTGTTCACGGCTTTGGCTGTTTATTTCGGGGATTGGAGGAGATCTTGGCCGGAGGCCACGCGGCCTGGTGTCGCGAAATTTCTCTGAGCGAGGGGACCATTACTGGGAGGCGCGGCAGGATCATATCCACCATCTCTAATCTTACGGTGTTCTCTCTTTCATTCTTTTCAATTGGTGGTCTCTCTACTTTGTTCTTGGAAATACTACCAATGGTTATCACATAAAAGCAAACTTTTATATTCTCTGGACAAAAATTGATTGCATACTATCTTTGTATTGGAAGAAATATGAAGCAAAGAGAACCAACTTCTCATATTGTCCACCCAAAGAAAAGCAGAGCATGTTTGTTTCCCGATGGACATTGCAGGGAACATCAAGACTCAGTAAGATCTTCAACAAGAAATTATTCGACTCAAACAATCTTCTACAGCATGTAGCTCTATAGCTCCCTTGAATAACAAACACTACGAACCGACGACGATCAACTTGTGAAACATCTCTAAATATTTATCCTCTTCAATCTATTTTCGATGGAGTTATTGATATTGATCCATATGATGATGATGAGGACAATTAACATGCTCTACGAACAAGACATCAATTGCGTTGATAAAAAAAATCACTGAAGACATCAGTTATGTTATCTTCTCCTCATGAAAGAACCACTGGATTTCACAATCACAAATATTCCAAACTTGAGAGATTGAAGATTTCATCAGGTTATCATAGCCAACCAAAACTCATTGGCCAACCAGGGGCAGTTCCTCTTACTGACGCCGGACACATTAGTTGTGTTCTGTTCATTTGCTTATCTAGCATAGATTTACATTTGTTTTGTTTAGGTTCCTTCTTTTGGCTATAAATATCCATGTAATAGAGATAGATTTTTGAGATGAATAAGAATTGAGTAGTTTTACATTGCACTGAAGGATTTAGATCCCTCTCCTATAGTTCCGGCGACCGCCACCGGATTCTTCCAGCCCCTTCTATCAAATTATAATTTAATCATACATATGCATGGAATGAATTAAATGAAAATAAATTCTAACATTATCCATTTATACCCATATCAATTATTTTTTATAGTTATAATTAAAATTCAATTTTTCTTATAACCTTTTCTTTAATACCAATTATAATACCCTCGGTCTAATTTTAAAAGAATTTTTTATTTAGTAATTAATTAACCAACTAAAACTTCTATAAATTTATTAATATAAATCAATCTAGTGAAAACAATTAAAATCATATACATCAAAATATAAAATTATATTCATCCATCAAAATTTATATATAGAAGCTAGGAGATCAATCATTACATTCATTTTAACTTTCTTAGCTCATGACAATAAAAGAATAAAACTAAAGAAAATGTAGAAATAAAACAAAACATAAATCTTAGATCTGTTTCACTCCCTCGGATCCCAACCCTTTCTTGAAAAATATGTAAAACTATAAAGTGAGCTAACAGCTCAGTAGATTATCATATCCTACAAATAAAATCAATGTTTGACAATAAAAATAGTACGCATGTAATCATTGAATCACTATCAATATAAACATATAACTATAAAAGCATGTAACAATCAATCAAATAATAATAAGTCATATGATTAATAAGTATCTGTATAATTATATATCTTAAGAGCAGTAATTAGTAATTGACAACTAAGTAAGCCATGATCAGTAAGTTCTATTAATCATATACCCAACATTTATTAAATAGTTTATATAATATCTTATTACATCAATACACTTGTCATTATCATATTTTTGTCATATAGTGTCTATCTAGCATGTATATCCACGCTTACAAACTACAAAGTTGAAATTTGACATTAGTTTGCACAGGAGTCATGCATGAAGATATAGTAGCCCGTGCAATCAGTGACAACAGACACATTGCAAGAATAATGGGTCCAAAGTGAATGCAAATATACATCTATGGCGTCATTTGCAAGCAATTATAAGAAGCTTGTCGTGAGTAAATGTGAATTTCTCATGGATAATAACTGAAGATCCAAAACACATATAGATGTTTACACATGGACGATGGCAAATGACAAACAATGGATATTACGACATCCCTGGAGCCAACTGTCACTAAGCATGGAGTAAATACACTGGTCTTCTACAAGCAAAGAGGGATGATACATAGTGAATGCAAGTTCCTACTAGCTACTGCAAGAGACCCGCTATAATTACCAGGTGTCGTATATAGGCAAATACATAAGGGCTACGAAAAATGCAAGCTCCTACGAGCTGTCATAGAAGACTCGTCAAAATTTCCAAGAGTGCCCCCCGCACGTGCACTATAATATGCATACACATAAACACGAAGAAATGCATGTGAAATTATATACATGCATGGGCCCGACGAGTACGTTGTGTTTACGCATGTGACGTCTGAGGATGATGTGCAAGTCAATAAATGAACTTAAATTCAAATCTGATCCTTCTTTATGAATAGATATGAGTCGACACGGCTCGAATTATCAACAAAGGCACGGTCAGGATGTCGACCGAGATATTTATTTAATACATTCATATTAGACCTTCAAGGTTTATAATAAGATAAATTCATTAACAAAATACCCCATAAACACTCACATAGGCCCCATCGAGCATGTTATAGGTATATACTTGACTTCTAAGGGATGTTGCACTGGTCAAATGATAAATTCAAGTCCGAGCTGTATATATTAGTCGATGTGACTCGAACTATCAAACAAATATATGGTCAGAGCATCGATCAAGATATTTGTTTTAATATGTTCATGTTAGGCCTTCAAGGCAATAACAAAAGAAAATACACTAACAAAAATATGCAGCCGACAACGAACCCGATTCTTTATCGGCAAGTTGATAGAGTCAACAATGTTCAATTCACAAATGCAAATGCCCATAATTACTCTGACAATGGCCATGTTAAGCGTAGATCTCAACTGGAAGGGGTAATTCCAAATATTTTAAAACGCCACCCAAATACCAGTGAAATTCAAAAATACAAAAATTTCAAAATTTAAAAGTATTTAAATCAAAATTAACCATCAAATGCTTAAAACAAAACACATCCACTCTCCACAATGATTTGCTTGGGCGGACAAATTCAAATATCACTTCAGTTCACAAAGAGCTAATTTTTTGTTAAGAATATCACTAGAATTCATTATCAAACCATCTCCTCCTAGTAAGGATCTGTCATGTATCCTCTAACCGATAATTTTGCCGCCAAATGGTGCTGCAGGTAAATTATTATGACCAAGCCCACTGAACTGGGTGGTTTGCTGCCAAATGGCATCACTAAATTACAGTTATGGCCAGAGGTCGTATGCTCCCCAATGGCACTAAATCCTTAAGATATGAATCAATAGGATATGATCGATACGGCACAAAGCCTCTATGTTAGCTAATGTGTATTCAAATTTGTCCTCTTAGATAAATATCTTCAATAGGTCTACAAGGTACCATTGGACGATGCAACCCATGACTGCCGACAAGAATCCTTCAGTCAGGTTAGGTCAACAACCTCCTCTGACTAAGTAGACTAGGGACCACGATGGCCTAGGATGACAGAACCATGAGATCTTGATCAGGCTCATCATCCACAAGGTGATGAATTTTCAATTTTAAATATCAATATCTCAAATAACAACTTATGTTGCTACTATATGCTGAAGATGCATATCTCTACGTATCTAATTGACAACTAGCATTAATCGAAAGTTCTCTCTGGCTATCAAGATGTGTAATTAACTATAGGGGCTTGTGCCTATATAAAACCAAAACTCGAATCATAAAGTCCTTGTAGGGTGAAATTTATGGATAGTGTCTTATCTACCAACACAATTTATATTTTGAAAATTTATCCTGAAACTTAATTCATTAAAACTCCCCCAAAACAAGGGAGACTGGGGCGTGAATTTACGGAGCCCACAATCACATGCTTAATGAGGTGCCAAATTGTGCAAATAAACAAGCTTCAAGCAACTTCAATCAGGCAAAAGAACTTTTGCCTAAACATCACAATCTCCATAAATATAATTAGTGCTCATAAATTTCACTTCGGTTGAGAAACCTATAGACGACAAAAATTTATAATGATGTAATCATTGTTATGATGCTGATAACAAACTATATTTGTCAATATTCCTATCATAGAATGTCATAAGGCCTCTCCATACATCATTTCAAGCTTTCAATCCCTCAAAAAACAACAAGCTCTTTTCCCACATATTGTCCTCTATGTGGATCATCCAACATTCTCTAAGTGACGCATCATTAAACACATCATATTTTTCACCAAAAGCAATGCACAAGCATCATCCAGATGATGAAGAAAATCATGACATACATAGTGAGAGAGTACAACAATAGCACAAGTTGTAAAATGATAATATATTCAATTTGCATCAGTGGGGCAAGTTCTACAAATTTTGCATCCAAATCCAGATCTAATAATCCTCAGATCAAAAATAGAGCCATTCAAGTTTTAAAAAATCAATCAATAAAAAGATAGCAACAAAGAACCGGGATTTTATACTAAAAATACAGATATCTAAAGAACTAATAAAACTATATCATGCAGGTTGAGATGTCATCGTGTAAATGGAGAAGGATTATATTTCATCCTGAGCCCAAATAAAGAGCTGTTCTGTTGCAACAGTGGAGTTGAGAGGCTTCAATTCAGTTCAAACTGCATCTACACCACCTATGTTGCAAGAATTGGCTATAACAATTGTTATTGTATAGAGATATTTCTTCTATCTTCTGCTCTGTGGCGAAAAAGCTTTGCTATGGACCGCCTCTCACAATCCTAACGAAATAAGTATTTGGTTATGTCACTAATGGATGAAAATAAATAAATTCTCTATGAAACTAAACGAATTTTTTTCATTCTTCATACCTTGAACATGTTCAGATGGAAGTTTTTGTCAGGATTTTGCCTTCTAAGCTTCAAATAAGTATATGCAAAGCTCAGCTGGTCACGAGGAGTCCAGTGGTCCACTTCATTAAACCAAAGACATGAAAATAAGTTTGACATTGGCGTGTGCGCTCGCACAATGAAGGAGCCCTCCGGCACATCTGTTTACAAGTAATGTAGAATGATTACCAATTGATTTAGTTAAATTCTAACGAAGAAGTTTTGATAAAGCCTCATACAGCTAGGAAGCAATTTGTTGGGATCTGATGGGTCAAATTGTTTCAGGCCATCTGACTGATAGAATTCAAATTGTTGATCAATGACAGTGTGGTTGTACTTGTTTAGTTTCTTGTTCTGGGCAACCTCCTCCCAAACACAGTGCCGGTCATAATGGTTGGAGATGGCATATTCATAACCTCGCCGCCAAAGGAAATATTCTAAGATGAGGTAGGGATCATTTTGTAGACGTAATTTGCTATCAAGCCAGATTGAATATCTGAGGTCAGAGAAGGGGTCCTAAAATTAGAACAAATAATAAACCAAAGAACTTGCACAGTGATGAGTACAAGTGAACTCAAAAGGAAATTGAAAGGATAATAAGCTTCTACATTGCTAGAAATTTTAATAAGAGAGAAAAGTAAAGGCAAGCACACCTAGCAGATGGGAAAAGTCGATGTGTTAAAAACTTGGGAATTTTCCCAACTCTCCTCATATCAGGGTAAGGCAAGTTGTGAACAACCACAATCTTCCACAAACCAATAGAACCTGTACTATCCATCTTCTGGCCTTCTGAAAGCAACGTCTGCAATGTAATTTCATCCACAAACATAATAAAGCAGACATTCTTCCTAGACTGGCGTGAAATCTGCATCAATCACAAAATGGAATTCAGCCATGAAATACATTTGTTTAGTTGTAAGTCCAAATCAAATGAGTGGCATAATGCGCATAGTAAGATAATGCAAAATAATGGAAATTAATCAGCATCCTGATAGATTTTGAATACAATTGTTACATTTACAGAAGACGTTGGACTATATGAAGATGTACGAGTATACAATTTATTTGAGCATAAAACTATTGTCGTTGCCAGGTCCCAAGTCCTGGATAAGAAAAGTGGAGGATTGTGTTAGATAGTCGACAGCCAGCGTAAAATTTATCGAATAATCATGACGTGAATGCCAACCCCGCATAGTGGGACAAAGACTTGTTGTGTTGTTGAACTATACATGGACAAAAGGAAAAACTTTTGAAATGTTCCTTTTGACTTCCACATTGACTATCATAAGGCAGCACTAAATAAACCACTTTTCCAGTCATAATAGCAAACTCAGATAGGTATAGAAACCAGTTTAGCATCAAAATTATCATATTAGTCCCAATACAGGAAAGCAGCTAAACTTCAATTTCACGGTCAGGCTAAGCGGAAGAAAAAAAAACCATGTTTAGCAATCATGTTTCTGTTTTCTGTATTTTGTAAAGAAAAACGGGCACTTGACTGAAACGAAAACATGCTTGGCAACTATGTTTTCATTTTATTTTTTGGTAAAAAAAATCGGTTCTTTCCACAAATTTTGAAAACATCTATAAGAGTGCTTTCATATATTTAATAAACATTCCGAGGTGATTGCTTTGATTGATTTTACAAAGCTAATTAGAGATTAGTTATATCAATTAGATATTAATCAGATTAAATAGTGATAAATATATGTTTTAAACTTTTAATAAGTATAATTGAAGTTTTATAAATGTTTCATTATTTCATAATTAAATATGGGATAATTCATAAAATTTATGATTAATGAATATAATTCAAATAA
The DNA here is from genome assembly GCA_016618105.1 of Dendrobium huoshanense. NCBI lineage: Eukaryota > Viridiplantae > Streptophyta > Magnoliopsida > Asparagales > Orchidaceae > Dendrobium > Dendrobium huoshanense. The sequence continues at coordinate 21,925,467 of CM028346.1, read as the reverse complement.
ATATTTATTTAAGTTAATTATTCTTAATTATTTTTTATGCTTAGTTAGGATTAATTAAAATCACTAAAATTTAAAATATTATTTAGATTGTATGTTGAATTGTTGATTCATTAAATATATATTAATTACTTATAATATTAACTAACCTATGCTAATAATTAATTAGTGATGATGACAATAATTTACATTAATAATTTTTAATAAGGATAATTCTTATTTCCATACGATTATTTATGGATAAAATGCTAAATTATTCTAATTAAATATTGTATTCATTCATTTTTATTTTTTATTCATCAACAACAACAACAACATCAAATATTTATCCCGCTACGTGGGGTCGGCTACATGAACCCTTTTATTTTTTATTCCTCAACCAATTTCCTATTTTCAGAAAAAAAAAAAAAAGAAAACATCCAAATATTTTTTATTTTAATTAAAACAAAAAAATGAAAATAAAACAGATTAATGCATGGCCGGAATTTCTGGAATGCACCTATGCAAAATGGCATGGAAGGCTCATAGTACGCGGATTGACAACTAAGTTAACTATGCCTTCCCCACAAACAACACCCCCAACAGAAAGAAAAAACCACTTGCAAGGCAAATGAGATTTCAATAAAGCAAAATCCACCAGGATTTTTATTTTGAACTATCACGCTTGTCCAATATATAGCTGTCTTCTGAATATTTCTTCCCATCACCGTACAGAGCCCACACGGACTAAGTGTAACAAATGATCCTTGCACTTGCATTAATTAAGTTCATAAAGTTAATAGTGTTGTTGGAACATCGTGATTGAACATCCCAAAGTTTCATACATTTTGCTCATCTTCGAATAGTATATGACAATTACTTCTTCCAATGAGTTAATTACTAGATTAAAATTGCTTGGAATAATGGATTTGTATGCAGCACATCCATATCTTGCTGTGACAATAGATATCCCAAATAGTTTCAATAAGCACTTGATAATTTCAAGGTTATCATTGATTTGATTGTTTGAGGGCCAAATACTGTTATGAACATTCATATATGGCTGTATAGTCTTATAATGCTCTTCTTAAGATAAGTACAAAGCTTTTCACATCTTATGATCTCTTAGCCAACTATGTGGAGCACGGTAATATATCCACATGGGGAGCTCATTTTATGAGACACCTGTATAGTTTATTTGCAGTCCATAATTAATTCTACATTTCTTAACGATTTATAAGGCAATAGCTTACATAATTTCATCCGACCATTAACTTCAATTGTGAAAAAAGTCCATTGTGTTATCTGTCTTGACTTCTGCACAATATTGGTGTCAATAAATTTTCATTTAGTCCGACTTTCATCTGCCAAATCCACCCTCAATTCTATCCTTCAATCTAAATGTATAAACCATCCATGCCTGTTTTTAATTGCTTCATTTCAAAATAGGCAATAGATGACACACATGTTATCTAGATAATATTTTATCCTTCCTAATCTTACCATAATCTTAGTATTCTCATTTTTAGTCAAATTCAACATAGTTATCAGCAACTTTTTAATTGCCAAACATTTGAATCGATGCAACATAATGATAGGTACCACTTGAGTATTTCAAGTGATTCCTATCGGATCTAAGCCAAATCGCAACTAATCCGCTGTTTTCAATGAGAAGACAGCCACCAAACACGAAAACAGTAGAGAAATCTGAGAGAAAACGTAGAAAAAATAGGAAAAACAATGGCAAACGATTGGATTTCACTTGTCGATGCAAAAGAGAAGAAAGATACAAGTTTCCTTCAATTCGAGAGGAAGGAATAACTCTCCAAATCTCTAGCCGTTGCCTAGAGCCCAAAAGAAAAACTTAGATCTCACAAATCACTTTCAAAATCAACATAACCCTAATTTCCCCCTCATCTCCCTAATTAAACATGAAAGGACCATTACAAAAGACCTAATTACCCTCTTCTAATTCAAATTTTCCCTCCCAAAAGACTCCACGTGGCCTCCCTGGAAGTTCCGCCCCCTCCCTGTTCGCGTGGCCTCCGTCGGGTGAAGAACTGGACCGGTCCATGTTGGACCGGTCCAGCCGGCTCAAGTGCCGGCCTAACATTACCCTCCTCCCAAAGTACCACCTTGTCCTCAAGGTGGAAAGCAGGAAACTGCTCTGCAATCCTCTCCTGTGGCTCCCAGGTGGCCTCATAGTCAGGGAGGCCGCTCCACCTAATCTTTACCTCCTTTTCCCCCTTCTCATTGGTGCGCACTCCTTCTACCGCTAGAGGCTCCAATGTCACTTCCATGTCTTCCCTCAGTGTGCTGGGCAGCTCTGGGCTCACAGCATGCTCCCCTATCACTTTCCTCAATTGTGAGACATGAAAAACGGGGTGTATTCTGGCTGTTGGAGGAAGCCTCAATCTGTAGGCCACCTCTCCAATTTTCTCCTCCACTTCAAAAGGGCCAAAATATCTTGCTGCCAGCTTCTCATTTCTCCTTTGGGCCATAGTTCTCTGTCGGTATGGTCGGAGCTTCAAGTAGACCTTGTCCCCAACTGCAAACTGAATATCTCTCCTTTTGCTGTCCGCCTGCTTCTTCATCAGTTGCTGGGCTCTAAGTAAATGCCTCTTGAGCTCTTCCAACACCCGATCTCTTTCCTTCAAATGCTGATCTACTGCAGATACTGGAGTAGTACTATGGCTGTAGTGTACCAAATGTGGGGGGTCCCTCCCATATAACACCTTAAAAGGTGTCATCTTAGTCGCCGAGTGGAAGGAGGTATTGTACCAATATTCTGCCCAGGCTAACCATTTGGCCCACTGCTTTGGTGTTTCAGACACAAAACACCTCAAGTATGTCTCTAAGCTCCTATTCACCACCTCTGTTTGACCATCAGTCTGTGGATGGTAGGCTGTGCTTCTCTTCAATACTGTTCCCTGCATCCTGAATAGCTCCCTCCAAAAATGGCTCAGGAATACCTTGTCCCTATCCGACACAATAGACTCTGGTACTCCATGCAGGCGGACTATCTCTCTCACAAATGCTGCTGCTACAGACACCGCTGTGTACGGGTGTCTTAAGGGAATGAAATGAGCATATTTGCTTAGCCTGTCGACCACTACAAGTATGACTGTGTAGCCTTCTGATTTTGGGAGCCCATCAATGAAATCCATAGTAATCTCCTCCCAAACTTTCCCTGGTAGGGCCAGAGGCTGCAGTAATCCCCCTGGCGCCATTGTCATGTACTTGCTCCGCTGGCAGGTATCACACTTAGCCACCATCTCCTCTATGTCTTTCCTCATCCCCCTCCAGTACAATTCAGCAGCTATCCGGCTATAAGTTTTCTGCACCCCTGAATGCCCTCCTATGGCACTCTCATGAAACTCCTGTAACAGTTGGGGAATATGGATGGAAGACCTAGGAATCACACTCCTTCCCTGATAGAACAGTCTTTCTCCCACAACTGAATAGCCCGGGTGGCTGTTCTCATCTGATAACACCTCTTCTTTGATTTTCCTCAACTCCTCATCCTGAATGCTCTCCTCTTTGATGGCTCCCCAATCTATCAATACTGGCACTGATACAGCGATCCCCTGGAGCTCCCCCATACAGCGTGATAAGGCATCCGCTGCCTTATTCTCTAGCCCTGGTCGGTAGTGGATCTCGAAATCATATCCCAACAGCTTGGACAACCACCTCTGGTGCTCCTCTGTGACCATCCTCTGCTCTAACAAGTACTTCAGGCTCCTCTGATCAGTTCTGACAATAAAGTGTCTGCCCAATAAGTAAGGTCTCCACTTCTGGATGGCCAGTACAATCGCCATTAGCTCTCTCTCGTAGACTGACTTCAGCCTAGCCCGGGATGACAGGACTTGACTGAAGTAAGCTATGGGTCTGTGCCTCTGCATCAACACTGCTCCCAATCCATAGCCTGAAGCATCTGTCTCCACCACAAACACCTGACTGAAGTCTGGCAGAGCAAGCACTGGCACCGTCGTCATGGCCTTCTTCAGCTTCTCAAAGGCCTCTGAAGCTGCTTCTCCCCATAAAAACCCGTCCTTCTTCAACTGCTCTGTCAAAGGCCATGCTATGGTGCTGTATCCTCTCACGAACCTTCTGTAATAGCCTGTCAGTCCCAAAAACCCTCTGAGTCCCTTCAAGGTCTTGGGTTGAGGCCAAGCCAGCATTGCCTCTATCTTGGATTGATCTGCAGCCACTCCCTCCTGGGATATCACGTGCCCCAGGTACTCCACCCTTGCCTGAGCGAAGTCACACTTCTTGAAGTTGGCCTTCAACTGATGCTCCTTCAGTACACCCAACACCACTCTCAGGTGCTCTAGGTGTTCCTCCTCAGTCCTGCTATAAATTAGGATGTCATCAAAAAAGACCAACACAAACCTGCGGAGGTGTGGCTTGAAGATCCGGTTCATCAAAGCTTGGAATGTTGCCGGAGCGTTGGTGAGGCCAAAAGGCATCACTAGAAACTCGTAGTGACCCTCATGAGTCCTGAAAGCCGTTTTCTGCACATCTTCCTTCCTCATCCTGATCTGGTGATAGCCTGACTTCAGATCGACCTTGGTGAACAAAGCGGCTCCATGTAGCTCATCCATCAACTCATCAATCACCGGGATAGGAAACTTATCAGGCACAGTTTCCTTGTTGAGAGCTCTATAATCTACACAGAACCTCCAACTCCCGTCCTTCTTCTTCACAAACAGAACTGGACTAGAGAAAGGACTCACACTGGGCTGAATGATCCCTCCTTCTAGCATTTCTCCCACCAACCTTTCAATCTCATCTTTCTGCACCTGAGGATATCTGTAAGGTCTCACACTGATAGGAGATACTCCTTCTTTCAGGATAATCTGGTGCTCCTGCTCTCTGTCAGGTGGTAGTCCAACTGGAGGTTGGAACACATCCACAAATTCCTACAGCAGGGGTTGAACCAAAGCGGGGATGGGTCTACCCTCCCCCTCCTCCTGCTCCTCCAAGCTCTGCAATTCCACCAGGAATCCTCCTCCTTCCTCCTGTATGATTTTCACCATGGATCGGAGTGACACTCCAGCTCTGGACAATCCTGGTTCTCCTCTCAGCTTCACCTGCTTCCCTTCTACTCTCAGCTCCATCACCATGGTCCCCCAATTCACCTTGGTTTCACCCAAGGTCTGTAGCCACTTCATACCCAAAATGACATCTGTGCTACCCAACTTCAGGGATAGAAAATCCTCTACCACCCTGATCTCCTGTAGCCTCATCTCCACCCCTTTGCAGATCCCGGTGCTGGACTCAATCTTCCCCGTCCCCATCATCACCCCATAGCTGCCTGTCTCAGTAGGCTCCATCCCTAGCTCCTCCGCCACCTTGGTGGATATGAAATTGTGGGTTGCCCCACTGTCAATCAGAACCACAACTTCTCTCCCCCGAATCTCCCCCTTCACCTTCATCGTATGGCTAGGAGTGAATCCCATCACAGAATTGAGGGAGACCTCGGCTACCTCCAACTGTGGATCAATCTGCTCCTCATCAGAATCATCACCCTCTTCAGGCGCCTCGTCTATATAGACGGTGAGAGCCCGAAGAGCGCGATCTTTGCATCTGTGCCCTGGAACAAACTTCTCCTCACATCTGAAGCAAAGGCCCTTGGCTCTCTTCTCCTGCATCTCCTCCTCAGTCAATTTCTTGAAGCTCCCTGCAGTTCTAGTCACCCCGCTCTTCTCCTTTCCACTCTCTCTAGGGACACTAGGGCTTGGCCCTTTTGGAGCCAAGTACGTGGTAGTTGTCCTGGTGGGACCTCCTGAGTGGTTGTTCCTCCAACTTCGAGCGTTGGTCTTCTGGTTCTCCACCAGCTGAGCCAACTTCATTGCCTCCCTCAGGTCTCTCGGTCTCATGACCTTCACAGCATCTCTAATTTCTGGCTTGAGCCCCTTCATGAAATTTCCCCCCAACGTGCTGTTCGATAAGCCCTCCATGTCTCCCACTAGACTTTCAAATTTCTTTCTGTATTCCTCCACTGTTCCCTCCTGAGTGAGGGCATAGAACTGCTCGGAGATCTCCCATGGGCTGCCCCCCCCTGAATCTCTCTCTGATGGCCTCCTTGAAATCCCTCCAAGTTCTCACCGGATCCCACTTATCCATGTATTTGAACCAGACGAAAGCCGCCCCTTCCAAGCACATGCTAGCAGCCATCAATCTCTCCTCCTCCATAAGGCCATTTACTGCAAAATACCTTTCCACCTTGTGGATCCATTCATCCACGTTTCCCTCTTCGAAGACAGGCATTTTCAGCTTTCTGGCTCTAGTGTCCATTCCATATGCTCTGTTCCCCCCATGGCCTCCTCTATCCCAGGCAATGGGGTCTTCCCAAGTTCCTCTTTCTCCATATCGGGGCACATCCTCCCTCCTCGGCCGTCGATAGCCATCTTCCCCTCGCGCTCCGCCATGGTGGTTATGAATCCCCCATGGCCGGTCCACTGGGTCGGGCCTCTGACGACGCCAATCATCCTCTCTTTCTTCCCTGAAGTCTCTCCTTCTTTCCTGCTCTTCCCTCCTGATGGACTCCCGATGTAGCATTCTTCCGTTGCTACCAAGCAGTTCCACCTCCTCTTCCCCTTCCGGATTAGCCTTCTCTTTACCCTTGCTCCCACTACCTTCTCCTCTTTCCTCCGTTGGCATAGCTCTTGCTTGCCCTTCCAACAACTTTTTCATCATCTCCTCCAATGCCATGAATTTTCCTTCCATATTCTCACTCAACGTCGCCATCTTCTCCTCCAGATCCGCCTTAAATTGACCCACTTCGGTCTCCAAGACTTCTACACGTTTAGATGCCATGGGAACCCAAAAATGGTCTCCGGATCCCTTCCAAAAATCAAAAATCTGCAGCGACAAAGTGAAAAACAGCCCCCCACCGGCCGGATTTTGGCTCTGATACCAATTTGATAGGTACCACTTGAGTATTTCAAGTGATTCCTATCGGATCTAAGCCAAATCGCAACTAATCCGCTGTTTTCAATGAGAAGACAGCCACCAAACACGAAAACAGTAGAGAAATCTGAGAGAAAACGTAGAAAAAATAGGAAAAACAATGGCAAACGATTGGATTTCACTTGTCGATGCAAAAGAGAAGAAAGATACAAGTTTCCTTCAATTCGAGAGGAAGGAATAACTCTCCAAATCTCTAGCCGTTGCCTAGAGCCCAAAAGAAAAACTTAGATCTCACAAATCACTTTCAAAATCAACATAACCCTAATTTCCCCCTCATCTCCCTAATTAAACATGAAAGGACCATTACAAAAGACCTAATTACCCTCTTCTAATTCAAATTTTCCCTCCCAAAAGACTCCACGTGGCCTCCCTGGAAGTTCCGCCCCCTCCCTGTTCGCGTGGCCTCCGTCGGGTGAAGAACTGGACCGGTCCAGGTTGGACCGGTCCAGCCGGCTCAAGTGCCGGCCTAACACATAACTAGCCTAATTGAAGTTTATTACAGTTTACCTTAGTCTTTATCTTACAATACTTTTGAAACACTTCTTGTTTTTAACTACCATGTACACCCATAGTCATACAAGTCAGGTTCATTGAGTCATCTCAACTAGGTTCAACAAATAGTCAACCAAACCATCAAGACGCCTCATAAGTTGGACCTTGAACTCTCCCTAATAGCACTATCAACCTTTGAAATCTGCTAAATAATATTAGATCTACTAAATTACCAAGCTTATCGGGAATTCACCAAACTATGAAAGAAGTTTCCATAAGATCAATTTGAAGCTCGTCTATAGTTATCTATTAAATTAAACAACTACAAGCAAGTTAAACCTATTAATTTTTGTAGAAAGCATTTGTGAAGCCTTATTGTGTGATTTCATGTAGCGTTGAACCTCAATCCAAGCCTATAAATAAAAGTTCAGAAGATGAGAATCAGACATTTTAACACAACTTGGTTGACTTAAGACAACAAATTGTACTTTCTGATAGCAATTTAGTAAAATCATTTATAGTTACAAATCTTATTCATAGGAGGAGCCATCCCATAAGAATTTATAATGAAAGTCTTAATCATAAAAGGAAGTGTGCTTAACAAACATTGCAACTCATTTACATGTTTTAGTCAAAGCGAATGCTAAGATATTCATTTTATTTTTTCCTTAAAAATTAAAATATAATTTTGATGGAATGAACATGAATCAAACGTATCATAGAAATTTGATCGTCGAACATCTTGATCATTGTTGTCTCACATATTGGAAGATGTTGAGGTATTGTAGTGATGCTTGTAGGTGTTAATGAAACCGCCACAATAGGGTTAGTAGGTGCAGATACAAGATCCCCTAAATCCAAAGAATAATCTAAATTGGTTCCAAATTTTGATTGCAAAACTAATCTAGTAAAGGAGAAGCCTCTAGAATGGTATTGGGTCGGGCCTGATTGCTTGATTGTATCTATTACCATATGCAGCTAGAAACCACTGATGTAGTAGGACCACCAATAGAAAAATCTAGTGTAGTTTGCTTCTAAAAAAAATATAATATTAATAAGAAGAGGGTCAATGAGCCAAACAGAATGGTCACGAGTTGAATGCAAATAAACCATAAATTTGTTGATAATCTCTAGATTATGTAGCCCATCGAAAATATGCTAACAGTAAAGAAACATACCAAGTTCTAATATCTCTTCTTCAGTGAGGATAAGAGAAGATTTATCCTAATATGTGGATGGATGCTTATAAGGAGGTGATACTGAATCTTGATGAAAAAATAATAATAATAATTAGTTGTTTCATGATGAGGAATGAAATATTTGATCATTTTTCCCATCAATAACATTACCAAATCAGCGAGGAGGATCGATGGCTGAGGCACTAGTTCCAAAGGTGAGGAAGTAGGAATAGAAGCCCTAAGAAGCAAGGCGCCATTGGGATTGTAAATGGCAACCTAGTTAGGATTTCATCCTAAACCCTGAGTGTAACCAATATAAGATAAGGTGGGATCCAATGAAAAATCACTGGAAAAGCAAGGGGAGGATCCAAATCGAAAGGAAAAATAATAGGTGGCGGCAACTTGAGCAAAAGGAATTGAATAAATGAGAAAGCGAGAGGAAGAGTAGTGTCACGACCTGGCCCGAAAGTTTGAATTTAGGAGTCAGGAACAAACAGTCGGACTGTTATTTAAAATTTTCTTTTACTAAAATTTCTAACAACTATCTCCAGAATACTAAAAGAGCCACCTAACTTCAAAGGTATTTTAAAGCAAAACATTATAACTATTTCAAATTAATACCTTTCTCTCATAGAATATCGCCTACAATACATATTCTTTCTTCCACTCATTTAAATTATTTAAACAATACCTGCGTATATTTATAAATATGGAGTGAGTCATAACTCAGTGAGTACATCATACTTCTAAATTACAATAATACAAATATTTTGAATAATATGCATGTTCATTACAAAGTAATAAAATAATTTCATTTAAAATTCATTTTGAAAATGACCATCAATATTATGCATATCCATACATGGCAAATATATCATATTTTTTGTCATTTCCATAAATAATACAACTGTCATAGGAGATATTGTATAAAATAGTGTCAATGAATAAACTTCCTTTTTTTAAAAGCATTTTTCCAAAACCTTTTTTGTTACACACACATGGGTACATTAGACCCCTAGCCAGTATCATAAAGGGATGTACTCCATCATTCAATCATGCATAGGCAAGCAACAACAACAACATCAAGCATTTGTCCCACTACATGGGGTCGGCTACATGAATCCTTTTTCGCCATTGTGTCCGATTAAAAGTTAAATTCTCATTTAAATCTAATAAAGAAAGATCATTTCTAATATTTTCTAACAAAGTCTTTTTAGGTCCACTTCTACCTTTCTGAACATAAGTCAAATCTAATACCTCAACTTTCCTAACCGGGTCATCGAAAGGCCTCCGTTTAATGTGACCAAACCATTTAAGGCGACTCTCTCTAATCTTATCTTCCACTGGAGCAACTCCAACCTTTTCACGTATATGCTCATTTCGTATCCTATCTCTAAGGGTCAAGCCACTCATCCACCTAAGCATCATCATCTCTGCAACACTTAACTTAGTATTATGCTTGTCTTTTAATGGCCAACATTCAGCACCATAAAGCATTGCAGGTCTAACCACCATCTTATAGAATTTTCCTTAAGTTTGAGGGGACTTTTCTATCGCACAATAAGCCCGATGCATTCCTCCACTTCAACCATCCAACTTGAATTCTGCTGATAATATCCTCATCAATTTCACCATCACTCTGAACAATAGATCCAAGATATCTAAAACATGTACTCTTATTAATGACTTGATCGCCCAAAGTCACAATCCCCTCTGTGGGCTCCGAAAATTCGGCCCCGGCCTCCGTTCGCTTTTCTTTTTATTCGGCGAGAGTTTTAATGAACTAAGTTCCGGGGTAAATTTTGGTAGGCATATGGGTTTGTAGATGAGACACTACCTAGAGATTTCGCCCACATTTTGTGAGGACTTTATGATCTAAGTTCTAGTTTCCTATAGGCGCAAGCCCCTATAGTTAATTACCCCTCCCGATAACAAGAGAGAACTTTCGATTAAGGCTAGTCATCGATCAGATACGTAGAGATATGTGTTATTTGGCATATAGTAGCAGCAATGGAATTGAGATTTGGAATGTTTTGAAGAATTTGAAAATTTGATATTTAAAATAGAAATTGCACCATCTTTCACTTAAAGCGGATGGTGGGGGAATGGATGATAGACCCGATCAAGATCCCATGGTTCCGTCGTCCCGGGCCATCGTGGTCCATGGTCTACTTAGTCAGAGGAGGTAGTCGACCCAACCTGACAGAAGGATCCTTGTCGGCAGCCATGGGTTGCTTCGTCCAAGGGGACCTTGTAGACCTGGGTTGGATGTTAGTCTAAGGGGACAAATTTGAATCCACCTTAGCTAACAGAGGGCTTTGTGCCTATCGATTATATCCTATTGATTCATATCTCAAAGATTTGATGCCAATAAGGAACATATTGGCTCTGGCCATAATCGATATTTTGTGGTGCCATTTGGCGGCAAAACCACTCGGTTCAGAGGGCTCCGAGTCATAACCGTTTATCCTGCGATGCCATTTGACGGCAGACCGCCGGTTAGAGGACACGTACCACGTCCTTATTGGCAGGAAGGTTGTTTGAGAATAGATTCTAGTGATATTTTCGACTAAGCATTTTGCTCTTTGTGATCTGAAGTAAATTTTGATATGTCCACTCCGGCAAACTGTTGCGGATCGTGGATAGATTTTGCTTTGAGTGATTGATGGTTTGATTTCAATTTTAAATATCTTGGAATTTTGGATTTTGGATTTTTCGTGGAGCTTGGATGGCATTTAAAAATATTTGTGGATCCCTCCGGTTGAGATTAGCGTTCAATACGGCCATCATTAGGGTGTTTGGGGTTATTTTCATTTGTTGATTGAACCTTGTCAACTCAGACAAGCTATTGACTGAGGATCGGGTTTCATAGGCTACATGCATTTGTTTATGAATTTTCTTTGTTGAAAGCCTTGAAGGCTGAATATGAATGTATAAAATAAATATTCTGGTCAACTTCGTGACCGCATATTTATCCGATATCTCGAACCCTGTCTACTCCTATTTATCTACTTAGGAGGATCGGGTTTCATAGGCTTCATGCCTTTTGTTTAGTGAATTTTTTTGATTGTAGGCCTTGAAGGCCTAATATGAATGTATTGAAATAAATACATCGGTTCCTACAACCATGTGTTTGTTTGAAGGTTCGAACCCTGTCGACTTCTATTGATCCGTATAGAAGGATCAGGTTCGAACTAGAATTCACTTATCGACCTGCGCAGGATCCCCAGGCGTCACGTGTGTACCAATAACACGCTCGCCAGGCCCATACGGGTATTTGGGAATTTCATTGATTTGACATACCCTTTGTGTACCTATGTGTATACAAGCTACGGTGCACGTGCAAGGGTATTTTAAAAGTATTTGTAGACGTCTTCTGTCCACTTGGAATGATGTTGCGGATCCGGTGGCGTGGCGTTGTAGGTTGTAGACGCCTTCTGTCTGCTTGTATCAGTGTTGCAGATCCGGTGGCGTTGATCTGATGACATGAGGCATCTTTTCATTTTGTTGTTGACTCCCCCTTTTCTCATTCACAGGGGGCGGGACTTTCTGGACTTTGGAGTCAATGACCGTTGATTCGGAAAGAACTCTTTTTAGGCTCTTCAGTGTAGTGGACTTGCTATTTCCGGTGTTTGTGGGCATCAGAATTATTTGCTTCTCAAGTATAGAACTAAGAAGAGACTTTGGAACACCAGGAAGTTTGATTTTAATTTGTTCAAACACTTCCTCTCTTCTGCCAGGGGGTGTCTTTTTTTGTACATCGGGTTGCCTTTATACCCGGTATACTGACAGCACTTTGATCACCACTGTCGTAGGTGATGCTTGTACTTGTGCCCACAGTGGTTCGTTGTACCTACAACATATCCACTATTGTTATCCACAAGTGTTCGTTTGTCGGGAGTCGTTATATCCATTACGACCTCCTGGAAGTGTTCGTAGAAGAGTCATTTACATCAGTATCATATCCACCTTTTACCTATCTCAGGTGGTCTGATGTCTGGATTTGTTTATAGAGAACGGGTCTTTGACTATCTAGTAGTAGTGTTGCCTTCTCAATCAACAGGCATAGTTCGTGAGCAAGTTGTATTTACAACATCGTTGTCCGCTACAAATTATTGTTTACATGCATCTGATATTTCTCCTTTGATATTTCTTCTTCGAGCTTGATTGTTGTTGATGATAAGGATGCCACCACATTCCTTTATGCCTACTCATTTTGTAGATCATCAATGATATCCGACACTTTACTAGTGTTGCTTGCAAGTCACCGTTTACATCTTGACATTCATCTATCTAATGTCAAGTTCACATTTAAGTTCTTGAGTTCAGGTTCAAGTATTCATTAATTATTTGAATTCTAAAATATGCCCTCTGCAGTCCAACTCAAGCTTTTGTTATGAGTTCAAAATGACTGAATCGTGTTCAAATACATGTTCAGGGTCTTCTGAAGTCCTTGCAAGTTCAATCATGTGCTCAAATGATTTGAATTTGAGTTCAATTTTGATTTTATTTTATTTGAGTTTGACCTTTAGAAATCATTTAAATTTTGTTCAGGTTTAGGTCCACAAGTTCACTATTCTTCGTACAAGTCCTCTGCTCATTTAGTTCAATTTATGTGTATTTTTGTTCAAGTACAGGTCCTCTGCATTGTTGCCCAAATGAGGTATTCTTATTGTTCAAGTCTTGTGTACTTCAGTGAAAATTTCGGCAACACCCCGGCATATCCCCCGTTTGGGGAAAAATAGGGGAGCTGGGCCTTCCCACCACGCTACTCGAGCGTGTATGGTAAGTGTCCTTAGACACCGCGGCCGTACAAATTTTCATCCCACCACGCTACAAGAGCGTGTATGGGGCCTTCAGCAGTACCCGTACAGCATAACACCAGTAGCTCTCCCCACCACGCTACAAGAGCGCGTATAGGGCTCACCCACCTCACAGTATGCTTCGCACCGAGCTCCCTCCTACCGTGCTACAAGAGCGCGTATAGGTGGTTCCCCGGTCCGCTGCAAACATCGAGAATGGGATTTTGGAACAACATACCTTTGCGTAGCAGTCATCGGCGGTGTCGGTGTCGAGGTCGAGGACCGTCCCCACCACGCTACAAGAGCGTGTATAGGGCTTACCCGCCTCGTCACACTCATCGCACCGGATTTCCCCCCACCGTGCTACAAGAGCGCGTATAGGGGGTCCACCGGCGCGTCGAGGATGGGGTTTAAGTTAGAAATTCATACCTTGAAGTCCGGCGGTGGCTCGTGGACCGAGGATCGGGGTAGGAGGGTCGTTCTTTTAATTAATTATAATTAATATTAATTAATTATAATTAATCAACAAATTATTTTTAATTAATTATATATAATTTTAGTTTCACGGACTAGCTTCTTTGCCCACATTCGTTATTAATGTGGGAACCCTTGCCTATTTAACACTGCACCCGGGCGCCGGTGCAGCGGCCCTTGCACACTTGTCACTGTATTTAGAACATACATCGCGTTGCTTTCAGTGGACGCCCTTGCATTAACACAATTTTTTAAAGCATTCATGTCATGATTATTTGACAAATTTTACGCTGGTTATCGATTACCTAATGTAACCCTCCATTTTTCTCATCCAGAACTTGGGACCTGGCAACGTCAGTGTTATGCATAAGCAAGCATTTTTATTAAATAACTTTATTTGCATTATCTATCTCATTTCATATCATTAGGCATAATAAGCAATATATGACTTAAATGATTGAATATGAGAAGTTGATATCATCAAATTCAATATGACCAATTACATTTCACAAAAATAACACAAAAGTGATTTATAATAACATCAAGTAGTTAAATGCACCTAGAAAAAAAATTAATCTCATAAACTCATAAATCTAATAACTAAAATCTTATTTTTATACAATATAAATCTCTCTCTGAGTAGCTATTGAATATACATAAATAGCTCTTGTATTTATTTTATTTCTAAAAAAATAATTAATGAATAAAATAATAATTTAATTAATACTATTTTGAAAAATAAAATTTTTATATTATTATAGTTTATATAATTTAATGATATCTCGTTTAAATTAACTTATTATTTTTAATTAGCTTCTTAAACATGCTCTTATTTTCTATAAATAGGTAATTGAATTTATTTTATTATTTACAATTGTTACGGGTTGGAATATTCGTGACAGTAGAGAGAAAAGGAGTTTAAGGTCTTAGCTTTGAACGAAGATCCAGCACACAGAAAAAAAAAAAAAGGCGTGCAGTAATATAAGGAGACACAACAGAATATTTATGTGAAAAAGCTGAAAATGTGAAAAAGGACTATGTCTTACCTAGCTGAAATGAATCCAATAGTGTTTGTAGTTGATTATAAATGACGCCCTTCCATGAGGGAAGGTCTTAACTCAATATAGAAAATAAATATCATAATGGGCAACAATGATAGTTAGAGGGACAGTAGTCAACGGGAAACGAGAAACGGTGGTTGCAGGGATTGTAGTCACGACCAACTATGGCCATTGGAATGGTAGTCGGCGGGCGATGGTGGTAAATGGGATCATAGTCGGCAGGCGACGATGGTCAGAGGAATCGTAGTCAGGCGACTGAGATAGAGGGAACCATTGTTGGGTGACAGAGGTTGGAGGGACGGTAGTCGATGGGCAACGGTAGTCGAAGGAATCATGGTTAGCAGGCGACTGTGATTGAAGGGACCACAATCAGCAAGCAACAATGGTAAGAGAGATCGTAGTAAGTAGGTGACGGGGGTCAAAGGGATCGTAGTAGGCAGGAGACGATGGCCAAAGTGAGAATAATCAGCAAGCGACGGTGGTCTGAAGGACCGTAGTTTGGGGGAACAATGGGGTCTGGCGAAAGTAAGTGAGCGGTCCGGCAACAATTGGCGGACAAGCGGTGGTACGGTGATGATCTGCGAATAGGCGGTGGTCTAACAATGGTTGACGGACGAGCGGTGGTCCGGTGGGCATTGACAGAAGTTTGCCGGCGATGGTGCTTGAGTAGAACTCTAAAATCCTTAAAGCCTCAAAGCTCTCTCAAATCTCCAACCAAAATGTCCCTTCATGAAAAGAGCATGGGCTTATTCATAGATTTTTGTGAGTGGCATGCTTTGTAAATTTGAAAAAAATCCATGCCAAATTCGGAGTTCTACATCGGATGGCTCATACCGATTCTCATGATCATATAGCATTTATTCAAGCATTTATGTGTCTTAATGATATCTAAATTAAGCGATCTTAAGCTCGTTGGGTTCGTCTTGCCAAGCTGCTCGATTCGACTATAAACAAGTTATATTTAGATATCATTTGGTCATCCCAATTATGCTTTGAACTTTACAAATGTACTTCATCCCCCTGGTTTGGACCCATTTGGGCTCAGATTGGGCCGATTTTGGTGTCATTGGGGTTCGTCTCTTCAAAATGTTCAGTTTGTCTATAAGTTTGTTGAAATTGGAGTTTGGATGCCACAAAATTTAATTGTGAAAGTTGTCAACTCATATATGTTGTGTCATTCGTGTCTGATAAAGGCGATTTTTGGTAATGTATCAGTTGCCCCTTTTTTCAGACTTCGAAGCTGACAGAGTTCAAAAATATATGCCTGAGCATTCTTCGAAGGTGTGATACAAAATTATAATTTTTGAATAATTACTAAGTGTGACCGCTCTCTTGACGTCAACGTCGACCTCCCCTTAGAGCCTTGAACCAAATAAAATATCCTAAATTATAATTTAAGTATTCTGAGAAGTCGAGGCCTCAATTGGAGCAAAACATATCAGAAAATTTTACTCCATAACTTTTAAAATGGTTTGAAACTAACTGTAGAGGCTCCGTTGGGCTTTGAAAGTGTCAACATTAAGTGTGGAACATTGAAAAATTGTCCAGAGGACCCCAAAAAAGAACGAATCTAACTGTCTGGGCCAAAAATCGAGATCAGGCCCATTTTGGATGTCGAACTAGCCGACTGATTCCAAGCGAGTCGCCCACGCGTGGCACCCGTACACCTTGGACTCATGTGAGGGGCATATGTTTGCGGCCCTTTAGTTTTCTTTTTTTTTTTCCATTCACCGCCTCTGTGAGGCGGCAACATTGCGCCTCATTGAGGCACGATTGTTTTTTTTTTTAATTTCATTTCTTTCTTTTTTAATTTTATTTTAAAGAAAAATTACTATTTTTGTTTAAAATTTTCTGAAAGAAAATTCTAAAAATCAGAAGAAAAAAATCTTCAATTTTTTCTTTGAAGAATTTATAAATGCGCCCCTTAAGGGTTAGGGAGAGGGCACACTTCTCATGAGTTGGTCCAAAGAATTTCCTGTAAATTGAGAAAAAAATCATACTAACAAAAATTTGGAGGCTTTTGGTGGCGATCAAAAGAAATCTATCAAGAATGTTTGACCTATCTGAGATTTCTTGATAAAGTATTGCTTTATTGTGTTTACCTATCTAGATATCCACTATGGATGCTTGACATATCAAAGATTATTTGTCAGAGCGTTACTCGATGACGTTAACCTATATGAAAAAGGTCGAAAGAAATCCACTAAAGGTGTCTGACCTTTCCAAGGTTGTTTGTTAGAGCGTTATTCGATAGTGTTAACCTATATGAAAGAGGTCAAAAGAAATCCACAAAGGATTTTTGACATATCCAAGATTATTTGTCAAAACGTTAATAAATGACGTTAACCTGTAAGGAAGAGGTTGAAAGAAATCCATTAAGAATGTTTAATCTATCCAAGGTTGTTTGTCAAAACATTGCTCGATGACTTTAACCTGTAAGGAATAAGTCTAGAGAATCCACTAAGAATATTTGACCTATCCAATGTTATTTTCAGTGTTGCTCAATGACATTAACATTGTGGAAGAGGTCGAATAGAATCCCCTGAGATCGATTATACCTTGATTGGGGTGAGTTCAAGGTTACATGTATCCAAAATTGAAGGTGAAGGTTGGTCTATCATTAGACCATTACTGTCTTTTTGAGGTCGAAACTATGATCTTTCCTAAGGAATAGAAGTCCAACTAGAGATTGTAAAGAGTTTGCAATTCACTTTAAGCTTTCTTGCATTTGTTAAAAGATTTTGATAGATGACTGCTAGTAGGATTGCTTTTGAACACGTAAAGTATTGGAAGGACTTGTTGACCACAATCATATTTGAGATTGCAACCAAAGTTGCCCCCCAATCCAAATATACTTACCATAAAATTGATGCAGTAATGATTGTTGGTTGAGAGGTGATAGAATAAAGTATGTTTATTATTTTAGCAAAGTTGCTCTCAATATTAAATTACTTCTTTTGCACCTGATAATAGATCATGGTAAAGGGACTATCTCACTTCAAACATGCCTATGTCATTGACGTGAATGGCCATTCAAAATTGCAGGAAAAATTCCCCCCAGTCCGTGATAATTTCCTACAGACAGCGCCAAACTGTTGTGTCCTGGAACATTCGCAGTGGTAGAGAAAAATAAAATTTAGCGTCCAAGATTTGTACGAACATCCAACACAAAAGAAGATAAGAGAGAGGGGTGTAAGAATCATAAGAGACGCCAAATGTTTTACAAGAAATACCCTGAAAAAGGAAAAAACAACGGGGCCTGACCCAGTTAAAATGATTATACTACTGTTTATTGTTTATTACAAATGAGACCTTCCTTCAGGGAAAGGCTTTGGCTCGATGTAGCAAATATATATCATATAAAGCACTTACATGGTGGAAGTTAGAAGAATCTAGTGTTATGAGAGATGTTCTCAAGAGAGTGTTGGTCTGTTCATTTGATCAGTAAAACCGTAGTCGGGCAATGGTGGTTAGAGGGACCACAATCGAAGGGCAGCGGAGGTCAGATGAGCCATAGTCGGTGTGCGACAAAGGTCAAAAGGACCATAATTGATGGGCAACGTTGGTCGATGGGACTGTAATGTATAGGCAACGGAGGTCGAAAGGATCATAGTCTGCAGGCAACAGAGGTCGGAGGAACCGTAATCAGTGGGCAAAGGTGGTCAGAGGGATCGTAGTCGAAGGGCGATGGTGGTCAAAGGGACTGTTGACTGCGAGCGATGGAGGTCAGAGGGAACATATTCAGGGGGCAACAGAGGTCAGAGAGAGCTTACTCAGAAGGTGACGGAGGTCGGAACGACTGTAGTTGAGTGGCGGTGGTCAAAGGGACCATAGTCATCAACGAGGGATGGTAGTTGGTGGGATCGTAGTCGGCGAGCAACGGTGGCCTGAGGGACTGTAGTCGACGAGTGAAGGAGGACGGAAGAACTGTAGTAAGGCGGCGGTGGCTGGTAGGATTGTAGTGGGTAGGCGACGGTGGTTGGAGAGGCCATAGTAGATAGGTGACGGTGGTCGGAGGAAGCATAGTAAGCAGGTGACAGTAGTTGGAGGGACCGTAGTCGGCGAGCGACGATGGTTGAAGTGGTGTCAATGGAAACCGGCCAGAGGTCAAGCGGCGGTCAGCGGTCACGCAGATATCCAATGGTGATCAACAGAAGACAGTAGTCCAACGATGATCAGCGGTAAGGCCGAGGTCACGCGGCGGTCGGTGAAGGGGCAGTGGTCCGGTGACGGCTTGAGGATAGGCGGTTATCCGACAAAGGTTGGCGAACGGGCGGAGGTCCAAAGATGGTCAGCTCCAAGAGGTGGTTTGGTGGTGGTTGACGAAAGTTCGTCGATGGTGGCCAAGCGGAGATCCGATGGTGATTGATAAGCAAGTGGTTGCCCATCAACGATCGACAGCCAGGCATAGGTCCGATGACGGTCGACGGACAAGCGGTGGTCTAGCGACGGTCGGCGCACGGACGGTGGTCTGGCGACAGTTGGCGTACGAGCAAGGGTCCGAAGATGGTCGACAAACAGGTAGTGGTCCGGCGATAGTCTGCGGATTATTGGGGGTACAACGGTGGTCGGCAGAATGAGCAGGGGTTCAACAAAAGTCGGCGGAAGGGCAGTGATCGGCGGACAGGCGGTGGTCCGGTGGTGGTTGTTGAAAGTTCGTCGACGGTGGTGCTTGGGCAGAACAATAAGATCCTTGAAGCATCAAAGCTTTCTCCAATCTCCATCCAAAAGATCCTTTCATGAAAAGAACATGGGCTTATTTATAGATTTTTGTGAGGGGCATGCATTGTAAATATAAAGAAGATCTAGGTCAAATTTAGAGTGCTTCATCGGACGACTCATATCGATTCTCTTGATCATATAGCATTTATTCATGCATTTACTTGCCTTAATAATGTCTCAATTGAGCGATCTTAGGCTTGTTGGATTCGTCTCGTCGAGCTACTCAATTCGAATATAAGCATGCTATATTTGGATATTATATGATCATCCAAATTATGTTTTGAACTTCTCAAATGTGATTCATCCCCTTGATTTGGACCCATTTGGGCTCGGATTGTACCGATTTTGGTGTCGTTGGATTCGTCTCTTCGAAACATTCAATTTGACTATAAGTTTGCATAAATTGAAGTTTGGATGACCTTGAATTTAATTTTGAAAGTTGGCAGCTCATATATGCTTTGAGATTTGTGTTTGATGAAGGCAATTTTGGTAATGTATCAATATTATTTTAATTAAATCTCCTATGAATTTATATAATTTAGGCTCTCTCTCCCTCTATATATATATTTATCCTTTAATTTAAAACTTTAATATTTTCTCAATTATTTTTAAAATATAAAATTTTAGATTAAATTTCCTTGATAGTATTTACTAATTTATTCTTTTAAAAAAATCTATAAATCAATAAATTTCTAATAATAATTTAATAATTAATCATTATCTAAGATCTTAAGTTTATTTTATTTTAAAAAAATAAATTATTAAAATATTTGCTAATTAAAAATTTTCCTTCTCTCTCTCATTCTTTACAACATAACTTAAATTTTATTAATATAAAATAATAATCTTGCTCATAACCTAACCACTCGCTCGCGTGTCTCCCTCTCTTGTCGAGTTTGTGTCTTGCCCTTGCCCCTAACTAACAATCGTTTCTCCGATCGCACAAATACCCAATCCTAGTGACTATCCTTCACTCATAGGCTCTCAACTTGTAAGAAGATGACCCCCTTTGTCTCCCATAAGACTCCAAACGAAGGAATCGACCCAAGCTCTTCATCTTCCTCAAATCCCAAAAGACAATGAAAATCTCCTTTGTCTCCCTTGATCTCTCCTACACAATTCTAGGTAACATAATCAATAATGGCATATTTAGTCCCTTTCATCGTCTTCATCTTCCTCCCATCAGCTTTTGCAATGCCATACAACGGGAACAACATATTTGCTTCGTCTTCGACGGGTGACTCATTCGCCTCCCTCGACTTTCAAGTGACAAAACCGGTGCACACTTAAATGACATAGCAAGCTCCTTCGACTCCTTGATCTTCTTCATCTCTTTGTCTTTCGGCAACTCCAAATAATGGAATCGACATTTCTTGATTCGGGTATTACAAGTAAACATTGGCAAAATATGGGAAACAACAAACGAACGCAATACGATAACCATAGATGCAGGAGAAAACGATCAAATGCTCCACATAAGCACAAGCATAGAGCGATCAGAAAGCCCACACCATGGGGCATTGGCATCAAGGATCAAAAAATTGAGCTCAAACTATGCAGTTGAATGGTTTACAACTTTAAAGCTCAAAGCCAGCTGAAGTCACAAGCAACAAACTCACTACTCATAAGTGGGATGCATAAGTACGCACACGACGGACATGCCAGGTAAGATGCTAAACACGGGCAAACCCAGTGCAAGTGCAAGAAAACGAGAGCATGGAAATGCTCATGATAAACACAATGCAACACTAAGAGGACTATCAAGCTCAATCCTTAGACTCCTTAAATAGGAGCAAAATAATTTTGCACTCAAAATAGCAAGAAATTGAAGTTAAAGTTAACAATTAGGATTAAAAATAAAAGTATTTAGAAATAGACATTTTATTTTTAAATTTTTATAAAATCTAATTTCTCATTTACTTTATTTTCTCAAGTGCAACAGCCTACTTTGCATACAGCTAGAGTGGATTGAGATTGTATATGCTGTAGAGCGAGATGATTTTTTTATAATAAATAATTCTATTTAATTTCTTTTATCTTGATTGTATTATAACAGAAATTTTTATTCTTATCAAAAACTAATTTCAATGAAATAAATATGAAAAATTAAAACTTTCTTACTGAGAAATGAAAAAAATTTAAAGTCAAAATATTTTATTACAATTAAATCAAGATAAAAAAAATGCCAAACAAAATTATTTATTAAATAAATCATTTTGATCAATGACCTATATGGTCTAAATCTACTCTTGTTGTACATGAAGTCGAATGTTGCACATGAGAAAATAAGGCAAGTAAAAAATTAGATTTTATAAAAATTTCAAGCAAGAATATATATCCCTAAATTCATTTATTTTTAACCTATTCATTAAGAAACTTCAATTTCCAACACTTATGACTACAACTATTTTAGCTACTATTTAAGAAGTTCAAGGACTAAATTATACATTTTTAGCCCGAGACTAAAATAACATTGTCGAAGGACCATTTTGGTCCATTTGTAATCAATATAAGTCTACATAATAATCCTCAGTTGATGCTCTTTAAAAACACTTTCTCTTTCTAAAATTTTGTACCTCCTAACTCCATACTTAAATTTTCTAAACTCCCCTAAAACATCCACAATAATTTTCATAATAGAACTAGCCATCTTCTCTTAGATCAGGTTCTGACTAAATTAAAAATTATAATTTTCTCTCTTAGCAACATACCTTAAAATGATTAATAATTTCTCCTATTTAAAATCCCATCTTGTTATTCTAATGCAATTATCTATATTGGTTGTCATATACTACTAAGATATACATTAATAACTAAAACTTTGTGTTGTATGGTCAAACATTTTTTTTAAAATCACCTTATAATTTTTAAAAAATATGTTTCAGTCCTTCTAGGTAAGAAAATCTTTATGATTTGATGATTGAAGATTCCATTAATAATAGAAATTAAGCATAACTTTTTGCTTGTTAAAGTATGTATTCACCATTGCAATATCACATGGTACAGTAAAATCAAACATAACTTCTATTGAATTTTTACCTCTAATTCCAAAACCACCACAAATCCTCTAATGGTCCGTCATACTAATACCTATATGTACATTTTATGTTAACCCTTAACAGACATCATTTCTTCCTCAGCCATAAATTACAATAGTCTATCCATATCCTCAAAAATTAATTTTTCAATCAAACTACTTCTAATTCAACTCACGGAATATAAGCACTAACCACATCAATAATAAGTTCAATATTAACTAACTTTGCCAACCGATATAGTGAGATAAAGGCTTGATATTATTGTTATTGTAATGCTAATTAACTTTATAGCAATCGCCCTATCATGAATAGTATGTAACTCAAAATTTTATTTCCAATATCCATTCATAACTTTCTCAACCTTACTTTTTAGAATTAATCTTTCGCACAAATAAAATTTATTTAAAAAATAATACAACAAATGCCAACTAAATTATGATTATTTCACAAATTAATATACGGTATGTTCTGAAAAAAATAACAAAATTCTCTCATTAAAAAGCATATATCATATTATCAATACACTATAATCCTAGTAGTTGCTAGGAATTCAAATGTTACAAAGAACTAAATGCGGACAATAGCATGAAGCATGGGAACATACTATAGGCTAATAATAACAAAATACTGAGAGTACGCAGTACAACAGCGGAAATAATTTAACAGAAAAAGTTCGTGATAACGGAAGGTGCTGGGATAAGTCAAGTATATGTGAAGTGTTAAGGAATGTCATACACATGTCAAATAAACCTCAAATCAATGTTGACAAGGTATGAAGGGCTCTTGTTGACGCATTTGTGATTGCTGGAAAGCCTTTAAAGAACAAATGGGTTTTTTGTTTTTTTTGGCTCAAAGGAAAAGATGATGAGAAAATAACTTCTAAAAATTACTCGTGCAATAATTCATACCAAAGTTCTTGCTAACTTATGGAAATCCAAATGTTCAAAATGATAGCAGGAAACTTACACAGCAACAATCATAACATTCTAACAATAAAAACACAAAAAATAAAAATCAGAAAGAGCAAAAGAAGAATGAAGCCCATGCAATCAACTAAATACGCAAGTATTTGAGTGAATGGGTAACAATGACTCGTGGCTTACCGTTTTGAGATAAGGTGTTCTTAAATGATCAGAATTTCCAAAGATGCATGAAGATACAGCTATGTGGCAACTGCTCATGTATTTTATGTCATCTTCTGCCAGATCAAAACCAGTATTATGTAAGCCAGGAGGACCTTTAATAAACCCGCAGTTGATTTTTTGGTCGTGGGCATAATATGAATGTTCTCTTTCTCGAGGAGACTGATGGCCAGCAAATCTCGGTTCCCAGTCTTCTGTCCCGCTGGGCCTTTCTTCAATTTCTACATACTGCAACGAAAATCTGGAAAATTTCTTGTTCTCAAGAGGTTCTACAAGCAGAGCTGTAGAATCTAGGAACTTCATTTCACAAGATGAACCTGAAAAATAGCATACACATTCCAAATGGTAAAAAAGAGGAATGAAATGGAAACCTTCAGAGGTGTTGAAAAAGAAAACAAGAAAGCCACAAATACAACTTAAAACTTTGACATGTTAAAAACATCAAGCTAAACACATTGTACACCGAAGCCCTTATTAAATTTACCACATCTACCAACCAGATAACATAAAATACTCAGTCCAGATCCAGTGACAAGTTTCAGATCAATGTGCATATTTCACTTTTGGGCACTCTTTAGCTTGTACTAGGCATTTGAGATAAAAAACAATGCTGCATTGGAAACCTACATCACATACTCTCTGTGTGTGGTTCGTTTAGAACTTATGTGTTCCACATCAATTCAAAGAGATACTCATGGCATAAGCTTAAAATAAATATAACAGGAGCGCCACGAAACAACTAAACAAACAATGGGGCCCTATGGTGGGCCATCTAACCCACTTACATCAATCAAATGTGTTGAAGACCATGGGAACCACTCCGCCTTCTTACTACATCCAACCCAAATTTCAGCCTTAGGTAGAGGAGTTGTGGATGCCAATATGTGGTCAATCATAGTATAATCTACTGAGCACCCGGATTTAGGAGCTTAGTCATTGGATCTTATCCCTTTTAATTGTTGGGTTGTAATCCCCCCCCCCCCCCCCTCAACAAAAAAAAGCTTTTTGTTTAAAACTTATTATTTTGGGTAAATTACATTTCTTTTTCCCATATGTAATATCCTTAAAGGAGCCTACAAATATCTCCAATCTATGTACAAAAAGTAAACAATAAAATTATTATTTTTTATATTTCTGCTTCACTATCTGGTATCAAAGCAAGGTTAGAATTTCTTCTTCTAAGAATTGTTATTTTTTTCCTAATTTCTTGTCAATATTCTTTATTTTCTTCATTATGTCATGTTTATTTGACTTTCCTTCCCAAGTCAACTATTATGAATCATACAGACCTTGTCTTAGTAATAAAAAAATAGTTAGGGAATCTAGGAGCAATTAAACAAAGCAATTCATATTTTCTTTTACGCATACAAACCTTTCTCTTTTCTAATTTCTCTATTGAAAATATGCTTTCTATATTCTACTAGATAGAAAATCAAATAGTGTTCTTTTTGAGAAAAGAAAATAGGGACAGAATTGATAGAATTTTCTTAAGGTGCAACCATCGGAGCTAACGATTAGACGTACCGGGGGAGACAAGAGTCTAGGCGAAAAGCCTATGCAGGAGTGGCGTGGCGGAGATGCGTAATAGAAAAAAATGGCTGATGATTCCCAAACTATTGCATATCAAGAAAATATTTTAAATTCTCTCATGTTTACCATTGGTAATGTTTAAATATTTCTCATCTTGCTATCATTTTTTATGGATCCAAAAATAGATTAGATAGTAAGGAGGGCGAAAGATGTATGTATAAGTTAGCCAAGCAAAGAGATAAGAGAAGTAAGGATCTAGTTAAAGTGAAGTGCATTAAGAATGCTGATCAAATAGATAGGTGGATGAGATATTTCGATAAACTTTTCAATGAAGATTTTAAGAATACGATTGACTTTAGTAATCTTAGCACACTAAATGAAAATAAATATTTTTGTTTTTATTACCATATTTGTAAAACCGAAGTTACAGAAGCTTTAAAAAAAATGAAGTGTGGAAAAGCAGTTGGACCTGATAATATTCTAATAGAGATGTGAAAATGCTTAGGAGATAAAGGAATTTCTTGGTTTACTAATTTTTTTAATATTATTTTGAAGACAAAAAAAATATCAGAAGAGTGGAAGAGTGTGTTGATTTCTGCTTTTAAAAATAAAGGTGATGCACAAGAGTTTGAGAAGTATAGATATAAGTTAAAGTGTCATACATTAAAACTATGGAAAGAATATTTTAGCATAGGTTATGATGTGATACTAATATTTCTCAAAACAAATTTAGATTCATGCCGGGTAGGTCTACAATGAAAGCTATACATTTATTAAGAGGTTATTTGGAGAAGTATAAAGAGAATAAGAAGGATCTACGTATAATATTTTTTTTAATTTAGAGAAAGCATATGATAAAGTTCCAAAAGAAGTGCTCTGGAAAGTTCTAGAATAGAAAAAAAGTTAATAATGCTTATATCCAAGTCATGACAAGAGATGTTACTTGTATTCAAACACAAGGTGGTTTGACAAAATATTTTCCTATTTTAGTTGGATTACATCAAGGGGCAGCTCTAAGCCATATCCTTTTGCTTTAATCATGGATGTTCTTACTAGACATTTGCAAGAGGATGTGCCCTGGTGTATGCTTTCTTCCTAATGATATTCTTCTTGTTGATAAGACTAAAAAGGGAGTTGAAAGAAAACTTCAATTATGGAGGCCAACCTTAAAGTCTAAAGGTTTTTCATTCGAGCAAATTTAAAACCGAATACATGGAGTGTAATTTTAGTAGCAATAGATCTATGGAGGATTGTGACTTTGGGCAATCAAGTCATTAAAAAGAGTACATGTTTTTTATATCTCTAGTTTATTGTCCAAAGTGATAGTGAAATAAATGGGGATATTATTCGTAGAATTCAAGTTGAATGGTTGAAGTGGATGAAAAGTACCCTCAAACTTAAGGTAAAATTCTATAAGATGGTGGTGAGACCTACAATGCTTTAGAGATGAAAATGCTCATGTTGATGAATGGCTTTACACTTAGAGGCAGAATGTGAAATAAGTTTATATGTGAAAAAGGTTGTAGTAGCTCTAGTGGTAGAAAAGATTAGAGAGTAGCCTTAGATGATTTGGTCAAATATAATGTCAACCTTCCGATGACTTGGTTAGGAGAATAGATGTATTAAAGGGAGTCTATATCAAGAAAGGTAGAGATAGACCTAAAAAGAATTATAGTTAGAAAGTATTATAAATGATATTTTTTATTATATTTAAATTAGAATTTAACTTTTAATATGACACAATGAAGAAAAATGATTCATGTAACCGACCCCACCTAGTAGGATAAAGACTTCATGTTGTTGTTGTTGTTGCATACAATCGCCAAGGGCCACAATATGAAGATAACCTTTTTTTTAATAATCATTATTTATTTCAGGACCTCACTATGGGGATGATGATTGGACAAGCTACAAAAGAGGAGCTATAACTTTTTCAAAATAGAAACTACTTGTCGTGCTCCTTCATTTCCACCCACAATATTAAAATTATTTGGGAGCATCATTATAGCTAAAGCATCCCTCTAAAACTCTTCAAGATGTAGTTCATTTCCTTTTAATGAATACAAACATTGAAATTTTTTATTGTGAAAATTGTGAAATGACAAAATATTATCATGTTATTTCTTCATAAAGTGATTTTGAATCTTCTAGCCCATTCGTATTAATTCAATTTTAATATTTAAGAACCTTTCATAATCCCCAATATTTCTGTAACTATTAGATTTGCCATTTCATTGATGAATGTACTTGGATGACATGGAAATATATATATATATATATATATATATATATAATATCAGTATCATCCTCCGACTTTCACTGCCATGATTTAAAATCAATTCAATACCAATAAGCAACATAATTTATGCAAATGCTAATGATTACTTAAATAATATCTTATCTGGTTTCTTTCATCAAGAGGATGTCATTCACTAAATTTTATGTCTTGATACTCACCAACAAACTAGAGCAACAAAAAGAAAAAATACATCTTTTGGAAATCATCAAGACTTTTTTTTTTTTTCAGGATACTAGGGTGAAGCTGCCCTAACTACTACTTACATAATCAATACAATATTTTCAAGAGAGATTAGCTTAAAAAGTCCTTCAAACTATCTAGTAATTTTTTCCCACAAATAACCACTTCTTAAGATATTCTCCAAAAATATTTGAATATATTGCCTAGTCCATATATACAAATATCACAAGGGTAAATTGGATCCCAAAGCCCTCAAATGTGTTGTTATTGGGTATTCCCCAATTCAAAATGGGTAAAAGTGTTAAAATCCTAACACCAAAAATTCCTTACCTCAAAGTATATCACATTTAATAAAAAACAAAGTTTTTCCATTCAACTCATAATGACGAGAAGAATTATCAATTAAAAAAAATTAATGAAATATTTATCTTTTATCTGGACAGGCCTATGACACAGATCCTAACAAATCTAAGCATTTTACATTTGTACTCCATGTCTACACAAGAATGAATAAGCCCAACCATACTATCTAGCAAGCTTAAGACTCAAACTATTATCAGGTAATAATTATCAATCCATCACTATTCCCCAATATACCATCTATTAATACACATCCTTTCATAATTTTTCTTTTCCCTTGACATAAGGCTTTTCAAGCAAATATCAACTACAATTTCATTCTATAGAATTGACTATCAAGAATATAATCAATCCTATAGAATTCACTCTCAAGAAACATTTGCTAATATTGCAAAAATGAATATAATTAGCAAACTAATTTCTCTAGCAACTAATTTTCAATAACCAATGCAACAACATGATGTAATGAATGTCTCCTTACATAGAGAAGTTGAATAAATCTATATAGATGCTCCACCACGGTTTAATAGCTCATTCACAAACAGCGTGTGCAAAGAAAAAAAAGATTTATATGGACTTAAACAATCCTTGATAATATAGTTTGGCAAATTTACAAAAGGCATGATTGAAGGTGAATGCAAAAAAAAAAAAGTCAAGGGGATCATATTCTTTTCAAAAAACACTCTATTAATAATAGGATCTCAATTCACATTATATATGTTGATAATATAATTGCTATATGTGATGAAAATAATAGAAATAGCCCCTTTGAAAAAAACTTGCTAAAATTTTTAAAATCAGTAAGTTGGGCAAAACCTAAATACCTATTATATATAGAAGTAACTTAATCAGAACAAGAAATATTTCTCTCTCAACAAAAATATATCATGAACCTACTAAAAAAAGACATAAATGATTGATTGAAGACCTTATAAAACTCCCATTGAATCAAAAGTTGGATATAGATGGAGCGAAAGTAGATATGAGAAAATATTTTGCATAAGTATAGTTTAAAAATTAATCAACCTCATAGCCGTCCAGAAGTTGATTTTGTAGTAAGTCTCATCAATCAATTAATGCATAAAATAAAAGAGCATCATATTCAAGCTACTTATAAAGTCATACACATCAAATCAAGTCCCGGGAAAAAAATCTATCTACAAAATGCACGATGCTCTACAATTAACAGTTATACAGATGCTGGCTATGCAATATCACTAGTGGATAAAAGATCTACTTCAGTATACTGAACATTTTTTAGAAGACTTCTCATAACATGAGTAAGAAACAATCGATTATTTCAAGATCTAAAGTTGAATCTGAATTTAGGCCAATTGCTCAAGGAATTTGCAAATTTCTATGGATCAAATTCATCTTTAAAGATATAAAAATGAAATGGGAAGAGCCAATAAAGATATATTTTGAAGATAAATCTACCATCAACATTGCTCATAATCAAGAACAACATGATTTTACCAAGCATGTAGAGATGGATATTTCATAAAAAAAGAAATTAAAAAATAGGTTGATTTGCACTCTATATGTAACAACAAAAAATCAACTTACTGATACATTCATCAAAGAACTTTGCAACCTCACATTCATGAATATTACACTCAAACGTGGAATGGTGGATTTAAACCATTCAGTTTGAGGGATTATGTTGAAGACCATGGGATTTCACACCACAGGACCCACCCCCTCTTCCTTCCTACATCAGCACAAGCTAAATTTCTACCCTAGGTAGGGAAGTCGTAGTTCCCACTATGTAGCCAATCATAATATAGTCTATTGAGCACACAATTCAAGGAGCTAAGCCACTTAATCTTCTCTCTTAACCATTGGATTGTAATCCATGTGCTCCTCTCCCTTCATCTTACCACCCCCACCCTCCTTTTTAGATTATTTATTTATTGTGTAAATTGTATTTATCTTTTCTTCACATATAGAATCTATAAATAGCTCCAATCTGTATGTAGGAAGTAAACAATAAAATTCAAAATAATTTTTCATATTTCTATTTTTTTATAAAATACATATCACCACCATTAGATAAAGAGCTAACACTACATTGTTAGTAGGACTCCGATAACATCATATCAAACTCCTATTCTATACACTACTTAAACTATCTAAGGCATGCAAAGACGTCTGAGATAATTGAAAAACCTCATATCCACAATCATCTTGTCCATTTGTATGTCACAGCCTTAGAACACAAGTCCAATTGCCCTTTCACTTTCCTGCATGATGCTAGCCTGAATAGAATCGACTAGACTCGCTAACTTGGCTTGGCAATTTGCCCAGGATGGGGTCCAGCCACCTGAGGTCACAAGCCACTAGTCCTAACAGTGTCAAGCCTTGCCATCCAACATTCTTTCATATATTTCGTAAATTTCTATTGCACATAATCTTGAATGGTTGACACCTAACAACAATTAGTGTCGCCTAAGATTGGTGACATCCTCGTGTCAATTACCACTCATTACCTCATTATTGGAACATCCACCAACATTTGTCTTCTTCTTATAGACCACAATGCTTAACACCCAACAATTGCCACTCATCCGCCTATCAAGCAATGGCTATATGTAAGCGGAGACCAATTTAGCGTCCCTTAATCATTTTGGAACCTAGAAGCATCATTTTTCACTTTTATTAGAGAGCTTCTTATCCTCCTCTTCTCTCCTGCAATCACCTCTTTATTCGCTCCATTATAGGAGATTTCTCTTTTGTAGAAGTCGTAAGCCTCCTTGTCTAATAGTGGATGTTCTTTCTCTCCAACCTATAGTGGTCATAGGTCTCCAAGTCAACTCTAAAATTTGGTGTTTGTTGTGTTCATTTGATTCATTGGTGTTGTGCAACTTCACTTCATAATTGTACGTAGCTTAGCTCACCTAGTCTCTTAAACTGAACTCTAGCACAATTCCAAGTTTTCTGCAGGATACCCCAGGAATATCTTGTGTTCACAGTTAATGCAGATTTTAACTAAGACTAAACTGCAGAAAGTCATAGTCTCATACTCAATAGGAAAAGCTCTTAACCAAGACGACTAAGATTTTACCAATCAAATCATAAGACTTATATAAACTACAATTGGGAAGCAAGCTAGATCTCTGGCTAGTGTGAATTCTGCTCTGTAAATGACCCAAATTCTGCTCTTTAACTGACCCACAGTCTAGGCTTGAGCTTGGGAGATGGTAACTAATAAATGATCCCAAGGTTCACTAGCCAACTTTGACAAGAACGCACAACTAGGTAATAAAAATCTGTACATTTTCAAGCGAAAGCAAGAAGGCTGCGTAGCAGTCACAGTTAGATGATGATTGGAATGGTAGCGTGTTGAGAACCAGTTCTTAAACAATGATGCCCATTTTTTCTTCGTTCAGGAAATAGCCAGAGGGTGTGTTGGCTATGTGGATGCCCGGAAGAAGAAGACTGAGCTGAGGTTCATCATGTTGAATTTGGTGTGGAAATTTTGAAGAAGAGCAGAGATGGCAGTATTATTCCCATTGAGAAGTCGACAATGTATAAAATCAAATACATGCAAGTGTTCCTGCGGTGGTAAGTGAATGAAGAGAGAACAGCTAAGATGGATTAAACCGTTATTTTAGTAGATCTCCTGAGAAACTTGTAAACCACAATTTTAGTCTATAGATACTTTCTTCAGCAAGCAGACATGATGTAGAAATTGTAAGTCATACCTGAGAGGTTGTCATATACACAGCCTCATTTAGTTGTCCATGAGGAAATGAAACGTAATTGAAGAATGCCCCATTTGAGTTGTTAAGCAAAGGAGAGAAGAACTCAGATGATAGACATTTTGGTGACGGGACTAAATATATCGATATAGTCAATCTCGTGCTCTTGGATGTATGCTTGAGCCATGAGGCTTTATGCCAAGCTAGAGAGCCATCTGAGTGTAGCTTGGCCTTGTATGTCCACCAACAACCCAAAAATTATTTGATGGGGTGGAGGGGGGACAATTGTCCAAGTGCCTTGTTGTTACAAGTTGTGGAACGCTAGAGATATCGCTCGGCGCCAGTGAGCATGTCATATAGCTTGGGATTATCAAGTAGATCTAGTGAGGTTTGAAGAGCGTTATGGACATTGAGGATTTTGTGTGGCCTAAGAGAGCTTGTCATAAATCTTCTAAGCATGAGGTGACCACTGATGGATAGGGCAAGTTGATGTGAGAGGAAATGTTGCATGAAGTGGATGTAACAAAGGCTAAGGATGTGAGAGGTGAAGCAAAGAAAGGTGCAAATTCACATTCCGATAGGATCGTAGCGGAGTGATGTGGTGAAGATAGATTAGAGGAGGGTATGAGGATTAGAGGAGAGAGAGTATGGATGGTTAATTATGGTGTTGTGATCGGTGAGAAGTATTTTTGTTTGAAAGGACAGTTGGTTTCATTAAAAGAAACATAATGAGAAATTATTATTTTACGAAAGGATGGGTGAAGGCATTTGTAGCATTGGTGTGTAGAGTAACTAATGAAGGTAATGGTAAGTGGAGCGTCGAGCTAATTTATGACCAGAGTGGATTTTAAGTCAGGGAAAGCAAGAGCGGCCAAATACTCAAAGTTGAGCATTAGTTAATAGCTTGTGATATAGGAGTTCATAAGTAGAGTTTAAATTTATGACTATGACAGGCATGTAGTTGATTGTTGTGAGTAAAGTGTTAGACCATTCCATTGGACCGGTCCAGCTGGTCCGACGAGACCGGCTTACATGAACAGAGGTGGACTTTTCCGCCTCCTGTACGCGCCAAACACACGCACTGTGTGCGTGAGCTATTTAGGAAGGATTTTTTAGGGAGTTATGAGGGAAATTTGAATGTAGGGACTGTTTAAGGATTTCATTTTGATTTGTATGCATTAAATAGTTTATTTTCCTAGGGTTATAAGACATCTTGAATTTGGTATAAATTTGAGATCTCTTAGTTTCTTTGGGTTCAAGCGGCGTCTTTGGGAGAGAAATATCCTCCTGTCGAATAGAGGATCAATTGTATCTTGGTATTTTCAGTTTCCCTTTCATCAAATAATACAAATTATCTATTGTTTCGTGATTATGTGGATTTTTGTGGAGAACAATCGTTGTTTTCCGAAGATTGATAGGAAATACTTGAGATCTACAAGTGTTTCCTATCAAATTGGTATCATAGCAGTTTTTGGGACCTTTGGTGGGTTGTTATGGTTAATTTTAACGGCAGTTTTTTGGATTTCGAAAAAGAAAGTTGTTTTTTTAAGGTCGAAGTCCATATTTTTATTTCTACAAAAATCTGGGCATCAATGGCGGCCAAGAAAATGAATGCATTGGAGGAACGCCTCGAAGTGGAGATTGGACAAATGAAATACGAAATTTCAAATCTCCAAACTCAAGCTTTAGATTTAAAAAAAGATGTTTCAGTCATCCATGATAAGTTTGATACGAAATTTTTCATCCTGGAGGAGATGTTGAAGAAAGTGCTTGAGAGCCAAACCAAAATATCGCCGTCGGGGGTGAGGGAAGGTGCCCACAGCAGCCACGGATGTGGGGAAAATCTGAAGCCAATCAAACAAAAGGAAGATCAAAAGGTGGAGATTTTGAAGAAAATAGAAAACATGCCTCCCCTAGGACATATTCCTAGGAAGGAGTCCGATAGAGGGTATGTGGAGAGACGTGAGAGGGTTGGGAATGAGTGGAGGGAGCTGAATTTGAAAGAAGAGAGGTTGAATTGGAAAGACGAGGACTTGATTATGATCGAAGAGGTGTCAAATTTGAAAGGAGAGAAGTTGAATATGATCGAAGGGGTGTTGAATTTGAAGGGAGGAGGTGGGTTTGCGATGAAAGGTTTGGGTATGAACGTAGAAGAGATGATTGGGAAACTTGGGAGAAACCACCTCCTTGGGGAAAGAAAAAATATGAAGGGAACAGAGGGAATGGAGGTGATTTGAGGGTGAGAAAACTGAAGATGTCTATGTTTGAGGGAGAGGATGCACATGGGTGGACCTATAGGGTGGAAAGGTACTTTATTGTCAATAGGTTGACGGAGGACGAGAAGCTGACAGCAGCCAGGATGTGCTTGGAAGGGAAAGCTTTAGCATGATACCAATGGAGGGATACGAGGCGGCCGATAAGGACCTGGAGGGAGTTAAAGGACTACCTGTTGGAACATTTCCAAACCAGAAGGGGAGGGAACTTCTACAAGAAGTTCTTCGCTTTGATGCAGGAGGCAACAGTGATGGAGTACCGTGAGCAATTTGAGTACCTTACCAGTCGATTGGATCGGCTTCCAGAGATTGTACTATAGGGGAACTTTATGAAGAGACTGAAATCAAAGATCCGCACAGCAGTCTGAGTGATGAGACCGCAAGACTTGGGAGCGTGTATGCAGCTAGCTCAGTTGGTGGAGAATCAGAAGCACCTGGAAAAAGAAGCATGAGGTAGCAGTTCAGGAAGCTCGTACAGGATGGCCACAACCTTTTTGGCAAGCAAGGAGCCAACACTGAGTACTCTTACGGAAACTTCAAAAAAGAAGAAAGCCAGAGGAAAACCTTGGGACAACTTCAAGAAGCTCACAGAAACATGATTACAAGGGAAAAGGGCACAGGGGATCTATTTCAGATGTGACGAGAGGTATACGCCTGGGCACGGGTGTAAGGACCGAACTGTTCAGGTTCTTACCGTTTGTGATGAAGAAGAAATGGAGGAAGGTGTCATCTTTCCACCTTACGGACAAGGTAGATTTTTGGGAGGGGAGTATTGTTAGCCAGGTCCATTGGACAGGTCTGACGGGACCGGATTACGCGAACAGAGGTGGACTTTTTCAGCTCATGTACACATCGAATGCACGCACAGCGTGCGTGAGCTGTTTAGGAAGGATTTTTTAGGGAGTTAGGAGGAAAATTTGAATGTATGGACTATTTATGGATTTCCTTTTGATTTGTATGCATTAAATAGTTTATTTTCCTAGTGTTAGGGCATCTTAAATTTGGCTGAAATTTGAGATCTCTTAGTATCTTTGGGCTCTAGCAGCGTCTAGAGATTTGAGAGAGAAAGATCCTCCTCTCGAATAGAGGATCAATTGTATCTTGGTATTTTCCATTTCCCTTCATCAAACAATACAAATTATCTATTGTTTTGTGGTTTTGTGTGGATTTTTGTGGAGAACTCTTGCTATTTTTCAAAGATTGATAGGAAATACTTGAGATCTACAAATGTTTCCTATCATAAAGCCTCAACCCAGAGGTTACATGGCAGATGAGTTTCATGCAACAAGGTGCGGGTGATTTCATTAAGATAATAGTGTTTAGGCTCAACAAGGTTGTTTTGCGCAGGAGTATAAGGCAACTATATTGGTGGACAATGTCATCAATACCAAGGTAATTTTGAAGAGTATGGTTAATGTATTCAATACGTAATTTTGAAGAGTATGGTTAATGTATTCACTACCACCGTTAGAGCGTAAAATTTTTATGGAAGTATTGAATTTCTTCTCAACCTTTTTTTAATAAGAATAACTTTATGCATAGCATTTTGGTAAACATGAAAAATATATATCATGACTGAGAGGAATTATCAATAAATGAGAAAATATTTATATCCATTCACAAAAATAACTACAGAAGTTCCCCATACATCAAAGTGAATTAGTTCTAATAGCTTGTGAAGATCTGTAAACATAGCTATTAAACTTTGTAAACGAGAAATCAATTACCCTTGGTTAAGTTTCAAGTATTGTTGAGAATAAAACTTAAGGAATATGAAGCGATTGATATTGGATAGAGAAAATCAAAAGTACGATGGCATTGGGGTCACAAATATGACTACATAAGATATTTGGAGAGAAGTGTGTAATGAAAAAGTCAATGATGACAAGTGTTAATCAGTTGGATGGTATGAGAAATAGGCTATTATGGCAGGGGTCCTAAATGATGATTTGTTTTATCTTCAAGCTTTTGATGTGATAGTCAAGAGCATAAAAAAAAGGTAATTGTCAATAGCAAAAGTATAGCATGACAATAGATTATGAGAGTGAACATGAAGGTTAAGGTGATTCAATAAGAGAAGCTTATCAAGAGGAGTAGGAAGTAAGCCATGTCCAGTGTTGACGGTAAGAAGTGAGGTTCCATTGCCCATCAAAACTTGTTTGAAGCCTTGATAGGATTAAGGGTGCTAAAGAAGACCTAGATTTGAAGTAAGATGGGAGGTAACTATCGAATCAAGATGCCAATCGGAGAACAAGTTCCTGGGAGTAGTCCTGAGAGCTTTAGGAGCTAACTGGGAAGAAGGTTGTGGTTAGTTGAGGTTCGAACGATGCCAAGAATTGAAACCAAAGTGCCTAGATTTGCTGCAATTTTTGGCGAATGAGGTGACTTATTTGATGTTTATTGCCCTTGTTTTGTTGAGGTTGAGGGTTGCCGCATCTATTTTAGTCATATAAGCTTCTCCCTTTCCCAAGAGAGGAGCTAGATCTTTGTCCATGATAGGTACATAGAGCAATGGGAGAGCTAGTCGTGCGTTGCTCTGTAGCGGGGTCATTAGCAATGTTGATTTCCTCTCCGCAAATGAGAGAGTAGAGATCATTGAGTCTTCTAGGGGTGATTTTGGTATTAATTTGATGTTTTGAAGATTTAATATAATGAAGGGAGCTTATTGAGTATATAGAGAATAATATTTTTTTTGTCAATGTGAGAGCCCACAGTGGCAATGTTGTTTACTAGAGACTTAATTCTTTACAAGTACTGGGTAATAGTGTAGTTTTTCATTAATATGTGATGGAGCTCGTTCTTTAGTTAGATAACTTGTGACCAATTGGTGGAATGCAAATGCCATTCGATTGTCAGCCAAATGTCTTAGTAAGAAGCAAGATTCATAATGTAAGGAATGATAGGTGGCGTTATGGAGTAGAGCACTATAACTAAGTTTTGATCTATCG
This sequence comes from Dendrobium huoshanense, assembly GCA_016618105.1. Lineage (NCBI taxonomy): Eukaryota > Viridiplantae > Streptophyta > Magnoliopsida > Asparagales > Orchidaceae > Dendrobium > Dendrobium huoshanense. Next base: position 21,888,316 of record CM028346.1, on the reverse strand, counting down.
GCGTCCAAGTGTTGTAAAGAGGGTTGGAAGAAAATTATCCTACAGAGTATGTTGTTGTTTTACTAAGGTAGATAGTGGAGCGATCTAGGAACCCTTCAATGCCCTATTCTTCAAGTATTTTGAGCAATTGGGATCTCCACATGGGATATTTATCATTTGTGAGTTGGGCAGCTTCATATTTTACATTAGGAATTTGAGAGAGGAGGGGAATGGTAGCTCCGCCCATTTTGAAAGAAATAAAGCTCTTGTGAATAAAGGAGGGGGAAGATTGCCCAATTGATGAGACATTTTCTTACCAACAAGAAGAAGAAGAATCGTAGCAAAACTAGATGAGGGATTCTAATACCATGACAAAATGAGTGACACAGATGGAAATAGAGTGGTAGAGATATATATACAACAAGGATAGTAGAAAGTATATTATTTTTATTAATTCAATTGCTTGCAATGTGAGGCATATATAAGTTATGTATTGGATACCAAGCGGTTAGCAAAGGATAATTTATGTTGTTTAAATTATTGGGTTTGTGGCATTGGGTTATCAAGTCATTAAAAAGAGTGCACATTTTAGATATCTCGAATTTATTGTTCAAAGCAATAATGAAATAGATGGGAATATCATTAGTAGAATTCAAGTTGAATGATTAAAGTGGAGGAATGCATCGGGCCTGTTGTGAGATAGAAAAGTACGCCTTAAAATTAAGGGAAAACTTTATAAGATGATGGTGAGACTTGTAATGCTTTACGATGCATAATATTAGTCATTAAAAGAAAAGAATAAAATTAAGTGTTGCAGAGATGAGGATGCTTAGGTTGATGAGTGGCTTTACACTTAGAGATAAAATGCGAAACAAGTATATACATGAAAAGATTGGAGTATCTCCAGTGGCAAATAAATTAGAGTCACCTTAGATGGTGGTCACATAAAATGTTAGCCTTCTGATGACTCTGTTAGGAGAGTAAATGAATTAGATCCGACCTACATTATGAGAGGTAGAGGTATACCTAAACAGGCTTGGTTATTAAGTATTAGAAATGGCATTTTTATTAGATTTAAATGAGAATTTGACTCTTAATATGACACAATGGTGAAAAAGAATTCATGTACTCGACCTCATGCAGTGGGATAAAGACTTGTTGTTGTTGTTGTTATTGGATGGTTGGGTTTGTACAAACTATTTGTATGTTACTGTTTTAATCAATTGGTGCAGATGGTGGCTCATAAAATTTGTTGTAATCAATCTCTAACTCAAACATGGAACTTAGGCTTGTAGAATATAAAATCTAAAGAACCTCCATTATCTTCATAAATGTGTGGGCCATAATAACTAAAGAAACACCATCATTCTTCATACACACATTAATGTTTGAGTTGTTACAACCACACAACCCCCCCCCCCCCCCCCCCCCCCCCCCCCTCAAAAAGAAAAACCCTACCATCATCCCCTTCTCAACAATGGCAATATAAATCCTCATCTCAACTTACTCTCTAAAAACCAATCTACTCAATCTCCACATGCTCTAATGATAATAAAGCGAGCACATGGAGTTACAAACAAGCTCAAACATAAAAATGAGCCCCAAAGGGTCAAGGATCCAGGATAAATTCAACTGAGCACTAGGAATCAAGTTGTGTTCCACAACCACACCTTGATTGGTTAAAGCTACAGTTGATAAAACGTATTTCCCATCCAATTATTTGTGGTTGGTTCCATGAATCCTCCATCAAGAATTAAGTAAGAGGTTCATTTGGTGAAAGTTCTAGACACACAAAACCCACATGAATTCATGGACCCAATCATTTTGTGGGATTATTTCCACCAAATACAACAATATAAAATTGAAGGCCAAAAGAAATAGAGATTCAAGTTACTTACGAGAAGACTTGTGGTGTTTAGGCTTTCTTTTCAATTCAACTTTCTTCCCTGAACCAGAACTAGATTCCCTGCCTGCACCACCAACACCATCACCACCCTCCAATTGAGACTGCCGACCAACATTGCTTGAAACCTCACCAAAAGCTTTCACATTTGAATTCGACAATGCACCTTTTCTAACTCCACCAGCATCGCTCCACCTCCCGATTTCATCACCAGCACCACCAGAAACTACTTCACTGTCGCTTGAATGAGCCCAGTGCTCCCCCTCATCGCGCAAATCTTCATGTTCATCCTGCTCATCAAAGCCATCATCATACTCGTCAAAAGGATTAGCCTGCTCCATCCTACCATCATCCCTTGCCCGCGCACCATTATTCAAAGAATCCTCATATTTCTTCCTGTAAGAATCCAACTCCTTTCGCCCGCCTTCATTATACAATCTCCCGCTCCCGCTTTTCCCTTGTGCCCTCTCAGCCGTACCCTCCTCTGGAAGCTTGATCTTTCCGGAATCATTCCCCGACTTCCTCCCAGTGGCTTCCTCCTCACTGTAATCATCGTCCCTCCTCCGGTCGTCCCTGTCCCAGTCTCTCGAATCCCGGCCACTCCCGTTGGTTAAGTGGCCAAATCTGAGTTCCTTGAAAGCCATCGTGCGCTCCAATCTCGGGCGAGGCTTGGATTTGTTCTTTTCGCCGTACTCCTTTAATCTACTCGGTAATTCTGTATAATCGTTTTCAGGTAATTCAGATCATATTCGGAGAAAAGATTTCGTATAGGCGACGATGGGGACAGAATGGGAACCTCTAAAACCGGATAGGCGGTGGAAGGCGAGGATGGAGAGGTAGAAGCCAACGAGGAGAGTCACTCCGATGACCACTGCGGCGTAGGAAAAGTGGCGCTGAGGCTTGGCACGGCGAATCCGGCCAATCTTTTGTGGCATCCGGAGGCCGATCTGGTCTCCAGCAATAGCAACGTCGATCTGGCTCCGAGCAGAAAATCGATCGGTGCCCGATTGCCTATGCTGGGCCATTTGAACATTGTTCTCCTTACTCGAATGCGGGAACAAGAGGAGGTCCTCTTCTTCTTCCCGTGGCCGAGTAATGGTAAGCACCGCCCCCCTCTCTCTCGTTCTTGCTCTTTGGCTGTCTCTTCTGTGTAGTTCTCTGATAAGCCGCAGGGGTTTGTTCGGCAATTGGCACTCAAAACTTTTCTATCACAATAAATAAATAAATAAGATAAGATAACTAAGATAACATATCATCAAATTTATAATTATTTATAAATCATCAAATGATCACATAATTAAAATTTTGATCAAAACTATTTAAATCAACTTTTTAGTACAAAAATTAAATTTATGTACTAAAAAATTGCTTAAAGAAGTAGTAAGAAAACTGTCTCAAATAAAACTTAAGTTTTTACAAAAAAAATTCAAGAAAAGAAGAAGTTATGAGGCCTTATTCAGGTAAAATAATTTCATCGGTACTTATCATCAATTATAAATGATGTCTTTTTAATTTAAATATGAATCAAGATTCATGTTTGATCAAGATGATTTTCGATGAAGTATCAATATTATTGAAAATTAAGCTAATTAGAAATTCATTTATAAATATAAATAATATAAGTATTACATAAATAATTATACTTGATATGTCATGTGAAAATTATCCTGATCGGACGCGAATCTCGAGGCAAAAAGCTAGTTGAAAACTTCAAAATTTAATTTCGGGAGCATCCGAACTCCGATTTCAGCGAGCTTACAGTCAAACTGAGCGTCTCGGAAATACGAACCCAACGACACCAAGATCAACCCAATCCGAGCCCAAATGAGTTCGAATCAAGGGCTCAAAGTGCTGTCCGAAGGTTCAAACAGCAATTTGAGTTACCAAACAGTCTTTGATTTTTACGATCTTATACTCGAATCGAACGGCTCGACGAGACAAATCCAACGAGCCCAAGATCGCCAAATTCCGACATCATTAAGGCCTTAAAATGGCCAACAAACGGTGCATGATCGTAGAATTCAACATCGGCCGTCCATCTGACCACTCCCTATTCGCCCCTGATCTCACGCCTATTTACGGGCCATGCCACTCTAGAAAATCTATAAATAGAGCCCTCATTCTTCACAAGAGAGGATCCAAGCAAGAGAGAGAAGAAGAGAAGAGAAGGAAGAAGAGAAGGAAGGAGTTCCTCCTCGACAGCCGTCGGACCACCGCCGGACCACCGCATAACCTCGCCGGACCACCGCCAGACCACCGCAGGAATCTCGTCGAACCACCGCCGGACCACCGCAGGAACCTCGCCGGACCACCACCTTAAGGCCCGACGTTCAGTCCCTACGTCCTGCCAAAGACCCGACATCTTGTTCAAGGCCCTACACTAAGTCCCTACTTCCTGCCAAAGACCCGACGTCTTGTTCAAGGCTCGACACTCAGTCCATACTTCCTGCCAAAGACCCAATGTGTTGTTCAAGACCCGACACTTAGTCCCTACGTTCTGCTGAAGACTCGACATCCTACTCAGGGCCCGACATTCAGTCCCTACGTCCTACCGAAGACTCGACGTCTTACTTAAGTAATTGATTTTAATCTGTTCACCCCTGGAGGTGATTCAGTCCTTTGTAACCAACTCAAAATCTAGTGGAACTATTTTCAACTGGGCTAGGCCTCGTGGTTTTTTCCCTTTTAAGAGTTTTCCACGTAAAAAATATTGTATTCTCTGTGTGTGCTAGTTATACGTACAACGCTAAGACGTAGAATCAAATTTCTATCGCCGCGTAATTTCTAGCCCGCAACAGATTGGCGCCGTCTGTGGGAAAGCCAATCCCACTACACTAAGGAATCCTCCAATGGTCAACAAGAGTAGCCATCGCATCATGGGAACCTCCCGCTCTAATTCACACCAATCCAGGAATTAGTCCCTGAATCAAGGACGACAGGCATCTGCCTCCTTTCACCCCGGTAACCAACACCCTGCAGGAGAAGGAACTTCAGGGCCGTCCCTAGAAGAACGTATTAGAAAAATGGAGGAATCTCAGAATGAGATCTTTCAGCTTTTAAGAGGAGCTCAAGGACCAGTGCCGGTACCCCAAGAAGATACTCTTCTCCCTCGAGATCAGCCAGGATTTGAAGACATTCTTCATGTCGAAGTCCCCCTTCCTCCACCAAGGATGCGCCCTCCTACACGTCCAGAGAATGAGCTTGCTGATACAACAAGCTCTACACATCCTTCGCACACAGGTCACCGACAACATATGCCACCAGACGTCCCTGAGGACTTGGACCAACAGCACGTCACTGAACTCCCCCGTAATACTCTACGGCATGAGTTACGGAGACTAGTCCGAGAAGAGTTCCCCACAGGGGGTATTAGGCAGTCCCTTCACCAACGGGACCTTCAGGAGTCATCACCTTTCACCGAAGCTGTCCTCCGATACCCCGTTCCGGCAAGATTCAAACTCCCGAATATTGATTCTTATGATGGGACTTCAGACCCCTACGAACATATCGACCATTACCGCACTATTATGCATATCCAACAGGCCCCAGACGCTTTGCTCTGTCAAGTTTTTCCTGCCACTCTTAAAGGGCAGGCCCGAACATGGTTCTACTCACTACCCCCCCCCCCCCCGGGTCCATTCCAATATTCGTTAAATTGGTCAAATTGTTTGTCGAACAATTTGTCGCCAACCGAAGAATGATTAAAGACTCCTCCCACCTTTCGGGGATACGACAGAACGAGGGTGAATCTCTTAAAGAGTATTTTCAAAGGTTTTCTACGGAAGCCCGGCAAATTCCAGGGGTAGATCCTGAATTGCTACGAGGTGTATTTCTTGGAGGGCTCCGCCCAGGCCCTTTCTACTCGGCACTTATGCAAGAAACGGTCCATTCTTATACAGATTTAATCCATCGAGTAGAGGCTCAAATCACTGCCGACGAAGCCATCAATGCTCATAGGAAGCAATTCGAGCAAGCAACCGGGAAACGTAAAAATCCCCCAGGGACGGAGAATCCCCCATCACAAAGGAAGAAACAAGGAAACTACAATCTTCCTCCTCGACCCTCACAGCCACGACAAGAGCCCCGACAAGAAAAAGAGTACACGCCACTTAATACATCCCGAGCGAATGTATTAATGGCCATCCGAGATCAAGAGAGTGTGAAGTGGCCGTACTCTTTAAAGCCTAATACCGGAAACCAAGAACAGTATTGTCATTTCCATCGCAGTCGTGGACACACTACTGAAGCATGCAGACAGCTCAAGGAGGAAATTGAGAGATTGATCCGACAAGGATATCTTCGACAATTCATCAAGAATCTGACAGCTCGAGAAGAAACTATTCCAACTGGGGGCAAAATCAACAAAAACAGTCGACGAACAATCGCCAGATGGTCGGCGAAATTGAAACTATTGCTGGAGGCCCTTCAACGCCTTGTCAAGTTCTAATCGCAGAGAACAAGGAGCCACCAATAAAAAAGCTTCATGTCGATCACTCCATCACCTTCAAGGAGTCTGATCTAGAAGGCGTAAAGACTCCTAATCAAGATCCACTGGTGATTAGCGCAGGAATCGGCGACCCATGCTACAATGTTAAAAGGATCTTGGTAGACAATGGAAGCTCAGTAGATGTTCTATTCTACTCCACTTTTCTTAGCATGGGCCTATCTAGAGAGAAACTCCAGCCTGCTGCCGGTCCACTGTACGGATTTGACAATCGACCTGTAAGAGTTGAAGGAACCATTACACTCCCGGTCATACTTGGAGAATTCCCTCGTCAAGTTGAGCACCCCATTATGTTCATTGTAGTGAAGTCTGAATCAGCCTACAATGCAATCTTTGGAAGGCCACTCCAAACAATCTTCGGGGCTGTTGCTTCAATTCCTCATTTAAAGCTCAAATTTCCTACCCCATCAGGGATCGGAACAGTACGAGGAGATCAACAAGTAGCACAATCATGCTATCTTAGGCAGGCTCAACCACACTCATCAGTTACTCTAAGCATCGAAGACTTCGATCTTCGGAATGAAGATACCCCTCAAAGGGCCTCCCCTGTAGAAGATCTTACATGTGTCTTTTTATCAGAAGAACATCCCTCGAGAACAGTACAGATCGGATCACTCCTCTCAGATATAGAGAAAAAAAGAATACGTAGACTTTCTACGTACAAATCAAGATGTATTTGCATGGAGTTCGGCTGATATGCCCGGCATTAACCCTGAAGTAATTATGCACTCCCTCAAGATCAACACAGCGTGTAAACCAGTGATTCAAAAGAAACGAAAATTTGCCCTAGAACGTCAGCTGACAATCGAACAGGAGGTTGATAAGCTTTTAAAAGCAAAATTTATAAGGGAAGTACACTACCCAATTTGGCTAGCCAACATCGTGATGGTTCAGAAAACAAGTGGAGCTTGGAGAATGTGCGTGGACTATACAGATCTCAATAAAGCTTGCCCCAAGGATAGCTTCCCGCTCCCCCGAATAGACCAGCTAGTCGACGCCACATCCGGACATCAGATATTAAGCTTTATGGATGCCTACTCCGGATACAACCAAATACAAATGGATCCTGCCGATGAGGAGGCAACATCTTTTCAAACGGATAAAGGGTTATATTGTTACCTGGTAATGCCATTCAGACTCAAAAATGCAGGGGCAACTTACCAACGACTTATGAATAAGGTTTTTAAGAATCTTATTGGGCGTACAATGGAAGTCTATGTGGACGACATGCTGGTGAAGAGCCTCAAGAAATCTCAGCATATCTCGGATTTGGAAGAATGTTTTAGCCTCATCCGATCTTACAACATGCACCTCAATCCCTCCAAATATGCATTTGGAGTCACCTCAGGAAAGTTTCTGGGGTTCATGATTTCCCACCGAGGGATTGAGGCCAACCCGGAAAAGATCAAGGCCCTAAGGGACATGCTACCCCCAGAAATATCAAAGAAGTTCAGAGACTGAATGGAAGGATTGCAGCACTCTCTCGATTTCTGGCTCGTTCGGGAGATAAATATTTACCTTTCTTCAAGATCCTCAGAGGGGCTTGTAGCTCAGGATTTCAATGGACTGATAAATGTCAAGAGGCTTTTGAACAACTCCGGACTTATCTAGCTTCACCACCACTACTCTCAAAGCCAATTCCAGGGGAAATTTTGTATATATACATGGCTGTCTCTTCTCAGGCTATAAGTTCGGTCTTGGTTCGAATGGATGATTCGATTCAACGCCCAGTCTATTACATCAGCAAGATACTTTCAGATGTTGAGATGCGTTATCCATTGGCAGACAAAACAGCCTTAGCATTAGTCTTCTCAGCCAGGAAGTTACGACCTTATTTTCAGGCACACGCGATCAGGGTTTATACAAACCTACCGCTGAAAAATATTCTTCAAAAATCCGAGGCATCCGGAAGATTGATCAAATGGTCAGTAGAAATTGGAGAGTTCGATATACAGTTCCTACCTAGACCCGACATCAAGTCACAGGTGCTTGCCGATTTTGTGGTCGAATGTACTAGCTACACCTCCGAAGGATCGCCTAATGTGTCTCCATCCTCCTCCTGCTGGACATTGTATGTAGACGGAGCTTCTGGGAGTTCTGGTGCTGGTGCTGGAATCTTATTAATCTCCCCGCAAAAAGCCACACTCGAATACGGGCTTAGACTTAAGTTTCCGGCAATAAATAATGTTGCTGAATATGAAGCTTTAATCGCTGGGTTGAGATTGGCGATTGATTGCGAAGTCCAAGACTTAGTGGTTCACACTGATTCCCAACTGGTTGCTTCTCAAGTAGAAGGGGAATTCGATACTCACAATCCACTCTTGGCTCAATATTGCCAGATAGTTAAAACCTTGTTGGCCCAAATAGCAAAGCATCAGGTCATCCATATCCTTCGAGAGCAAAACGCAAGGGCAGACTCTCTCTCCAAGCTAGCAACTTCTACAATGGGAGATGTTTTTAAAAGAAAATTTATTGAGGAGATCCACTTCCCGAGTATTCAAGGCTCATGGGTACTTCAATCAATAGATGAATCAAAACAAACTTCTTGGATCAACCCCATTCTCGCTCTCCTACAAGAAGGCTCTCTCCCTGAAGACCCAGCTATGGCAGTACGACTTCGGAGGCAAGCAGCCAACTTCACCATTATTAACGGAGAGTTATACAAACGATCTTTCACAGGGCCATACCTCAAATGTCTTCCTCCTTCGGAAGCAAACTATGCACTTCGCGAAGTACACTCGGGCATTTGTGGGGAGCATTTGGGAGGAAGGGCGCTAGCACAAAAGGTTCTGAGACAAGGGTTCTACTGGCCAATGATAAAACAGGACGCATTAGAACTCGTACGGAAATGTAACAGCTGTCAATTGCATGCCAACCTCACTCATCTACCCGCCGTAGAGATATCTACATTATAGAGTCCCTGGCCTTTTGCCCAATGGGGGATCGACATAATGGGACCATTTCCTATGGCCACGGGACATCGAAAGTTTATCATATTGGCTGTTGACTATTTCACGAAGTGGGTAGAAGCAGAACCACTAGCAAAGATCACTGAAGCAAATGCCAAACAGTTCCTGTGGAAGAGCATAATATGTCGCTTTGGCATTCCTGCAAAAGTTATCACTGATAACGGAACACAGTTCACCGGAAGGGTCTTTACCATATTTTGTAAAGATCTCCACATCAATTTAGTACATACGGCTGTGGCTCATCCTCAGACTAATGGGCAAACAGAGGTCACTAACCGGACCATTCTGAGAGGATTGAAGACGCGACTGGAGAAGGCTGGGGGGCAATGGGCTGACGAGCTCCCAAACGTCCTTTGGGCCTATCGTACGACAGCAAGAACTACAACAGGAGAGACGCCGTATAACCTTTGCTTTGGTACAGAGGCTATCATTCCAGTCGACATTGGAATCCCCAGTCATAGGGTATAAACTTTTGACTCCAATGCCAACGACGAAAAACTCAGACACAACCTAGACCTCCTTCCAGAAGTAAGAGATGGGACAATACTTAAGGTTGCTGCCTACCACCAGAGAGTTGCCCGTCACTATAACAGAAGTATGAAGCTGCGACATATATCAGTGGGAGATTTGGTCCTACGCAGCATTGAGGTGGCAGGCAAAGGCCCTCAACGAAATAAACTCCCCCCTCTGGGAAGGTCCGTACCTAGTAGCAGCTATGGTGAAGCCAGGGACTTTCAAATTAAAGGATGCTGAAGGGAAGATGCTTCCTCGAACTTGGAATATCGATAACCTCCGAAAATACTATCAGTAGAGCGTGATCGTGTTATTTGTTTTAGAATATCGTTTGTCTTTCGTATTATGTTTCTTTAATTTCGAATGTTGTTTGTGATGTTTCTAGTTTCCTTCTCCCTTGAACTGTCTTTGGGAGCTATGTTCTTCGTTTAATGGCAGTAAAGACTTTGTTAAGTTATGAACCTTAATATGTTTGATTCGAGCAGTAGATGATTATTGTTCAATTTTTAGTTGATCAATCCCAGGGGGATTCGGTCCGACCTCTTCCACGCAGGTTAACGTCATCGAGCAGGGCTCTGACACACAACCTCGGATAGGTCTTACATCCTTGGTGGATTCTCTCGACCTCTTCCACGCAGGTTAACGTCATCGAGCAGGGCTCTGACACACAACCTCGGATAGGTCTTACATCCTTGGTGGATTCTCCCGACCTCTTCCACACAGGTTAACGTCATCGAGCAGGGCTCTGACACTACAACCTCGGATAGGTCTTACATCCTTGGTGGATTCTCCCGACCTCTTCCACACAGGTTAACGTCATCGAGCAGGGCTCTGACACACAACCTCGGATAGGTCTTACATCTCTTATAGATACCTTTAACCTCTTTCATACAGGTTGGCGTCATCAAGCAAAGCTCTGGCGTACAACTTCGAATAGACCACACATCCTTAGAGGATCCTTCTAAACTTTTAAACACAAGTTGGAAGACAAATACCTTAAACAAACATGAATAAAATTTACTCAGGGCGAATAAATACACTAGAATATTTAAGTCATATAACAACAGAACAATAATCCACTACTAAGTCAAAGTAGATATCACACAACAGTACAAACATCAGGTACATCACAATCGCTAAAAAAGACAAACTAATACAGATAACAAGAACTAGAAAACCTACTCAACATCTACTATCTCATCATCTGCATCAATATCAAGGACCTTCCGCAGATCACTCTCTACCTCATCACCATCAGAGCCTGAAGGAAAGTCATCTGAAGCCTGGCTAGGGGTCACCTCTTCGGCTGAAACTCCGGTTTTTCGCTGCATCAGGCGAACCCCCTTAAAGAAGCCTCTAATAAATCCATCATCAGTACACTGCTGCTCCAAACCTTTCACTTCTATGGCATAGATGTGATCTCGGGCCTCCTCAATGTGATCCTGAACGATAGTCTTGAAAGCCATGGACTTCTTAAAGTCTTCAATAACTCTTGAAGGTTCTAGGCTAGACAAGGCAGCCTCCTTCTCAGCTATAATGGCCTGAGACTTCTTATCCTTCGCCTCAAAAGACATTATCTTCTCTACAAAAACTTTATGCTCTTTCAAAAGCCTGGTGATCGTCGCTTGAGCCTCCTCAAGATCTATCTGATGTCGATCTGCCTGCCGATTCTGGAGAGATACAGAGCGCAGTGTGTTGGCCAGTTCAGTCCTGCACTCGCTCAACTCATCTTCAAGCACCTTCACCTCCTTAACCTTCTGCTCATACTTCCGCTTGAACTCCCCCTGAAGACACTTGATCTTAACAAACTCACTGTTCCAGTCATTAATCTCGATCCCAATGCGTAACAGCTGAAATAAAAAGAAAAGTTTATTAGAAGTCACCTCAGATGCAAATGAAATAAAAAATATTGAGAGATGTTACTCACCAAATTACTGGTCTTGTTATGTCCGAGGAATTGATGATTCATGACATCCTCAGGGATATGCAGCTTGGCTGGGGAAGAGTCAGGTGAGGTCTTGTCAGTGTTTATCTCTTCCAACCTCTTCCTCTTCAAAACCTGGGGGTCGTCGCCTCTAGCTGGTCGTTTGGGAGCCGCTTTTGAAGCAGGGGCAGGAGGCTCAGGAATCCTGGATGTCGACTTCAACTTCCTTGCATCAGACCTCCCAGTATGAAATGAAATCTCAACCTTGAATAAGAACTCTTTTTCAGTGTATTTGCTCATATGACGAACCTCAAATAGAAGATGTTCAAGATCGGAAACCTTCAAGATCCTCATTATGTCTTCCTCGCTGACATGTAGAGGGGATGACAAATCCCTCATCTTTCCCCACTTCTCTATCAAGCCCCAATCATTCTTCACAAAAAAGAAAGCATTGACCCAATTATTTGAAGGATCGCGGGTACGTACATCCAACCATTTGGATCTAAAAGTCACACGCCCAGACGTATCGCTGGTGAGCTTGCCCATCCGTGAAAGGTGCTCCAGGGTCATAGTAGCTCCCCGATCCCGAAAGAGAGCAATCAATCCCATAGCCACTGACATTGCTCTAAATGAAAGTTGGAATAGGTTCACACCGCACCTTTGTAAGACTTCAATCAACTCAGTAGGAGGCGGAAAGCGTAAACCACCCCCCGTAAGTGGGCCTCAGAAACGGTCACGTACCCGGGAGGAGGAAGATTCACCCGATCAGACTTCCTAGGGACCATCGTCTTCACATCATTCGGGAAGTAATAATTCTTGCGAAAAAGGAATAAAAAGTCATTTGTAACCGTCGACGTTGCCTCATCCACCTCCCTATTCGGCCTCCGCTCGCCATCATGCGGTGCGACGGGGTCTCCCCGGATCGCAGGATCTCTCGGTGGGAGGCGATCACCTGACATTTCTCTTAAAGGGTGTAGAAGGAAATAAGAGAATCTCCGTACTTCCTTGCCAAGAGAGGGGCCTTAGAAAACTGAGGGAAGGCCTCAATAGAAAGGACAGAGGGAGAAGAGAAAAGAAGAGAAGAGAGGAGATGAGTGATTTTCTAAAGACTTTAAGGGGCCTATTTATAGTTTTTTAGAAGAAAGAAAGGAAATTTCTGGAATTTCTAATTTTCCAAATTTTTCTAAATTTTTCTGAATTTTTTCGGAATTTTTTAAGATTTTTTGAGATTTTTTAGGAATTTTTTCGGCCAAAAAAGGCCAAAAAATCAATTTTTCTGTGCAGGTGGGACCCACTAGGGTTGTGGGCCGAACCGACCCGTCCATTCACTCAAAAGAGGCGGTGGGAACCTTCCAGACGGGCTGACCGCGCGGGCCCAGGCGGGCCGCCGCGCGGGCCAATAACAGGCCCAGCAGCCCGCCGCGCGGGCTGCAGCGCGGGCCGCAGGCGCGGCCCAGGCGAGCCGCCGCGCGGGCCGCGGGCGCGGCCCAGGCGGCCCAGGCGGGTCGCCAAGCGTGCTGGAGCGCGGGCCCAGGCGGGTCGGGCGGCCCAGGCAGGCCGCCGCGCGTGACCCAGCACGAGCCGGCAGTGCCGCCGGCGGCGGCGGCGGCCGGCCGGCCAGTCCGGCCGGTCGGCCGCCTAGCCCATTTTGGGCCCGATTTTCGTCCCGAAAGCTCCGATTTTGACGTTTTTGGGGTCCCCGGACATGTTTTTCGACGTTTTGGACTCAATTTTGACACTTTCAGAGCTCACCAAGGCCTCTACGGTCAAGTTTGTGCAAATTTTCAACTTTTGGAAAGCAATTTTTTGCGGTTTGACCGGTGAAAAATTTCGAAACAAATATTTTCGGACTCCTATAGCTTCGACGTCCGAAAATAGGGGGGCAACTGATATGTCATGTGAAAATTATTTTGGTCGGACGCGAATCTCGAGGCAAAAAGCTAGTTGAAAACTTCAAAATTTAATTTCGGGAGCATCCGAACTCCGATTTCAGCGAGCTTACAGTCAAACTGAGCGTCTCGGAAATACGAACCCAACGACACCAAGATCAACCCAATCCGAGCCCAAATGAGTTTGAATAAAGGGCTCGAAGTGCTGTTCAAAGGTTCAAACAGCAATTTGAGTTACCAAACGGTCTCCGATTTTTATGAGTTTATACTCGAATTGAACGGCTCGACGAGGCGAATCCAACGAGCTCAAGATCGCCAAATTCCGACATCATTAAGGCCTTAAAATGGACAACAAACGGTGCACGATCGTAGAATTCAACATCGGCCGTCCATCTGACCACTCCCTATTCGCCCCTGATCTCACGCCTATTTACGGGTCATGCCACTCCAGAAAATCTATAAATAGAGCCCTCATTCTTCACAAGAGAGGATCCAAGCAAGAGAGAGAAGAAGAGAAGAGAAGGAAGAAGAGAAGGAAGGAGTTCCTCCTCGACAGCCGCCGGACCACCGCAGAACCTCGCCGGACCACCGCCAGACCACCGCAGGAATCTCGTCGGACCACCGCAGGAACCTCGCCGGACCACCGCAGAACCTCGCCGGACCACCACCTTAAGGCCCGACGTTCAGTCCCTACGTCCTGCCAAAGACCCGACGTCTTGTTCAAGGCCCTACACTCAGTCCCTACTTCCTTCCAAAGACCCGACGTCTTGTTCAAGGCCCGACACTCAGTCCCTACTTCCTGCCAAAGACCCAACGTCTTGTTCAAGACCCGACACTTAGTCCCTACGTTCTGCTGAAGACCCGACATCCTACTCAGGGCCCGACATTCAGTCCCTACATCCTACCGAAGACTCGACGTCTTACTTAAGTAATTGATTGTAATCTGTTCACCCCTGGAGGTGATTCAGTCCTTTGTAACCAACTCAAAATCTAGTGGAACTATTTTCAACTGGGCCAGGCCTCGTGGTTTTTTCCCTTTTAAGGGTTTTCCACGTAAAAAATCTTGTGTTCTCTGTGTGTGCTAGTTATACGTACAATGCTAAGACGTAGAATCAAATTTCTATTGCCGCGTAATTTCTAGCCCGCAACAATACTAAAAAATAGAAATAAAGGATCAAACATATTTAACTTCTTTAAAAGATATTCAGAGTTCATAATAAATAAAGGTTTGACAAAAAGTTACTCTTTTTCTTTTTTGGACATTTAGGTCATTTATGGCAAACTCACACACACAACGCATACACAAAGACTCGAATCCAGGACCTCTTAGTTGGAAGCCTAAGCTCTCAACCAACAGGCCAAGGTGAGCTATAAAAAAAAAAATTATCATTGATCAGGGCTAAGATTTATATCCAAACTTTAGATCTGATGCATTATTTTAATAAATATATTCAAAAATGTAGTAATAATATGCATAATTTATGATCTAGTACAAGAACTTTTATTTAATTATAGATAATCTAATGCGTTTTGTGAATATACTTGAGGAAAATATATAATATTATATGAGGGCTCAAATAAAAAAAATTATTTTTATGTTTTCGCTTATTTATTTAATTATTTATTTATGTTCGAGCTAAAATATCTCCACTATGGACTACAAACTCTTTTTTTAAGTCCACTATAATAAATTTTTATTTGAATAATATTTGAGTAAGATTGAGAATGTATGGAATAAAAAATTAAATCAAATATCAAATATTATTCAAATTTAAATTAAACATAAACCATTTTTATTCAAAAAAAAATTCAATAAGGTTTTAAATGTAACACCCACATGTACTGTATTTCTAATATATGTTAGCCTGGATAGGAATAGGATCTGATAAGAAATATATATATATATATATATATATATATATATATATATATATATATATATATATATATATATATATATATATATATATATATATATATATATATATATATATATATATATATATATATATATATATATATATATATATATATATATATATATATATATATATATATATATATGGCTTATTTGATGTTTAAGAAGATTTAAAAAGAGACACAATTTTAATTTAGAATGAAAATTTGATAGGAACATATTTGCTTTTGAGGGCTTTGAAGCATTAATGTGACGAGCGATGTGGCACTAAGTTCTCTGTATGATAAAAAAAGAATTAAAGTCCTTAGGGGTGTTGTTATGGGTGTCAATATTTAACACAATCGGAAAATCTGACCCGAAAATTCCGGGTTCGTGTTGACCTGAGCCCTAGACCAGGTCGGTTTGGGGTTAAGGTTTTCGACCCATTTTTTTAAAATCGGGTCGGGTCGGGTCAGGTTGACTTAGAAACCCGAGATTGACCAGGAATGACCTGCACTGACCGGGCATGCCCGTGTTGACTGCACCTGACCAGAGCTGCCTAGGCTTCCGCTCGAGTCCCAACGTCCAGCGTGGCGTCTTGAGGCCAGTGTCGCGTCCCAAACTTGCCCTCTGCGCTGACCATTGACCTGCCTACCCACTATGCCCGGGTCCTGTAGTCGGTCGCTGACCTGCTTCCGCTACCCCCGGCCCACCGCTGCTACCGACCGGCTTTGCTGTGTCTTCGAGTCAGACTGGGTTGACCAAACTCAAAGCGGGATGCGTCAAAAATCAACCCATTTTCAAAAACGAACCAGTTTCGGGTTGACCTGAATAGCGCCGAGTCAGTTTTGGATTCGATCCAAACCTGACCTGTGACCCGAAATTGACACCCCTTAGGTGTTGCGGCACTGGTCATGCTATGTTGCCTTCTCTGTTTAGTGAATATCACTTGAGATTGATAACATATTTGAGACGATGCTTGAGATTTGATTTGAATAATATTTAAGTAAGATTGAGAGCTTATGCCATAAAAATTTTGATCAACGATTAAATATAATTAAAATTTAAATAGAACATAAACCATCCTATCCAAATAATTTTTTTAATAAGGTTTTACCCACATGTACAGTAATTAGAATATACATATAAAACCTGAAAAAAAAAATTATAAATAAGATTAACTTATTTGATATTTAGAAGATTTATAAGGAGACCTATAAATTTAATTTCGAATGAAAATTTGATAATGATGGATTTTCCATTGAGGGCGTTGCGGCACTAATGTAGTGAGCGTTGTCGTGCTAAGACCTCTGTATAATAAAAGAAGAATTGAAGTCCTTGGGAGGCATTGCAGCATTGGCCACGTTGCACTGCCTTCTCTATTTTCTGAATAGTGCTTGAGAGTGTTATGGCACAGAGGGCTGAGGTTAGAAGAAGTGTTCAAACAATGAGAATTATTTGGAGAATAGCGATCTTTTCATAATTTTATATAAATATATAAACCACTTCTTCCATCCCCATACCTTTCTCATTTGGCAAGGACAAGAGAAGAAGTACGCAGAGAAGAGAAAGGAAAAGAGGTGAGGAAAAAG
This sequence comes from Dendrobium huoshanense, assembly GCA_016618105.1. NCBI lineage: Eukaryota > Viridiplantae > Streptophyta > Magnoliopsida > Asparagales > Orchidaceae > Dendrobium > Dendrobium huoshanense. The sequence continues at coordinate 21,871,146 of CM028346.1, read as the reverse complement.
AAGAGAGAGGATGTAATATCTGTTGCTACAATGTTACACCTATTCCGACGTGATCCATTAAAATTGTTGTAATGGAATTTCTGCGCTTTATATCCTGCACGTGTTTGTAAGTGTTCTATGAGTGTGTGAATGCTTGAATTTTGTAGTAGCTCTAAGCTCTAGGGTTTGATTCATTTTTAAATGATTTGGGTTGATGCAGTGTTTCAATTGTTTGGAGCGTCATAGCGCTAGGTCAATTTTTCTTTTTACAAAAATATTTTTGGCAAATCAACCCCCATGTCCCATATAATATCCATAGAGCCAAAACCTAAGTAATTTTCGTTAATAATTGTCAATTTTAATTTGATTAGTTATTATAAGTTTTATAGTGTTTAAGGGAGCCTTGGATAAGTCAAGAATTGGAGTAGAAAGGTGAAATTCCAAGTATCAAAATTTCTCTATAAGCATCGCCGCATGGAGCTCTCGAGTGGAGGGGTAAAATGAGTGTGCGTTTTTGGTGCTAGGTGACACCATCACGGCGTGAAGTCTACAACAACAACAACAACATCAAGCCTTTATCCCACTACGTGGGTCGGCTACATGAATCCTTTTTCTCCATTGTATCCTATTAAAAGTCAAATTATCATTTAAATCTAATAAAGAAAGGTCATTCCTAATATTTTCTAACGTCTTTTTAGGTCTACCCCTATCTTTCTTAACATAAGTCAAATCTAATACCTCTACTCTCCTAACCGGGTCATCAAAAAACCGCCGTTTTATGTGACCAAACCATCTAAGGCGACTCTCTCTAATCTTATCTTCTACTGGAGCTATTCTTACCTTTTCACGTATATGCTCATTTCGTATCTTACCTCTAAGGGTAAAGCCAATCATCCACCTGAGCATCCTCATCTCCGCCACACTTAACTTAGTATTATGCTTCTCTTTTAATGGCCAACATTCGGCACCATAAAGCATTGCAGGCCTCACTACCATCTTATAGAATTTCCCCTTAAGTTTGAGGGGTACATTTCTATCACATAACAAGCCCGATGCATTCCTCCACCTCAACTATCCAACTTGAATTCTGCTGATAATATCCCCATCTATTTCACCATCACTCTGAACAATAGATTCAAGATATCTAAAACGTGTACTCTTATTAATGACTTGATCGCCCAAAGTCACAATCACTTCACTAGGTCTATTACTACTAAAATTACACTCCATATATTCCGTTTTAGATCTACTCAAGCAAAAACCTTTAGACTCTAAGGTTGACCTCCATAATTCATGTTTACCTTCAACTCCCTCTCTAGTCTTATCAACAAGAAGAATATCATCAGCAAAAAGCATACACAAGGTACATCATCTTGCAAATATCTAGTGAGAACATCCATGATTAAAGCAAAAAGATATGGGCTTAAGGCTGATCCTTGATGTAACCCAACTTAAATAGGGAAATACTTGGTCAAACCACGTTGTGTTTGAACACAAGTAATAGCTCCTGCATACATATCTTTAATGATTTGAGTATAAGCATTATTGACTCCTTTCTTTTCAATAATTCTCCATAGCACTTCTCTTGGAACTTTATCATATGCTTTTTCTAAATCAATAAATATCATATGTGGATCCTCCTTATTTTCTCTATATTTTTCTATCAAACCTCTTAATAGATGTATGGCTTCCATAGTCGACCTACCCGACATGAATCCAAATTGATTTGAGAAACATTAGTATCACACCGCAACCTATGCTCCATAACTCGCTCCCATAGCTTTAAAGTATGACACATTAACTTAATACCTTTATAATTCACACAATCTTGTGTATCACCTTTATTCTTAAAAATAGGAATTAACACACTCATTCTCCACTCATCTGGCATCTTTTTAGTCTTCAAAATAGTATTAAAAAGTTTAGTAAGCTAAGAAATTCCTTCATCTCCTAAGCATTTCCACACCTCTATTGGAATATCATCAGGTCCAACAGTTTTTCTACCCTTCATTTTCTTTAAAGTCTCTCTAACTTTAGTTTTAATAATACACCGATAAAAACATAAATCTTTATTTTCATTTAGGATGCTAAGGTCACTATAATCAATCTTACTTTCACAATCTTCATTAAAATGTTTAGCAAAATATCTCATCCACCTTTGTTGAATATCATCTTCTAAGAAAAGTATTTTTTTATCTTCATCCTTAATACACTTCACTTGAACTAAATTCTTACTACTTTTATCTCTTTATTTGGCTAACTTATACATATATCTTTCTCCCTCCTTAGTATTTAATCTATTATATAAATCACTAAAAGCTAATGTCTTTACATCGCATATTGCTTTCTTAGCATCCTTACGAGCCACTTTATATATTTCTCAATTATCAGAATTTTTAAAATTAAATCAATTTTTATAACAAAACTTTTTATTTTTAATATTTTCTTGCACATTTGGATTCCACTACCAACTATTTTTACTAATAGGAGCTTTTCCCTTTGAAACTCCAAGGTCATCTTTTGCAATATTCTTAATATCACTAGCCACGTTTTCCCACATAACATTAGCATCCTCATGCATAGACAAAATATTAAGATCTAAAATCTTATTCTCAAAAATATTTTTTAAAAGTCCCCATCTAATCTTAGAAAATTATTTTACTTTATTATTTATTTTATGCCCCTTTATCTTAAAATCCAAAACTAATAATCGGTGTTGGGTACATAAATTTTCACTCAAAATAACTTTACAATCTTTGCAATCTAAACGATTTAATTTTCTAATAAGAAAATAGTCAATTTGGATTGTACTATATCCATTTTTATAAGTGATGAGATGTTCATTCCTTTTTCTTAAATAAGGTATTAGCAATTGAAAAATCATAAGCTAAGCAAAAATCCAATATGGTCTTGACACCTTCATTCGTCGTTCCAAATTCATGGCAACTATGAATGCTTTTAAAATCATCTACCTCTCTACCAACATGTCCATTTAAATCTCCTCCAATAAAAACTCTTTTTCAAGAGGTATCTTTTGTATTAATTCTTCTTAGTCATTCCAAAAATTTAATTTAGAACTCATATCCAAACCTACTTGAGGAGCATAAGCACTTATAATATTAATAATCTTATCATCAACAACAATCTTTAAAGCTATAATTCTATCCACAATCCTATTAATTTTTATAACATTATCTTTTAAACTCTTATCTATAATAACACCTACACCATTTCTAGTACGACTCCTACCCGAATACCAATGTTTAAATCATAAACTATCAATTTCCTTATCCTTCTCTCCAACCCATTTAGTTTCCTGAATGCACAAAATATTTAACTTCATATGCATCATAATATCTATTAATTCCATTAATTTTCCTGTAAGGGAACCTATATTTCAAGTTCCTATCCTAATTTTAATTTCATGGACTAGCTTCTTTGCCCACATCCGTCCTTGATGTGGGAACCATTGCTTATTTAACACTGTACCCGGGTGCCGGTACAGCAGCCCTTGCACACTTATCACTATATTCAGGCCATACAACGCGTCGCTTCCAGGGGACGCCCTAGCATTAACACAATTTTTTAAAGGATTCATGTCATTATTGTTCGACAAGTTTTACGCTGGTTGTCGACTACCTAACACAACCCTCCACTTTTCTCATCTAGGCGTGAAGTCTCAAATGAAAAAAATTTAGGAAAATCTAGAAGATTTTCTTAGAGTGCAATGATACTAGGCAGTCGAGTGTCTTGATGCCAGATCATATTAGTGGTTTTTAAATAATAAATTATCAGAAATAATTTTCCTAATTCTTTTTTCCTAGCTACTTGCTAGAGAAGACATAAATCCCAAAATCTAGTTTGAGAAGACACAAATCCCAAAATCCAGTTTGAGAATTATTAAAATAAAACTTTTAAAATATATAATACACTGAGCCACCATTAAATATAATATGAAGTGGAAGATTACAAAATCTCAAAATGATTTTCTATTATATCATCCAAAAATACATATACAATCTCAGATCTATCTACAATAGCAATTGGCAATAGAAAAAATAACAAAAATAAAAGCCAAGCTTGTAAAAACTAACTAACCAAACCAAAAGGCATACCTTTTGCACAAATTGGGACATACTGTTCAAAACTATTCAGTTATCTCCTTACCCTTTTCCTGGGCTGAAAATGAAAGCAAACATAACAATGAACTAATACTGCTCAATAGGCTATCATAACCTAAAATAGAAATCAGTAACTAAAACCAAAAGACTGAAAAATATTATACTGTAATAATAAATTGATGTATTGTACAAAAATTAAAGCTGAAATATAAGCTAAAATTGAACTTCACATAAGCATTTTAGAGCATTTAAATAACTTTGGGAATTTTACTAAAATTTATTAAATTATAAGCAAATATTTCATAGTGATTATCATAATGGCTTTCAAGCCCAAATTTCATATGTCTTCATTATCAAAATCCCATCTCAATGGCACACTAGCTTCGACATAATAGAATCTCAGCTTGAATGTCCATTGGCACCAGCATAACAAACTTTCACCTCAGTCACCCACTAGCATCTGCATAAAAGAATCACATGTCAGTCACCCACTAGCACTGGCATGCATAATAGAATCTTGCCTCAGTCATTCACTGGCGGCGGCATAATAGAATCTCACCTTGGTTGCCCACTAACACCGGTATAATAGAATCTCACTTTTGTTGTCCACTAGCACCAGCATAATAAAGTCTCACATTGTTTTCCCACTAGCGTTGACATAATAAAATTCCACCGCGGTCGCCCATTGGTGCCAATATAATAAAATCTTCCATCGGTTGCCCACTAGCGCTTGCATAACATAACATCACATCATCTCACATTTATTTCACAATTATACATATTTTTTTATGTATTTCATTAATTAAAGCATAACAAGACTTAACTCAAAAATTAACAAAATGTCTTAATAGTTGACAACAAAAAAATCCAGTTTAGAAAAGCATAAAAAATTATATTTTCAAAAAATATAGCCAAATTACTAAAAATTGTGTAAAACATCATTTTTAGACTTTCATCATGTTACAATATTATTTTTTAGAGCCAATATTATTTTTCTACTAAATAAAATACGCATAAATTTCAAAACACCTAGTGGAAAATTTCTAAAGAATATTCAAAATATTTATAACCTATAAAAAGTTTTGCATTAAAAGTTCTATCAATATAAAGTTATCATCATTTTTTATAATAAAAATATAAATTTTCTCAAAAAGATCTCAAAATATTGAATTATGTAAAATTGAGATAGGCAAAATGTAACCTACCTCGAGACGAACAACTTTCACAATTAGATCGACGCCTAAAAATGACCTAAAGCAGCTAAAAAAGAGTTTCTCTCTATGGAAACCCTCTCGCTCTCTATGTACTCCAGCTGGTTGCATGCAATCGAAATGAATAAAATAATGATTTAAAAATATATTTGAAGTATTATTAGTGGCTAATGTTGTGGAGCTAGTTCAAAAATCCAAAAATCTTAAACTATAACACTACAATGTCACTATTTGGTGCCTGGAACTATAGCATCACCGAAGTACCCAGACATCCAATATTAGGGCTCTCAAATAGTAACATTTATCAAATTTAATCAAAATTCACTCTAAACCTTGGGACTTATTTTAGAAAATATGCAACATTTTTCCAAACACCAAAACACACCCAAACATATGCAAATGAGTTCAAATACCAAGATGAAATAGGCTACATGTATTCTAATCATGCCAAATTAGTTTGAACTAGACTCTAATCCTGGAGGGCTCCCACCTGATATGATTAATCTTATACCTGGTCCTCCGCCCTGACATAAATAATTTAAATTATTTATAATGAGCTAAATTGTTCAATAGTTTGCTAAAAAACTATACACAAATTTAAAATACGATAGTATGCATGTCATCTATCAATTAATTATATTAAGATTTATATGATTAAGAATCAATTCAGAAATAATATAACTCATATGAAATAACAATAAAATCTATAAATAGTAAAATAGTATGAAATAAAAGCCAGTAAAGTAGTATAGTGAACAAATCAATAAACTAATATGGGTGTCAAATCGATAAAACAGTTATCGTATTAGTATTATCAATCAGTAAAGAAATCACATAAATTGATAAATCCAAAACATCAGTAAAGACTGTTAGAATTATATCAATATAATAAAACCCTGTAATGATATACACATACTATATAAAATATTATCAGTATCAAATTAGCATCTTAATCACATGCTCAGTATGTCATGTGTTTGAATAGTTGCTATTTGAATGATTTATATTTGTGCAACTTATGTAGTTTTGATGATTCCAAACATTATTGTTCAAATGTATAGTTATCTCCTAACAATTTTAGAAGATTTGCATATGCTCTTGTGTGTACTAACATTTCAGGAAAATCAGACTCCAGACTACGATAACTTCAAATCAAATTCAACATGAGATATTTTGTTTATTTGAAGTTTGCATTTTCTTTGAATTAGTTTTGAAAGGGAGTGATTGTAATTGAGTGAATAAAATCTCACACACACATATAAGGAGATCTTAAAATTCTATACTGATCGTACAGGACGATATTTATCGTACTGGACGATCTGTCAGTTATCTCCTATTGAGCACTTGGAACGAATAGGAACTTGCTCGAGAAAAATATTTCTAAGTCCTATTCGTCCAGGACGAATTTTATTATCATCCCGGACGATGGGTTCTCTGTAAAAGTTTCGTCCAGATGAATTTTATCATCGTACGAGGCGACCAGTCCTCTGGAAAATTTTCGTCCCGACGAAAATAAATATCGTACCGGACGATCAGCTCTCTGGAAAATTTTCGTCCAGACGAAAACGAATTATCGTCCGCGGCGATTGGTCCTCTGGAAAATTTTCGTCCAGACGAAATAAATAATCGTCCAGGACGATCGGCTCTCTGGAAAATTTTTGTCCAGACGAACATATTTTCGTCCAAACGATTAACCGACTTAGAACAGTTTTCAGCAGTTTCTAGAACCGACCTTGTAATAACCGTTCGTATTGGACGAACCTAGTTTGTACAGGATGATCAGCTGTACGAAGTCATTTCGTACACAAATACGAATTGGGTCGTTTCAGATCGTTTAAGTAAAATCGTCCAGGACGATCCAGGATCGTACAGGACGATCCACTGCGTACAGAATTGGAAACTTGCAGTTTTTGGGCGGTTTTTCATGTCTTTTGTATAAATAGTCCAAATTAGACTGCCACCCAATCTTTTTGTCATTTGATCTTCGTGCCTCTTGAGAGAATAGCCAAGGAGAGAGTGGAAGAGAGCATTCAAAGGAGGATTCCTACCATTGGAGCGAGAAGGCTTCACTTGGATTACTAAGGTAAGAGTCTCTACTTGTGAAATTGGATTTATTCACTCTTTTCTTTCTTCCTTCTAGATTCTTGTGAGAAGATCAGTCAAGGAGATCCGGTTCTCTGCCGACACTTGGAGAGTGTGAACAGACGAAGGGTTCTCTGCCCACACTAGGAGAGTGTAAAAGGACGAAGGTTCTTTGCCTACACTTGGAGAGTGTGAACAGCCGTAGGGTTCTCTGCCCACACTAGGAGAGTGTAAAAGGATGACGGTTCTCTGCCAACACTCTGGATTGTGTAAAAGGACGACGGTTCTCTGCCGCACCGGGTAGTGGTGAAAAGAGTGTTTTGTACAGGCTTCTCCGCCTTGCTGTGGGTGCTAAAGGAGAGTCACTTTGTGGTATTAGTGCAACACTCAGAGGGTGCCTCTGAGGAGTGGATGTAGGTCTGGTTATAGACCGAACCACTATAAATCTGGTGTCATTTACTTTATTGCTTTTACGTTTCCGCACTTTAAATTTCTGTTTTAACAACTCTGTGGTTGAAAAACATTTTTCTACAAACTTTAAAAGAAAATTTTATTTCGGTTCAACTTTATCATTAAGAGGGTTTAAAATTTTTTAAAACTACCAATTCACCCCCCTCTTGGTAGCCGTGGGACATTTACTTAGGCTTAACAACCTAATTACTAGACTCAACATCATGTATTTGGTATTAATACATTGTCATCAATAAAACAGGTGGTAATAACAATAAAGTGATATAATAGTAATAAATTCATATAGTGATAGTAAATCAGTAAACAAAAATAGTAAATAAGTAAATAAGTCAATAATATGCATTAAAATAGTCACACCAAATAAGTAACAAGTCATGGTTCAAGCAATATTTTTATAGTATATTGTAATACATATCAGTATCATGTTGACTCAATAAATAGAGTCGTCACTCTTTATCGTTCGACACAGTAATAACTCCTTATTACCCTAAAAAAATATCATGTGAATCAGTAAAAGATAACACCAAACTACAATATTTAAAGGAAAGTCTGTCAGCTCATCATCATGCATATATTAGTAAGTCTATAGCCAACGTCAATAAAACCAGCTTTTCCTTATCCTCATATATATTTTTATTACAATATTATAATAGTAATATCGACTAGTTATTGCCTGGTCACATAATCATTCTCATTCTCAGTGCTTATATTAACACTATGTTTAAATAAAAATACTAAAATTCTATACAGCGCAAATCATACAAAATTTAATAGCACCTATTGTACTTGGCATAATTTATATATATTTTAGTCAAAATGTCTAGGATAATTAATATGATAACATACATAAAGTTATGTGGTAAACATTTAGTATGGAGAAAATACATTAAAATCAATTTTAAAGAGAATTCAAGAACCAAAATCAAAATATTTGAAAATAGAGATATGATTAGAATCACCTACCTTGATCCAGAGGTTTGATTAGTGGGAGCTCCATTTTGGTGCCTACATAGCTGAGCAGCAGTAGCAACATAAGAATGACTTAGCTCGCTTCAATTAGTACGTAGCCCACTAGCAGCATGATGAGGACATGACATGATTTAAAAATCAGTTTGCCTCAATCCACTAGTACTTCTAGCCACCACCTCCTCCACCTCCATCTGATCAGGATCCCTCTTTATTTTAGTTTTTTTTTTTAAATTTTATGATATGTGCACTTTTCATATTTTTCAATTTCTTATTTATTTGATGCTATTTCCTCCTCTTTTTAGGATGTCAAAAGGGGGATAGTATGTGTTGGTAGCTTGTATTTTGCTTTGAAATGTTCAATTTTATGTCTGTCTTTTTTTTCTTGTTCTCTTATTAATGTTTTATTTTAAAATACAATAAAATTAAAAACAAAATTGACACCTCCCCTATTTTTAAAAAATTGACTTAGTGAGAGGGAGCTTAAGGAATAGAAAAACTCTCTTGAATCATAAACTAATAATATTTATCATCATAAAAATGGGTAGATTATAATAAATTGGGATCTAAGTCTTGTGATTTTGATGATAACCAATATTATTGTATTTTTTACTATGTTATTTGAATTTATTACATATCTATTTTTCCCTGCTCATTAACATTTCATGATCACAACTCACTTGTTATCTTGATCAACTCAAGATTAGGTAGACTATGAATAAAATATATATTTTTCAATCTTTTTATACTTTTTATATTTCTTGAGTCAAATATGTATTATGGTGGATCCTAAAGCTAAGTAATCTTGCATACACATACTCAAGGTAGTGAGTTGGTGAGTTAGAAAAGTTTTTATTTTTTGAACTTATTGTACAATACAATTAATATCATACTAGACAATCAATTAACCATAAAACCCTAATTAGGGTATATATGCTATGTAAGATTGATTAAACACATCATACTATATGATCCCTATCGTACATGTCGATTAGTTATAATCAGCAAAACTACCCCAATCACAATTTAGGTAATATTTTAATATTCAAAATGTAGGTCTAATCGTACCATATGATATGCATCATACTATATGATAAATGACAATCATACCTAAATTGATACAATGATTAGGGAAACAATTATGGTTAATTTACTAAATCAAATTATACTAGATGATTGATGGCAATCATATTGTACGATCTGAGCGATACATTGATAATAATTACATCGTCGCCTAATTTCCTAGATAAAATGCCATAGTTTTTTAACTAATCATACAAGACAAACTTTTAATTTTATACTGTATAAACTGAGCTCTACATAAGATGATAATTACATCGTTGTCGATCGTACATGACAATCAATACATCTCTTGAATTAATGGTACAAGGTAATATATTTCATTCTGTTTAAAAAGGTTGCTTTGTTCTAATCGTACTGGATAATTTTCTTAATCTTCTTGCACGATCCATTCATTTCTTTGAACTGATCGTATAGGTTTTGTCTCCTCATATAGTATTAACAAGAGTACTTTGAACTAATTGTACATGATGATCTTTAATCGTACTGGATGATCAGAATTGATAGATTAAAATTTAGGATTTTTTTAGAGGCTCTCTATTTAAGCTTTCACATACTCTAATTAAGAAAAAGACTTCTACTACTAAGTGTCTTGAGAGGGAGCACACTAAGGGAGTAAAGAAGTGCTTTGGGAGAGAAGGGAGAGAGAGTTATTTGTGAGGGAGAGTTGTGAGGGATTCAAAAGGTTACTCCAAGCTAGATCCTTCTCTGTCTTCATCAAGCTTTTTCTTTAATCATTTGGTGGCTCTGGAAAGACTTTCCACAGTACTAGTCTCAGATTCTTTGCCTTATCTAATATGGAGAAAAAGGATTTTTGCTTCTCTTCCATCTCTAGGAGGGAAAAAAAGGATTCCAGGTTCTCTGCCTTCTGCAGGAGGGAAAAAAAAGTAAGGTCCTCTGTAGCACTAGGTGGTGGAAGAGCATTTGTAAAAACTTCTCTGCCTTGCTATGGGAAAAAAAGGAGAGACATACTTTTAGTGCAATACCTGGAAATGAGGTTTCTATGAAGTAGACGTAGGTCAGGTTAAACCGAACTACTATAAATTTATTTGTGTTTTGTTCTTATTATTTCACACTTTTATTTTTCTATAATTTACTGTGTGATTGACAAACTTTAATTTTTTTATTATGAAATTATTCGCTTCCACATTAAGGGATAAAAATTATTTATTTTTATATATTAAAAAAGTTATTTTTTTTGTTAAAGAAATTTTTAAATTATGAATTCTCCTATCTTGCTTAGCCTTGGGCTTGTTCTTTGAGGTCTCAAAATCTACTTGAACTTTCAAGTAGTATCAGAGCATGATTCAAAAACTAAGTTTTAGAAAACTTTTAAAAAATAATCAATAGCTAACTTTGGAAATCGTAATACTGCAAAAGGATATTCAATCACATGAAAACCATTATTTGATAATATTGCTTTTAATTTTCGAAAAATCCGCATGTTTACTTTCTTACAATCTATAGATTATTGCATGTAGATGTTAGTTCATAAATGATACTCTACATCTTCTCATTTTATAAATAGCATTAACATTGAACTACCTTTTTCTGAATGGAGCATAGAGAATAGAGATTTAGCACAATTAAATGCAAAATATTTAAACTACTTTTTTTGTGCATTAAAAATTGAAGATTACATGTGTGTATCTACTTGCACAATTGGTAAAAAAAATTTCCATAAATTTTGCATAACCTATAAAGGAACAAATGATGTGAAATAATCTAGGTTGAATATTTTTCTCCATGATTATGAAATATTTTGTATGAAACCTAGTGAATATATTTCTAAAATGTATATTAAGTTCACTCAAATTGTCACTTCCTTGCATGTATTAGGTAGAAAACTTATAAATTCTAAAAAAGTTAACAAGATTCTATGTTATCTACCAAGTTCCTATGATGTCAAAATAACTGTTATTACTGAATCTAATGATCCTAAATATTTATTCAATTGATAACTTACTTGGATCACTCATTGCTTATGAGCAAGGATTGAGTCAAAGACAGCTTAATGTAGGTGAGAAAAGAAAATAGAAAATTGTTGCTTTAAAGGTTGATGATTCTGATAGTGACAATTCTAGACCTAAAGATGATGATGACATTATATTGATGGCAATACAATTTAAATGCTTTCTAAAGAAAAAGCAAAAGAGTCGTCAGCAATGGAATAAAGGTAAGTCTAATAAAAATTCCATGGCTTCTTGTAATGTCATCTTTTTCGAATGTAGGAAGCCAGTGCACATGAGGACTGATTGCTCAAATATTAAAGCTCACCCAATCAAGAAGAAGGGTGAAGAAAAAGCCAAACTCAAGAAGAGTAAGCAACAAACGCAAAGGCTTTTTTGATAGACCTGCTTTAGACTCATCTAAGACAGAAGCTGAAGAGGAGTTAGCTAACCTATGCTTAATGGCATATAACCATCTTGATCATTCTGATTAAGAGGAGGTATGTGAGCTTAAGTGGTCTTTTTGTGAGAAGTTCTTGCTACCTATGATGAACTATTCGAAGTTTCTAAAAAAATTCATAATACATACAGGAAACTTAAGAAAATGTATGCAAGTCTCAATTCTATTTTTTTTAATCTTGCAAATGAGCATGAATGTCTTAAGAAATACCACTCTATATTGGATAATAATAATATAATATTACTTGATGAATTAAATAAAAATATATTGATTGAACTGATAAGCATGATTCCTTGAAAGCAACACATATTGAATTAAAAAATTCAATTAAAGAATTAAAGACATTTAGATGAGGCTGATAATAGTGAGCATGCATTAAAAGTTAATAATTTAATTCTTGAAAGTGTAAACAAAATTCTGCAAGAAAAATTAAATGCTCTTAAAGAAAACAAAACACCACCACAACATGCTTCATCTAAACCTAGGAAGAGGCACCACAACCTAAATAAACTAGTGAATTCATTCCCAAGAGTTTGGGTGTTTTTCTTGTGGTATGCTATGATATATATCCCACACTTGCACTATTCATCATAGAACACATTTAATTTAGAGGCCAAAATTATATAAATAACATCATTGTATGCAAACACTTCATACTTCAATCCATAAGGTGGAACCCAAACAAGATGGAACCTAAATCTAATCATTGATGATTTTGTAGGGATGATCTCATAAAAGGCCCAATGAGAGCATGTAGTACCTGGACAATGGATGTTCAAGGCATATGACTGGAGATGTAAAGAAATTCATCACATTGGTGACCAAGGCATGGCCAAGGTAACACTTGGAGATAACACCACTAAGAAGATGGTTATAACATGTATAATTGGCAACCCAAAAAATTTTATCATTAAAAATATTTTACTGGTAGACGACTTAAAATATAATTTGCTGAGTATTAGCTAACTCTGTGATAAAAGCTTCAACATAAAATTTTTATCCACCAGTTGCATGATAAGCTCAAATGAAAAAACTATTTTGCTAGGGAAAAGAATTAGTAATATTTACATACTTGATCTGAATTACATTGAATCTACTACTTTTCCTAAAAACTTTTGCTAATGAATCATAGTTATCGTATAAGAGATTGTGTCATGCAAGCATAAAAAATCTTAGAAAAATAACCCAAAAAGACTTAGTGAGAAGCATACCTAAACTAGAATTCACTAAGTACCACATGTGTGATGCTTGTTAGTTAGGAAAATAAGTCAAATCCTCCTTCCACTTAATCAAGGACATTAACACTAGCAAACCCTTAGAAGTCCTTCACATGGATCTTTTTGGACTGCAACCCTAGGAGGTGAAGTTTTTGGGTATATGATTATTGATAATTACTCGAGGTTTACTTGGATTAGATTCTTATATCATAAAAGTGAATCATTATAGGAGTTTAGGACATTCTCCACTTAGATTTAGAGGAAGTTATGGTGTGAAATTCGAACCATTCATAATGACAATAATGGAGAATCTGAAAATGAAAATTTTGAATCTTACTGTAAGGAGTAAGGGATAAATCACAATGTTTTAGCTCCTAGAATCCCTCAGTATAACGAGATAGCTAAAAGAAAAAAAATAAAACTTTGGTAGAAGTCACTAGAGTCATGTTAGCTGAATATGAATACTCACTTCTTAAATACTTCTGGGCAAAAGTGGTAAATATAGTATGTTATATTTTGAATAGGGTTAATGTTAGATCTAAGCTAAACAAGACTCCATATGAAATCCCTAAGGGTAAGACTCTTAATCTCTCTCACCTTTATGTCTTTGAATGTAAAGTGTTCATTCTAAATAATGGAAAATCTCTGCCAGAAAAGTTTGACCCTAAGTATAATGGAGTCTTCCTAGGATACTTAAATGTTGGAAATCCTATAGAGTTTTCTATAAAAGGATACTGGTGATAAAGGAGACCACTCATAGTTTTTGATGAATCTGAAAATACTGGAGGGTCTAGTGCAGAAGAAGAAAAAGTGGTTCCAAAGAGTAGAATTTTTAAATCTAGAAGAAATGGTAGAACTTAAAGATTCACTACCTAGAGAATGGAGATATTTTTCAAGTCAACCTAAATAATTGATCTTAGGAGACTCATCTAAAGGTGTTAGAATTAAGTATGGACTTAGAAAATAAGTTAACCACATTGTCTTTATCTCAATGATTGAACCCATAAATATAATAAAGCACTATCTAACGACTTCTGGACCTTATCCATGTAAGAAGAACTGAATCAATTTGCTAGAAATGATATTTGGGAGCTACTTGAAAGACCTATACTTGAGTGTTGTTGGAAAAAAATAGGTTTTCAAAAATAAGATTATTGCCTTTGGTGTAGTGGTTAGAAATAAAACAAGACTAGTGGCTAAGGGGTACAAAAACAAAGGTTTTTCCTATTATTGAGTCTTTGTTTTAGGGGCTATTCATTTTTTTTTTCTTTGCATCTGGTGTTGTTGGGTGGTTCTTTTGTGTAGGAGGCGCAATTACTACTTTGATGGCCCGATATATGGATTATTTGAAGAGTTTATGAAGTTTTTCCTTGCTTTTTGGTAGATTCAGCTATTATGGCATGGTGGTTATTCGAGTTCTGGCATTTGGATAGGATGCTGATTGGGTGGCCTGAGTTGTGACTGATTTAAAGACTTTCCTGGAGGATTTTTTTTTTTTACTTTTTGGTTATTTCTGGAGGAGGCTGTTTTGGTGGCTGTAGTTACTTTTTGATAGTTTACAATTAATCAGCTTGATTGGTGCTTGGCTTGGTGGTTCTTCTTGTTCTTGCATCTGTTGTTTGGAGTGACTATTTGAGAGCTTTTTATATCTTTATTTTTTGGGTTTTGGGATGTTTTTAGTGGTCCTACTTATCCTTTTTGTAGGATTAGTAGTTTTCTTTGTTCATTTTTCTCTTTTTTTTAGGAGTAGGGTTGTTTTTTTTTTGTGTTATAAGTTTTTCTTTATTTTCTTACAATTCTAAGTTCTTGTTTTGTAACCTTTATTTTTTTTTAATACAATTAGGCTATGTATGCCCTAATTTTCTAAATAATAATAATAATAATAATACTTTTTATTTTTATTGTAGAAAGAGAGGGGGGGGGGGGGGGGGGGGTTGCACAAAGAGATGATTGCTTTGTTATGGAGGTTTTTGAAAATATGGTAACCAAAGATTTTTGGGAATTTAGGTGGGAGAGGAAGGAATAATTAATTTAATAAAATATTAATTAATGTTTAATTATAATTATATTTTATATTAATTTTTAATAATTTTTTTTTAAATACTATGAGTTAAATTTTTAGTAATCAATTAAATAAATTAGATACAAGTATGTTAATTAATTTTATTTTTGATTTAATACATATATTAATTAATTAAAAAATATTTATTAAAAAATAATATTATTTATAATTAAATGATTATATTAAATTAATTCAATAATTAATTGAAATATTATTTATGTTAATTATAATCATAGATAATGAGATTATATATTTTTATTTATTATTTATTAATAATAATTATTAAAATTTTATTTTTAATTATAAATTAAATTACACAACTCCCCTTGGCCTATTGGTTGAGAGCTTAGGCTTTCAACTAAAAGGTCCAAGATTCGAGTCCATGTGTATGCGTTGTGTGTGTGAGTTTGCCTTAAATGGCCTAAATGTTCAAAAAAAAAAAAATATAAATTAAATTTTAAAATAAATAATCAAATAATTCAACAAAATTTAATCAAATTTAACATCTATGATAAAAGAGGCTTTAACTAAATACTTGAGTTAAATCAAACAGCCCATATTTTCGCCTGTTTCGTCCTATTGAAATGGACCTGGAGGCGGTGAAGCGTTCGCTGGAGCTAGCTGGTGGCGGCGTGACTCTTCTAGCCGCCGGCCTTCCAGAGAGGTTCTTTGAAACCTTCGTCCTCCACGGCCTCAGTATCGATCTCATTGAGCGTGGCCATGTCATCTGCTCAATGACCGCCCCACCCCGGCTTCTTGTCATTTCATCGGAAACCTACTTCTCATTCTTTCCGTAGGAATCGTTCTGCGCTGCATCTGAGCAATTCCCTTGGATATTTTTTCAGAACTCTCGCGGGTTATTGCACGGCGGATTGATGGTAACACTAGTGGATTTGGTTGGCTCTGCGGTGTTCTACAGTGCTGGACTTACTACAAGTGGCGTCTCCCTTGAGATCAACATATCCTATGTGGACGTAGCCTATATCGATGTTGGTGATCCTCTTTGCTAAAATTTTGGTGTTTTTGACTTTGTTTTGCTTTAATCAGCCTGTGATATGGGGTTATCTTTTCATTTAGGGGCTTTGGTAGCACATAGAATTTCACTGAATAAGAGAGAATGTATTTTAATGCCATTTATTGTCCCACGTTCCAAGCAAAACCCTCGAGAAAACCCGACTCAATTACATATGAATAAGAGAGAACGTGTTTTAATGTCATTTACTGTACCCATGAAATCCTTTTTTTTTTTGGGGGGGGGGGGTTAAATCCTGAAAACTGTTTGGTAACTTTCATGATAAATCCAGTTAAATTATATGTGACTGTTTGACTATTTAATTCAAAATTTAAGATGGTTAAGAGATTTGATATGAATTTCTTCGATAATTAAAATACAATAACCGAACAACAACAACAACAACATCAAGCATTTATCCCATTACGTGGGGTCGGCTACATGAATCCTTTTTCTCCATTGTGTCCTATTAAAAGTCAAATTCTCGTTTAAATCTAATAAAGAAAGGTCATTCGTAATATTTTCTAACCAAGTCTTTTTAGGTCTATCCCTACCTTTCTTAACATAAGTCAAATCTAATACCTCTACTCTCCTAACCGGGTCATCGCAAGGCCGCCGTTTTATGTGACCAAACCATCTAAGGCGACTTTCTCTAATCTTATCTTCTACTGGAGCTACTCCAACCTTTTCACATATATGCTCATTTCGTATCCTATCTCTAAGGGTAAAGCCACTCATCCACCTGAGCATCCTCATCTCTGCCACACTTAACTTAGTATTATGCTTCTCTTTTAAAGGCCAACATTCGGCACCATAAAGCATTACAGGCCTCACTACCATCTTATAGAATTTTCCCTTAACTTTGAGGGGTACATTTTATCACATAACAAGCCCGATGCATTCCTCCACTTCAACCATCCAACTTGAATTCTGCTGATAATATCCCCATCTATTTCATCATCACTCTGAACAATAGATCCAAGATATCTAAAACGTGTACTCTTATTAATGACTTGATCGCCCAAAGTCACAATCCCCTCACTAGGTCTATTATTACTAAAATTACACTCTATATATTCCGTTTTAGATCTACTCAAGCGAAAACCTTTAGACTTTAAGGTTGACCTCCATAATTCAAGTTTACCTTCAACTCCCTCTCTAGTCTTATCAACAAGAAGAATATCATCAGCAAAAAGCATACACCAAGGTACATCCTCTTGCAAATGTCTAGTGAGAACATCCATGACTAAAGAAAAAAGATATGGGCTTAAGGCTGATCCTTGATGTAACCCAACCGAAATAAGGAAATACTTGGTCAATCCACCTTGTGTTTGAACACAAGTAATAGCTCTTGCATACATATCTTTAATGATTTGAATATAAGCATTATTGACTCCTTTCTTTTCAAAAACTCTCCATAGCATTTCTCTTGGAACTTTATCATATGCTTTTTCTAAATCAATAAATATCATATGTAGATCCTCCCAATGTTTAAAATTGCATATTCGGGTATTGAGGCGTTTTTCATTCGTGAGGCGAGGCGTAAGCCTCAAGGCGTTTTGAGGCGTAAGCCTCAAAATCAAAAGATTGCGTAAACATAAAATGATAATTTTTTTATATACTAATGGATGAATAATATAAAACAGAAAAAAGCATAAGATATGAAGTGAAATCAAAATATCCCAATAATAAGACAACATGAAATGTAGTTCAACTCAAAATTATATATTTCCTAAATCCCAATAGTCTTTTCATTAACATATAATTCTAATTTCCAAAAATAAATAGCAATGACATATCACATAAGAACTCATAAATCATCAACACTGTCATCACTAAGGGGTTCTTCATTTGAATCATCATTATGATGAACGGCTCTCTCCCCTTCCTCCTCTCCTATAGAGTCCAATGTCGGGCATTTACTTCAAGATTTATGTAAGTTTTAATATATATAGCGTGAGGCGTAAGCCTCATGCCAGTGAGGCGAGGCGGGTCTCAAGGCGGCCCTCAACCAAGTTGAGGCGCAAGCCTCATAAAAAAGACTTGAGGCGTAAGCATCGAGGCATTTTTTATTGGAATTGCGCAAAGGCGGGCCTCAAGGCGAGCCTCATATTGCGCAATTTTAAACCATGGATCCTCCTTATTTTCTCTATATTTCTCCATCAAACCTCTTAATAAATGTATGGCTTCCATAGTCGACCTACCCGGCATGAATCCAAATTGATTTTGAGAAACATTAGTATCACGCCGCAACCTATGCTCCATAACTCGCTCCCATAGTTTTAAAGTATGACACATTAACTTAATACCTCTATAATTCGCACAATCTTGTGCATCACCTTTATTCTTAAAAATAGGATTTAACACGCTCATTCTCCACTCATCTGACATCTTCTTAGTTTTCAAAATAGTATTAAAAAGTTTAGTAAGCCATGAAATTCCTTCATCTCCTAAGCATTTCCACTCCTCTATTGGAATATCATCAGGTCCAACAGCTTTTCCACCATTCATTTTCTTTAAAGCCTCTTTAACTTCAGTTTTACTAGTACGCCGATAAAAACATAAATTTTTATTTTTATTTAGGGTGCTAAGGTCACTATAGTCAATCTTATTTTCACAATGTTCATTAAAAAGTTTAGCAAAATATCTCATCCATCTTTGTTGAATATCATCTTCTAAGAAAAGTATTTTTTGATCTTCATCTTTAATACACTTCACTTGAACTAAATCCTTACTACTCATATCTCTTTGTTTGGCTAACTTATACATATATCTTTCTCCCTCTTTAGTATCTAATCTATTATATAAATCACTAAAAGCTAATGCCTTTGCATCGCATATTGCTTTCTTAGCATCCTTATGAGCCACTTTATATATTTCTCAATTATCAGAATTTTTAAAATTAAACAAATTTTTATAACAAAACTTCTTATTTTTAATTTTTTCTTGCACATTAGGATTCCACCACCAACTATTTTTACTATTAGGAGCTTTTCCTTTTGATACTCCAAGGACATCTTTTACAATATTCTTAATATCATTAGCCACTTTTTCCCACATAATATTAGCATCTTCATGCACAGACAAAATCTTAAGTTCTAAAATCTTATTTTTAAAAATATTTTTGTTAATATTCTTTAAATGCCCCCATTTAATCCTAGAAAATTATTTTACCTTATTTTTTATTTTATGCCCCTTTATCTTAAAGTCCAAAACTAATAATCGATGCTGGGTTCATAAATTTTCACTCGGAATAACTTTACAATCTTTGCAATCTAAACGATTTAATTTTTTTTTTTTTTTTTTTTTTTTTTTTTGGGACATTTAGGCCATTTAAGGCAAACTCACACACACAACGCATACACAGGGACTCGAACCTTGGACCTCTTAGTTGGAAGCCTAAGCTCTCAACCAATAGGCCAAGGGGAGTTGTGTAGATTTAATTTTCTAATAAGAAAATAGTCAATCTGGGTTATATTATATCCATTTTTATAAGTGATGAGATTCTCATTCATTTTCTTAAATAAGGTATTAGCAATTAAAAAAAATAGCAATTAAAAAAACATTAGCTAAACAAAAATCCAATATGGTCTTGCCACCTTCATTCGTCGTTCCAAATCCATGGCCGCCATGAATGTTTTCATTTGAAAAATTTAAAAAAAATGCAATAACCGAAGTTCAAATAAAATACAATAAAATTTCGTTTGAAATACAACAATAATATAAACTGAAATACAAATAAATTAAAGTTGATTGTATCTTCAATGTGTTTAAAATTTTAGGTTATCAAGTTGAACGACTTCGTTGGCTTGCTACCTACGAATTGAGTTACTTGTTAGAATTTAAAATTAAAAAAAATCTAATTTTCTATGCTTAATACCAAAGAGCCTTACTCGGGCCTCCCACATATTTGTTGTAATTAAACGTCTTAAAGAATCACCCAATACTCTTTCTCTAGCACCTGCATACAAATTTAATTTTTCGTCAATGGCTTGAACCTCACCCAACTCATTGTTATGATGCATTTTCAGTTTGTGACAAGTTGAAGTAAATATCATCGCTATGATAACGCCCGATAAAATTGTGCAAAATTGCACATACCAGAATAATATTAGCTTGAACCGCTAGTGAAAATTGACGTATGTAAGTCAAAATTTGGAACATTTCTTTTCATATGCTGAAAGCCCTCTCAATTATATTTTATAGTTGGGCATGATGATGATTATATAGTTCATGTGCAACCGAATACATTCGAGAAGCATCAACATGGTATTCACCCAAATGATATTGATATTCTTTGAATGATGTAATTAGTTTATATGTGTTTCCGTATCAAGAATCAATCAGAAAATATTTACCAACAGGAACTTTAAAATCATCTTTCTTGCTTGCCTATCATAAGAATCGCATATCAGCTGCTGATTCTTCATAATCGGATCCCACTTAGACAAATTGCTTGTCAAATGATACTACAACAATGATGTTAGTCAACCCCTTCCTGTTACGATACCGATTATGCAACTTTCTATTAATAACTGCTGGAACGTGAGTCCCATCTATAGCTCCTGCTGTATACTCAAAGAATGGATAAAAACGAAGGTTTGAACTTACAAAAAGGAGGCATTCTGCCTTCGCACTTGGCATTATAATAAATTCATTAAATAATAATACTATGTCACGTAAGATCATATTAAAATACTGATTAACAGTTTCAAGAGAATGTTGAAAGAACTCGCACAACTGTCTGTAACTGTGTGCATGAGCTATACTCTCCAGAAAAATAACCAAATGCTCCAACACAAATATTTTTTTTATCATAAAGCAGAAAACATCTTTTTAACAACTCCTTTAGTTAACAAACCGCATCTGCTAAAATTTTGAAAGTGTTGTAGGCATATAATGGATGCCCATAAAGCAAATCAATTATATATTGTTCACTGATGTAATCTCTATTGAACATTTGTCTTGGTATGTTCGTCTCGTCATTTGATGAGCTATTGCTACTTAAAATATTTGGCGTAATATTTCTAATAGCATTACTCAACTGCATATGCTTATCTACTATAAGCTTGTATAACTCCTCAGGAAAAATTTCATACAAGAAATGAGACATTTTGTATTACAATTAATAGTTTATTAAGTTCAATAAACTAGAACTTACTAATCAAGCAGAAATGAATCTCAACTTAAAACTCAAGCAGTAATATTTCTTTAGTAAATTTTATTTACCACATTTTCAAAAAAATAAATTCAAGCAAAATAAATGGTTATATGCTTAATTAATGAGAAATACATCATAAATAAATTAATGACTCAAGCTAAGTAATAGACACATGAATACTAAAACAGAAAAACATCTTAAATTGATACCTTATGATACGTCAATTTGACAATCAAGCTAAGTATTCAAAAATATTTGGGTGATAATGAATAATATATTCAATCCACCCACGTAGTAGTGATCCATCCCAAGTTATAAGAGTGATTGTTTGGTCGTTACAGTCTATCAATGTTTCATGAACAACTTTTATAGCTTCAATCGAAATATTCTCGATGCTATTAAGTTTTGCAAAGCATTCTGTTGTTGTGTATGAACAAATTTTATCAATCTTCTCAATTATCTTATCAGTTTTACCACAATGCTTATCTATTATGTTGCTTAATTTTTCTTTCTTAACTCTTTTTCTAAGGCGCCTATTTTTGTGAACGTTTTCGTCACTTGAATGCTTGCCATGACTCATCAGAATAAATGGGGGTTCTTCTGTGTTTTCTCTCTCAAGAACTTTTATTTGGGTGATAATGAATAATATATTCAATCCATCCACGTAGTAGTGATCCATCCCAAGTTATAAGAGTGATTTTTTGGTCGTTACAGTCTATCAATGTTTCATGAACAACTTTTATAGCTTCAATCGAAATATTCTCGATGCTATTAAGTTTTGCAAAGCATTCTGTTGTTGTGTATGAACAAATTTTATCAATCTTCTCAATTATCTTATCAGTTTTACCACAATGCTTATCTATTATGTTGCTTAATTTTTCTTTCTTAACTCTTTTTCTAAGACGCCTATTTTTGTGAACGTTTTCGTCACTTGAATGCTTGCCATGACTCATCAGAATAAATGGGGGTTCTTCTGTGTTTTCTCTCTCAAGAATTTGCTTGGTTTATAAATCAATCTGTATGAAACTGATTTCGTTATCGAACAAGAACACATCTTCCACTATATCTTATCTTATTACCACACATTGTATTGTATTATTTATTTTTTGTGATGACCTTGTTAATGTTCCCACGACAATATTGTTATCACAAATGTTCTCAAAAAAATTATAGCCGTAGAATGGATTATGACGAAACTTTGCTAGTTTTCGGTTGTCCTAGTAAAAAAATTAAAAAAATAAAAAAAGATATGTATTTGAAGCTTGTAAATGGAATAATAAATTTTATTGAATAATATATACCTTAATTATCTCATCCCATATTTTATCAGTGGGATATGGGCAAATGAAGAGTTTCATCCCAATCCTATCCAATTCGATGAGATAGTTGAAAAACTACACAAATTGGCTTTTATATTTTGTATCCTAGTTTGTGCATTACTTTCAGTGTAGTTTTTATCAATTCGACGACTTAGTGTACAAACCAAATCCTTTCACATGTCTGTCTCCAATATGTCATCATTAAAATTATCACACAAATATGTTTTAATAATAACTCTCTGAAGACTTCATTATATTAATCTGGCCACCTAGGTGTCTTTAAAATACTTTTATTAGTATTCCCTAACTTTATATCTAAATCATCAATGATATCCACTTGAATACTGGCTGATGACCATTGCGCCGCTTTGACTTTCTAAATTATCGACCAATATTTAAGTAGACATCATGGATGATTTAGATGTGAAGTTGAAGAATACTAATAAAGTGCTTTGATGACACTTAGCTGGCCAGATCAGCATGATGAAGTCTTTAGAGAGTTATTGTTGGATAAATATTTGTGTGGTAATATTAATGATGACATATTGAGGAGAGACATGTGAAATATTTTGATTTGTACACTAAATCACCGAGTTGATGGAAACTACACTGAAAGCAGTATACAAACTAGGTTCAAAAATATAAAAGCCGATTTTCGTACTATTTTTCAACTATCTCATCAAAGTGGATGAGATTAGATGAAACTCTTCATTTGCCTGTGGCCACTGATGAAATATGGGATGAGATAATCCAAGTATATACTGTTCAATTAAATTTGATGATCAATTTATAAACCTCAAATACATGTTGTTTTTATTTTTTTAAATTTTTTGACTAGGACAACCCAAAGATATTGAAGTTTCGTCACACTCCATTCCACCAGTACGATATTTTTGAAAAAATTTGTTGTGATAATATTATTATTGGAACATTAGCAGGATTATCATAATAAATAAATAATATAATATAAGATGGGGTAATAAGAGATGTAGAGGAGGATGTGTTCTTGTTCAGTAACAGAATTAGTTTCATACAAACTGATTTACAAACCAAGCAAATTCCCGAGGGAGAAAACACGGAAGAACTCTTATCTATTCTGATGAGTTGTAGCAAGCGTTCAAGTAATGATGATGTTTGCAAAAGTAGGCACCCTAAGAGAAGAGCTGAGAAAGAAATGTTAGATATCATATTAGACTAGTATAGTGGTAAAACGGATAAGATAATTGAGAATATTAAAAAAATTTGTCCATACACAACAACATAATGCCTTATAAAACTTGATAGCATAGAAAATATTTTGATGAAAGTTATAATAGTTATTCATGAAACATTGATAGATTGTAATGACCACAAGATCACCGTTATGACTTAGGATGGATCACTATTATGTGGGTGGATTGAATATATTCTTCATTGCCACCTAAACTTTTTGAATGCTCAGCTTGATTGTCAAATTGACGTGTCATAAGATATCAGTTCAAGATGCTGCTTTTCTGTTTTAGCATTCATGTGTCTGTTAGTTAACTTGAATCATTAATTTTTTTATGATGTACCATGTACTTTGCTTGAATTCATTTTCTTGAGAATGTAGTTGATAAAATTTACTGGAGAAATGTTATTGCTTGATTTTTAGGTTGAGATTTATTTCTGCTTGATTAGTCATTTACTGAACTGAACAAACTATTTATTGTAGCACAAAATGCCTCATTTCCTGCATGGAGTTTTTCATAGATTAGCATGTGTAGTTGAGTAATGCTATTAGAAATATTACGCCAAATCTTTTAAGTAGTAGTAGCTCGTTAGACGACGAGACGAATATACCAAGACTGATGTTCAACAGAGGTTGCACCGGTAAACAATATGTAATTGATTTGCTTTCTGGGCATCAATTACGTACTTATCAAAATTTTAGCAGATGAGGTTCGTTAACTATGAGAGTTGTTAAAAAGTCGTTCTCTGCTTTATGATATGAAAAATATTTTAGTGTATGAGCAATTGACTATTTTTCTACGGGGTATATCTTATGCACATAGTTACAGACAGTTATGAGAGTTCTTTCAATATTCTCTTGAAATTGTTAGTATGTTTTTTAATATGATCCTATGTGCCATAGTATCATTATTTAATGAATTTATTACAATGCCAAGTACGGAAGCTGAATGCCATCCTTTTGTACATTCGAATCCTCATTTTTATCCATTCTATAAGAATGCAATAGGAGCTATAGATGAGACTCACATTCCAACAGTTCTTAAGTAAGGATGCTCCGCATCATACCCCCCCACTATGAAAAACTTATGTGCTAGTCGATTCAAATTGAAGTGCACTGTCATCTGGTGGTACATAAAAGAGATTTCGCCAACATTGAATATTTGGCTTCGGACCATTTAGCTGATTCAAATTAAAGCTGGAGGGGCTTGGATTCATGAAAGATTAAACAGGTGTTTTCTTAACTCAATTGCTATAAATTCCTCATATCATTTAGTGTTTTGTCATTTAGCTAGAGTGGCTTCGGACCATTGTCCAATTCTACTGAATCTCCTTGATTTTAATCCGTTGATTAAAAAGAACAAATTTGAGGATGTTTGGGCCTCCATTTTGGCTTCTTTTGCTATGGTGAAGAAAGAGTGGAACAAAGTTTTCTTTGAGAGCTCTTCACACATTCTTAATATCAAATTTAAAAGAGCTTTGAAATCTTTGTTTTACTGGAGTAGAGCCAAACTCAAGAACTTGAATCAATTAAAGGATTCTCTTTTGAATGACATACTGGAACTTCAAACCAAGGAATCGGACATTGGATTTCTCTCGGAAGAGGATTGCTGGATTCTCAAGGCTAAAGTGAATGAATTAAATTCAACTATGGCTCGGTTGACTTCATGGTGGAAATAAAGAGTGAAGGTTAAATGGATGGTGGAGGGTGATTGCAACTCTAAGTTTTTTCATTCTTATGCTATTGCAAGGAGGAATTCAAATTGCATTGTTAAAATCAAAGATGAGAATGATGTGCTAGTGGAAGAGCAAAAGCAAATTAAAGATGTATTTTTTTCGGTTTTTCAATCAGAAATGGAAACAAAGGAGCTGCAATTTGGATGGGTGGCGTTTGCCTTTGAATTGTTCAAGTGATGAGGACAAATGGGTGTTAAAAAGAGATTTTATTGTGGAAGAGGTGGAGTTGGTTTTGAAGCAAACTGGTGGAAACATTGCTCCTGGAAATGATGGTATCTCCTATTCTTTTATTAAAGCATATTGGGACATTATCAAAGTAGATTTTTTGAATGCTATCAATCACTTTCTTTGTTTTGGAAAGTTGAATGAAGTTTGGAAGGATACCTTAATTGTACTGATTCCTAAAGTAAGCAATCCGATGTCTCCTTCTAATTATGGACCAATTAGTCTATGCAATTCCGTTTATAAAGTGGCGACTAAGGTGATTTTAAATAGATTAATTTCTGTTATTCCTAAATTGATCTCTGAGGAGCATGGCGTTTCTAAAAGGAAGATCGTTGTCGGATCATGTGTTGGTTGCTCAAGAAATTTTTCGCAAATTCAGGTATTCTAGATCTTCAAAAGGTCTAGTCTCATTCAAAATTGATATGGAATAAGCATATGATTCTATGCTGGTCTACACTTAGGAAAGTTTTGGAGTATTTTGGCTTTCCTTTCAAGTTCTCCAATCTCAAATTGGAGTGTGTTGAAGATCCAAGGTTCTCTTTGATAATTTATGGCAACTTTTCAGAATGGATTAAAGCCAGGAGCGGATTCCGTCAAGGTTGTCCTGTCTCCTCTTCTTTTTATTCTTTGTTCTCAACTGTTATCAAATGCGTTTATTCAAAGCTCAATTGGGATTAACATTAGTTCAATTGGGCCAAGGATTTCACATTTATTGTATGCAGACGATATTATTATTTTTTCTGAGGCCAATAAGAAGGTTGTGAAGGAGATTAAAGGGGTTCTTAATGACTTTTGCGATTGGACTGGTCAACTTGTCAATATTATCAAATATGCCATTCTTTTTGGTAAGTTTGTTAGTAGAAGGAAAAAGAGAGTTATTACTCGCATTATGGGTTTTAAATCAGTGAAAGAATTTAATTACCTTGGTGTAAAAATTGCTTTGAGATGATTAGTGGGAGCTGATTTTTAATTCATTATTGACAAATTATTGAGAATGCTAAATATTTTGGGTAGCAAGTTCATTTCTTTGGTTGGAAAGTTCACTTTGGTTAAATATGCAATGCTTTCTTATCCCATTTTTCATAGCACTCACTCTCTTGTTCCAAAAAGAGTGCTGGAGGAGCTTGATAAATTGTGTAGGAGCTTCATATGGAACAAGTCGAATGGGAGGTTAGGTTTACATTATGTCAGCTGGAAGGAATTGTGCAAGCCATTGAAATAGGGGGCCTTGGATTGCATTCCAGTGCATCTAAGGTTACTGCTTTAAGAGCAAGATTGGCTTAGAGATTTGTACAAAATAAATATTCGCTGCTATACAGGATTCTTGCTCCAAAGTATGGTATTTGGACAGATGTTGGAAATTCAAAGAACAGGTGCTTTTCTTCATGGAAAACTATATCAGACGGTGGTAGGATGCTTAATCCTATTATTAGATGGATCATTGCAAATGGTACTGCTATTGATGTCTACAAAGACAATTGGATTATGGGCAAATGCATCAACAAATGGCCTACGTTTGTAGTGCTTCCTGGAGACAATGCGGTGTCGTTGGATAGGTTTATTGCAAATGTCAGCTGGAATGTAGATGAACTATTGAAATTCTTTGGTAAGGAATTGGTGAACTTGATTATTCAAGTAAAGATCCAACCAGAACTTGGAGAAGACAAGATGGAGCTTTTTTATCAAAAATCTGGAAAAACCATTTCTGGTTTGGCATTTGAAGCTTCGTTGCAAGATTGGAATGAATCACTGTTTTGGAAATGGATCAAAAAGGCTAAATTGATCTCTAGTGTGGAGGTATTCTGGTGGAGGCTGTTCAAAAATGTTATTCCTACAACTCAGTTTTTATCTTATAGGAGATTGCCAAACAATGATACTTGTCCTAGATGCTATGATGAGATAGAGCATGTAGAACATATAGAACATGTTGCAATCAAATGTGTCAAACTGAAAGAAGTTTAAACAAATGGGGCTTTGGAATCCCATTGTTTGTTAAGTTCGAAGATTGCTGTAAGTGGTTGGAATTTATTGCCTTGCATAATAGTTTGCTTGTTAATCTTATTGCAATGCTGTATTTCTCTCTTGGAAAGCTAGAAATAAATTCATTCATGAAGGGACGGAAGAGGGCTCGGTGGTGATTGCTGCCAATGCTGTTAGCTTCTCTTTGATTTCAAAGTTTTCTTGTAACTTCAGCTCGGGCAACTGAGATGCTAACCAGTCGATTAGACTATCTAATCTTTGGCATCCTCCTCCCGATTGGTTAATGGTTAATGTTGATGCTTCACTATGTTCTTCGTACAAAGCTGGAATTGGTTGGATTTTCCGTGATTGCAAAGGCAGATTTTTGTTGGCATATGGGAAATCATGTATTCATTGGGATGCTTCACAATTGGAGCTTTCAGCTATTCATTCATAAAAGATTGGATGTTCAAATACAAAGGGATTATCATTGAAGCCGACAATCGTAACATTATTAGATATCTTCAAGGGGCTTTGAATAATGGTGTCCAGGAGGTGGAAGATCTTGCTTTTATCCAATATTTTAATCATGTCATTTTCAATTGTATAGGTAGAAATAGTAATAAGTTAGCGGATTTGTATGCTAACTTTTCTCTTTTTAGTTCTTTTATTTGGGAAGGCTTTAGTTTGAATAAGGTACTTCTTCATTTTTTAACTTATTAAAGGAGGAATCTAGTTTGTAGTTTGTTTGTTTGTTTTTATTTATTAATGCAAATGTTTGCTTCTTCAAAAAAAAAAAAAGAATATGCGGGAAGTATTGAATTCAGCTGGTAAATCGATAGCATAAGCATTGTCGTTGTTCTTATTGCTAATAGGAAACATACCCCATTTCCGCTTGCTTAATTTGGAGTATTTGCTAGTAGGGAGGCATTCCTTGCGTAGCTGAACAAAAACCAGGTCTTCAGGATTGAAAAGTTTTTCCTGTCTGTGAGCGTCTGCAGCTTGTTTATACTGATTATTTGATGCTTGTTACTTCAATCGAATATTTGAGAGTAAATCTGAGAACTAAACAGTTGGATAGAAGCTGCTTTGATTTTGCATTTTGGAAGAATTGCAATATCAAGAATTTTGTTTGATATTTTTATGTAAAAAAATGCTGAAGGGGCACATACTGGTGGATCTATTGGGCATGGAATTGAAGGTGAATTCTGCTTGACTAAGCAGGTCATCCCATAATTTAGGATGTTCTTGAACTAGACAACGAAGTAAACTACCAAGTGTATGGTTAACAACTTCAGTTTGCCCGTCCATCTGTGGGTGATATGAAGAGCTTAATTAAATTTGAGTATGTAAATGTTTCCAAAGCTCCATTAAAAAATGATTAATGAACTTGACATCCCAGTCAGATGTGAGGCTTTTAGGGATGCCCTGAAGACGAACAATTTATTTAAAAAAACGTTTGACAATATTGAGAGCATCAAATGTCTTCTTACGGGCGATGAAATGTGCCATTTTAGAAAATCGATCTATGACCACCACTATGGAGTGATTGCCATGGTTCGTCCGAGGTAGACCTAGCACAAGATCTAAACTTAAATCTTCCCAAATTGAATGTGGCATGTGAAGTGGTTGTTATAAACTTGTGTTTTGTCCTTGCCCTTTATAGCTTTTGACAGATTAAACACATTTCTATGAACTTAGTTTCATATTTTCTTGAGTGAGGCAAAAAAAAAAAAACATCGTTGGAGCTGGGCGATAGTATTTTCATGGCCAATGTGAGCTGATAATGCAACCGCGTGAGCTTCATTGATGATTTGTTGCCTCCAAGAAGATTTTGGAACACAGTTGATTATCTTTGAAGAGAAAACCATGACAGATTGAATAATTAGCCACTGATTCTTGCCAGCTACACTTGGACCAAAAACTATGAAAATTGTCATCATCAAGATAGAGTTCCTGCAAACATTCAAGACCAGAAAATTCTGTTTGCAATTGAGTCAGGAGAGTAGCCTGATGACTTAATGTATCGGTAATGCGGTTATGTGCTCCACTTTTATGCTTCAACACAAAAGTAAATTTCTATAAAAATATTATCCAGTGTGCGTGCATCTGGTTAATGTTCTTTTGTGTGTTAATATGTTGGAGGGCTTTGTGATCACTACAAAGAACAAAATCTTGTGTAATAAATAGTGCTCCTATTTCTTCAAAGCTCTAATAGCAACATATAACTTCTGCTAATAAACAATCCATTTTTGCCTATATGGGCACAATTTCTCACTAAAATATTATATTAGTTTGTTATCTGAGATAAAACCACGCCCACTCCAACTGTTGAAACATCAATGTCTACTGTAAATGGTTTGTCTAAATCAGGTAGGGACAAAACGGGTGTTGTAGATAGTGTAATTTGGATAGCTTCAAAACTCCTTTGTTGATCTTCTTACCATCAAACGATCAGTGATGGGAGAAATTATAGTGCTGAAATTCTTAATAAATTGTCTGTAGAAATTAACCAATCCATGAAAATTGTGAATATAAAAAAAGAACGGGAAATTGGCCACTCAACTATAGCCGCCACTTTACGAGAATCTACACTTACCCCAACAGCCGAATTGCTGAACCTGAGAAATGAGACTTGCTTAGTCGCAAATTCACATTTTAGGATGTTCAAGAATAACTTATTTTGCCTAAGAGTTTCAAAGATATTTGTTAAGTGTTGCAAGTGATCTTCCAAATTGGCGCTATAAACTAGTATATCATCAAAATACACCACACAACACTTGTTGAGGAAAGGCTTTAGCACTTTGTTCATCAAACGAATAAAAGTTGCCGATGCATTCACAGCCCAAATGGCATGACCTTCCAC
The DNA here is from genome assembly GCA_016618105.1 of Dendrobium huoshanense. Classification (NCBI taxonomy): domain Eukaryota; kingdom Viridiplantae; phylum Streptophyta; class Magnoliopsida; order Asparagales; family Orchidaceae; genus Dendrobium; species Dendrobium huoshanense. The sequence continues at coordinate 21,840,060 of CM028346.1, read as the reverse complement.
TCATATAAGCCTTGGCGAGTTTTGAAAGTTGTCTTCCATTCGTTGCCATGACGAATCCTTATTTGATGATATCCACTTTGAAGATCTAGTTTGGAAAATATATTAGCTCTTGATAATTTGTCCAGCATATCCTCCATCCTTAGCATATGAAACTGGAATTTAATTGTTATTTTGTTTATGAACCGACTATCCATACACATCCTCCAGCTGCCATCCTTTTTAGGTCCATCCTTTTTAGGTACTAACAAAGCCGGTATAACCCAATGACTTAGACTCGGTTGAATCAGCTGTTTATCTAGTAAATCGTCTACAATATGTTGCAAAATCTTATGTTCATTTGGGCTCATCTTGTAATGGGGTAAGATAGGCAGAGAAGCTCCAGATGTCAGCTCAATTTGATGTTGAATTGCTCTTACTGGAAGTAGCTCGGATGGCAATTCTGATGGGCAAATATTGGCATATTACTGTAATAAGACATTAACCTCAGCTGGCATGGAATCCACTTCAGATGGAAAATTTTGTTCATTTATGATTAAAGCCATAATACAGATTCTCTCAAAGCATTTACTAAAGTTGTCCTAGAAATAACAAACAATGCAGTTTTGGTCGCAGGCTGAGCTTGTTCTCGGTCTGAGTACGAGGCAACAATCACAATCATTTATCTTTCCAATCAAAAGAATATGTATTTGTTCTGCCATCATAATTGGCTCCCCCATCAAACTGCCAAGGCCTTCCCAAAATTAAGTGACACACATCCATATCTACTACATCACATAGAACTTCACTAACATAATGCCGGCTGATAGAGAATGCCACTATGCACATGTCAGTCACTGCTATCTCCACCCCCTTTTTAACCCAACTTATCTTATATGAGCTAGGGTGTTGACCTTTGTGGTGGAATTAAAAAAAGGGAGAATAAAAAAAAGGCTTAAATGATTACCTGTGTCAGACCCATATCGAGATCCTACCCAAATCCCATCGAATCACACCACAGCTATAGTAATCATCGCTCTGCAAAAGGCGTCGAAGTGTCTTGTCTCACGCGTGAGAAGAGCTACTCTTCCTGTCGTTAAAATGCAAGCGAAATGGAGTCTTCGGGCATTCCTTCGCAGACGACACACATGAGAAACTCCCTTAACCCTTCATAACTCCAAACCGAGCCGCTCCCTCTGCCTTTCGACCCCTATCTCTTCTTCAATCCGTCAATCCTCATACGACCCGATGCCGAGACCACCTACAATCGCAAACCCGTACCTCCGTTGACGACATAACCTTTCTGTTTGAAGAGATCCCGCCAAACCTTCCCGCTACAACCGTCGCTTTCAACCTTTGAACCACAAACCCTGTCGGCCTCATCCATCACGAACTTTGCCCTTGCCGTAGCTGACTTAGCCCTGATCTTCTAGACGCCTCTTCTACGCCAAGCTGACATCCTCTTCCCCTCTACACTCGAGTCGCTATCTCTGCCGCAAGCAAGACCCAAGCCACAATCCATCCGCTTTCATCTTTCTCATCCGAGCCCATTACCTGGCCGAACCCTCTCGCAACTCCTCTGCTACAAGCCGACTGAGCCCTATCTCCACAAATCCCTCTCTGCCTTAGCCGCAGACTCGAGCCATCTTGCCTCCTTTCGATTCCATCCAGCCGTTGCCATTCCCGACCTCTTTAGCTTGATTATGTATAAATGTTATTACATTTTTAGTTAATTAATTGGTAGTAGAGTTGTTATTATAGTTTTTTAAGTTATATCAGTTGTATTTTATTTATAAGTTATTAGTTGTATTAATTGTATTTTGTTTTAGTTATTATTGATTGTTATTACAACTTATATATATATATATATATATATATATATATATATATATATATATATATATATATATAATGTTTCAAAAATTGAAGAAAAAAAATATATGTATGTATAAAATGTTTCAAAAAAAAAAAAAGAAAACGGAAAAGGAAAGAAGAAGAAATAAAAAAAGAAAAGAAAAGAGGAGGAGAAAATAAAAAAGAGGTGAAGAAAAGAGATTTCAAAAAAAAAAAAAAAAAAAAAAAGAGAAGAAGAAAAGGAAATGCTTCTCTTGCTTTGATCCTCGTGCTAACACCCACCATCGTCTTGCAGGTATAACCCCTTAATCCTTAAAATTTTGAGAGCCATTTTCAGTGCTTACAGCGCGGCGAGCAACTACCTATACAATTTTTTTTAGCGCAGTGGGAGGAAGCTTGTCGCAATGCTTGCGACGAGGTGGATAATCACTTAAAGTCCCTTTTTTTGCATTTGTGACGTATTGAAAAAATACATATACACACTTTTCTTAGCATGGTGGGAAGGGAACCGAATGCGGCCTCTACGGCAAGGCGAGTAGGCCCTATACATGCTATCGTAGCGTGGTGGGGATTCTTATAAGTACCCTTAAGAGCACATATAGTGTAGCAGGGGAAAGGATTGCGCTTTCAAATAGGTACCTCTGCAGACACATACACGTCTTTCTTGGCATGGTGAGATTGAAGACCATGATCGCGGTATCTTCGGACACCTACCATACACGCTTTTCTTAGCGTGGTGGGATTACCCAGACTTCTGAAATTGTCCCTAAATTGGTGAGACGTTGGGAGGCTGCTAAAATTCGCATTGAACTGAGAACCTGTTTTAAACTTAATTGAACGTAGGGAACCAGACCTTAAAATTGAATGCAGGGAACCGGACCTTAGAACTCTTAAAAGCATAATGAAATTAAAATTATAAGTGTTAAATAATAGTTTGATGCACTCAAATGAACATCAATGAACAAATGAAGGATTTATGACACAACCTGATTGTAAACCATAATTAGAAGTCTTAAATGAATACTATATTTGATACATGATGAGCAAATCGATATACATTTGAAATTTGAATGAAAAATAAAAAAAATGCTTGCAATCATTGGCATTCAGATAACTACATTAACCCGCCAGTGAGCAATTGGTTATGAACATAATATCCTTCATACAAGTGAATACAACAACTTGCAAACACAAACAACAATCCATCCACAAGTGACTATAGTAGACTCGTGGGTGTTTGTGAACAACTGGAAAATATATGCGAATAGATGTAATATATTTACCAAACTACGAATGCATTCGGGGACATACAATGGATGATACAATATTCTTTCAATCAACATCAATATGCAAACAAACAAATGGAAATCAAAGAAATGAACATTGAAGGGTATATATAGTTTATTGCAAGCAAACATCAATCATGCAAATCCACCATGCAAGCTACAAGGATGATGAATAACTTGTAATGTTCACCATTATTCACACAAGAAAAAAAATTGCAAAGTGAGTGAGCATGAAAAAAGGCAATAGTGTCCCTATCATTAATAACAATTCAACTAAAAGAAGATACAACAACGAAAAAGATTAAATGCAGATAAACAAACAAGGACTCGTGTATATCATTCATAAGCAATAACTAGTGGATTCATACATAAATTGATTGCAAACAAATATATAAAGTCTTTAACAAATATGTTATTTACAAATGGTAAATGGATGTAGCTGTAGTAGAGAATATGATTTGGTTGCAAACAACACAATCTCAATGAGGTAGCAATGAGTCATTATATTGATTGGAATGCAAATGTCATCATGCAAGATTTAAGCATCTTCATATGATAGTGGTAGACTTGTAACATTTAACATGGCTTATCTACATGCAAACAACCAATGTTTAAAATTGCGTATTCGGGTATTAAGGAATTTTTCATTCGTGAGGCGAGGCGTAAGCCTCTAGGCGTTTTGAGGCGTAAGCCTCAAAATCAAAAGATTGTGTAAACATAAAATGATAAATTTGTTATATACTAATGAGTGAATAATATAAAACATAAAAAAGTATAAGATATGAAGTGAAATCAAAATATCTCAATAATAAGTCAACATGAAATATAGTTCAACTCAAAATTCTATCGTTCCGAAATCCCAGTATTCTTTTCATTAACATATAATTTTGATTTCCAAAAATAAATAGCAATGACATATCATATAAGAACTCATAAGTCATCAGCATTGTCATCACTAAGGGGTTCTTCATTTGAATCATCATTATGGTGAACTGCTCTCTCCCCTTCCTCCTCTCCTATAAAGTCCAATTTCGGGCATTTACTTCAAGATTTATGTAAGTTTTAATATATATAGCGTGAGGCGTAAGCCTTATGCCAGTGAGGCGAGGCGGGACTCAAGGCGGGCCTCAACCAAGTTGAGGCGCAAGCCTCATAAAAAAAACTTGAGGCGTAAGCATCGAGACGTTTTTTATTAGAATTGCGCAAAGGCGGACCTCAAGGCAAGCCTCATATTGCGCAATTTTAAACCATGCAAACAACCATGCCCATCAATTACGAATTCAAGATCAAAATGCAGTCAAATGTATTGAACCCTACATGCAATAGGGGTCAAAATATATGAAGAAATTAGTAATGAGTGCATTTCATCCAACAGTCAACACTCACATGCAAACGAATATAATAGATTCATTGGCAAGTGATCATACCCCTTCTTACAGACATATGCAATGCAACATATGACGGATGCTTAACACTTGTTGGTGATGACATAAGATTCTTCATAGGCATATTAGTGGTAACTAGCAATAGGTGATAGATGCTACCACACCCTCACAATTAACCATCGTTCAGTGTCGGGTGAATATAATAGTTTCCCCACAAGCAAGGTTGGTCGATGGGTAATATATACAAGTACATGTAAGCTACCGTAGAAGACCCGTCGTACATACGACATACCATTCATGGGCAAATACAAAAAAACTGTAATAAATGTAAACATCTGTAAATCATGACAGTTTATATAGTCTATTTGTGACCCACAAAAATAGATATGTTGTAAAATTTGAGAGATTCCCTGTGGATATAGGCAAATGACATGTTATCGGCGAACAAAGACAGAAGTTCACAAGTAATGGAAGAACAAGACGGCTTGTTTTCAACCAATAAGCTGAAGTCTTCTTTAAATGTTGGAGAATCATCATGCTAATCATAAACAAACATCAATAAATAACAACAATGGTGGTTATCCTACGATCGTGATAATTTGATAAGTTTGATGAATATGATGAATGCTATGACGTCCCCTTAAATGTCAAATGTAGCTATAGTTCTCTTCAAAGTACTAAAAGTTGACGTGCAAGTGATATAGTAACCCACTGACTAGTGTGTATGAGAAGGTTAGCGACGCCCTACAATCAACATCGAAATACAAGCAAATGTGTCGAGCTTGCAAGCAATGAAATTGATAAGGATAATCATGAATGTACAACATGTCACTCACTAGCAAGGATCGAAGACCACGAGTAAGAGGCAAAATAAGTACAACAAATCCAAGCTCCTACAAACTATTGTAGGAGCCGCGTCGTATACACTACATTCCATCTACAATCAAATATAGGATGATATGCAGTAAATGCAAGTATTTACGGGCCCTTGCAGAAGGCTCGTTGTATACACAAAATGTCATCTACAAAAAAATGTCAAATGACTACAACATATGCAAATACCTACGAGCCACTACAAGAAACCTGTCATGGACTCGACGTATCGTCTACGGGCAAATACAAAAGGATTACGATGTACAAGCTTCTACGAGCTGCTGTAGAAGGCCCGTTAGATATTCGAAAAATGCTCCTGCACATGCATTATAATATGTATACACAAGCACAAAGAAATATATGTGCAATTATAGTACACCAACGTAGGCCCTAGCGAGCGTCTTATATTTATGCATGTGACGTGTAAGGATGTTGCGCGTGTCAATAAATGAACCCTAATTTGAGCCCGATCATTCTATATGGATAGATATGAGTCGACACGGTTTGAATATCAAATAGATATATGGTCAAGATGTCGGCTGAAATATCTATTTTATAATTCATATTAGGCCTTCAAGGCCTATAACAAAAAAAAAAATCACTAACAATGGCATAAAGCCGGAAACGAACCTGATCTTTTGTCAGCATCTAAACAAAAATGACAGCGTTCAATGAACAAAATATAATTGCCCATACACCCAGATGATGGCCGCGTTGAACAGAAAATTTCAATCGGATGGGTTAATTCCAAACATTCGAAATGCCAATCAAATCACAAAACCCAAAAATCAAAAAATTTGAAATGTCCAAATATTTAATATTGAAATAAGTCATTGAATCAATTAAAATAAAATCCATCTATCCTTCGCAATGATTTGTCGAGGTGGACAAATTGAAAAGTATTCCAGCTCACAAAAAATATAGAATATCATTAGAATTTAATCTAAAACAATCTCTTGCCAGTAAGGACGTGGCACGTGTCCTCTAACCGGCAATTTTGCCGCCAAATGGCACTGCAGGTTAATGGTTATGATTGGGGCCTTCTAAACCGGGTGGCTTGCCGCCCGTGGCACCACTAAATTACAGGCATTGTCAGAGCTCGTAAGTTCCATAATGGCATTAAATCTTTGAGATATAAATCAGTAGGATATAATCAAATAAGGCACAAAGCCCTCTATCGGCTAATGTGGATTCAAATTTGTCCCCTTAGACAAACATCAAATCCTTGGACAACGCAACCCATGTCTGCCGATAAGGATTATTCTGTCAGGTTGGGTCGACTAAATCTGACTAAGTAGACCATGGATCATGATGACTCATGACAACGGAACTATGAGATCTTTATTGGGTCCATTATCCATTCCCCCATCATCCGCTTTAAGCGCAAGATGGTGCAATTTAAAATTTTAAATATCAAATCTTCAAATATCCAAACTAATGTTGCTACTATATGCCAGATAACATGAATTCTTTGCGTATCTGATCGACGACTAGCTTTAATTGAAAGTTCTATCCCGGTATCAGGATGGGTAATTAACTATAGGGGCTTGTAAAATGAGGGTGAAATCTCTGGGTGTGTCTTATCTATAATCCCAATCTGCCTTCCTAAAATTTCCCCCAGAACTTAATCCGTTAAAACTCCCTCCCGAAAATACGGGGAGGCCGAGGCACGAATTTTCGGAGCCCACATGGGGTTCTTTGTTCTCTTAAGTTGTAATGCTTGCACCACACCTCAAAAAATGACATTTCAGTACACCCGTTATCAATTAACAATTCACATACTTTTCTTTTTATAATGCATTTCATTTTAAGCAGCACATTTCATTGGGAATTGGTCTGCTACCATGGAGCTAGGAACAATCTTTGCAGTATACAGACTTCAGGTTCTCCTTCATCCCCTTCCACATCTTCTAGTTCAACTTCTTGACCATCCTGTGTGATATCCACTTCATCATCATCTTCACCATCTAGCATTTGTAATTGAGGGCGGATTGGGCACTCGTTGGACTTATACCCTTGTTGAAAAATCTAAATCATTTAATATTGGAAGATTTGGCATAGGAATTCTCTTTTAATGGGGCTTTGTTATTTTGATACCTCCTATGATCTGCCACTCTCGGGCCTGAATTGGTAGACTAGTAGCTATGTTGCACTGAAACGGATACGGCGACACGGATATGACACGATACGGATATACACATCAATTCTTAAAAATACAGGATACGGGTACGGTGCGGATACGACATTATAATGTATAAATCATTCATAAAAATTAAGAAAGCAATCAAAGCATAATATTTGAAATTAAAAAAAAAATGAAAGTAACATCATTTGTAGCCTTGTAGCTTATAATATCAAAATAAAAATAAGCATTAAATGTCTAGTACAATAACAAAAGCATAAACATAAATTATCTAGCACATGAAGTTTTAAATATTCAATAAAAGGAATGATATGATTAGCTTCTTCAGTGGTTTGCCTTTGAACTTCTATATCATCTTCAATAAATATCATAGCTTCTAATTCAGGCTCAACAAGTGAAAGATTAGCAATTTCTAATATTCTCATATCATCAAGAGACTCAAATTCATCTCGGAAATGAGAGAACCTCGCTCGCACATCCGGAAGTAAATACGACAGGTCTTTTTTTTCGGATTTTTTTTTGTTTTTCAACGGACACGCGCATCGGATACGCGTGTCCTTTTGAAATTAAATAGTATTTTAATTGGATACGGGCAAAGTCGTATCTGACAAGTATCAGTGCCGCATCGAAGGAGTATCCGTGTATCAGATACAACACGCCTTCATAAATAGGTGTATCGGTGCAACATAGACTAGTAGTTGCAGGTGGCGTTGTAATTGGCTTGGCAGCATTGGCGGAATTCTGGAGTGGTTGCTTATTGACTTCGACGGAATACTCAAATACCCGCCTGCCCTGCATGGTGTGCAAGTGTTTATTTAATTGCAATTCATCTTTAAGAGCATATTTAACGACTTGTGATAAAGACTAAATGGCATTAAGCTCAAGCTTGTCCTGAATTGCATCTCTTAATCCGCCAATGTATCTAGCGACTAGTTGGCTAGCTGATCGTTTAGGTTGTTCCTTGCACTAAGCCGATAAAACTTCTCTGTGTAATCGTTCACGGTTCTAGAGCTTTGATTACAATGTTGGTACTGCACTTATAACATCTTCTCAAATTTGGTTGGTAGAATATGGCCTCGTAGGAGTTGTTTCATATGATACCAGCTCCAAACTTGCCCCCTAACTTCACGTCGTCTAGATTGGAGAACTTGTAGCCACCACGCACTAGCCCCCCCTTTGAGTCTGCACGCCACATACTTTACCTGCTTCTCTAGTTCAATTTCCATGTACTCTAAAAAAGTTTCAACAGCCCTCTCCCAATCTATATAATCTTCAATATATATCTTACCATAAAAAATGGTATATCTAACTTGACATGAAAATCATTGTGATATCTCCCTCTCTCAATTGGTCATCGTCTGCGAGTTGGGCACTGTTCTTTTTCCGAGTCCAACAAGTCAAGCGAATTGAATCGCTCTAAATCTCCTTCTAAATCTGATGCTTCTTGAATGAGTTTCTAGTGTCTGCTTTGTCTGTCATGAACTCACGCCTCGCTGCCGGTATGGTTGCTGATAATACCGTTCGAGCGGTTTGGTTCCTATCTAAATGAGCATTGATCAATCTCAGTTCTCAGCACATCTCACCGAAGAAATGGTGGAAATCCGCATATAGCTCCTCTGTTTTCCTCGCCAAACTAGTGTGCTCTGCCCACAGGGTTTCAAGGCTTTGTTCTTCACCGGTGACCACATGTTTGCTACCTTCTGCCATCCTTGCTCTGATACTAATATGATGTAGGAATTCCTTCAATAATAAAGAAACAGAGGAAACAAGCAACAATAGAACATTAACTATAGTTTTGTTTTGTAATATGATTCAGTAATCTGCTTTTACTATAAGTTTTTGATGTCTATATTCCTTCTATCCTCAATACTTTAAAAGGACAAAACTGTAAAAAGGTGCAAATAGTACTATATAACTAACTGTAGTAATATGGTAGTGGAACACATTCTATCTAACAGAAATAAGTAATTAGTATTAGGTAAAATGCTCCTCAAGTCTTTCTTAAGTAAGGATGTTCTGCATCATATGCCCCCGCCATGAAAATATGTTTTGTTTCATCATTTATTTTATATATTATATTTAACTGTTATACCTGAAAGTTGCATGTCCCATATTGGGGAAGCAAGATTCATCCTACTACGGGACAGTTGGGGTAAGTTATGACGAATTGTTGAACTGAACATCATTTTTACTCTGAAAATAAATGTCTATGAAGTGGTGCCAGCAAATCTTTTTGGATATATGTGACATCAAATGAGTTTTATGGTTCCTAATACTACAACAGTAACAAGCTTTTATTGCCATTCCCGGGGTCGACGATATGAATCCTTTTTCTCCATTTTGTCATATAAAGAGTCAAATTTTTATTTAAATATAATAAAAAAGAGAAATGACTAAAATGGTCCTTAACTATATTAAAAAATTATTTTGATCCCTCAACTCCTTAAAGATAAATCAAAATAGTTCCACCAAGGGATTGTTTTGATTCTTTTTTAAAGACTTAAGAGATCAAAATGGTTATTTAATATAGTTGGTGACCATTTTGGTCATTTATTAGAAGTGAATGAATCATTTTGGTCATTTTTTTAATAAAAAAATGTTATTTTTAATACTTTCTAACCAAGTTTTTTTAGGTTTACCTCTACAATCAGTATAAAATTTATTGATCAATCATGACATGAATCTAATAGGAAACACTTGAAGATTTCAAGAAAATCCTATCAAGAGAGCAAAAACAGCGAGAAAATCTTATGGAACTTCAAGAAAATACAAATTTTATTGCATGGATAGAACTCACGGAACAAGGAAAACAAGATACTAGTGATCCTCAATTTGTGTTTTCTTGAATATTTTTCAGTCAATGGGTTAACGGAGGAGGAGAGACTGACAGCAGCCGCCATCGATACCCAAAATTTTGTTGGACTAACAATCTGAATTTCGATTCCAAAAAATAGCAAACCCCTCTTCCTCCGGCCCAAAAGCAACCGTTGAAATTCATAGAAATAGCCCATCCCCCCAAAGGTCCAAAAATTTGCTCTGATATCAATTTGATAGGAAACACTTGAAGATTTCCAGTAAATCCTATCAAGAGAGAAAAAACAGCGAGAAAATTTGATGGAACTTCAAAACAATACAAATTTTATTGCAAGATTAGAATTCACGGAACAATGAAAACAAGATACAAGTGTCCTCAATTCGAGAGGAGGATCGACCTCTCCCAAATCTCTAGACGCCGCTAAAGCCCAAAGAAAACCTAAGGGATATCAAATTTCAGCCAAATTCAAGATGCCCTAACCCTAAGAAAACAAACTATTTAATACATACAAATCAAAAGGAAATCCCTAAACAGTCCCTATATTCAAATTTCCCTCCTTCTTCCCTGAAAAATCCTTCCTAATCTGTTCTTGGGGAGAAGGGCATGCGTTCGGTGCGTACAGGAGAGGTTGAAGTTCCGCCTTTGTTCCGCCTGGGCCGGCCCCGTAGGAACCAGCTTGACCGGTCCAATGGACCGGTCTAACATAATCTTTTATGGTTTCTAATGTAGCTAAATATTCATCATATTAATGTTATTTTCGGCAATCAAATGTAGGAATAAAGTACTTCCTATTACAGTTTACATTAGTTTGATTTTGTTATTGAGAGGACTATAGGATATGATGTTCTTAAGATGGGTTATGAAAACAATGATGAATTTGCATAGTGCTGGCTTTTTAGCATGAGGAAAACCTCTTGGGACTGTATGCGGATATATGTGGATACAGTGACAGAGTTTCTGAATTTTCTTATGGAAATTATTATTGATGTTAATTTCTTGTAAATTCTATAGAATGGCGATTGTGTTAGTGCTTTCATTTTTGTGAATTTTAAATAATTTCAATAGCTAATGCCTTGAATTTTTTAATTTTATAGAGTTGATCCGTATAAATATATTCAAAGATAAAGCAAGAAGCATAATTTTTTTTTCTTAGCACAACACATTAGATGAATGAGTTTAAATATGAAGGAAATGCATTTAACACGTAATATTCAAGCATCCTTGGAGTTTCATTCGTGCAAATAAGAACAATATAACCTATAGTGAAAGAAACAGTTGTTTGTTTTCAAAACTCGGGCATTTTGTGGCACACCGCATGGATCTTTGTGGCAAGAATTGCATTAGAGGGCTTTTTAATGGACTGGTGGATGAATCTTCTTATGAATATTGTCGCACTTTTTGAATTACATAAGTGACAATATATTGTGCATTCTAGATTTTGTCCCAACACTTTGGCAGGATTTTTATCAGGTTACTACTTTTATTCTATGATCATGTGCAACCAAGTTGGAAAGTTTTGGTTTCATATTCTCCCAAGGATGCCAAACTTTTAAGGACAAATTGATGAATATATGTTTTACTTATCCTTACTCTTAGATTCATTGTCCGCTTCCGGAACTTGAGAAACTACTTATATTTCCGCATATATTGTGATTATGGCCGTTGTGCTAGTATACTTCCATTTTAAAATTCGAATGGAGAATCCTCTCATTCTAATGATGGTATTTGTAAGTTTTGTCATTTTTTCCCTGCCTTTTCCCCGCAAAACGTATGAAAAAGTTTATGATCTGTTTTTGCTTATGCCAAAGATACATATTTTAAGGTCAATAGTCATTTTTATTGGATACTAATATTTGCTTGCAACTTTTTATGTTTTGGTTTCTTTAACTATTGTTCACGTTGTACTTCTGGCAAAAATATTTAATGTATGTGTCAATAGAAACATGAAGAAGTTACTATTCTACTTCAATAAAGCTTCAGATTACAACTAAATTTAATCCTATTTATTTTTATGTTTAAGCAAATTGGGAAACTTGTGTTGTTTTCATTTCGAAATCACATCCTGTATTTTCTATTATAAATACAGTTATCTAACTACTAGACTGATACACCAGAAGGGCTCAAGGGAAGCTATTTAGATGGTTCCTAATCAACAGGAGTTGTTAGGAAGGTTTCCTAATTATGTTTAATTTATTTAGGAATGTTTGCTAAATTATGTTTAATTATTTATGAAGGTTTCCTAAATTATGTTGAATTTATTTAAGAAGGTTTCCTAAATTAGGTTTAATTACTTAGGAAGGCTTCCTAAAATATGTTTAATTTATTTAGGAAGGCATCCTAAATCATGTTTATTTGTTTAGGAAGGTTTCCTAAATTATGTTTAAATTGTTTAGGATGGTTTATTAAATTATATTTAAATTAGTTAGGAAGGTTCTATTTTTATTATTGTGTTCTAGGGCTATTTTTGGGGGAGTTGTCTAGGGTTTTAGGGCATGCTATTGATGAGTTTTGTGAGTGTTTGTTGTCAACTATTTTTGTGAGGGATTCTAGCGGCGTCCAGAATTTGGGAGAGAAGTTCCTCCTCTCGAAAGAGGACCATTTTATCTTCCTTATTTGTATTTATTTTTCTATCAATAAAAATATGTTAGTTTGTTGAAAATTAATGCTTATTCGCTGATTTTTGGTATTTAAGGCGTATCAAATTAGTATCAGAGTGGTGTTCTGGACCAAAATATGAAGCTTTCCTCTCTGATTTCTACTTTGTTTTTCTCCTCTGCTTGCTAAATTTTGATATTTGGAGGCCAGAGCACATCAAAGTTGCCAATTTTTATTGTTAAAGCCTTGATCAGAGTACTGATGGCCAAAAGAAGAGTTGAAGCATTTGAAGAAAAGTTGGGAAGGGAAGTACGACAACTACAAGCGGATATGGGATCGCTCAATGAACGTATTTCAACGATAAAAGGAAGTTTAGGAATTTGGAAGATATGATGAAGAAAATAATTGAGATGCAGTTGAAAGTTTCACTAGCGATTCTTAGGGCTGAATCATAGGGAAAGGAAATTCTAGAGGAGATGAAGAGAAATCTCATGGAGATGTGATCCAAAACTCCACAAACAATTCGAATTGCTAACCCTAATCAAGATTTGATCGGGATTCCCTTGGTCGAATCTAAAGGGAAAGTGATCAGACGGGGACGGGCCAAGCCATGGGGTGAAATAAGGTTTTCAAATAGGAGGACAACAGGAAGGGAGTTTTATTATGGAGGTGGTGAAGTGGTCGACCTCTATGGGAGAGGCTTTTTGGGCAAAGGGGATTGGATGATCAGAGAAGGAGGGGGACGGGCCAAGCCATGGGGATCGGATCATGTGAGGCATATGGAAGAAAGGTGGGAGTCCCACTCTCAATACACGAGAGAAACATGGATGGACCACGACAATCACTACACCAGATGAGGAAGAATTGTTGGGGTGGTGGTGATCCCAGGGTGAAAAAGTTGAAGATGCGATTAATTGAGGAGAAGATAAGTGAGAGTTTAATAAGTGATACACAAGCTTCTTCCAAGGATAAATAGGTCGACAAAAGAAAATATGTGAATGAAGAGGGCAAATAAATAAACTCGCAAAGTGATGCGACCTAAGTTTCTAAATTTTTTTTGGAGAACTCTTAGGAAAGAAAATAGGGAATTCTTCCTTTCAATATCTCATAAACATCCACAAAATAAAACATAAAGAAGAAACAAGTCAATTTAAAAAACTGCTACGAAATCCGAAGGGAAAATGAAATAAAAAAATTAAAGAAACCCTCAGAACAACCAACAAGTGGTCACTTCACCTATAAAGCCTTTAAAATATAGGATAGGTGCTATAAGAAAGATCGAACTCGGAATCCACCATTGAATCGATCAGCAACAAGTCTACCTTTCACCAACAAATACCTTAAAATTCACAAGAGAAGAAGGATACAGTTGGACGGTTACCGTGGAAATAGAAGAAGAGGAAGAAGACCAAAACGAAGTATAAGAGGAGAAGGAAATAAGAGACTAGCTCGCATGTTAAAAACCTGCAAGTTTGTATGTAAACACTTCACAAAAAAAACTTCACTCAAGCAGCAGCAAACAATCCCCATATATAGGAGAAAAAAGAGTCCAACAGCCTCATAAATGTGTCGCCCCTAAGCAACCAATAAGAGCCAACATATCATAGGAAATAACAAAGGGAGGGGAACGAACAGCATGGAGAACCAAACAATCAGAAATGTAATCAGAGAACCAAAATCTGCCTAGTAAACTAGTAGAAAACCAACAGTCACCAAACTGTGAAAAGGGAGGGAAATAGACAACAAAATAGTGGAAAACCGAAGCAACACACAACAAGGTATCTTTGCAGGTTTCAATTTGTCATTTAGGCAATGAAATATCACCCACCATGAGTATATTTAGGTTGAGAAGGGTCGTGATGTTGAACTCAATCAAATCTCCCTGTTTGAAGTAAAGATAATAATGGAGAACAAATAGTTAGCAGAGATATCTATCACTTGGGCCACCAGTTTGACTTGTTCCGCATGCTTTCTTACTACACGATTATAGAGTTCTAAGTCAACTCAATGGTGGTTGTTATCATAGTCCATCTTTTCCTCTATGGCAAGCCTTACCCATCATTAAGTGGGCTTGAGATTGCCATTATGAAGCAGGTACTAATGAGCAATGTTTAAAATTGCGTATTCGGGTATTGAGGCGTTTTTCATTCGTGAGGCGAGGCATAAGCCTCAAGGCGTTTTGAGGCGTAAGCCTCAAAATCAAAAAATTGCGTAAACATAAAATAATAAAATTTTTATATACTAATGAGTGAATAATATAAAACATAAAAAAGCATAAGATATGAAGTGAAATCAAAATATCCCAATAATAAGACAACATGAAATATAGTTCAACTCAAAATTCTATCTTTCCCAAATCTCAGTATTATTTTCATTAACATATAATTCAAATTTCAAAAAATAAATAGCAATGACATATCACATAAGAACTCATAATTCATTAGCACTTTCAACACTAAGGGGTTCTTCATTTGAATTATCATTATGATGAACTGCTCTCTCCCCTTCCTCCTCTCCTATATAGTCCAATGTCGGGCATTTACTTCAAGATTTATGTAAGTTTTAATATATATAGCGTGAGGCGTAAGCCTCATGCCAGTGAGGCGAGGCAGGCCTCATAAAAAAAACTCGAGGCGTAAGCATTGAGGCGTTTTTTATTGAAATTGCGCAAAGGCGGGCCTCAAGGCGAGCCTCATATTGCGCAATTTTAAACCATGCTAATGAGAGGAAATAAACATTTGAAGGCTTTTATGGCATCTCAATCTACCGTCTAGCTTGGTCTATTGATGGCTCTACTCGTGGTCATAGAGATTGAGCTGAAAAGGGGATTCAAAACTGTATTGGGCGACATAATCATAATGCAACTTCAATTATGCTTAGTGTTCTTTACATTCTTGCTTGGAACAAAATCCCATTATTTTGGACGGACAATCTTATATCGCAAAGTAAAATATAGAGCTACCAGACGAGGATTCGTTGAGCGACATGTAAAGTTTGCAAAGAACTATAAGATGTATTCTATAAGTCATTTTAAAAAGGTCTAGAATTTGTGCTGCCGCTAATTACTTATCGGATTTATGGATCTACAATTACTAATTCAACAACCTTTATGTTTCTCTCTTCATCCTTGTGGTTTCTAGTTGACACCTGGTTTTTTGTGCCATTTCTTTTTAACATTTTTGGCTTTGAGTGGAAAAAAATAATTGATGACTGGGATGATTGGAGCAAGTAGATAAGAAGTAATAGCATTGGCAAAGATGTTAAACTGTTGAAAGATGGTATATTTTCTAGAGTGAAGCACAAGCAGATAACGAATGATATAGAATTGGATCATGTGCTAAGTGGTTCTCAATAGGAAGCAGATTTTGTTGTTAAAATAGATGATCAGGGGACAATTTCCATCCTTACACCTTGAGGATAGGGTGGTTTTTTGGGAGGGGAGTTTTGATACGTCAGGGTGGCCCAAGGGAAGCTATCTAGAAGGTTCTTAATCAAGGGGAGTTGTTAAGAAGGTTTCCTAAATTATTTTTAATTTATTTAGGAAGGTTTCCTAAATTATATTGAATTTGTTTAGGAAGATTTCTTAAATCTTGTTTATTTGTTTAGGAATGTTTCCTAAATTATGTTTAAATTATTTAGGAAGTTTCTATTTATATTATTGTGTTCTAGGGTCATGTAAGCTTAGGGCAGGTTATTGATGAGTTTTGTAAATGTTTTCTGTTAATGTTTTTTGAGGGATTCTACCACCATCTAGAATTTAGGAGAGAAGATCCTTCTCTCAAAAGGGGACCACTGTATCTTTGCTTGTTCGTATTTCTTTTCCCATCAATAAAAATCTTGGTTTGCTGAAATTTACTTTTGATTCGCTGATTTTTGATATTGAAGGCGTATCATGGACACATTGATTTGGAAACTAGCAATTTCTTAATTTCCTCATTTACGTAAGTGCTTGTTTTGATGCATCCACCTGCATTGGGAAAGGGAATTTGATAGTTTCTTTATTTCCTTTCTAAAATTCCTGTATGTTCTGTAGTAGCGTAAGGAATTCCATATGCTTCATCCAAATGAAGAGCCACCACAGGTGCTGCGCTCACTAATGCTCCACTCCAGGAGCCTATACTATTTTTCATGCTTTATAAATTAGAATATTGTATTTTACCTGAGATTTTGTCATCATTCATCATCATTATTAGCCTTATCCTAACTATTTGTATTTGGCATTTTGAATCCTCATTTTGCAGCTACTTCTGTTGAGTGCTATTGCCTTATCTTTAATAAACTCTATTTTCAATCACCTCATCTTTAATAAACGTCACTCCAATATGTTCTCTAATATAATCATTTCTTGATTTAATTTACTATCTTAATGTTGATGCATTTATCTTATTTTCTCATTTTTTTTTTCACAATCAACTTAGATATCCATAGCATTTCGCCTTTAAAGGGATTTAGCATGTTTAATGTAGGGAAATGAACATAATAAAATGAGGCTTTATAACTTGACGACAAATCTGCTACAATTTATTTGGGAACTTCACCTTCAATTTCTTTCTACATTGGCATTTATTATTAGAAAAAATAGCGTTAAATTCTGACTTAGCTCATACAACTTGATATTTTACAGGAAGAGATTGAATTTGATGCTAAGATTTTGAAGGCTGGGAATACTATAGGTGTCTCAACTGTTGAAGTAAGGAAGAAGAAGACCGGAAAGATAGTAGCTCAAGCTCGCCATGCCAAATATATTGCATTTCCCAGCAAACTGTGAGAGCCTTGCCTGATGCATCTCGCAGAACAAAGCTATGGTCTTAAAGTCTTGTTAGAATTATCATGTTTCTTTATATCTACCCTCAACCTCTATCTGCCAGATTCTAGCATTTGCTTGTAAAGGTAAGACTTGAATCTGGAGCTAGGGGCTGGATCCTGAAGCTTTCAAAATCATTTTCTGACTTATCTTTGTGATGGTTAATATCAAAGAGATGAAAGGATTCTTTATTCTTATTAAAGAAAACTTTTTGTTAATTAGACTGCAAAAATTTATTCTGTGGGGACGACGGACGCCGTCTTGAATCAGAGTGCGTCACGTCAC
Source organism: Dendrobium huoshanense (assembly GCA_016618105.1). Lineage (NCBI taxonomy): Eukaryota > Viridiplantae > Streptophyta > Magnoliopsida > Asparagales > Orchidaceae > Dendrobium > Dendrobium huoshanense. The sequence goes on along the minus strand of CM028346.1, from coordinate 21,822,044 downwards.
CTTTTTGTTGTGTACTGCGACTGTGTACAGGGATGATGTGGCGCCCTCTGATTCATCTCCGAACGATCCGATGTCCGCACAGAATAATCTCTCGCATTGTCCGCTTTTGTAGGCTCTAAAAAGCTTTTTTTGCTTAGATTTTCGAGCGACTTTTGGAATGATTGTTTGGGAGGCATATTAAGTAGATGTAAAGTACCATCTAGAGATTTATCCATTAGATGATTTTTTATTCTTGGGTTGAGGTTTTTGATGGAAGAAGTCATAATAGCTCATTCCCTCTCTGATTTGTGAGTGATTTTTTTTTTTAATTAAAATCAATCTTTTCAAAATTTATGAATATTTGTTGAGATGGTTTAGGGTTTAGGTCCAATCTCTTGGGAAGATATCGTTGTATTTAATTTACATTATATTTAAATTTCAATGGCATTCTAAATTATTATTAATAACCGCTTTATCAATTTTGAATTTTTTGTGCTTGACAAGCTTGAGATGGCGCTAAGGCTTCGTTTGGGACGGTTTTTTTTATTGTTTTCTAAAACGGAGTTTTAGTACAATTTTTTTTTTATTTTTTATTAAAACTCCGTTTTAAAAAGCAGTAAAAAAACCGTCCCAAACGAAGCCTAAATGTGTAACGACTCCTAGTGTGGTGTGATCATTATTTTTAGGGGAATTTATGTTTTATTTCATAATGGGATGCTTTTAAAAAATCATATAGAGATGATTATAAACATTAGATCGAAACAAACGGAAGATTTATATTACTTGCAATCTCTCATTGTAATGGAAAGTTTTCAATTTTTGTAAGTCCTACAACAAAGATAAGCACCACATTGATAAATTTCTTCAATTAGTAAAGAGAGCACCCGATCATAATGAATAGAGAAAGTCAAGCTAAATTCTCCCTCAAGCGGTGTAACTCTTTAATAAGTGCATGTTTTAGCACCTGTGGGTTGATTGCCGCTAGACCCGCCGAGAGATTAATTAGTATGCCAAACATCTCCTCTATGGAGGTGGCAGCGAGTAATACCCCAGTTATTAAAAAAACTTATTATTATTATTTTTCCTACTTAAAAAGATAGAAGGGATTTGTATTATAGCCAAGGGCATAGCTTACAATTATCAGCACTCAAAGCTAAGAAGATATAGTCAAAGAAATGCGACGCAACACCAAGATATATGCGAATGACAAAATCATAAATTAAGATACTTCATTAAAATATGAGTTCTTCAATATTCATTAAAGCCAATCTCATAATCTCCCTAAAATCATTAAAAATTAATTAAAAAGTTTTATTTAAGGTCCCTTGACAGATAAGTCGGCCATAGCAATTAAGGAAGCAAAAATCTTTAAAAATTATTTGATTTGAGGACCACTCTACTTGTTCTATTTGGCCAATCCAAATTTTCATATTTTTAAAAATTTTAAATTTTATTTTAGTACAAATCATCAATTCATGAAATATTATATTATTAGCTCATAATGCTTTCCAAATTTATTTGGCTTTAGAAAGGCCTGTAAATAATACTTTAGTTTGTACTTTTAATTTTATTGAATAAAATATATTTTTTAATAATGTAAATCTTATGTGAAAAGATTTTTAATTGCCCTACTCTCTTATATATATATATATATATATATATATATATATATATATATATATATATATATATATATATATATATATATATATATATGCATGTATGTTGGTAGTGGGTGGCGGTCAGTGCTGCTGCGCTTTTGGTAGTGGGTGGCGGTCTATGGTGGCAATGGCAGGTGGCCGATGGCAACGGTAGCATGAATGTTGTTGAGATGATAGCAGTGCTGATGGTTGGCATGCAACAAAATTGTGGTAGCAAAAAAGTGGCTGGGAGCTATGGTAACGAGGGTAGCTTGCAGTGTATATCAAATTTGTCTAAAAATACATGAGTTTTGAATACATAAAGAATTAATTATGTATTTAGTTTAAAATTTATCAAAATTTTACTCGCATTTCTTTGCTTCAAATTAAACACTGATATTTTCAAAACTCCTGCATTCAATATTTTACACCTCTTTTACATCAAATCAAACAACCCTTCCATAACTTATAAAACCCCCCCAAAAAAAAGTGTGTTTGCATAATAACAAAAGAAAATAAGTTATACCAATCAAACTAATTGGTACATATATTTTTTATATGTCAGCTGATGCGACAGTACATCCTTCTCGATTCCTTGTCATTCTGTGTACTATACTGGGCAACAAGCATCAAATTGCAGGCCATTTTTCTTTTAAAAAAATATAATTTGAGAAAATTGGATAAGTGATCAAATGTAATTAAAGGGCAAGATAGTATGAAAAATTCCGTCCTATATGTTAACATTCAAAATATTTAAAATAAGACTAATAATACTATCAGGCAAAGTTCTATGTGCAGCTTTTTCTCATTGGCTTGCGCAATGTACTTTCAAATATGGATAAGCTGAGTTTATATGCTAATATGACCGACTACTTGACCCGGCTCACCTTGTTTTATTAGTTGGGAGTTTTTACTGTCAATCAAGAGATCTTAGTTTTGAAGCTTGCGTATGTAATGTATGTATTAATTTGTCTTAATTGACTGACTCAAAGGTCCCCAAAAATCGGGTCTAATATACTCATAAGCTAACAAAAAATCCAATTAAAAAAAATTAATCATAAAAATAAAGCCAACCACTTGATAATTCAACATTAATATATTTTTAACCAAATGATTAAAACTAATACTTACTTAACTATCTTGCCAACCATTCTTGGCTGTGTTCCATTGTGTACCGGGGTGATGTGACGTGCTCTAATCCGCCTTCGGATGGTCCGATGTCCGGACAGAATAATCTCTCGCATTGTCAGCTTTTGTAGGCTCTAAAAAGCTTTTTGCTTAGCTTTTCAAGCGGCTTTTGGAATTTGTTTGGGAGGCATATTAAGTAGAGGTAAAGTACCATATGGAGATTTATCCTCATTAGATTATTTTTTATTCTTGGTTTGAGGTTTTTGATGGAAGAAGTCATAATAGCTCATTCCCTCTCTGATTTGTGAGTGATTTTTTTTAAAAAATTAAAATCAATCTTTTCAAAATTTATGAATATTTGTTGAGATGGTTTTCCATATGGTCCAATCTCTTGGGAAGATATCATTTGTAGGCTCAGAGGAGATGATGGGGATATATAAGAAAATCTAGAACGTTGTATTTAATTTCCATTATATTTGAATTTCAATGGCATTAAGGCTTCGTTTGGGATGGCTTTTTTACTGCTTTCTAAAACGGAGTTTTAATACAAAAATAAAAAAAATTGTACTAAAACTCCATTTTAGAAAGCGATAAAACGAAAAGCCTAAATTATTATTAATAACCGCTTTATCAATTTTGATTTTTTTTGTGCTTGACAAGCATGAGATGGCGGCTAAATGTGTAACGACTCTTTATTCTATCCAGTGAACGTACGCAGAGAAAGGTTCGATTTTAGGCAAAAAAACGACTGTACCGAGTTTTTAGCGCCTGTATCGAATTTTTTGAAAAAACTCGGTACAGATGCTTTTTTTCCTAAAACCGAACATTCCTCTGCGTACGTTCACTGGATAGAATAAAAGTTCCCTAGTGTGGTGTGATCATTATTTTTAGGGGAATTTATGTTTTATTTCATAATGGGATGCTTTTAAAAAATCATACAGAGATGATTGATCAAGTAAAATATGTTAATAAACATTATATCGAAACAAACGGAAGATTTATATTACTTGCAATCTCTCATTGTAATGGAAAGTTTTCAATTTTTGTAAGTCCTACAACAAAGATAAGCACCACATTGATAAATTTCTTCAATTAGTAAAGAGAGCACCCAATCATAATGAATAGAGAAACTCAAGCTAAAAATTATTTGATTTGAGGACCACTCTACTTGTTCTATTTGGTCAATCCAAATTTTCATTTATTTTAGTACAAATAATCAATTCATGAAATATTATATTATTAGCTCATAATGCTTTCCAAATTTATCTTTGCTTTAGAAAGGCCTATAAATAATACTTTAGTTTGTACTTTTAATTTTATTGAATAAAATATATTTTTTAATAATGTAAATCTTATGTGAAAAGATTTTTAATTGCCCTATATATATATATGTTGGTAGTGGGTGGCGGTCAGTGGTGCTGCGCTTTTGGTAGTGGGTGGCGGTCTATGGTGGCAATGGCAGGTGGTTGGTGGCAACGGTAGCATGAATGTTGTTGAGATGATAGCAGTGCTGATGGTTGGCATGCAACAAAATTGTGGCCGCAAAAAAGTGGCTTGGAGCTATGGTAACGAGGGTAGTTTGCAGTGTATATCAAATTTGTCTAAAAATACATGAGATCTGAATACATAAAGAATTAATTATGTAGTGAGTTTAAAATTTATCTAAAATTTTCTCCGCATTTCTTTGCTTCAAATTAAACACTAATATTTTCAAAACTCCTGCATTGAATATTTTACACCTCTTTTATATCAAATCAAACAACCCTTCCATAACTTGTAAAACCCAAAAAAAAAAAAAGTGTGTTTGCTTAATAACAAAAGAAAATAAGTTATACCAATCAAACTAATTGGTACATATATTTTTTATATGTCAGCTGATGCGACATTTTCTTAAATCAACTAAGTTAGTTCATCCTTCTCCCTGCATTCGATTCCTTGTCATTCTGTGTACTATACTGGGCAACAAGCATCAAATTGCAGGCCATTTTTCTTTTAAAAAAAATATAATTTGAGAAAATTGGATAAGTGATCAAATGTAATTAAAGGACAAGATAGTATGAAAAATTCCGTCCTATATGTTAACATTCAAAATATTTAAAATAAGACTAATAATACTATCAGGCAAAGTTCTATGTGCAGCTTTTTCTCATTGGCTTGCGCAATGTACTTTCAAATATGGATAAGCTGAGTTTATATGCTAATATGACTGCCTGCTTGACCCGGCTCACCTTGTTTTATTAGTTGGGAGTTTTTACTGCCAATCAAGAGATCTTAGTTTTGAAGCTTGCGTATGTAATGTATGTGTTAGTTTGTCTTAATTGACTGACTCAAAGGTCCCCAAAAATCGGGTCTAATATACTCATAAGCTAACAAAAAAATCCAATTAAAAAAAATTAAGCCAACCACTTGATAATTCAACATTAATATATTTTTAACCAAATGATTAAAACTAATACTTTTACTTGACTAGCTTGCCAACCATTCTTGGTAGTTAGAGGGCACACATCACTTATCTTCTTTTTGTCTCTTTCTTGGCTTCCAACTGGCGTCATTTGCAACAAAGCTAAGCAACTTGACATAAAAATATTTTACTTCTACTTTATTAATAGCTACACAGAAGCAAAATGATTGAAAAAAATGTAGAACACCAACTTCAATCTCCTTTTATTCTGTTTAGCAAAAGAACATAAAGATTTGATCTTTTACCATCAAATGACTGCCAATTATATCGATCCCTTCCAAATCAATTTACAGATCATTTTGAAATAATCTATGTGACTAATTACATATGATAAATGGATGATGATGTTCTCTTCTTTCTGTTCTTCTGAATGAAGAGAAGCTTCTTAAACACCTTTAGTATCATCACCAGTCCTGGCCTTCGATGATGAACAGCTTTCACACAAAAGAGCTCTCTTGAACCATTTCGCTTCTTCCCATCCAATTTATCTGAGGCTTTGGAGAAATCCAAGCCATTATTCCCTCCAGCTTTCCCCTCACTGGAAAATTGGCTGAGTTCCTCATTGAAGTCTTCCCACAGCATATCCATCTTCTCCTCATCATTGATTTCTGAAGAGCTTATCTCATCTCTGAGCTTCAGATCTTCCAGGCATGAGAAGCTTCTGCTTCGCTGGTAGTTTCTGAGGAGTTCGGATTTCTGATTGGAAGGAGATGGAAGGAAGCAAACAGGAGTGAAGGGGAAGGGAAGGGAAGGGAGATTGGAGAGTTTGTCTTGCTCTGCTGGTATGGCAGGAAAGCTGAATTCTTCCATGGATTTTTTTGCTGGAAGAAAGAGTGAAGATTGCAAGCCTTTATGATGGATGAGTTCTTAAAAGACATCGCTTTCATGGTGGTTGGGTGTATCTTATCTGATGCCGGATGAAGCGGCAGAGATTTTTGGCTTGATTTAGTTTGAAGAAAATGGAAGAGAGGAGAGCTCTATGTGGTTTGATGGAATTAGGATTTGGGAGTCATGTAAATTCACTTTATTTCATGGTTTTAGATAAGTTTATTGATTTAATGAAATTTTAGGGTAATTGATTTCATTTAGGGAATATGAACAAATATTTCTTTTTCATTAATATTTCCTTTCACAACTCTAGTAGGAATATGAAGAAAATGTTAGTCTTCTTCTTGTTGTGTGAAGCAAAAAAGTAGATTTCTTCTCAATAAAATAAGAAAAAAAAAATACTAGTCAATTTCTCTATTATAGATCATCTCATCACCCAATTACTTGATCTAGAAATTTAAAGAATTGATTTTGTGATTATTTGAACTCAATTTTTAATAAATTTGTTGCTCAGACCATATGTTATAACAAGCCAAGCTTAATAATACCAAGAATGTTTGTAATCAAAATTGAAAACTTCTCCAAATAATTGAGAGGTCAAATGTTTTTCAAATATTATATGCTTATAGTCGAAATGAGAGATTCAACGAGATGAAGCCAATAATCTAAGATTAATAAAAAATGATTTAATTAAGACACTAGGATATAAAAATATAATTATGTGAATTAAGGGGCTCTATTTAAAATGTATGGAGTTTACATATTTTGAAAAAATGATGTGAATGCATGTTTTGAAATTTGTAACTATTTCATATTTGTATAAATTCAAGAAATGATTTTTGGTGGACATAATTTTAACATTATAGAATTCATAACTCTATTTGGCAAAGCTTAATTAATGCCAATCATCAACAAATATGACAATCTCCATCACACGATATTGAACATGATGCTCGTTGTTCCAACCATCTAAAATATGTTTGTTACCGACTCTTAACACGCCTCTTCCTGATTTGTTGATCCTGTCATTCTCCATGATCTAATGGAAGAATCAAATCCATAAACTTATTTTTTTTCTTTGCCATAATACAAAGTGAACTAACCAGCTAAATATTCCAAAATATGATTAATAGTCTAAAATACCATTCCACACCTATTTCTAAGCGGGCCATGGGCGGGTCTAGTGGCCAGCTTGTTATTATTATTATTTTAATTATTCCAGCAAAATTTCCTCATCGTATAGCCGCTGAAAAATTTTTCGTCGGCCAAATTCAGCTGGAAAATTTTTAGACAAAATTTTCATTTGCCTTAATTTTTTTATGGCACTCGTTTTAATGGTGAAAGTCAATTTTTCCAGAGATCCGCTAGAAAACTTTTAAATCCACCAGAAAATCTGTCGGTAATACGTGATTTTCATATAGTGCATGCCGTTTAATATTATATCAAATATCATTCAATTATGCATGATATGTTATGTCATTCAATCATAAAAATAAAATTCTTACCAGTAGAAATATGAGGTTGTTGTCTGTCTATCAAATACGGCAAGTTGTATATATGTGGCATCACTAGAGTAGGTGCAATCAGTCGTGGTACAATAGTCTCCCTCTAAGTACCACTGGCAGCTCTATCATTTTTCTTATTTATTAATCTTTCATTATATTCTCTTGACCCAAAAGTCCTATGTCCTACAATTTTTCTAGATTGTCCTGCACTAAAATCATTTCTTCCTACAAATCCCCTCTAAGGAGAGTCTACTACCTTTTGTCCCTACTATACATAGTGAAAACATCGCCCTATCAACAAGTAGCACTGGCATGCTTTTTGTCGACCATAACAAATGAACTCGTCGTTTTTTATACTAATCTTGTCTTCGAATGGCTAAGGCTTAAGAGCATTGGATCTGCACCGATATGGGAAGCTCTTATTAGGGAGGAGGTTGATTGGGACACTCTGCAATGGCTGAAAGAAGGGGATATTATCAATATTGTTGTTGTTGCTCTTGGGTCTATAAATAAAAATTTTCCAGAGTTTAATAAGCTTCGTCAAAGAATCTGTCTTGCTCAAAATGGGGAAAATAACACTTCTAACGCAGCTTCAAATAACAAGGAAAATATAGGTTTACCAGGAAACAAGTTGATCACTGAATACTTCCATGGACTAGTGGCATATCAGGTTAGAGGCATGCAAATTGGTGGAAATCCAAAGGAACTTAATCGACTGATGAACAAGCTTGCGGATAGATATAAAAGATGCAGAATTTTTGATCCAAGAATATGTTTGCTACCTTTACCTCCCTTCTAATAACGTTCTCGACGGAGTCGAGCTTTATGACACAAGGGGAGAATGATGTAGGAACATCATAGCTATTATTAAGCTTTAAGGACTAGCATACAATTAATGGTCTAGATAGTTCTATTTTGTTCTATAATAAATAGCTAGCTAATGTAAGGGAGTGAGACATTATTGATGAAATATATCCTCTGTGAAGCTTTAGAGCTTGTTGTGTGCCTTTGCTCCCTGGATTGAGAAATCTCTTCTTGCAAGTCTAATTCTTCCGACCATCACTACAAGAAAATGGGTTAATAGCGACAAAAAAATTAGAGACAAAAAAAATTTGGTCGCTAAAGATATCTTTTAGCGACCAAAAATAAGTGTGGCCTCTAAATAATAAGGAATATAGATATTAGCCACTAAAAGAAAATTTGACTTCTAATTTTGTCACTAAAAGAAAAATTAACTGCTAATTTATATTATATCATTTTAGTGACAAATTATTATTTTTTACTATAGTACATAATACGTTGTAAAAATATCATTAATATTATATATAATGATAATTATTCGTAAACAAAATTTAGGTTGAAGTAGGGATGATTTGTTTGCAAAACAAATAATAATAAAATGATGTAATTGATTAATCATTCAATTTATAAAAAATATATGTTGGAGTTGCCTTGAATTTGGCTTGATTCATACTTGTTCATATCATTGACCGTCGTACGCTTCGTAGATATGCTGGAGGTCCAAGGTGGCGGCGCCCCCTGCCGAGTTCGTCTTCCCAGTCAGGTCGCGACAAGGGGCAACACCCCTGCTGGAGTTTCCAGGGGCAGCGCCCTCCATACAAATTCTGATTATATGAATATTTTCAAAATTAAATTTAATAAATAAAATAATAAATTGAAATTAATATTCACTTTTTTAAGAAGAGAGATCTAATAATTGATACGTCATTACAAAATTAGCTTGATCGGGCACGAATCTCGAGGCAAAAACTAGTTGGAGACTTCAAAAATTAAATTCAGGAGCATCCGAACTCCGATTTTCAACGAGCTTACAGTCAAACTGAGCGTCTCGGAAATACGAACCCAACAACACCAAGATCGACCCAATCCGAGCCCAAATAAGTCCGAATCAAGAGTTCAAAGCGCTGTCGGAAGGTTCAAACCGTAATTTGAGTTACCAAACGGTCCCCGATTTTGACGAGCTTATACTCGAATCGAACGGCTCGACGAGACGAATCCAACGAGCCTAAGATGACTAAATTCTGACATCATTAAGGCCTCCAAATGTCCAACGAACGGTGCACGATCGTAGGATTCAATATCGGCCGTCCATTTGACCACTCCCTATTCGCCCTTGATCTCACACCTATTTACGGACCATGCCACTCCAGAAAATCTATAAATAGAGCCCTCATTCTTCACAAGAGAGGATCTAAGCAAGAGAGAGAAGCAAGAGAGAGAAGCAAGAGAGAGAAGAAGAGAAGAGAAGGAGAGAGAGAGAAGGAAGGAGTTCCTCCTCGACAGCCGCCGGACCACCGCCAGACCACCGCAGAACCTCGCCGGACCACCGCCGGACCACCGCAGGAATCTCGTCGGACCACCGCCGGACCACCGCAGGAACCTCGCCGGACCACCACAGGACCTCGCCGGACCACCACCTTAAGGCCCGACGTTCAGTCCCTACGTCCTACCAAAGACCCGACGTCTTGTTCAAGGCCCGACACTCAGTCCCTACGTTCTGCCGAAGACCCGACGTCCTGCCAAAGACCCGACGTCTTGCTCAAGGCCTGACACTCAGTCCCTACGTTCTGCCGAAGACCCGACGTCCTGCCAAAGACCCGACGTCTTGCTCAAGGCCTGACACTCAGTCCCTACGTTCTGCCGAAGACCCGACGTCCTGCCAAAGACCCGACGTCATACTCAGGGCCCGACATTCATTCCCTACGTCCTGCCGAAGACTCGACGTCTTAAGTAATTGATTGTAATCTGATCACCCCTAGAGGTGATTCAGTCCTTTGTAACAAACTCAAAGTCTAGTGAAACCATTTTCAACTGGGCTAGGCCTCGTGGTTTTTTCCCTTTAAGGGTTTTCCACGTAAAAAATCTTGTGTTCTCTGTGTGTGCTAGTTATACGTACAACGCTAAGACGTAGAATAAAATCTCTATCGCCGCGTAATTTCTAGCCCGCAACAGATTGGCGCCGTCTGTGGGAAAGCTAATCCCACTACATCAAGGAATCATCCAATGGTCAACAGGCGTAGCCATCGCATCATGGGAACCTCCCGCTCTAATTCACACCAATCCAGGAATCAGTCCCTGAATCAAGGACGACAGGCATCTGCCTCCTTTCACCCCGGTAACCGACACCCTGCAGGAGAAGGAACTTCAGGGCCATCCCTAGAAGAACGTATCAGAAAAATGGAGGAATCTCAGAATGAGATCCTTCAGCTCTTAAGGGGAGCTCGAGGACCAGCGCCAGTGCCCCAAGAAGATACTCTTCTCCCTCGAGACCAGCCAGGATTCGAAGACATTCTTCATGTCGAAGTCCCCCTTCCTCCGCCAAGGATGCGCCTTCCTACACGTCCAGAGAATGAGCTTGCTGATACAGCAAGCTCTACCCATCCTTCACACACGGGCCACCGGCATCATATGCCTCCAGAAGTCCCAGAAGACTTGGACCAACAGCACGTTACTGAACTCCCCCGCAATACTCTCCGGGATGAGTTGCGGAGGCTAGTCCGAGAAGAGTTCCCCACAAGAGGTACAAGACACTCCCTTCGCCAACGGGACGTTCACGAATCGTCACCTTTCACCGAAGCTGTCCTCCGATACCCCGTTCCGGCAAGATTCAAACTCCCGAATATTGATTCGTATGATGGAACTTCAGACCCCTACGAGCATATCGACCACTACCGCACTATTATGCATATCCAGCAGGCCCCGGACGCTTTGCTCTGTCAAGTTTTTCCTGCCACCCTTAAAGGGCAAGCCCGGACATGGTTCTACTCACTGCCTGCCCGATCCATCTCGATATTCGTTAAATTGGCCAAACTGTTCGTCGAACAGTTTGTAGCCAACCGAAGGACGATTAAAGATTTCTCCCACCTTTCAGGGATACGTCAGAACGAGGGTGAATCCCTTAAAGAATACTTCCAGAGGTTTTCTACGGAAGCCCGACAAATTCCAGGGGTAGATCCCGAATTGCTTAGAGGTGTATTTCTTGGAGGACTCCGCCCAGGCCCCTTCTACTCAGCACTCATGCGAGATACGGTCCATTCATATGCGGATCTAATCCATCGGGTAGAGGCTCAAATCTCCGCCGATGATGCCATCAATGCTCATAGAAAGCAATTTGAGCAGACGACCGGGAAACGTAAATATCCCCCAGGGACGGAGAATCCCCCCTCACAAAGGAAGAAGCAAGGAAACTACAATTTTCCTCCTCGACCCTCACAGCCGCGACAAGAACCTCGTCAAGAAAAGGAGTACACACCACTCAATACATCTCAAACAAATGTATTAATGGCCATCCGGGATCAGGAGAACATAAAATGGCCACACCCTTTGAAGCCCAACGTCGGAAACCAGGAGCAATATTGTCACTTCCACCGTAGCCGTGGGCACACTACTGAAGCATGTTGGCAACTCAAGGAAGAAGTTGAGAGACTGATCCGACAAGGATATCTCCGACAATTCATCAAGAATGCACCAGCCCGAGATGAAGTTGGTCCGACTGGGGAGCAGAATCAACAACAAAGACAGTCGATAAACAATCGCCAAATAGTGGGGGAAATTGGAACCATTGCTGGGGGCCTATCAACGCCTTGCCGAGCTTTAATTGCGTAGAGCACAGTAGTGCTGTTTGTTTTAAGTATCATATGTCTTTAATATTGTATGACTTTAGTACTGTCTGTCTTTAATTTTGAATATTGTTTGTGGTGTTTGTAGCTTCTCCCTCCCTAAGCTGTCTTAGGGAGTTATGCTTTTGCTTAATGTAGTAAGACTTTGTTTCTTTATCTTTTTCGAGTAAAATTGTATTGATAAATTCGCAAAAGCTGTGAACGTTAATATTCTTGACTCGAACAAATACATGATCGTTATTGTAGCTCAATCACCAGATAATCAATCCTTGGTGGATTCTCCCGACCTCTTCCACACAGGTTAACGTCGTCGAGCAGGGCTCCGGCATACAACCTCGGAAAGGTCCTACATCCTTGGTGGATTCTCCCGACCTCTTCCACACAGGTTAACGTCGTCGAGCAGGGCTCCGGCATACAACCTCGAAAAGGTCCTACATCCTTGGTGGATTCTCCCGACCTCTTCCACACAGGTTAACGTCGTCGAGCAGGGCTCCGGCATACAACCTCGGAAAGGTCTCACATCCTTGGTGGATTCTCCCGACCTCTTCCACACAGGTTAACGTCGTCGAGCAGGGCTCCGGCATACAACCTCGGAAAGGTCTCACATCCTTGGTGGATTCTCCCGACCTCTTCCACACAGGTTAACGTCGTCGAGCAGGGCTCCGGCATACAACCTCGGAAAGGTCTCACATCCTTGGTGGATTCTCCCGACCTCTTCCACACAGGTTAACGTCGTCGAGCAGGGCTCCGGCATACAACCTCGGAAAGGTCTCACATCCTTGGTGGATTCTCCCGACCTCTTCCACACAGGTTAACGTCGTCGAGCAGGGCTCCGGCATACAACCTCGGAAAGGTCTCACATCCTTGGTGGATTCTCCCGACCTCTTCCACACAGGTTAACGTCGTCGAGCAGGGCTCCGGCATACAACCTCGGGAAGGTCCTACATCCTTGGTGGATTCTCCCGACCTCTTCCACACAGGTTAACGTCGTCGAGCAGGGCTCCGGCATACAACCTCGGAAAGGTCTCACATCCTTGGTGGATTCTCCCGACCTCTTCCACACAGGTTAACGTCGTCGAGCAGGGCTCCGGCATACAACCTCGGGAAGGTCTCACATCCTTGGTTAACATTGCCAGAATGTTGTCAATGGACTTCTATCTTACTTCTCCACAATATTAAAATTCTACCCAATTTTGAATTTTCTCCTGTCACTGAACTTTTGCCTTGTAGGACTTTCGACGGACTTCTACCCGACATCAGACTTCTCTATATCGTCTGACTTCTGCTCGTAAGCGGACTTCTACTCGTCATCGGACTTCTGCCCGTCGACTAACTTTCATCGGTCTTCTGCCCGATGTCGCATTTTTTCCCGACGTCAGAATTCTACTAGACGTTAAGTTTCCACCTTTCGTTGGATTCATGTCCGTTGTCAAATTACTACCCGTCGTCAAACTTCTGCTCGTCAGCGGACTTCTACTCGTCGTCGGACTTATGTCCGTCAACGAACTTTCATCGGTCTTCTGCCCAAGGTCGTACTTCTACCCGACGTCAGACTTCTCCTACTCGTCGGACTTCTGCTCGTCGACGAACTTTCGTCGGGAAGGCTTCTCCCCGTCATCAGACTTCTGCTCGTCGATGAACTTTCGTCGGTCTTCTACCCGACAGTACTTCTACGAGACGTTAGACTTCTGCCTGCCGTCGGACTACTAACCGTCGTCGGACTTCTTCCCATTGATGGACTTTCGTCGATCTTCTACACAGCGTCGGACTTCTATGTGTCGTCGAACTAATACCCGTCATCGGTCTTCTGTCCGTCAATGGACTTTCGTCGGTCTTCTACCCGACTCAGTGCATCTATCTAACACCGGACTTCTTCCTACCATCAGAACTCCACATGATCTCTCGAAGTAGAAAGAGAAGAAGGAGAAATCTTCGGACTTCCTTGCCAAGAGAGGGGCCTCAGAAAACTGAGGGAAGGCCTCAATAGAAAGGACAGAGGGAGATGAGGAAAGAAGAAAATCTCCGGACTTTCTTGCCAAGAGAGGGGCCTCAGAAAACTGAGGGAAGGCCTCAATAGAAAGGACAGAGGGAGATGATGAAAGAAGAAAATCTCCGAACTTCCTTGCCAAGAGAGGGGCCTCAGAAGACTGAGGGAAGGCCTCAATAGAAAGGACAGAGGGAGAAGATCTCCGAACTTCCTTGCCAAGAGAGGGGCCTCAGAAGACTGAGGGAAGGCCTCAATAGAAAGGACAGAGGGAGAAGAGAAGAAAAGAGAAGAGGAAGAGAAGTGGAGTGATTTTCTAAAGCCTTGAAGTGCCTATTTATAGTTTTTTAGGAGAGGGAAGAGAAGTTTCTAGAATTCCTGAATTTCTAAATTTTTCTAAAATTTTTCGGAATTTTTTAGAATTTTTTGGGAATTTTTTGGAATTTTTTCGGGCCAAAAAACATGAAAAAATCCTATTTTTCGTGAGGTGGGGCCCACTTGAGGCGGTGGGCCGAACCGCCTCACCCTCCACCGCCTTACGGAGCGGCAGCTCCAAGCGGCGCGGGCCACCGCGCGGGTCAGGCGGCCCGCTGGAGCCGACCGCGCGGGTCAGGCGGACCCGCTTGCGCGGGTCAGGCGGCCCGCTGCGCGGACCGCGCGGGTCAGGCGGACCCGCCCGCTAGGCGGACCGCGCGGGTCGGGTGGACCCGCTTGCGCGGGTCAGGCGGCCCGCTGTGCGGGCTGCGCGGGTCAGGCGGCCCGCCGGAGCGCGGGCCACGCGTTCCAATGCCACGCCGGCGGTGCCGGCGGCGGCCGGCCGGCCGGTCCGGCCGGTCCGGCCGCCTAGCCCTCCTAGGGCCCGATTTTCGTCCCGAAAACTCCGTTTTCAACGTTTTTGGGGTCCCCGGACACGTTTTTCGACGTTCCGGACTCAATTTTGGCACTTTCAGAGCTCATCGAGGCCTCCTTGGCTTGATTTGTGCAAAATTTCAACTTATGGAAAGCAATTTTTGCTATTCGGCCAACACAAAATGTCGACACTTATATTTTCGGACCCCTGGAGCTTCGACGTCCGAAAATAGGGGGGCAACTGATACGTCATTACAAAATTAGCTTGATCGGGCACGAATCTCGAGGCAAAAACTAGTTGGAGACTTCAAAAATTAAATTCAGGAGCATCCGAACTCCGATTTTCAACGAGCTTACAGTCAAACTGAGCGTCTCGGAAATACGAACCCAACAACACCAAGATCGACCCAATCCGAGCCCAAATAAGTCCGAATCAAGAGTTCAAAGCGCTGTCTGAAGGTTCAAACCGTAATTTGAGTTACCAAACGGTCCCCGATTTTGACGAGCTTATACTCGAATCGAACGGCTCGACGAGACGAATCCAACGAGCCTAAGATGACTAAATTTTGACATCATTAAGGCCTCCAAATGTCCAACGAACGGTGCACGATCGTAGGATTCAATATCGGCCGTCCATTTGACCACTCCCTATTCGCCCTTGATCTCACACCTATTTACGGACCATGCCACTCCAGAAAATCTATAAATAGAGCCCTCATTCTTCACAAGAGAGGATCTAAGCAAGAGAGAGAAGCAAGAGAGAGAAGCAAGAGAGAGAAGAAGAGAAGAGAAGGAGAGAGAGAAGGAAGGAGTTCCTCCTCGACAGCCGCCGGACCACCGCCAGACCACCGCAGAACCTCGCCGGACCACCGCCGGACCACCGCAGGAATCTCGTCGGACCACCGCCGGACCACCGCAGGAACCTCGCCGGACCACCACAGGACCTCGCCGGACCACCACCTTAAGGCCCGACGTTCAGTCCCTACGTCCTACCAAAGACCCGACGTCTTGTTCAAGGCCCGACACTCAGTCCCTACGTTCTGCCGAAGACCCGACGTCCTGCCAAAGACCCGACGTCTTGCTCAAGGCCTGACACTCAGTCCCTACGTTCTGCCGAAGACCCGACGTCCTGCCAAAGACCCGACGTCTTGCTCAAGGCCTGACACTCAGTCCCTACGTTCTGCCGAAGACCCGACGTCCTGCCAAAGACCCGACGTCATACTCAGGGCCCGACATTCATTCCCTACGTCCTGCCGAAGACTCGACGTCTTAAGTAATTGATTGTAATCTGATCACCCCTAGAGGTGATTCAGTCCTTTGTAACAAACTCAAAGTCTAGTGAAACCATTTTCAACTGGGCTAGGCCTCGTGGTTTTTTCCCTTTAAGGGTTTTCCACGTAAAAAATCTTGTGTTCTCTGTGTGTGCTAGTTATACGTACAACGCTAAGACGTAGAATAAAATCTCTATCGCCGCGTAATTTCTAGCCCGCAACAATAATTAAATTAATTACAATATAAATTATTTAAATTTAACGATTAATTGTTTTTTTTTTTTTTGGAATTTACGAATTACTTATTTAATTAAAAGTTTAAAACAACATATTAGAAGAACCTAAGCATAACTCTCACGATCTCATGTTGTCCATTTCTACTCGCCCTAGTTTTTGCCCTTAGCTACGACCTCCAGGCTCCAACGCGCGCTCGACCGCTGCCACGACTACTTCGCGCGCGCTGATATTTTCCCTCCCTCGAAATTATTCGGCAAACCCGCAAACTCGCCTCTCTGTCGGTTTCTCCCTCAGGTTTCTATCGCAGATTGCAAACTCCTTCTCGGATTTCTTATTTTCCTTAGCAATTGGTAAAGTTGTGCCGTGCCTCTCCACGAATCACATTTCATCTTCTCTACTGTAGATTCATAAATTTCTTTTTCTTGAGTGATATGTGCCGACTGCCGACTGCCCACTACCGACTGCCGACTGACGCTACATCATCTCGCAACCAAAGGTAACTTTTCTATTATTTTTCTTTTCTCCGATTTCATTTATGAATGTGATGGTGCGGTTCGATTCGCTTATTTCAAATCTTTTGAGTTTGTTTTTTTAAATTCTTTTGAGTTTCTTAATTATTTTTAGTTCCTTGTTAGATTCACCTCGTAATGTTTATTTTCTTAAATTCTTCCAAAAATATTTGTCTCTTCTGTTCAATTTAGACTTATGCAAGTTCTTGAATGGGTTTTTGGAATATCCTGAAAGTGACGGACTATGCCATGGAATGATGTAGCAGTAGGATTTATTTTTCTTTGTTAACTCACTTTAGGCATATTGTTTCTAATACATTTATTATTTTTATCGATACATTTATTAACAGCAAACAACCATATGATCGTGGATCGTGTTTTGTTCATTTCATAAAGTTATTGAACAGATGAAGATGCAGATTTTTAAATTTTCTATAAAAGTCTACTGTTCTTATGCTATATGTAACATAAATTGATAAAAAAAAAAAACAAATTTGAAAGTCTTTTTGTGCAGAGAAACATTTGAGGTATATTTGTAGATTTTAATAAGGGAATTTCATAAAAGATTTATATTTTAAATTTGACATTACTTGAAATGGTGATGATACATTGGTATTTTAATATCAAAATGTTTACCATTTAGGGAACAATCATTTATTGTAAATGGCTTATGAAACAAATGTCTATTGAGGTTGCAATTGTTCTATAAAGTTGGGGAGTTATCAGATGATTTGCACGATAACGAGCGTGCATTGGTGTGATCCGATAGCTCTAGAATCTTGCTTATAGTAAAAAGAGGCAATGACCGGTTTGGTGGCATCCTAGGACATACCCTATATGGTGACTGCCATCATGGCAAAGTTCACTCTTATTTCCCGACTTTTACTTGCAAATTGGGTTATAGAAGAGGGATTGTTGATCAAGCTGACCAATCTAGTTGGGCCCCATTTGGCCTACACATTTGCTAGGTTGGGTGGTTGCCTTGCACAAGTTCAAATTCAATACTATTTTTATTTTGTTGTATTTCTTGCAACAAGATGGTTATTTTGGCAATAATTAATTTTGCACTGTTTTGAATGTTTTGATCCATGAATATATATTTTTGAGCAAAATTAGATGTTGGTCATTCTTCATGAGTCACTTTTTGTTTTGTGTACTTGATTATATGAGTGTTTTACAATCTCAACCCTACCTAAAAATTCATTTCTTTGTGCGATGGGAAGACTTTTTTTTTTTCTTTTTTTTTTTGCTTTTGGCTGGTGGTCCAAAAGTTAACAGGAGTGTTGTGATAATTGCATGGGGTGTTGCATGGGTCTCAAACTTTTGCTCATAAATTTAATGATTGCCATTTGAGTAAAGATGCACTCCAAACAAATTCATATAAAGATAAGATTATCTTCCACTTTGTTTAGAAAGACCAATCAACATTCTCTCAAGTAAAAGAATTTGTAATCATCTTCTGCCTTGATTTTGCCACCTAAATGAAGTAGAGCATAATCCTATTTTTCGCATGATTTGCTTGAGTGTTGCAGTACTCGCGCCATGTGTACATTGTTGTCTCCCTATTGGCTAGCTAGCCTTGTATTTGGCAGAGATCATGGCATCCCAAAACTCTAATTCAAAAGTGAGGTATTATTATTTTTGATATTAAAGGGTGATTTCCATTTTTGATGCTGCGGCCATTTATTCTGTTTATTACATATCATGTTGATTTAGTTGTGCTTGGCTAATATTTTTTTATACAATCACCATCCTCTTTCATTTCTACACACCCTACGTCTCCTTCTTCTTCTTCCTTCTCATTCCATCCCTCACAACTCAACACAGAAATCAGAGAAAAAAGTAATGCTCCTGCGGCTACAACCATACTGATCTCATGTACTTAGATGCCTCAATATATCAAATCCTCATTGGAAGAAGAGAGCTCTTCAAACCGCCACAGCAATGTCTCCTTACTCATGTCTCCTTACAAAACCTCTCCTTGGACTTCCCACACCAATCCCTTCATCATTCCGCCGGATCAAAACGACCTCTTCCCCTCCGGCACCAGTCTCACCGCCTCTCTCATTCGCGAAGTAGGCCACATCTACTCCCTCACCACCTTCAACGGCCTTCTCTACACCGGCTCAGACAGCAAAAACATTCGGGTATGGAAAAATATGGAGTTCACCGGATTCAAATTGATAAAATTGAACTCATTGGGAAAAGGCAAATAATAATTATGCTTTTGTGTAGATGTAATTTACACATTTTTTATACTTTTTGGCCTTCCGCACATATAAGATTATGTTTGAAAGAGTAAGTTTTCCATTAGCATGTACATCTTGGCCCCAGATACTTTAGGCAACTTCATCTCATGCAAATCGTGCACGTGTTTGGATTTTGTTGACATGACATAATCAGCTGATTACTTTCCTGTTTTTCCATGCAGTGATACCTTTCATTTATAAGTTCATGAATATTTATTGCACCTATCTGCAAAAAATTATTTTTCATCTGCTACTTGTTTTCAAAGAGAATATTGTATTAAACTGTACATTCTTTTAGATTTTATTTTTTCCTTTGCATTTGCTAATCCAGTTTTGTAAATGCAGGCTGAATTTAGAGCGTTGGTTGGTGTGGGTTATCAAACTTTGCAGAGTCTCTTACTTGATTTTTGCAAGTGGCAACCAAGCGAACAACTTCTGAATGCTCTTCTTGATATGCTTGTTGATGGGAAATTTGATATGAATGCCAATGTAGTAATAAAGGTTTTTTTTTTGTCTTTTTGGTGCTTGACAAATTGCTCTTTTGATTGAATGTAGAGTAGCTGTGTTATCTCAATCATGATTTCCTTTGAATATATTATTTCATTATGTTTGCAGAATGATGATGTGATTCTGCTTTTCTTTAATGTCCTACAAAAGGTTTGTTTGACCTTTTTTCATTGTATTTTCTTTATTGAGCCTCCTTGTTTTTAAACATTCATATGTTCTGGGTGGCAGAGCAGCATTTCACTGCAGTATTTTGGACTAGATGCCTTCCAGAATTTGTTGAAGGATTCAATCACCAACAGAACTTCATGCTTTAGGGCTGTGGTGCTTACTTTTCTAATTAGATAACTAGCATTGGAAAAAACCATGCATGTGGAGGCCGATATAAGGCCTGTAGGGATGATTTTTGTCTTAATTAATTAATATATCATATATGTAAAGGTAGTTTTTATTATTGTTATTATTGAGCAATAGATCGATGGAAGCTAGTTTTTTTTAACAATGGATATGTGCATTCTTTGGCAGGATCAACCGGTGGCATCAGCTCCTCATTAATCGATATATTCCTTATCTGATGCTCGCACAGAGGATTCATCTAAAGCTTCTTCATCTACTAGATTTGGAAAAGAGTGATGTTACTAAAAATCTTGGTAAAAGCAATGTTGGCGATGACCATGAATAGGAATATAAGATTGACATAAAATTATTATAATAGATTAATTATGTATAATTTTATATTTAAGCTTGAAGTAGCAATTTATTTTTTGAAGTTGGAAAAATCATGTAATTTTAGATTTATGATTTTTTTTTTGAATAAGATTTTGTAAGTTCTCATATGTTATTTCAGTGTTCATATTTTGTATTTTTAATTGATGAATATATATTTAAAAGTATATGAATGAATATCATTTTCATTTTGTTCTAGCTTATCCTTATTTACTATTTTGATGAATGAATAGTTTTTGTTTTTGTTACATCAATGTAAAAAAAATTAGTGTTTTTTCTTTATGATGTATTTTATTTGTGTAATTATTGAGAGGTAATTAGATGCGATAATATACAGGAGTGATTGTTTGATATTAAATATTTTAACTAAGGTCTAATTATTGGATTAGTAATAAATTTTATTAAATATAACCAAAATCTATACTCATAAATAATCACATTTCATGAAATTAAAAGAGAACTTGATTTAATTGGTTGAACTTGTTGCAGCAAATTTTTATTTGGTCGCTATTAAAAAATATGATAAATAAAGTTAATAATTAAAATAACTAAGTAGCATCTAAATGAATAACCATTAGCGTCAAAAAAGTGGTCGCTAAATTGTATAATTTTAGCGACCAACATTAATTTGTGGTCTCTAATTTAGCAACCAAAAAATAGTTTTGGCCGCTAAAACCCTCAGCGACGAGGCTACTGCGACAAATTAGCAGCCCAAAATTTTTTGGTCGCTATTAGCTTTAGCGACCAAATTATGTGTATTAGCGACCAATTTTGATGGTCGCTAATAACCTTTTTTCTTGTAGTGCATCCAACTACATCATTAACTTTTTTTTTTTTTTTTTTGTCTTTTGGTTCCGAAGCTGCTGGCAAGCCCTCTTGTAAATTGGCCAGGTGATAAATTACCGAATCTAATCTTAAAAGCTTGGCTTAAGCCCGAACTAATTATGAGCAAAGGGGGAACGTGCACCCTAAATTGTTAAAAAAGCAATAATGTTTTGTCACTATTTTCCAAAAAATAAAAAAGTAAAAAGAGTATTTTAGAAAGCAGTAAAAAATTTTCCAAATAAATACTAAATTGTAAAAAAAAAGCAATTGTTAATAATTTTTTAATATGTATAACTTCTTATTAATTATATTTAAGACAAAAAATCGATATAAAATTGTGAAGTAAAATCCATTCACATTTCTTCCAAATCCAGCAAAGTAAATAGTTTCTTAATTATATTTTATTTATATTTTGATATAAAATAAAATATATTTAATTTCTTATAATTTCCTTTATTAGTTCTTATTGAATATTGAATATATTAGTGGTCTTCGGTGGTAGCCGGTGAGGTGATAATTAACGGCTGAGGCAGCCGGCAAGGTGGTGATAGCGGTGGTGGTCGAAAACCCTGATGATGATATTCGGCGACAATAATGACAGCCAACTACTATGAAAATTATTTTTAAAAATACTTGATTAAGATTTCATTTAGTACGGCTTTCTTATTGCTTTTCAAAATAATTTTTTAGTATAAAATTTTCTTTTTGGTACTAAAAAACTGCTTTAAGAAGCAACAGAAAAGCTGTCCAAAATAAAGCCAAAGTCCTCTTGCCGTCTATGCTTTTGGTCTTATTGAGAAAAATGAGTTTGTTTACGTGGGAAAAGTGTTGAGGACGTATGGATTTTCTACCGACAATTAATTAATGGCTTAATGAAGTTTAAGAAAAAGACAAGATACAGCTCTTGGCCAGCATGAATCGGGTTGACTAACAAGCTTCTGTATGCTCTGATTCTTTTTCGAGCCATTTTCGAAATTTCAGGTTAAGGGTGTAATTAATGGGCATGCAATTTATAATTATAAGTAAAACTGGAAAAGTCTTTGTAGTTCAGTTGGTTTCCTATTTCATTTCTGATAAATATTTCATTTTTGTGAGATGGAATAACAGTCTATTTGAGACGGCTGTAACTTTTTATAAAGATATAATGAGATTTTTTTTTTTTAATGTTGTTGGTATTTTAAATGACTCTTTTGGTTTTAACAAATCGATCTCTATTTGCCAATTTGGTAAGCCATTGATCCTAGCCTGTCTAGTTATGTGGAATTGGATGGGATTAATAGTTGGATTTTACAATAATTACCAAATTTATATTTTATATATGATATAAATAGAGTAATTTCTATTTACATTAAATCCTTCATATCATCAAAGAACAAAGTGCTCAAGTTTGCAAATCATGAGAACTTCAGCTTCACCCAAAGCCTTGAAGGGCATTAATAATTGAATAAACTAATGCATGACCATATCATAAGAATAAGGAATTACTAATAAATTAGGTTTCGCAATATTTTTTTTAGGACCAACTGTAACAGTTTAAATATATATTAATTTATTTGTAGCAGTTTAAGAACTGCTATAAATTCATTGTATTTGTATTCGCCGGAAAAGCTTTAGCAGCGGTTTTATGAGTGTTGTTATATGAAGGCTTTAATAGCGCTTTTAGCAGGTGTTAAAACCGCTACTAAAGAGTAGAATATACTAAATAAAATAATGCCAAAAAAATCAAATTTCATGATCAAATTTCAAATATCAATAAAATACTATACAAATATAAATTGAGTGATTTTTTTTTTTTTTTATAAATTGAGTGAATATTAACAACATATAAATCAACAAGTATTCGTTCTTCTATAGCTAACATGCATAAGGCTTATTTGTGCACCTACAAATATAGTTGTTGTTGATGTTCCTTCTTAAATATGAAAAATCCATAACTCATAAGTAAATTTCCAAACTTCAACTTTTAATGTAAACAAGATTTCTGACGGAGAAAATGTCATAGCTCCAAACTATCAAAAACAATATCTATCAGGGTTACTTTATGGTCCATATTCATTTACCATGATTTTATTATCAAGTTCAACAATTTTATGCTACATGACGAATGTTCTTGCTTGTAAACTAGAAAATTAGAATTACAAATCATACTATATTTTTATATACTATATGAACTATATAGGATTATAAACTAGAAAATTAAACTTATGTAATAAACTCTGTCAATATAAAAAAAACTTCTTCTTTTTTGCTCATTTATATAATAATAACATTATTACAAAACGTATGAGATTTTGATTTTATATGATCTTGAGCTATATTTGACGCATGTATCATGTTTGGTGAGTTTGACAACTTGTTGAATATGGATTCTCTACAGATTAATGATGATATATCATCAAAAATTTATCATGATCGGGCACGAATCTTGAGACAAAATCAAGTTGGAAACTCGAAATTAAATTTGAAACCATCTGAACTCCAATTTTAACAAACTTACAGTCTTTCCGACCTCTATCACCACCCGATTATGGTCTTTCTGACCTCCGTCTTCAGACAACGGTCTTCTTAACCACCATCGCCTGCCGACTACGGTCCTTCTGACCTCCGTCACCTGCCTAACAGTCTTTTTAACCTGTAGAATGCCAATTATGGTTCTTCTGACCTCCATCACCTGACAACGGTCTTTCCGACCTCCGTTGCCTGTCGACTACGGTCCTTCCTACCACCGTCACTCTAATACTATCTTTCTGACATCCGTCACAAGTTGACTATGGTCCTGCCGCCAAACGAACACATCAATTCTGAATCTTCCAATTTCCATCATGAACACACTATGTATGATGAATATTTGCTACATCAAACCAAAGCCTTCCTCCCAAGGAAGGGCCTCACTTGTACTCGACTACAAATACTAGTATGTTCATTCAAACTGGGGCAGAACTCATGGATTTTTCCCTTTTTGTTGGGGTTTCCACGTAAAAACTCTGGTGTCTCCTATGAACTCTACACCATCTCTTTTATCTGATTATGTGTTGAATCTTCATACACGGTTTAGACGTTAAATTTTATATTTTTTACCGCCGCATTGTCAGCATCTTTTTGATCGCCCCATATTCAAATTCTTGTCACCAAGATGGAGACCAAATCTCAACAAATATCAATGCAATATGTAGGTTTTAAAAGTGAAAGGAAGAAAGGCAATTTACAAATGACATAAATTAGGTATTATTTTAAACCTCCATGCATCCACATAACCACTGGGACGAAGTATCAGATCTATATCAAGAAGAATAAATTTCATTTCATATCTTTTGAGAAAAAGAAAAAAACAATAGTAACTGTCAGTACATGCACTAAATTTTCAAAGCAATAATGAAGTTTCTAGAGAACTTTTTATGTTCATGCAGTTGTTCAGTGAAAAGAACTCAAACTCAACTTTATTCATAACAAACATATATAATGCAAACATATAAAACTTTCACTGATATGGGGATTGATCTGATGAAGCTTCAATAAAATAAAATACTTATTTTTAAATAATCTATCTTCGATATTATATATATATATATATATATATATATATAACAACATAAAAAGTGGATCAAACAACACAAACTTTCCATTTGTCAGATTAAAAAGCTATTTCACATTCAAGGAAACAAAACACAAACACAAACGCAACAACACACCACTACATTTAAGGACAAGAAAGAGGTGAAAAATATTGCAGCAATTTCTGTGAAGCAACTCTGACGACAATAATCTAACAACTGGTGAAGATTTCCTCTATGAAGTCAGGATACATCTCACATCGAAGTTTGAAAAAAAAAAATAGAAACAATTTGTAAAACAGCATAATCCCTTAAAATATCAATTTCTTCCGTAAAATTTAAGGGGAAAAAAGGAAATAAAAGAACAGAGGCTGAATCATAAAAGATTTGCTTATTTTCAGATTATTTACTTTATTATTGTGCTTGGTTTCAAACCAAAACCTACAATCTGCATTTGTTAATGAAATGAATAGAAAAAGAAAATAAGTAGACAAACCAATTTCCTTCATTAAAATCCTAAAACAGAGAGTTTATTGCTACATAGATATACCTTGACTACCGCATCGCAGTTCTTGTCCTGCAACTGCGACGAGTACGGATGAAATCATTTTCAAAAGTTTATCGCCGTCGATTTTGGCCAGCATCGCAGTTCTTATCTCACATCGTAGTTATTGTCTTGCATCGACATACATGTCTTGCAACTGATGTTGGCGAAACTGATCTATTTCCTCTAAACAGTTCTTCATCATGTCTCGATCTGATTTCTCCGCCGCCGAGCTTTTCCCGCATCCTTCTTCGCCTCCGACTACGGGCAACATTGAGGCCGATGTATTATTTACAGCACCAAAGCCGTGAAATGCCGACGAGGCGAAGGTTGCTGCCAGCACAATCACCGTTCCAGCAGCCACCACCGGCCCCGCCACCACCCCACCCACAATCTGACCGTCTGGCCCGGCTAAATTCACCGTCAAACTGCCTTCGCGGCCACCAGGAGGAAACGTGGCCGTGAAAGAACGAATATAAAAGCTTCCTTGGACTGTGAGTGTTGAGGGGTACGGAGACGCCTCCCACAAGACGGCGGCGGCGATAGGGCCGGAGGCTGAGAGGATGCAGACTCCGAAAATGCGGCAGGCACGAGCAAAGGCGGTGATGGTTTCTGCGACGTCTCCGCCGGCGTGGATTTTGAGTACGTGCGGCAAGTAGTTGGCCACTGGAATCTTCGGCTTATTCTTCGGCCCTCGCTTGCGGCGGCGCTTCCGCTTCGCCGTAGCGTTGCTGGAGGCAGGGCAGCAAGTAGTCATCTTACAGTGTGCGGTTTCACAAAGCACTCTCTCCTCTTTCAGAAATGATTACTTCTGTAGCGAGGTAGTGGAGCGATCCCCTCTTAATTAAAGCAAATTAGGCGTGTGTGTAATTGGTTGAAGCGGAGATATATTTGGAAAGCAAATCCAAAAAGATATCGTTTTGAATATTTACCGGCAACTAAAAGCTAATAGCTAACAGAGATTATTTTCAAGTGGAAAATATTTCCTAATTTAAAAAAATAAGTCGAAAATATTTTTTCATGAAGCGGAGATAATGTAACTATCTAAATCATTCAAGATAAACAATACAAGTCTTCTATTTAATTTTTATATCTTATTTTTTGAGCCCGTAATTAATTGGCAAAATAAAAAAAAGTTGCCCACACACTCACTCTGATCAACTACTGTGCAAAAAATGAGTTAAATTTTTTAATTACCAAAAAATATTTTATACTAATAAAAATATATTTTTTTTACTAAATAAAATATATATAATTTGTAATTTAGAAGAAAATTAAAAAACATTTTTATGTTTAAAATTTAGATATATATTAAATTTATTAGTTTCAATTATATTTTATAATTATGATAATTTAATGAATTTTACTTTTTTAATCAAAATTTTATATAAAAAATTAAAATTATTAGTAAATTTAAATTTGAACAAGAAGTTATAATTTTATTAAATTTTGCAGAGATAATAAAGAAATTAAGGAATTTAATCCTAAATACATTTTAACTTATAAAATTAAAAAGTTAGAAACTATATATATATATATATATATATATATATATATATATATATATATATATATATATATATATATATATATATATATATATATATATATATATATATATATATATATATATATATATATATATATATATATATATATATATATATATATATATATATAAAAGAAGAGTCATAGACACCCATAATATTATTTCGATCTATAAGTGAAATTGCATAGGAGTAATTCTTGCATAAGTTCTTAGTTAAAATTAATTGTATTTCGTTCCTCCTAAAATCTATTATAAGACAAGTTGTAGAATGTTGAAGCCCCAATTTAAGTTGGTACAATGAAGAACATGATCTAACACAAGTAACAAACAATGTCAATATGATTATTATTACCTTCATTAACAATCGGCTTCACAACATATGCCAATCTATAATTTCACAGATTGATAATCTAGTTATTGATGTCCACTTTGCCTTTGACATCCACTCGCTAAATAGTTGGCTCTTTTGGCTCAACATCGCTAATGTAGCGGTTCTAAAACCGCTGCAAAGAAAATAGTAACGGTTATAACCGCCGGAAAAGGTGAAAAATTGTGCTGCGAAAAATCCTATTTTTTGTAGTATATATACAGTCAAATTTTTGTTTAAGTATTAGGGACACCATTTGGAATTTTTTTTTTTTCATTTTATTTTTAATTTTTTGTTATATTTCAAAATGAAATAAAATATATGTTTTTTTTTTTTTTCGGTAAGGCAGTGACGGCACCAATGACAATATTGGCGATGGTTGGTACTTGGTAGTGATAATTATTTTTTAAAAATAGTCAAAATATTTCAAAAATCTTTTGTGTTTTTAAAATAAAATATATATTTAAAATATATAAAATAATCAATTTTTAAATTAAAAAATTAAAAAATTTTCAAGCAGACCCTTAATTTGGATTTAAAAAATATATAAATTATATAGAGACAATTGACAAGAATATTCGCATAATCAAAATGTGTATCAAATCCTCACAAAAACAGTGAGAAAGCATTAAAAAACTATAGAAATTTTCACAAAAAAAATAATAATAATAATAATGAGGGACTAAACAAAATCTGTAGGATTTTCACACACAAATAATGAGAAACTATCCAAAATATGTAGGGATTTCACACAAAATAAAAGTAAGAAATCTTATTTTATTTGAGTGCATTTACATGACAGATGTATCAAATCATAACAAAAATAGTGAGAAATATTAATTAAATAATGTATTAATCTTCCTAAACTATATATATAAAAAAAAATCATGTTCTTACATTACCGAAATATACAAGTCTCTTCACCTTGCTTTGCCACAGATTTACAGCAAACCCTTCTTCTATTGTTGGCTTAAATCTATTATAGGAGCTGGCCGAAATGTTGCTGTGGAAGAAGAGTGGTGGCCGGAAACTTTGGATAGATCTCCTCTCTTGAACATAGTACCCTGTTAGAGAGAAATTATATGGAAGAGTGGAAGAGGATAAAAACAAGAGGAACTTATATTATAAAATTTTCTCTCTTACAACCATATGGCAAGACTCAATGCCTATTTATAATAGTACAAAGACAATTCTAGAAACCTATTCTAGAGATTTCTATAATAAAGACTCAACTACCAACCACCAACCACTAAAAGTTATTGCATATTCTAGATATTTCTTCCATACAATTTACTAGATACACAAAAAACTTAAACATTAATTTTGGTTTATATTTTCAACACTCCCCCTTAAACCAAAATTTTTATCAACCACTCCAAGAAGTATCTTTAATTTTATGAACTGTTATGCAGCTAATGGCTTTGTGAAAATATCTGCAATTTGATCTTCATATTTCACATACTCCACTTGAACTTCTTTATCTTTGATCTGGTCTCTTATATAATGAAACCGAACATCAATATGTTTGCTTCTCTTGTGATAAACTGGATTTTTTGATAATGCAATTGCTGACTTATTGTCAACAAAGATTTTTGTAGCTTCGACATGAGAGTATCCAATCTCTTTCAGCAGCTTCCTTAGCCATATTGCATGACATACACATGATGATGCAGCAACATATTCAGCTTCACAAGTAGATAGAGCAACAACTGGTTGTTTTTGTGAGCTCCATGAGAAAGCAGTGTCGCCCATATAAAATAAAAATCCGCTTGTACTTTTTCTGTCGTCTTGATCTCCAGCCCAATCACTATCTGAATATCCTGAAAGTTGAAATTCGTTAGAATGAAATATAGAAGTCCATGATTTTGTGTACCTTTAATATATCGAAGAATTCTCTTGGCTGCCTTCATGTGTGTCTCAGTAGGATTTTCCATGAAGCGGCTAACAATTCCAACTGCATATAGAATGTCTGGTCTTGTACTTGTTAGATATCTCAGGCTTTCGATCAAACTTTTGAACATTGTTGGATCGACTGGCTTTCCTTCTTCTTTCTTTGATAATTTGATTCCACATTCCATTGGAGTGTTTACTGGATTGCAATTCTCCATTTTGAATTTCTTCAGAACTTCCTTTGCATATGTTTCTTGTGTGATAAAAATTCCTTCTTTATTTTGCTTAACTTCAATGCCAAGGAAAAATGACATGAGTCCAAAATCTGTCATTTCAAATTCTTTTACCATCGTTTGCTTAAACTCCTTGAATAAAAGTGGATTATTGCCAGTAAAAATAAGATCATCCACATATAAGCAAACAAGTAATATATCCCCATTATTATATTTCTTCAAATAGAGAGCATTCTCATAAGGACATTGTATATAATCATTTTGTTTGAAGTATGAATCGATTCTTGCATTCCATGCTCTTGGAGCTTGCTTTAACCCATATAAAGCCTTTTTTAATTTATAAACTTTTGATTCATGCCCTTCTTTAATATATCCCATTGGTTGTTCGACATAAACTTCTTCTTCAATGACTCCATTTAAAAAAGCAGATTTAACATCCATTTGATAAATAGACCAATTATTTTGTGAAGCAAGAGAAATAATCAAGCGAATAGTTTCCATACGAATAACTAGAGCAAATACCTCATTGTAGTCGATACCTTCTTTCTGCTTGTATCCTTTTGCTACTAGCCGTGCTTTGTACTTTTCTACTTCACCTTTTGCATTTTTCTTCACTTTGTATATCCATTTTACACCAACAGCTTCATGTCCTTTTGGTAATGTTGTGAGCTCCCATGTTGCATTCTTTACTAGAGATTTGATCTCTTCATCCATATCACTTCTCCATCTTTTATCTTTTATCGCTTCTTCGAATTGTAATGGTTCATTATTTGCAAGCAAGCAAATAAAATGAAGCTCGTCAGTTACCTCATAAAGCTCTCTTAAATTTCTTGTCTTCCTTTGCCTTTGATTATCTTCTGAAGAATCTTGCAAATTTGTAGATAATTGCTCTTCATCTTGTAGCTCCACCGATACTTGCTCTTCATTTTGTGTGTCTTTATTTTGCCAATCCCATGCTCCTTCTTCATCAAACTCAACATCCCTGCTAAAAATGATTTTTGAAGTTTTGGGATCAAATAATTTATAAGATTTAGATTGATACCCGATGAAGATAAGTTTGGAGCTTCTGTCATCCAGCTTAGTCCTTCTTTGTTCAGGGACATGTGCATATGCAATGCTCCCAAACACCTTCAAATGAGATATATTTGGCTTTCTTCCTGTCCATGCTTCTTGTGGCGTCATATCTTGTAAGCTTGAAGTTGAGCAACGATTGAGAGTATATACAGCACATGTCACCGCCTCAGCCCAAAATTCTTTAGGCATACTCTTGCTTTTGATCATGCTTCGTACCATATTGAGAATAGTATGATTTTTCCTCTCTGCTACTCCATTTTGTTGGGGTGAAAATGGTGCTGTTAATTGATGTCGAATGCCATGCTCTTCACAATATTCTTTGAATGCTTTGGATGTGAATTCGCCTCCTCGATCAGATCTGATGGATTTTATTAAAAATCCACTTTCTTTTTCTGTACTTGCTTTGAACTTCTTAAACATAGTGAAAGCTTCTGATTTCTCTTTCAAAAAATAAACCCATATTTTTCTTGAATAATCATCAATAAAAGTTAAGAAATATCGATGCTTACCAAAAGATGCTGGAGCAATGGGTCCACATATATCCGTGTGGATTAATTGAAGAGGCTTCTTTGCTCTAAAGCTTGCTTCATTTGAAAAACTCTTTCTTGGTTGTTTTCCAAATACACAACCTTCACAAATTTGATTTGGATGATTGATATCTGGCAAGCCATGCACCATTCCTTTTCTTGACATATTATTTAGTTCTCCAAAATTTAAATGCCGAAGCCTCATGTGTCAAAGCCATGATTGATCTTTCACACATGACTTTAAACATTTCATCACTCCATTTTTTATATTAAGAATAAACATTCTATTTCTTGTCATCTCCACTTGGGCAATTAATTCATTTGAATTATTTTTAATTGTGAGCTTTTTATCCTTCATATGAATGTCAAATCCTTTCTCAAGTAATTGCCCCAAGCTTAAAATATTGCTTTTCATATCCGGAACATAATAAACTTCAGAAATAAATTGATGGGTTCCATCTTTAAGAAGAATAAGAATTTTACCTTTTCCTTTTACCGAAATTTTTGAAGAGTCGCCAAAATAAATTTGACTCTCCATCGCCTCCATTTCTACGAACATGTTTTTGTCCCGGCACATATGATTACTTGCTCCAGTATCTAAATACCAATTGTTTTCTTTTTCATCTTCTTCTCCTTTTAATGCTAATAATAAGACTGGATCATCTTCCTTCTCTTTAACAAGATTGGCTTTCTCTTGATTATGATAACATTCAGAAGCATAATGACCAAATTTCTTGCAAATATAACAACGAACATGAGATTTTTTGTACCTTTGATATTTTGGCTCTTTCTTCCACTCTTCAGTTCTTGAGTTGTTATTTTCTTCATTATTTCTTTGATATCCACCACATCCTCGTCCACGTGCTCGGCCTCTTCCAAAGCCACGACCACGACCGCGACCTCGACCACGGCCTTGTCCATAAATGTCTCGATCATTTGAATTATCTTCATTTTTTGTGTCGTCTTTGTCACCTTTCAATGAGAGCTTTGATTGGAGAACTTGTTCGATACTATCCTGCTTTTTCTTATTTTTTCTTTGCTCATAAGCCATTAAAGAGCCCATTAGTTCATCAACAGTCATTGTCTCTAAATCTTTAGCTTCCTCAATTGCAACAACAATATTCTCAAATTTATCATTTACCGAGCGTAGAATTTTTTCTATCACTCGAATATCTTCTAATGCTTCTCCATACCTTCGTAGTTGATTGATGATAGTCAAGACTCTTGTGAAATAGTCATCCACATTTTCTGCTTCCTTCATTTGAAGTGCCTCAAATTCGGCTCGGAGAGTTTGAAGTCGAATCTTCTTTATCTTGTCTATGCCTTTGTATGCAACTTGAAGTATCTCCCATGCTTGTTTGGAGGTAAATGCATTGGCCACTTTCTCAAAGTTTGCCTCATCAAGTGCTTGATAAATGAAGAAGAGCGCCTTCTTATCTTTCTTTCTACTTTCTTTCAACAGTTCCCTTTGGGCTGTTGATAATACTGCTTCTTCTTGATGCTCGACATAGCCTTTCTCGACTATCTCCCAAATATCTTGAGAGCCAAATAGTGCCTTCATTTGAAGACTCCAATTCTCATAGTTCTCCTTTGTGAGACGAGGCACTTGTAGATTCATACTACTTGCCATCGAACTTAGCTCTGATACCACTTTGTTAGAGACAAATTATATGGAAGAGTGGAAGAGGATAAAAATAAGAGGAACTTCTATTATAAAATTTTCTCTCTTACATCCATATGGCAAGACTCAATGCCTATTTATACTAGTACAAAGACAATTCTAGAAACCTATTCTAGAGATTTCTATAATAAAGACTCAACTACCAACCACCAACCACTAAAAGTTATTGTATATTCTAGATATTTCTTCCATACAATTTACTAGATACACAAAAAACTTAAACATTAATTTTGGTTTATATTTTCAACATACCCAACCAGCAGCTCTCTATACGTTAATCGAAATCTGCTACAGCTTGTTTGGTCGAAATCTAGAGCTTGTGTTGCTTCTTTAATGGTTGAAATCTATAGCAAGTTGTTTCTTCTTCAGTGGCCAAAATCAGCTATAAATCGCTTGCATAAATCTGAAGCTTGTGTCGCTTGGGGTCGTGTGAGGGCTGCTGTTCTTGCTTGGTCTCTTTTTGATTCTTGAAATCTGCTAGAAGAGGTGGAGGGAAGGCATAAATCGAGATTCCAGTTGGCTGACCCTAGCTTCTTGCGCTAGGCTTATGGCTAGGAGATGGATCATGAGAGAAGATCCAAGAAGAAAGAAGCTCTTGGCCAGCCCTAACCACTCCAAGAATGGAAAGGGGCAGCTACTTCAAGAATGAATTGACGTGGAATCCTTGCCCTAATGCTATTATCAAGTTCAAGAGACCATCATCCCTTCAAAAGTTGATCGGATGATTGATATCAAGTGCTTAATTTTTTTATAAATTAAGGGCTGAAATTTATTTGAAACTTTGAGGGACATTTGAGCATCAAAAACCAAAGGATGGATAAGGAAATGAAGTTTTGATACATTTATATTTTAAATCAATTAGTCAAAGTTGTTTAGAGATAAATGGTGTCAATTAGATTTAGATTACGTCAAGACCTGGTAAATCGAGTCAATCAAAGCCTTTGAAGATAAAAGCCAATTGATTCAAACCAATTTATATGGTGCTCATGGAGAATTGAATTCAAAAAGAGTCAAATCGAGTTTGGCACCCTCGAACTTAATTTATGTGAACAGATCAACCTCAACTAAATGCATATGGTTCAATGTTTATTTCTAAGAGAGATCGGCGATGATGATTATAGCACAAGATGACCTCATACGAAAATGAGGTCAACACGAACTTATGAAAATGATGGGCATCATCCTTGATTGTGATATCAAGCAACAATGCTAGATATTGATCTAGGTGACAATGATGCTAATTTTAACTTTAGTGATGTTAGATGTTGATCTAAGTCAAGATGATCGCGAGCACTTGTTTAATAATGTTATAATTAATCTTGGTGGTAACAACAAACATCGGCATTAGTGCTGATGGTGCATTTTAGCTTTATTGTTGAAAATACTTAGTATTACTGTCCCCCTCCACCAGATGCCTCTAGAAAGAAAGTCAGCCGCAATAATAAAGAGGCTAGGGGAAATAGGATCACCCTGCCTTAGCCCATTAGAAGATTTAAAGAACCCATGTCTCGTACCATTCATAATGATGGAAAAATGCACATTTTCAATACAATTTTTAATAAGATGAATAAAACAGGAGTTAAACCCGAAAAGATCAAGCATGTAGTAAATGAACTCCCAATTAATATTATCGTAAGCTTTGGCAATATCAAGCTTAAGAATAATATTTCCCCCTCTAGTCTTAACATCCAAATCTTGGGTTAATTCCTGCGCCAGAAGAATATTGTCAGTGATAGCCCTCCCTTTAACAAAACCCGATTGAAAGGTAGAGATAAATTTAGGTAACAAAAAAGCAATCCGATCAGAGATGATTTTGGAAACCAGTTTGTTAATAAAAGTACAAAGACTGATCGGACGTAAATCATTCCAGGTTTGAACATTATTATTCTTAGGAATAACAATTAAAGAGGTAGACGAAAAATACTTATGTAAAAGATTGCCCTTTAAAAGATCCAACACAACATCATAAATATCATCTTTTATAATATGCCAACACTTCTGGAAGAAAAGAGTGGTGTAACCATCAGGACCAGCCACAGAATCAGAATTCATGGAGTCAATCTTACTTTTCACCTCCTCAAGAGAAGGCGGAGCACAAAGAACCAAATTATCCTCAGAGGAAATAATCTTCGGAATAAAAGAAATATCAATCGGAAACAAAGGAGTAAAATCTTTATTAAAAAGACATTTAAAGTATTGAACAGCTAAAACAGAAATCTCACCCTGGTCATTAGCATAAGATCCATCTTCTCTTTGAATGATTTTAATATTATTCTTCAACCTGTTCCTCTTAGTTAACGCGTGAAAATACTTAGTATTACTGTCCCCCTCCACCAGATGCCTAGCTGCAGCTTTTTGCTTCCAATATATCTCTTCTTGAACTTGAAGAGTAATAAGATCAGTCTTAGACTACTGAAGCTTAGACAAAAGGATGTCAGAAGGATCATTCTGCCAAGCAATTTCATTTAATTGAACACAATTTTCAGCCATACGAATGTTAGTAAAGAGGTTCTTAAAGACATTATGGTTCCACCAATTCAACACTTGCTTCAACCGTTTAAGCTTGAACCATAATCTATTCATACCACCAATAGAATTATCAGGTTGGAGAGGAGAAATAAAGTTATGCTTCACAGTATCAAAGAAAGAGTTGTTCAATAACCACATGTTTTGAAATCTAAAGGTAGAATTAACATTAGGAGGAGAAATCTTAATATTAATCAGCAAGGGAGAATGATCAGATAAAGTTCTACTAAGGTGATGAACAGTAGTAACATGAATATCAGTGATCCAAGTATCATTAAAAAGAACACGATCCAATCTTTTCCACATATGACCTCTATTCCAGGTAAACTGATTACCTACAAAACCAATATCAATCAAGTTGCAAGACATAATCATATGATTAAAATCAGTCATGGATCGAGAAGAAGGAGAAGCCCCACCATTCCTTTCAGAAGGATTAGAGATAGCATTAAAATCTCTACCCACCAACTAAGGTTGCTGACAAATATTATAGAAAGCCTTGAGTTGTTCCCACAGTGTTTTTCTAATGTAAAGAGAGGACACAGCATACACAAAGGAAGCACAACAATGAAAGTTAAAAGCCTCAATATTACAATGCAAAACCTGAGAAAAATCTCCAATAATATCAATTTTAATATTATCCTTCCACAAAACCAAAATTTTGTTAGACATATTAGAAATAGCATGCTTAAAGCCAAGATAATAAGCAATAGATTCCAATCTAGAGGAAGATACAAGTGGTTCCAATAAAACAAGAATGAAAATACTATGAATACGACATAAATTCTTAACTCGATTCCTAGAATAAATGCAACCAATTCCCCTAACATTCCAAATAATGGTGTTAAACATAAAGACAGGAAATTAATGGGAAGTATTTGAGCGAGTATTACGCATAATAGATTTGGCAGGTTGTATTGTAACATGCTTAGGCTTACGCCACCTTTTACTTTGAAACTTAATGAAACTCAAATCATGATCATCTTTAGTAAAGCATTTAGCTTCCATATTCATATCATCAGATTCTGAAAGAGCATCACTAGTAGAATTAAAAGGAGAGATAGAATTACCATCAATACCTGTTCCCTTGTGCAAAGTAGGAGAAGAATCATCCTCCATAAATTTACCATCATCATCCCATTGTGTATCACCTTTCGTAGTCAAATCGTTAAGACGAGAAGAAGTATGTCCATGAGAAACCATAGGTAAAAATTCACCTTCCTCCATAGCCAAACTATTATTGTCCTCCTCTTCTCCCACTAAATGAACATATAAAGAGATATCTTCCTGAATAGCATTATCACTATTTATACCATTAGTATCCTTAGGAATGTTTTGCAAATTGAAAGTAGGATTGTTTTCCTCATTATTCACATCATTCACAGTGTTGTTATCAATAGCATAATTAATACCGTTCATAGAATCTTTGATCGCATCATTTAATTTAGCAGCCTCCTCTTCATGATCAATAATTAAAGTAACCGGTTTTACCTGATTAGAAATATTCAACACCTCAGGTTCCGCCGGAGTAACCAAACGAGCATCCTGCTCATTATTAATAGACACCAAAGGCTTAACATTATTTATAGCATTTTCTAAAATTTCTTTTGACTGCTTTAACGTATTCCTTTCATTTCACAAATTAGGAAATTTCTTAAAACAGTCATTAACAGCATGACCATGCATCTTACAAAAAGAACAAAAAATCGGTAAATTCTCAAACTCAACCTTTTGAAAATACCGTTTCATTTCAGATCCAAGCCAGATTTATGATGGATATTTTTTAGAAACATCAAGCTCCACCAACACCCTCGCGACAGAACGCCTTGACACAGAAGCTGACGCTTGGTCCGTTTGAAGAGGACGACCAAAGATAGAGGCTAAACCAAATAAAATTTGCTGATTAAAAAAATGCAGTCTTAAATTCGGAAAAGCCAGCCATACCGGAGCAATAGACGACTCCTCCCTCACATCAAATTTAGGGGTCCATTTCAAAAGCCTCATCTGGGAAGCTTGGATGTAGTAAGACCTTCTAGAAAATATTCTACTATAATCAAGATCATTAGTAAGTTGAATAGCAACATGCCTTTGGTCAAGTAATCCCACATGAAAAGAACCCGACAGTTTCAGACCGAAAAAAAACTTGCGAATCACATCAAGATTAGGTCTTCTCATGACAAATTTACCCACCAAAGTTAAAGCAAAAGAGGCAGCCAACTGATCAACAACCGCATCCTTGAAAATCAGAGCAGGACAACCTTTATACGAAGAATGCACAAACCTGAGCTTCGAAGCACCACCCGCAAGTGCTTCCTTAAAAGAACGAGTTTTTCCATCAGATCCAGCAGTTATTGGATGCGATGATGACGGGGACGTCATCATCCCACACAAAAAACCACGGAGAAACTACAAAATATGAACTAGAAAAGAATCAGCATATGAAGAATAAAAGAAATCGAACGGGACTAAGCTGAAAAATCCAGTCAGGAGGGCTGGAGAAGAACGCCGGAGGGAACCCTAGAAATCGCCTAAAAAACGCCTCGGAAGCTCAACCAGAGGTATTCCCGACACCTCAAGATTTTCTAAATTATGAATATATATATATATATATATATATATATGTATAATATCGAAGATAGATTATTTAAAAATAAGTATTTTATTTTATTGAAGCTTCATCAGATCAATCCCCATATTAGTGAAAGTTTTATATGTTTGCATTATGTATGTTTGTTATGAATAAAGATGAGTTTGAGTTCTTTTCACTGAACAACTATGGATCTAGCAACTGCATGAACATAGAAAGTTCTCTAGAAACTTCCTTATTGCTTTGAAAATTTAGTGCATGTACTGATAGTTACTGTTGTTTTTTTCTTTTTCTCCAAAGATATGAAATGAAATTTATTCTTCTTGATATAGATCAGATACTTCGTCCCAGTGGTTATGTGGATGCAAGGAGGTTTAAAATAATACCTAATTTATGTCACTTGTAAATTGTCTTTCTTCCTTTCACTTTTAAAACCTACATATTACATTGATATTTGTTGAGATTTGGTTTCCATCTTGGTGACATGAATTTGAATATGGGGCGATCAAAAAGATGCTGATAATGCGGCGGTAAAGAAATATGAAGTTTAACATCTTAACTTTGTATGAAGATTCAGCACATAATCAGATAAAAGAGAGGGTGTAGCGTTCATAAGAGAACCAAAGTTTTTACGTGGAAGCCCCAGCAAAAAGGGAAAAAATCATGGGGAAAGCCCCAGTTTGAATGAATATACTAGTATTTGTAGTCGAGTACAAGTGAGGCCCTTCCTTGGGAGGAAGGCTTTGGTTTGATGTAGCAAATATTCATCATACAGAGTTGTTCATGATGGAAACTGGAAGAATCATAATTGATGTATTCGTTTGGCGGCAGGACGCGATGGAGGTCGGAAGAACCATAATCGGCATTCGATAGGTCAAAAAGACTGTTAGGCAGGTGACGGAGGTCTAAAGGATCGTAGTCGGTGGGCGACGGTGGTCAGAAAGACCGTTGTGTGACGACGGAGGTCAGAAAGACCGTAATTGGGTGGCGATAGAAGTCGGAAAGACTGAAAGTTTGCTGAAATCAGATTTCGGATGGTTTCAAATTTAATTTCGGAAGTTTCCAACTTGATTTTGTCTCAAAATTCGTGCTTGATCATGACAAATTTTTTGATGATATATCATCATTAATCTGTAGAGAATCCATATTCAACAAGTTGTCAAACTCACCAAACTTGATACATGCCTCAAATATAGCAGAAGATCATATAAAATCAAATTCTCATACGTTTTGTAATAATGTTATTATTATATAAATGAGCAAAAAAAGAAGAAGAAGTTTTTGTTATATTGACAGAGTTTATTATATAAGTTTAATTTTCTAGTCACAATCCTATATAGTTCATATAGTATATAAAAATATAGTATTGATTTGTAATTCTAATTTTCTTGTTTA
Source organism: Dendrobium huoshanense (assembly GCA_016618105.1). NCBI lineage: Eukaryota > Viridiplantae > Streptophyta > Magnoliopsida > Asparagales > Orchidaceae > Dendrobium > Dendrobium huoshanense. The sequence goes on along the minus strand of CM028346.1, from coordinate 21,782,785 downwards.
CAAGCAAGAACATTCGTCATGAAGCATAAAATTGTTGTACTTGATAATAATATCATGGCAAATGAATATGGACCATAAAATAGCCCTGATAGATATTGTTTCTGATAGTTTGGAGCTATGACATTTTCTCTGTCAGAAATCTTCTCTTCATAAAAGTTGGAGTTTGGAAATTTACTTATGAGTTATGGATGGGTGCATCCTACATTCGTTGAGCTGTGAAGTAGCCTAAAACAATTACAGGCTGTGTATAAAATAAGTATTGCTTTCTTGAGATAAAATTTTCCACAAAGACCTGATCGTAGGCTTTAGGAAGATTAAGCCTTCGTTTGGGATAACTTTTTTACTGCTTCTTAAAGCAGCTTTTTAATAAAAATTTAAAATTTTTGTACTAAAAAATTGTTTTAAGAAGCAATAAAAAATTCGTCCCAAAGAAAGTCTAAACTTCTAGAAAGGTGCCTGACTTGGTTGGATCAACACATTGTAGCTTCTGGTTGCCTTCCTCAACTTTAGATTTAAACAATTTTTTAAGATCTACATTAGAAGTTCTTGTTGATATCAACAAATTCTTGAATACTTTCATCAATTCTATAGCTATATTCATGCATTTGAAAATTGTAAAAGGTATGGATTTCCAGCGAAGTTCTTTGCATAGAACCTTAATACGCTCTTCCTATTCCTTAGCACGACAACGATACTGCATCAAGACATATTCATTGAATGTTTTTACTTTTAGAATTTCTTTTTATTTTTCATTTTTCTTTTCATTCTTTTTTCTCATTTCATTCTCAACATATTGTTTATATTGGCATGCAATATTCTCAAGATAATTTATCATTGTTCGTACCAGATGCGTCCAACCTGTTACAAGGTTGAAACACTTTTCAAGAAGAGTCTCTGCTCTGTGTTCTAGAAAAAATTATGAGAGATGATCATCAATTTTCATCCTGGTGCTATTCCCAAAGAAGATAATGTGGATATTTCATATTTAAATAGCTTATAGAGTGAGAAGCAACTTTAACAATAGTTGTGTTTATAGGTGCACAAATAAGAGTTATACATCTTTTTTGTAGAAGAGCAAGTACTAAAGTACTTGTAGATTTATGCGTTGTTAATATTCACTCAATTTATATTTGTATAGTATTTTATTGTTGTTTGTAATTTGATCATGAAATTTGATTTTTCGACATTATTTTTTAATATATTCTATCTTTTAGCAACGGTTTTAACACATGCTTAAAGCGCTACTAAAGCATTCCTATAGCAGTACTCATAAAATCGCTTCTAAAGCCTTTTTAGCGAAGACAAATACAGGGAATTATAGCGGTTCTTAAATCGCTATAAATAAATTAGTAGGTATTTAAATCACTACAGTGGACTTAAAAAGTATTGCAAAAACTTGATTTATTAATAGTTCCTTATTCTTATATTCTGGTAATGCATTAGTTTATTCAATTATTAATGCCCTTCAAGGCTTTGGGTGAATAGAAAGTTCTCATGATTTGCAAACTTTTGCACTTTGTCCTTTGATGATATGAAAGATTTTATATAATTAGAAATTACTCTGTTTTTATCATATATAAAATATAAATTTGATAATTATTGTAAAATCTAACTATTAATCCTATCCACATAATAAGACGGGTTAGGATCAATGGCTTACCAAATTGGCAAATAGAGATCGATTTGTTAAAACCAAAGAGTCAATATATTTTTAAGCAAACTACAACAATCATTATGGCATCTAGTGAGACAAGAGATAATTTGCAATTTATGGTTTAGGGACATCTATGACTGCTTCTAGGCCATAATTGCATTTATAATACTAGAAAGTTCTTTTAAAAAGCTATAACAAAATTATCTCGATCAAATGAAATTTTAGGATCAATTTGGTGCAGCTTTGTGACTATTTTATTTTTCATATGATAACAATATATCGATTGGACAATTGCTTTCTTATTATTTTTTAGTTGTTCTCTAGAAATTTATGATGCGAAATTACTTTTCACAACTAGATCCTTTAAAGTGTTTGAGCTAAAAGAAAGATGATACCCATTTTTTCAAAATGAAAGACATTTACAATACCAACAACAATTAAAAAAAAAATCTCACAATATTTTTATAAAAAGCTACATCAGCCCCAAATAAACTTTTATTCCTTTATACAAAAATGAAAGGTTTATCGGAAATGAAAGAGGAAAGCAACTGGACTACAACGACTTCTCCAGTTTTACTTATAATTATAAATTGCATGCCCATTAATAACACACCTGCAGTAGCATTATCCATTTGAAGGGGTCTGCCAAATAAAGATCATAGCCCGTGAAGGATTTTAGGAAAAAATAAAAATGAGACCTTAAGTTAGGGAAATAAACTCAAATAGGCACAATAGGGGATTCCTCACTAATATCGAACATAGGAGACCATTTTATAAATTTCATAATATAATTATACACTTAGTAAAATATTTGACCGAATACCCTAAATCATTAGAAAGTTCGATAAGCACATGTCAAGGATCTAGCAAGGTAACAACAAAATCACTAGATAATTTCAGCTTAAAGGAAAAATCACAAATGAGATCTAATTTAGGATGCTTGGTGGTGAACTCACCAACCAACAAAACAAAATCCACAAGGCCTTCAAACCATAAATGATAGTTTCCTTAAGAACAGGAAAGGAAGTAGAAGCCATAGATCCATATAAGGCATCTGTAAAAGAGCGAGTTTTTGAATTTCTAGCGAGAAAATCATGATCAATGAGTTTATTCGCCATGGAAACCAAGATAAAAGTCACAAAAATGAAAAAAAAATAAAGGAGAGAAAAGACACTTCTCTGAAGGCGCACAACAGATGTCGAAGGAGAGCAAGCTAAGAGGAAATTGAGTCAAGCTGACGAAGAATGCGACTAAAAAAATGAAACCAGCATGACGAGTCGAACAAATGCAAAGATTGAGAGGAGCGACCAAATTGGGAAATGGGGTAGGCAGTAAGGGAGAAAACCTAGCATGCAAGGGACATTTTGGAAATGAATGTTGCCTGATCAACTAGTATTAGACCTAATAGATGGCTGCCACTTCCAGGTTGTTACTGTGAAGCTGATTGTTAATGAAGGTAACAATAATCATATTGACATGGTTTGTTATTTGTGTTAGATCATGTGCTTCATTGTACCAACTTAAATTTGGGCTTCAACATTCTACAACTTGTCTTATAATAGTTTTTAGGAGGAACGAAATACAATTAATTTTAACTAATAACTTATGCAAGAATTACTCGTATGCAATTTCACTGTTTGATCGAAATAATTTTACGGGTATCTATGACTCTTCTTTTATATATATATATATATATATATATATATATATATATATATATAGTTTTTAGCTTTTTAATTTTCTAACTTAAAATGTATTTAGGATTAAATTCTTTAGTTTCTTTATTATTTAAAAAATTTAATAAAATTATAACTTCTTGTTCAATTTGAATTGACTAATAATTTTAATTTTTTATATAAAATTTTGATTAAAAAAGTAAAATTCATTAAATTATCATAATTATAAAATATAATTAAAACTAATAAATTTAATATAAATCTAAATTTTAAACTTAAAAATGTTTTTTTTATTTTCTTCCGAAGCACAAATTACATAAAATTAATTTTTTTTAAATATATATTTTTATCAGTAGGGCCAGCCATGGACAACTTGCCTCCTTCTTATCTTTTTTATTTACATAAAATATTCTTTCGTAATTAAAAAATTTAACTCATTTTTGAACCCTAGTTGATTAAGGTGAATGTGTGGGTAATTTTCTTTTTAGATGTTTGTTAACGTTAAATATTCAAAATCGTATCTTTTTGGATTTGCATTCCAAATAAATCTCCGCTTCAATTACACAGACGCCTAATTTGCTTTAATTAAGAGGGGATCGTTCCACGACCTCGCCACAGGAGAAATCATTTCTGAAAGTGAAAGTGGAGTGAGTGCTTTGCTAAACTGCACGACGTAAGATGACGAGTACTTGTTGCTCTGGCTCGAGCAACGCTACGGCGAAGCGGAAGCGCGGCCGGCAGCCAGGTTCGAAGAATAAGCCTAAGACTCCGGTGGCCAACTGCATGCCGCAGATCGCCACCCTCCATCAACACGTACTCGAAATCCACGCTGGAGGCGACGTCGCAGAAACCATCGCCGCCTTTGCTCGTGGCTGTCGCAATTTCGGAGTCTGCGTCCTCTCAGCCTCCGGCCCTATCGCAGGCGCCGTCTTGTGGGAGGCATCTCCGTACCCCTCAACACTCACATTCCAAGGTAGCTTTTTTCTCCTTTCTTTCACGGCCACGTTTCTTCCTGGAGGTAGCAAAGGGAGTATGGCGGTGACTTTAGCCGGGCCACACGGTCAGGTGTTGGGTGGGGTGGTGGCAGGGCCGGTGGTGGCTGCTGGAAAGGTGATTGTGGTGGCGGCAACCTTCACCCCCTCGGCATTGCACCGCTTTGGAGCTGTGAATAATACATCGGCCTCGATCATGATGCCCGTAGTCGGAGGCGAAGAAGGATGTGGTAAAAGTTCGGCTGCAGAGAACAGTGAAGCGGAGAAATCGGAGCGAGACATGCTGAATAAGTGCTTAGAGGAATTAGAACAATTTCTTGAGTTGCCGCCGGAGGTGGACGGTGTTTTCATCGGTGACGGCGCTTCAGCAGAGAAAACAGGGCTGGACGGCGGAGGGGAGGAGGCGGATGAAAATATGTTTGATAAATATCTAAAAGAGTTAGAGGACTGCCTTGAGGTGCCGGCGGATGTAGAGGATACGTCATCTGGGCTCGATGGAGACAGTGGCGGGGAGGGTGAAGGAGATTCTTTTAATGTTGAGGAGTATCTTGACTTAGAGATGATGGTTGACGATGCATTTGGAGGCAGCCGTGATGGTTGCGGCGAGCATTTTGCGTTGGATGCGTTTAGGGTTTCCGGCGCATGCCTTCCTCTATACTGATTGGCGCCTCAAATTCAAACTCTCTCGAATTGGATAATAATGATTCGAAATTGTAGAGTCCACAAATGCTGGAGGGCAGAATTGTATTCATGTTAATTGTGAACATTATTTTGATTTCTGTAAAGAACACTTCTGCAACATAATAAAATTCAGAGAATATTTTTAGAACATTGTGGATGCTTATTGATTATGTTGAAATGATTATCTTTTCTGTAATTTAACTAACTGCGTTCCAATTTTCTTCCTGTGACGCAGGCATATAAATCTTCCAAATTCGTTGTCTTCATGTAAAGTTATAGCAGCAAAGCAAAGTTGTGTAGTGATTCATGGAACTGTAGCGTTTATTTTCTTAATAACATTACCAGAACTACTGATTAAACTTCAAGATCTTCAAATCTGATAAAATTTCAGAATTTTTTTCTTTGATACTTCATAAAAACCACATTCCCACTAGCTAGATTATTTGCCATTCGTGATCGTTGCTTACGAGATGTTCTATAAATTATTATTATTAATACTTCATAAAAATCATCTTAATTTGACACAAATCTTGAGGCATATTCAACTTGTCGATTACCAAAATTAAATATCGGATTATCCTAACTCCAATTAATTTCATCAAACTTAGACGTCAAATTGAATATTTCAATGAGACGAGCCCAACGACACTAAAATCAGTCCAATCAAGATCTAAATGAGTCCAAATGAGTGGATGGAAACTTATTTGAAAGGCAAAGTGGATATCAATAACTAGATTATCATCATTCAAATATCAATATGTGAAATTATAGGTTGGCATATGTTGTGAAGCCGATTGTTAATGAAGGTAATAATAATCATATTGACATTGGTTGTTACTTGTGTTAGATCATGTTCTTCATTGTACCAACTTGAATTGGGACTTCAACATTCTACAACTTGTCTTATAATAGATTTTAGGTGTCAATGATTCTTCTTATTATATATATATATATATATATATATATATATATATATATATATATATATATATATATATATATATATATATATATATATATATATATATATATATATAGTTTCAAACTTTTTAATTTTCTAAGCTAAAATATATTTAGGATTAAATTCCTTAATTTCTTTATTATCTCAGCAAAATTTAATAAAATTATAACTTCTTGTTCAAATTTAAATTTTCTAATAATTTTAATTTTTTATATAAAATTTTGATTAAAAAAGTAAAATTCATTAAATTATCATAATTATAAAATATAATTAAAACTAATAAATTTAATATATATCTAAACTTTAAATTTTAAAATGTTTTTTTTTAATTTTCTTCCAAATTACAAATTATATATACTTAATTTTACTAAAAAAATATATTTTGATTAATAGGGCTAGCCATGACCAACTCGCCTCCTTCTAATATTTTTTATTTATATAAAATATTCTTTCGTAATTAAAAAATTTAATTCATTTTTTGCACACTAGTTGATCAGAGTGAGTGTGTGGGTAATTTTTCGTTAGCTATTAGCTTTTAGTTGCCGGTAAATTTTCAAAATCATATCTTTTTTGTAATTTGCTTTAATTAATAAGAGCATCGTTCCACTACCTCGCTCCAGGAGTAATCATTTCTGAAAGGGGAGTGAGTGCTTTGCGAAGCCGCACACCGTAAGATGACTACTTGCTGCCCTGCCTCCAACAATGCTACGGCGAAGCGGAAGCGCCGCCGCCAGCCAGGGTCGAAGAATAAGCCGAAGATTCCGGTGCCAACTGCGTACTCAAAATCCACGCTGGCGATGACGTCGCAGAAACCATCACGGCCTTTGCTCGTGCCTGTCGCATTTTCGGAGTCTGCGTCCTCTTCAAAGTCCGCGACTCCACCGACGCCTCAAAGATCGACGCCATGGTCTCCTCCCATCGCTCGCTTTCCTCCCTTCACTTCGTCCCCCACCTCGCCGCCGGTCCCATCCACCGCCGCCGATTTCACTCACTTCCTACACAGCTTCTTCTAATCCAAACCCGATCTCGCTGCCTACACAGTCCATCCCTCCCACCTCGCCGTCGTCCACCAGAACGCCCCGATCATCGAAGACATCTTCGCTGTTGATTTGGCCGCCGATTTAGACGGCGAGATCGTCCCGTCACCGGGATTGGCTATGAGGTTTCTGATTGCGAAGCCGCAGGAGGGGAAGCATGCGGCGGAGATCGTGAAGGCTATCGATGAGGTTAGGGTGTCGAAGTTAAGCTGGGGGGTGAATTTCTCGCAGGGTAGGGCAAAGGGGTATGAGGTGGGTTCGCTTTCGGAGTTTGTGGCGATTGAGGAGAGAGGATTGGGGATTTTGTTGACAATGTTATTGTGGTCGAGGTTGTGGTCCCGTTTTCATGTCTCAAATGGCATTGCAAAAAAAAAAAAAAATTATGAATAAAAAAAAAAGCTACAAAGAAGATTAACTTAAAAACACAATAATATATATTTAAAAAAAATTAACTTTTTATAATTTGTAATTTGGAATAAAATTAAAAATCATTTTTAAGTTTAAAATTTTGATATATATTTAATTTATTAGTTTGAATTATATTTTATAATTATGATAATTTAATGAATTTTAAAATTTAATAAAGTTTTTATATAAAAAATTAAAATTATTAATAAATTTAAATTTGAACAAGAAGTTATAATTTTATTAAATTTTGATGAAATGAAAATGAAATTAAAGTACTTAATCTTAAATACATTTTAAGTCTTAAAATAAAAATTAAAATATATTTATATAAGAAGAGTTATAGATAACGATAATATTATTTCGATCAAGAAGTGAAATTACTTAAGAGTAATTCTTGTAAAAAATATTAGTTAAAATTGTCAAGAGCAAGCCGAATAGGAAGGGAAGAAGGAGATTTAGGAAACAGAGAAAGAAACTACTTCATATATCTCACGGTAAGGTACAAGGATACAATATATAATAACAAAGTGCAAGAAGTGGCTGTAACGTCTAAATGACGTGGAGGCCATTTGTATAAGAAAGTACGGTTCTTGTATATCCTACAGGCCCCCGCAAACTAATGAATGTGGACCTGTGATGAGTTTGGTACATAAGAGTTTGAATTGCTGGATTGATAGCGGTTTGGTGAACACGTCAGCAATTTGATTGTTGGTGCATATGTGGTGGACCATTAATTATTTTGCTCTAATGCAATCTCTGATCGAGTGACAAATCGCTTCAATATGTTTTGTTCTAGCGTGATAGATCGGATTGTTGGCAAGGGCAATGGCGGACGTATTGTCCCAATAGATATTTGTGGGCGTTGATTGTGGAATGTGAAAGTCGCCGAGAAGGCATCTAAGCCAAATGACTTCTGAGGCTTCTGTTGCCAGAGCTCGGTACTCCGCTTTGGTGGAGGATCTGACCACGATGGATTGCTTTTTAGCTTGCTAGAAGATTAATGAATTGCCCAAAAAGTTGCAGTATCCTGAAATGGATTTGCAGTCATGAGCATTGGTGGCCCAATCGGCATCGAAGTAGCCTTGTAGAGTTAGATTGTCTCGGTGCATGGGAATGCCGGTAGCAGTAGTGCCTTGGATATAGCGAAGTAATCTTTTGAGAGCATCAAAGTCGCTATTTAGAGGAGCTTTCATGTGTTGGCTTAGCTGGTGCACAACAAATTGGATGTGGGGCCATGTTAAGGTTAGATATTGGAGAGATCCGATTAAGTGGCGGTAAGGATTAGCAAATTCGGTGCTGCAGGTGGTGGGGTTTTCATTTTTGCAAGATATGGGGGTAGAGACAGGCTTGGAGTTCTGCATGCCGGCACGGTCCAGTATTCTTTTGGCATATTGTTCCATGTGTAGAAGAACTCCGTAGGATGTGTACATAGTTTGAATGCCGAGAAAGTGGGCTAGGAAGCCAAGGTTGCGCATTTGAAACCGATCTTGGAGGCATGATAGCAGTTGTTTGATCTTCGTAGGGGAGTTGTCGGTGAGTAGTATGTCGTCAACGTAGATTAGAATGTAGAGTTCAGTTGTGCCCGATTTATATGTAAGAAGAGATGGATCATCATTGCTAATAAAAAACTCAAAATTTTGAAGGTGGTTGGAGAGAGTGGCATACCATTCACGTGGGGACTGTTTGAGGCCGTATAGAGCTTTATTTAGTTTGCACACATGGGTCAGATGCAATGCGTCTTAGAAGCCTGGTGGTTGTTGCATATAGACGGTGTCAGAAAGTTGTCCGTGCAAGAAGGCATTGGAAACGTCGAGTTGATGAATGTCTCAGTTGTAGTGTAGAGCGATAAGGATGAAGACACGAACCGTTGGAATTTTTGCGACGTGGCTGAAAATCTTCGTATAGTCGAGTCTGTGTTCTTGATTGAATCCCTTTGCCACAAGTCGAGCTTTGTATCGTGCGACGGTGCCGTCAGATTAGAGTTGTATTCTGTACGTCCATTTGCATCTGAGTACATTTTGTTTGGAGTTGGAAGGGACAAGATCCCAAGTTCCTTGGGTTTGTAATGCCTAAAATTCTTGTGACATTACTGACCGCTAATGTTCACTTTTGATTGCTTGGTTGTAAGTTGTGGGTTTGGTGTCGTAAAGGAGATGAGAAATATTGAAGACTTGCTTTGGTTTGGAATGGCCGGTCTTAGATCTAGTGAGCATATGAAAGGTGATGGGTTGTGAATTATGATTGTTAGTGCAAGAGATTGTGTGGGAGGAAGACGGTGTATCTTGATGTGGCGTGAAGGTAGAGGACTTATTGAGTTCCGGTGTAGGAAGTGGGGAAGTGGTAGGTAAGGTTGTAAACGTATGAGTGGAAGGGTTGGTAATGTGATTGATGATGGAAGATGGTAGTCCGTGAGTGGGAACTAGGAGTAGAGGGGGAATTATAGGTGACGGGCTGGTGTTAGGATTGTATTGAGTTGAAAGTTGGGTAAAGGAGAAGAATTCTTCATTGAAGACAACTTGGCGGGAGGTGTAGATCTTGTTGGTTGTTGGGTCGAGACAATGATAAACTTTCTGGAGAGGTGCGTAGCATATAAATATGCACAGGTAGGAGAGCGGAGACAGTTTGTGGGTGGAGTTCCCATAGATGTGAAGGGATTGAGGTTTGCATGTAGTTTTGTGTGCAAGATTTAATTATTCACTGCAGAGTAGCGTGTATAGGTCGTCTAAGGATAATGGTTGGAAGTTGGTGCAGATGCTTGTTTTAAGGGATTGATAAGTGGGTGGTAAGCCGTCCAAGGTGTAGTGGATGATGTCTTCGACGGCAATAGGTGCACCAGCGGCAGCTAGAGAATCAACTTTAGTTTTGATTTTGACGGGATATTGTGCCATCATTTTGTCTTTCACGGCGGTGAGCTAGTGAAGTTCTTGTTTAAGTTGAATGATTCTTGAGCGGGTACTTAATTGAGGTCGTTGATCAAGAATTGTCCGTATCTCATTGCAATGCTCGGCAGAGAGAACATAGGGGAGGATCGTCAGTGAAATGACCGAGTATAGGGCGGCCGCGAGGTTCTGATCAAACAATATCCAATTGGTGTAGGAGGGATTGGGAGCGGACTGACTAGTTTGCGTGGTGAGTATACTTGGCGGAACGATAAAGGATTCATCCAAGAAACCTTGATACCCATTTGCCTGGAAGATTTTGAGGACTGGGGAGGCCAAAGAGGGTGATTGTCGGCGGTGAGAGGTTGAGTAACGATGTTCTTGACGTTGCTCATGAGAATTTTGAGAGATGTCGGAAACGCCGAAGTGGGTTGTGGCTTGTCGTCGGGGGCAATTTGATTAGGAGCGGAGGTGGCTGTGGAGGTTTCCGTGGGGAACAAAGATGTAGACAGAGATAAAGGGAGGAAGGGGAAGAATCATCACTGCTCTGATACCATGTCAAGAGCAAGCTGAACATGAAGAGAAGAAGGAGATTTAGGAAACAGAGAAAGGAAACTACTTCGTATATCTCACGGTAAGGTACATGGATACAATATATAACAACAAAGTGCAAGAAGTGGCTGTAACATCTAAATGACGTGGAGGCCACTTGTACGATAAAGAACGGTTCTTGTATATCCTACAAAATTAAATGTATGTCGTTCCTCCTAAAATCTATTATAAGATAATTTTTAGAATGTTGGAGCCGTAATTTAAGTAGGTACAATGAAGCACATGATATATGTTAACACAAGTAACGAGCAATGACAATATGCTTATTGTTACCTTGGTTAAAAATTGGCTTCACAACATATGCCTACCTATAATTCCATAGATTGATATTTGAAGGATGATAATCTAGTCAACTGATATGCGCTTAGCCTTCGACATCCACTTGCTAAATAGTTGGCTAGCTCTTTTGGCTCAACATATATGTGTAGTTAACCGTTAAGAATCTAATAACATTAATATTGTTTTATGTCATCTCAAAATTTTGTCTTGATAATATTTATTTTAAGAGAAAATTAACTTTTATCTTACTTCACAATTTTACTTGACAATACTTTTTTTCTTAAAACGGTAAGCTTAGTTATTGTAGTAAAAATAGAGTTAAAATTAATTGAAATTTTTTTATCAAAAAGAGGATGTGTGATTGATTGATTCTCTTTTCTTACATAGAAAATTACTTATAGAAAATTTTTAAGAATTTTGTATTTTGATAAATTTAAAGTTTAAAATGCCTTAATTAAGTTTTAAAATTTTTTATCTATAAAAAATTTAATATAATATATAATATTTAGAGATTCACTCAAAAGTTTTGGATGATGAGCAGCCTCTCAATCATGCTCGACATCATAGATTTCTAAAAGTTCTATCGCAACAGCCGCATGCATATGTATATGCTTATAAGAAGAGTGATAGATACCCATAATATTATTTCGATCAAAAAGAGAAATTAAATAAGAGTAATTCTTGCATATGTTATTAGTTAAAATTAAATGTATGTCGTTCCTCCTAAACTATATTTTAATACAAATTGTAGAATGTTGAAGCCCAATTTAAGTAGGTACAATGAAGCACATGATCTATATTAATACAAGTAACGAGCAATAACAATATATATGATTATTGTTCCCATGGTTAGCAATCGGCTTCACAACATATAACAACCGATAATTTCATAGATTGATATTTGAATGATGATAAGCTAGTCAATTCATATGTGCTTAGCCTTCTCTACATCAACTCGCTAAATAATTGGCTCGACATCTATGTGTAGTTAACCGTTAAATATTATAATAAAATCAATATTGTTCTATGTCATTTGAAAATTTTTTATTGATAATATTTATTTTGAGAGAAAAATAAATTCTATCTTACTTTATAATTTTACTTGACAGTCCTTTTTTCTTAAAATATTGTAAGCTAAGTTGTTTTAGTCAAAACAAAGTTAAGATTAATTGAAACTTTTTATCAAAAATAAAATATTTGATTGATTCTCTTTTATACATAGACAATAATTTATAGAAAGATTTTAAGATTTTGTATTTTGATAAATTTCAAGTTTAAAATGCTTTAATTAAGTTTTAAAAATATATTTTTTATCTATAAAGAATTTTAATATAATATTTAATATTTAGAGATTTACTCAAAAGTTTTGGATATGAGTACCCTCTCAATCATTCTCGACATCATAGATTTCTAAAAGTTTTGTTGCAACTACTGTATGCTTATGTATAGACGAAGTATAAGAGCCAAGCGGGTTTCATTCAGAATAGATTAGCCTCTGATAACATTGTGTTGGCTTTTGAAATTTTGAGAGCATTCAATGTCAAACAGAACAAGAAGTTATTATGTGCCAAATTTGACATAAGGAAGTCTTTTGACACTGTCTCTAGTGAATTCCTTTTAGTTAGACTCTCCGAGAAAGATTTTCCTGATAAATTTATCTCTTGGATCAAAAGCTGCATCATGGACATTCCTTTTTCTATTTACAATAATGGTGCATTGGAGGGGTTTTTTAATTCTTCTTCTAGACTTTGCCAAGGTTGTTCTCTCTCTTCGTTGCTCTTTACTATTTTCATGGATGCCTTCTCATGTGCTATGGATGCTAGTAATTTTATTGGCATTTCTGATGGGAATACTTCATTGAATCATCTAATTTATGCGGATTATATTCTTGTGTTTGAGGAGGCCAAGATTGACTATGCTACTAGCCTCAAAGAAGCTTTGGAGGTTTTTGCTGCTTTTTCTAGACTGTTTATTAATAAGGACAAATGCTCTATTATGTTCTCTAAGAACACTAGCATTGCTAAAGATATATCCCTTTTGTTGGGTTTCACTATGACTAAAATATTTAGGCCTCCTTATTTCCACCCAAAAACTTTCTTTTTCTCACTTCCAACCACTTATGAGTAGGATTTCTACTCTACTAGCTGGTTGGAGAGTAAAGTTCTTATCTTTTGTAGGTAGGATCTAATATATGAAGTTTACCATTACTTATTGGATTAGAGGGGCGATTTTATCTAAAATCTGCTGCAAAACTATTAATAAATTGTGCTATATATTTCTTTTTTATGGGTCCATTACTGAGAAGAAGTTGCACCTCGTCTCATGGAAGAAATCTTGCCTACCAATTGCTGTTGGTGGTCTTGGTATTCCTGATATCAACTCCCTCTCTTTTGGTTTTTACTGCACCTTCATTTGGCGTTTACTTGCTGGTAACTCTCTAGTTGCTAGTTGGTTCAGACACAAGCACATCTCTCCTTGGAAACCCCCTCCCCCTAATGCTTCTAATTTCTGGAAAGTAATTTGTTCCACGGCTACGCATTTCAAACCGCACATTAAACTTACTGTTGATAATGCTAATTGCAATTTATATATGTTCTGGGACCCTTGGGCTAACGGTTTAGCACTATCTGAGCTGTTCCAGCTGCCTACTATTGGCTATGTTAGTGTGCAGAATTTTATTTATTTGGGTAAATGGAATCCGTCTAATTCATGGCCACCTTCTGTTATTCAAAATGTCTCCTCAGTGGTTATTCAGGACTATTTTAATGCTTACTTAAACTGGATTGGAAAAGGGGTGCCTTGTTTGAAATCTTTCAAACATATCTTTTTTTTCTCACACCTCCACGGTTACCTAGCACAAATTTATTTTGCATAAACGACATGTGATTAGATATTTTTCTTTTGCCTGGCTTGCAGTGAATGATGGACTTAAAACTACTGATGTTTTGAGGAAAAGAAATATTGATATTCATAGCAATTGTCATCTTTGCTGGTTAGAGGATGAGTCATCTCACCACCTCATTTTTAATTGTGATTTCTCTTTAGAAGTCATATCCTCTCTTTTCCCCTATCTTGAAGGATTCTATCTCCGGCCTTCGCTGCTTCAGATTTTTGAGTTTTTGATGGCTTATAGTAGTTGAAACAATTTGAGAAGAATTTTTGTTTTTTGGTTATCTGTTGTGCGGTTTACTTTCTTTGGAGAGAAAGAAATGACGGAAGGTTTGGTGGCACCCAGTGCACCACTCTCACTATATGCTGGAGAATTGCTTATGTTATTACTACTAAAACGAGAAGGTGGAAACATTTTGATTTGCTGCAGGCTACTTTCCCCTCCTGTTTCTCTGTGCATAATTATTTTTCGGGTCATTCGAGTAGATTTGGGCGATGATGTGCGGAACCGTTAACCACTCTGTAGTTACCCCTGGATGGCCTGGACAATCGGACTTTTTGTTTGTGCATTTGGATGGACGCTTGTTGCAACTTGCTGAACGACTCTTTGGTTGTTCTCTTGGCAACTGGGGTTGCTATGCTGCTTTCTTTGGGCTTCTGATTTCTTGACGCTATGAGGGATGCATTGTTAGTTATGGTTCCTTTTTCCTGAGCCCAATTTTTGTTTTTTGTAGCCTTTTTTTGGGGTCTCTTTGTTTGGCTTTATTGTTTTGTTTACACTTGTAATTTTATTATAGGTGTTTTTTGTGGTTCTTTGTAACCTTCCTTTAATTTAATGTACGGGCTATGCCCAAATTCCCCCCCCCCCCCCCAAAAAAAAAGGATAAGAAACAACTAAAGCTTTATAATTTAAAGAGTAATAAGTTTTTATATAAAAAAATGTGGTTTATATAAAAAATTCCTCGCATAAAAAAAGTATCATCATTGTTTCACAAATTTACGATTCTATCATTAGGTGTGCGTTTTGGTGTAGGTTGAAATTGAAATTTTTTAAATTAAATTTAGGATTATTTTAAGACTAATTTTTATAAATTTATTATCGAGCAGATTGTTTTGATGATACGATTCTAAAGACAAAGATGATATTATCCAAGGCTTCATGGGGCCAAATCATTTACTTGAAATAAAGTTAGAAATTTTGGAATATTCATTGAAATATAAAATGGTCTCCAAATTTTGTGTGCTTCAAATTTAGTAATCTCCATGTGATGAATCGACCAAGCTTGTGATTATTTAAATCTAACAGCATTAATGCCCACAAACATTTAAAAATTCTTGATATAAAGGTTATCTTTTTAATTGTTAATGTTGTTTATATATGTATGTTTTTTTTTCTTATGTAGTTTTTGTTATATTTAAAAAGAATGTCACTCTAAAAATAATGGAAAGACTAATATTCTCTATTATAAGCAGGGTTGAAATAAGGCTTAAGATTAGTGACCTCTTAGAGGCCTAAAGAATCCTAAAGATCCACCAACCTCAGACTATTGTTAATAAACCACCACCACTTTTAACCCATAGTTATTGGATCATCGTCTTCTAACCCTTGTCATTTTCTCACTATCAACTGACTATCACCACGATTTCCACCACTCGACCATCACGAATGCCTAACCATTATTAGAACATAACCACACCCAAATATTTGCAATCAAACCTCATTACCCATTAGCTGACATTGTATTATTGGGCCCCCACTACTCATTTATTATCATCAAGAATCATCACTAGATCACTTCTATTGGTTTATTATCGCTTGACCATTATTATCTTGTCTCCACTACCGTATCACTTCCATTAGCCTACGACCGCCCTATCACTATCATTATTCTACGACCACCCTATTACCACACTTGGACCTTCGCTACCTAACTACCGTCATCGAGTTTCTTCTGATCATCGACCAACCATCACTGACTTTTTAGCCTATCTTCTCCATCAATATTGACACATGATATCACATATAAGATTGATACATGCAATTAATATAAATAACAATGCATGCCAATTTATACAATATATCAATAACAATAATTGTTGCTTGCCAAAACATTCAAGGTGGTAGAGAGATAAGGAGATTAATATATCATCCTTGTATGAAGATTCAACACACAGACAGGTAAGAGAGGAGTACAAGTGTCATAAGAGACAAATATTTTTATGTGAAAAATTCTGAAAAAGAGGATAAATCATAAGGTTTGATCTAGCAAAAATAATTCTACTTGTTTTGTGAAGTTCTTGGCTCAATGTGTCACGATCCAACCCGACCGGAACGAATCCCTTCCCGTAGGGTCACGACGGATTAATCTAGGATCTAGCTTTGGAATTTGCATTCAAACTTTCTTCCAATAAACAGACACATAGAAAACATAGAGCTATTATAAACATCCAAATATACAGAAGTTCATATGAAATTTTCTTCTTTCTTTCATCAAAATAATCATGTACATTACAGTGCATGACTACCAACAGAAAGAACATAATAGAAAAGTCATGACTGTACAAAAATCAAAAGTACAAAATACATAATCCCATATCAAACACTAAATGGCTAGTCCAAGACCTCTTTCCCTTTCTCTAAACTACACAAGCCAATCAAAATCTCCAAAAACTCATATCCAAAATACATCAGAAAAGTAGCCGTACAGAATTCAGATAATCGTATAATCAGACATGATACATATACTTGATTAACAGAATTTCAAATCACTGATACAGAAGAATTCATTTCGTATAATTGAATATTCAAATCAGATTTCAAATCAGAATTTTCTTCAAATCATAGAACAGACAGAACATTATAAATCATAAAGCACATTGTCAGAAGAGATCATATCACATATCACATCTCAGATCAAATTCCCAGACCCTGACAGAATCTCAATGGATTCTGACCCCTTATGCCTCCCTTCCCTAACATAGATAGAATCTCAACGGATTTTGGCCCCTTATGCATCCCTTGTGCTTACAACACTAGAACATATCAGAGATACAAAATTTTCAGATCAGAACTTGTTTTCATATTTCAGATTCCCAGATCCTGACAGAATCTCAAAGGATTCTAGCCTCTTATAACTCCCTGGATAACATACAAACACATCAAATCATCAAATTTAGAAATCAGATTTCGTTAGAAAAATCGTCAGCGGCATAACAGTAGTATACGGAAATTCCACAGAATTCACAATTTCAAAAATTTATCAAATTACCACAGATAGCAGAAAATATCATTTCAAGACTTTCATTGTACTAAAGCAAATATTTTCAACATCCAGATAATTCACTATTCGATAAAATCTCCGCAGAATTCAAAATACCCGGTGAAAATCTTCTAGAAAATACTCAAAATGTGCAAAAACAT
This sequence comes from Dendrobium huoshanense, assembly GCA_016618105.1. NCBI lineage: Eukaryota > Viridiplantae > Streptophyta > Magnoliopsida > Asparagales > Orchidaceae > Dendrobium > Dendrobium huoshanense. Next base: position 21,765,296 of record CM028346.1, on the reverse strand, counting down.
CATCTTAGAAACATACAAAAAGTTACGCGGTAAAACATACCATGGCGCAGAATGCAAAAGTGCCATGGTACGTTAGTTTCACCTTAATTAATGCTATTCTTTATTCTTTTTGTATATGTATCTACAACCAGGCTCACAAATATTGCTGATAGTTAGTACATTGTATATTGTATACTCTACCATGCGGTGCTCTTTGTTTCTCAATTGTCTTTCAAAAATTTGATCACAGCCACATTTTCTTGCTGGGAACTCTTTAGTTAGTACATAATATTGCTGATAGAGTGCTGTTAAGCATTTCTGAGGGTAATAATGCATATATGAACCCAGCTATATTTCTTTGCTGTTACTATTTTATAACCTGAATAAACATTATTATTGGCTCTGATTGTCAATCCTCATCAGAATCCTTTATGTTCCTTTGCTGGTAAGAAAAAAAAAAGAGTCATCATTTTCTCCTTTGTTACTGCAATCTTTCTACAACCAATATTTATCACACTTTCTTGTTTTCCAATGATTGAAGAACAAATCAAATGAAAAGTAATCTGATTGTTGGCCATTGATTAAGGTTCATTTTCCACTTGTTTCACCATTGATGTCTAGTTCTTATTTTCCTTCAATTTCCGTTCTGTTTGATTCTTATGTAATGTTACGGAATAAACTTTTTTCTTACCATCAAAATAACGTCCTGTTTAATTATTGGCTCTGTTTCCGTTTCCTTTGTTGTCATCCTGAGTAGCAAAAGTCCTTCAAACTGGAACGCAAGAGCGACAAAAATATTGAGATTTGCCAAAGTCAAAGGTATGATCTATCTTCTTTTAGCGCAAATCACTGACAACTTAGAAAACTCTGACTGAAGCATCCTTGAATTCACGCAATCATCTTCAAGTGCAATGACTTTCAAGTGCAATGACTCAAAATCTTGATATTTATGCCATTTTAAATAATTTTTCTCATCGCATTGTACCGATTGTTGATTTTTAATGAAAATTTTAATAAGAAGTTTGAGAACTGATAACTGATAAGAGTATGCATCTTCAGCTGCTATTACGCTCAGTAAACTATAATTTCATTATACATTCGAAGCTACTTTTATAATATATTCTTATTTAATTTGTCATAGAACAAAGCCTATATCCGGGAATTAAAATCACTGAGATCAGTTGTCCAGTGTCTCAAGGACCACAATTTTGTCGAACGTAAATTCGATTCTATAAGCCTTACTGAAAGAAAATATTTTGAAAAATTAACACCAGTGATTCAGCATAAGTTAGTAACACCAGAGATTATCCTTATCTTTGGGAAAGAAAATATTTTGACTCTTCAACCGGTTACAGATCTTTGGCCATGGAATATTCTTCAGCTCTACATTACAGTCAGCCACAGCCTTCTTAATATGGAAATAGTGGTGGGATTACGGGTCGAAATCTGTATCAGTTTGCTGATACTGCCATTCAAGAAGAAGCACAACTCGCTAAATCCAGTAGATGCAGCAACACTTCTCCATCTGGTCGCTACCGATTCAACCTGGTGGCTTTTGTTCTGGCTTTACCTTTTTAACTTGTTTTATAAGATTATATGTTTTATTATGAGTAGGATGTTTTAATGATAGTGAACTGTAAACCATTGTAATTCAGGGATGTATGAAAATGTATTGGTGTTCTTCTGTGGTTATTTTTCTTGTAATTATGCATCTCCCAAAAAGTGATCTTTCTGTCAGGATTAGAAATGGATGCTTTCCTTGGCAACCTGCAAGAAGCCATCTTTACCATTAATCCTGAAACAACTCAGGTATTCTTCCATTTTCCATCTCATTGCGAGTTCAATTATTTCAAAGTTCTTCATGTGACTTGGTTAAATAAATACGTGCATGTGATGCTTTGAATAATGCTTTGCCTGATTCATCTAAAAAAGAAATACTTATCCATAAAGTGAGGACTTGCTTCAGATGGAAATGCTTTTCTGCTCTACTGTTATTGGGCTTCCTCTTCTGCTACCGCCTATGCTTTTAACTGGAGGGTTGTTCAAGGCATGGAATTCATGCTCACAGGTAAATCCTCTTTCGTTTTACCTGCAATTATTTGCTTGCTTCCTGTTTTTGTTTCTTAATTAACAACAAATTATGGCATATAAGGCCTAGGAAGACAGAAGAAATTATTTGTAGACAGAAATTTATTTCTATTGAATATAATTTTTTTTCTAACTAATGCTTAATATAACTTCATTAAGAAGTGTTTCTCATGGTGATTGCTTCTGTATGTAGCATCTTTATGTGTATGGTGTGCTGATCTTTGAAGTCATGGCTACCTTCGTCGGTCAAGTCTCTGTGCTATCCCTCATTGCCATTTTCGGTGCGGCCACAACCTCCATGGTAGGATTAATCTCCTTTCCAATATAATTCATAAAGTTTTCTATTTCATCCTGATGAGACGACTCCCACGCCAAGATTTGTATTTGTTTTTCTATTCTTAACTTGTTCGATTGCTGCTGCAGGAGAAAAATATTACAAGTACAAAGATCTAAAGCAGCCATTGATTGTTAGAATAGATGACCTTTTAAGCAGAATGACACTTGCTGAGAAGATTGGCAAAATGATTCAGATCGAGAGAAAAAATGCCTCTTTTGAAGTGGTCAAAAACTAATTTATATTAGCTACTGAGTTCACCATTTTTTTGTTTTAATATTTTTCCAAATTAATGTATTATTTTAATAGTTTGAGCTTTTTTGGAGAATTTTTTTTTGTATTTATTTTTGGATATTTTAAGTCTTTGTATTAGCCATTGAGAACAGCTTGTATTCATTTAACTCTATATATGTTGAAGCATCAATTTTGACATTGCTTGTGCATTATTTAATCATAAAAAATGATTTTTTTTTGCATTATATTTTTTTGCATTATATTTTTTTTTAATCACTCCTACCCTTTAGTAGCGGTTTTAACACATGTTAAAAAATGATGCTATAGCATTCCTACAGAAGCGCTTTCAAACCGCTGCAATAGCATTCCTACAACAGCGCTTTTAAATCGCTGCTATATCCATTCAACCGCAGCACTTTCAAAACCGCTGCTAAAGCCAGCGAACGCAGATGCGGCGGATGTGCAGCGGATTTTAAACCGCTGCAAATAATTTTGCAGTGGTTTAAACCGCTGCTATAGGTAAGAAAATGTGCTGCGAAAGCCATATTTATTAGTAGTGTGAAGACGCTGGTTGGTGGAAATTATATCAACAAGAGCATCATTTGTTCCTGAAATTCTTGCAATTCCTGGAGTTGTTTGGAGATTCTAACTTGCAGAACTTGGAAACTGTAGAATTCAGGTTGAATTGCAAGGCTGAAAGCAAATTTAATTCAAGATTTTGACTGGTAGAGATTCTTGCAGCAGAATTGTTGATCACGGACAGGTCACCAAGAATTTTGGTCTCTTTGTCAAGGGATCTGATGCAAGACAACAGAGAAATGAATCTTGGCCACCGTTGAGACCAAATGACGCCGATCTTAGACTTGGAGCAGCGTTGTCCTTCACGAACCACAGAAATTTCTGTTTGAACATCGGTTGCTCCCACCTGCTACGCCTAATGTTCTTGGCTCTCTTCACCACCTGTTCTTGTAAAACAGGATACAGAAGAACAATGCCAAATGACGTTGGAGACGGGGGCGATACGTCAACGGACAAGAACGCCAGCAACTTGCCGGCTCTGATACCAAATGACACCGGACCGGAGGGGGCTCGACGAATCCACGTCGACAATCCGGTGGCGATCGTCGGATAACTCCAAGTACTCCTTGGAAGAGAGGGATCACCAGCTGAAATCCTTCAGGATACAGAAATCTAAAAACAGAGTAAAAACTACTCAAATAAGGAACATACTAGGCTACGCAACAAATGAAAGCATTTAACCTCTATAGCCCTATAACTACTAAATGGACTTAATATAGCCTGAAGTTTATCTGGATTTTAACTCAGCTCAGGCGTCATGACCTCTTTTGATAAAATGGCTCAATTAATTTTAACTCTTTTTTTTACTACAAAAAATTAGCTTAAGGTTTTAAGAAAAAAAGGATTGTTAAGTAAACTTATGAAATAAGATGAAGTTAATTTTCTCTTAAAATAAATATTATCAAGAAAAAAATTATGAAATGACATAGAACAATATTGATTTTATTAGACTATTTAATGGTTAACTACATATAGATGTTAAGCCAAAAGAGTCAATTACTTAGCGAGTGGATGTAGAAGGTTAAGTGCATAACAATTATTTTTTAAAATTTCTGACTTAAAATGTATGTAGGATTAAATTCCTTAATTTCTTTTTCATTTCATCAAAATTTAATAAAATTATAACTTCGTGTAAAAATTTATAATTTATTAATAATTTCAATTTTTTAAACAAATTTTGATTAAAAAAATCATTAAATTAGCATACTTATAAAATGTAATTCAAAATAAAAAATTTAATATATATCTAAATTTTAAACTTAAAAATGTTTTTAAATTTTCTTCCAAAGTTCAAATTATATAAAATTTATATTTTTAAAAATATATATTTTTATCATATCTTTTTGGATTTGCTTTCCAAATAAATCTCCGCTTCAATTACACAGACGCCTAATTTGCTTTAATTAAGAGGGGATCGTTCCACGACCTCGCCACAGGAGAAATCATTTCTGAAAGTGAAAGTGGAGAGAGTGCTTTGCTAAACTGCACGACGTAAGATGACGAGTACTTGTTGCTCTGGCTCGAGCAACGCTACGGCGAAGCGGAAGCGCGGCCGGCAGCCAGGTTCGAAGAATAAGCCTAAGACTCCGGTGGCCAACTGCATGCCGCAGATCGCCACCCTCCATCAACATGTACTCGAAATCCACGCTGGAGGCGACGTCGCAGAAACCATCGCCGCCTTTGCTCGTGGCTGTCGCAATTTCGGAGTCTGCGTCCTCTCAGCCTCCGGCCCTATCGCAGGCGCCGTCTTGTGGGAGGCTTCTCCGTACCCCTCAACACTCACATTCCAAGGTAGCATTTTTCTCCTTTCTTTCACGGCCACGTTTCTTCCTGGAGGTAGCAAAGGGAGTATGGCGGTGACTTTAGCCGGGCCACACGGTCAGGTGTTGGGTGGGGTGGTGGCAGGGCCGGTGGTGGCTGCTGGAAAGGTGATTGTGGTGGCGGCAACCTTCACCCCCTCGGCATTGCACCGCTTTGGAGCTGTGAATAATGCATCGGCCTCGATCATGATGCCCGTAGTCGGAGGCCAAGAAGGATGTGGTAAAAGTTCGGCTGCAGAGAACATTGAAGCGGAGAAATCGGAGCGAGACATGCTGAATAAGTGCTTAGAGGAATTAGAACAGTTTCTTGAGTTGCCGCCGGAGGTGGACGGTGTTTTCATCGGTGACGGCGCTTCAGCAGAGAAAACAGGGCTGGACGGCGGAGGGGAGGAGGCGGATGAAAATATGTTTGATAAATATCTAAAAGAGTTAGAGGACTGCCTTGAGGTGCCGGCGGATGTTGAGGATACGTCATTTGGGCTCGGTGGAGACAGTGGAGGGGAGGGTGAAGGAGATTCTTTTAATGTTGAGGAGTATCTTAACTTAGTGATGATGGTTGACGATGCATTTGGAGGCAGCCGTGATGGTTGCGGCGAGCATTTTGCGTTGGATGCGTTTAGGATTTCCGGCGCATGCCTTCCTCTATACTGATTGGCACCTCAAATTCAAACTCTCTCTAATTGTATAATAATGATTCAGAGTTGTAGAATCCATAAATGCTAGAGGGCAGAATTGTATTCATGTTGATTGTGAACATTATTTTGATTTATGTAAAGAACACTTCTGCAAAACATAATAAAATTCAAAAAATATTTTTAGAACATTGTGGTGAAGAATGTTTTGTAAATCGTCTTCTTTTTAAATAATTCTCATTGATGGATGCTTATTGATTATGTTGCAATAATTATCTTTTCTGTAACTTAACTAACTGCGTTCTAATTTTCTTCCTGTGACGCAGGCATATAAATCTTCCAAATTCGTTGTCTTCATGTAAAGTTATAGCAGCAAAGCAAAGTTGTGTAGTGATTCATGGAACTGTAGCGTTTATTTTCTTACTAACATTACCGGAACTACTGATTAAACTTCAAGATCTTCAAATCTGATAAAATTTCAGAATTTTTTTTCTTTGATACTTCATAAAAACCACATTCCCACTAGCTAGATTATTTGCCATTCGTGATCGTTGCTTACGAGATGTTCTATAAATTATTATTATTGATACTTCATAAAAATCATCTTAACTTGACACAAATCTCGAGGCACATTCAACTTGTCAATTACCAAAATTAAATTTCGGATTATCCTAACTCCAATTAATTTCATCAAACTTAGAAGTCAAATTGAATATTTCAATGAGACGAGCCCAACGACACTAAAATCAATCCAATCAAGATCTAAATGAGTCCAAATGAGTGGTTGGAAACTTATTTGAAAGGCAAAGTGGATATCAATAACTAGATTATCATCATTCAAATATCAATATGTGAAATTATAAGTTGGCATATGTTGTGAAGCCGATTGTTAATGAAGGTAATAATAATCATATTGACATTGGTTGTTACTTGTGTTAGATCATGTTCTTCATTGTACCAACTTGAATTGGGGCTTCAACATTCTACAACTTGTCTTATAATAGATTTTAGGAGGAACGAAATACAATTAATTTTAACTAAGAACTTATGCAAGAATTACTCCTCTTCTAAATCGAAATAATATTATGGGTGTTATGACTCTTCTTATATATATATATATATATATATTTTCTAACTTTTTAATTTTCTAAGTTAAAATGTATTTAGGATTAAATTCCTTAATTTCTTTATTATCTCAGCAATATTTAATAAAATTATAACTTCTTGTTCAAATTTAAATTTACTAATAATTTTAATTTTGTATATAAAATTTTGATTAAAAAAGTAAAATTCATTAAATTATCATTATTATAAAATATAATTAAAACTAATAAATTTAATATATATCTAAACTTTAAATTTTAAAATGTTTTTTTTTAATTTTCTTCCAAATTACAAATTATATATACTTAATTTTACTAAAAAAATATATTTTGATTAATAGGGCTAGCCATGACCAACTCGCCTCCTTCTAATATTTTTTATTTATATAAAATATTCTTTCGTAATTAAAAATTTTAATTCATTTTTTGCACACTCGTTGATCAGAGTGAGTGTGTGGGTAATTTGCTTTCCAAATAAATCTCCGCTTCAATTACACACACACGTAATTTGCTTTAATTAAGGGCATCGCCACTACCTCGCTACAGGAGTAATCATTTCTGAAAGGGGAGAGAGTGCTTTGCGAAGCCGCACACCGTAAGATGACTACTTGCTGCCCTGCCTCCAACAACGCTACGCTACGGCGAAGCGGAAGCGCCGCCGCCAGCCAGGGTCGAAGAATAAGCCGAAGATTCCGGTGCCAACTGCTTGCCGCACGTACTCAAAATCCACGCTGGCGATGACGTCGCAGAACCATCACGGCCTTTGCTCGTGCCTGTCGCATTTTCGGAGTCTGCGTCCTCTTCAAAGTCCGCGACTCCACCGACGCCTCAAAGATCGACGCCATGGTCTCCTCCAATCGCTCGCTTTCCTCCCTTCACTTCGTCCCCCACCTCGCCGCCGGTCCCATCCACCGCCGCCGATTTCACTCACTTCCTACACAGCTGCTTCTTATCCAAACCCGATCTCGCGGCCTACACAGTCCATCCCTCCCACCTCGCCGTCGTCCACCAGAACGCCCCGATCATCGAAGACATCTTCGCTGTTGATTGGGCCGCCGATTTAGACGGCGAGATCGTCCCGTCACCGGGATCGGCGATGCTGTTTCTGATTGCGAAGCCGCAGGAGGGGAAGCAAGCGGCGGAGATCGTGAAGGCTATCGATGAGGTTAGGGTGTCGAAGTTAAGCTGGGGGGTGAATTTCTCGCAGGGTAGGGCAACGGGGTATGAGGTGGGTTCGCTTTCGGAGTTTGTGGCGATTGAGGAGAGAGGATTGGGGATTTTGTTGACAATGTTATTGTGGTCGAGGTTGTGGTCCCGTTTTCATGTCTCAAATGGCATTGCAAAAAAAAAAAAAAAATTATGAATAAAAAAAAAAGCTACAAAGAAGATTAACTTAAAAACACAATAATATATATTTTAAAAAAAATAACTTTTTATAATTTGTAATTTGGAAGAAAATTAAAAATCATTTTTAAGTTTAAAATTTTGATATATATTTAATTTATTAGTTTGAATTATATTTTATAATTATGATAATTTAATGAATTTTAAAATTTAATAAAGTTTTTATATAAAAAATTAAATTATTAATAAATTTAAATTTGAACAAGAAGTTATAATTTTATTAAATTTTGATGAAATGAAAATGAAATTAAAGTACTTAATCTTAAATACATTTTAAGTCTTAAAATAAAAATAAAAATATATTTATATAAGAAGAGTTATAGATAACGATAATATTATTTCGATCAAGAAGTAAAATTACATAAGAATAATTCTTGTAAAAAATATTAGTTAAAATTGTCAAGAGCAAGCCGAATTGGAATAGAAGAAGGAGATTTAGGAAACAGAGAAAGAAACTACTTCGTATATCTCACGGCAAGGTACAGGGATACAATATATAACAACAAAGTGCAAGAAGTGGCTGTAACGTCTAAATGACGTGGAGGTCATTTGTATAAGAAAGTACGGTTCTTGTATATCCTACATGCCCCCACAAACTAAGGACTGCGGAGCTGTGATGAGTTTGGTACATAAGAGTTTGAACTGCTGGATCGATAGCGGTTTGGTGAACATGTCAGCAATTTGATCGTTGGTGCATATGTGGTGGACCGTTAATTATTTTGCTCTAATGCAGTCTCTGATCGAGTGACAATTCGCATAAATATGTTTTGTTCTTGCGTGATAGATCGGATTGTTGGCAAGGGCAATGAAGGACGTATTGTCACAATAGATATTTGTGGGCGTTGATTGTGGAATGTGAAAGTCATCGAGAAGGCATCTAAGCCAAATGACTTCTGAGGCTTCTATTGCCAGAGCTCGGTACTCCGATTTGGTGGAGGATCTGACCACGGTGGATTGCTTTTTAGCTTGCTAGGAGATTAATGAATTGCCCAAAAAGTTGCAGTATCTTGAAATGGATTTGCAGTCGTGAGCATTGGTGGCCCAATCGGCATCGACGTAGCCTTGTAGAGTTAGATTGTCTCGGTGCATGGGAAAGCCGGTAGCAGTAGTGCCTTGGATATAGTGAAGTAATCTTTTGAGAGCATCAAAGTAGCTATTTAGAGGAGCTTCATGTGTTGGCTTAGCTGGTGCACAACAAATTGGATGTGGGGCCGTGTTAAGGTTAGATATTGGAGAGATCCGATTAAGTGGCGGTAGAGTTAAGGATTAGCAAATTCAGTGCTGCAGGTAGTGGGGTTTTCATTTTTGCAAGATATGGGGGTAGAGACAGGCTTGGAGTTCTGCATGCCGGCACGGTCCAATATTCTTTTGGCATATTATTTCTGGTGTAGAAGAACTCCGTAGGATGTGTACATAGTTTGGATGCCGAGAAAGTGGGCTAGGGAGCCAAGGTTGCGCATTTGAAACCGATCTTGGAGGCATGATAGCAGTTGTTTGATCTTCGTAGGGGAGTTGTCGGTGAGTAGTATGTCGTTAGTGTAGATTAGAATGTAGAGTTCAATTGTGCCCGATTTATATGTAAGAAGAGATGGATCATCATTGCTAATAAAAAAACTCAAAATTTTGAAGGTCATTGGAGAGAGTGCCGTACCATTCACGTGGGGACTGTTTGAGGCCGTATAGAGCTTTATTTAGTTTGCACACATGGGTCAGATGCAATGCGTCTTAGAAGCCTGGTGGTTGCTGCATATAGACGGTGTCAGAAAGTTGTCAGTGCAAGAAGGCATTGGAAACATCGAGTTGATGAATGTCTCAGTTGTAGTGCAGAGCGATAAGGATGAAGACACAAACAGTTGGAATTTTTGCGACGTGGCTGAAAGTCTTCGTATAGTCGAGTCTGTGTTCTTGATTGAATCCCTTTGCCACAAGTCGAGCTTTGTATCGTGCGACGGTGCCGTCAGATTAGAGTTGTATTCTGTACGTCCATTTGCATCTGAGTACATTTTGTTTGGAGTTGGAAGGGACAAGATCCCAAGTTCCTTGGGTTTGTAATGCCTAAAATTCTTGTAACATTACTGACTGCTAATGTTCACTTTTGATTGCTTGGTTGTAAGTTGTGGGTTTGGTGTCGTAAAGGAGATGAGAAAGATTGAAGACTTGCTTTGGTTTGGAATGGCCGGTCTTAGATCTAGTGAGCATATGAAAGGTGATGGGTTGTGAATTATGATTGTTAGTGCAAGAGATTGTGTGGGAGGAAGACGGTGTATCTTGATGTGGCGTGAAGGTAGAGGACTTATTGAGTTCCGATGTAGGAAGTGGGGAAGTGGTAGGTAAGGTTGTAAACGTATGAGTGGAAGGGTTGGTAATGTGATTGCTGATGGAAGATGGTAGTCCGTGAGTGGGAACAAGGAGTAGAGGGGGAATTATAGGTGACGGGCTGGTGTTGGGATTGTGTTGAGTTGAAAGTTGGGTAAAGGAGAAGAATTCTTCATTGAAGACAACTTGGCGGGAGGTGTAGATCTTGTTGGTTGTTGGATCGAGACAATGATAAACTTTCTGGAGAGGTGCGAAGCATATAAATATGCACAGGTAGGAGAGCGGAGACAGTTTGTGGGTGGAGTTCCCATAGATGTGAAGGGATTGAGGTTTGCGTGTAGTTTTGTGTGCAAGATTTAATTATTCATGCAGAGTAGCGTGTATAGGTCGTCTAAGGATAATGGTTGGAAGTTGGTGCAGATGCTTGTTTTAAGGGATTGATAAGTGGGTGGTAAGCCGTCCAAGGTGTAGTGGATGATGTCTTCGACGGCAATAGGTGCACCGGCGGCAGCTAGAGAATCAACTTTAGTTTTGATTTTGACAGGATATTGTGCCATCGTTTTGTCTTTCATGGCGGTGAGCTAATGAAGTTCTTGTTTAAGTTGAATGATTCTTGAGCGGGTACTTAATTGAGGTCGTTGATCAAGAATTGTCCGTATCTCATTGCAATGCTCGGCGGAGAGAACATAGGGGAGGATCGTCAGTGAAATGACCGAGTATAGGGCGGCCGCGAGGTTCTGATCAAACAAGATCTAGTTGGTGTAGGAGGGATTGGGAGCGGACTGACTAGTTTGCGTGGTGAGTATACTTGGCGGAACGATAAAGGATTCATCCAAGAAACCTTGATACCCATTTGCCCGGAAGATTTTGAGGACTGGGGAGGCCAAAGAGGGTGATTGTCGGCGGTGAGAGGTTGAGTAACGATGTTCTTGACGTTGCTCATGAGAATTTTATGTTGGAAACGCCGAAGTGGGTTGTGGCTTGTCGTCGGGGGCAATTTGATTAGGAGCGGAGGTGGCTGTGGAGGTTTCCATGGGGAACAAAGATGTAGACAGAGAGAAAGGGATGAAGGGGAAGAATTTTCACTGCTCTGATACCATGTAGAGAGCAAGCTGAACAGGAAGAGAAGAAGGAGATTTAGGAAACAGAGAAAGGAAACTACTTCGTATATCTCACGGTAAGGTACATGGATACAATATATAACAACAAAGTGCAAGAAGTGGTTGTAACATCTAAATGACGTGGAGGCCACTTGTACGATAAAGAACGGTTCTTGTATATCCTACAAAATTAAATGTATGTCGTTCCTCCTAAAATCTATTATAAGATAATTTTTAGAATGTTGGAGCCGTAATTTAAGTAGGTACAATGAAGCACATGATATATGTTAACACAAGTAACGAGCAATGACAATATGCTTATTGTTACCTTGGTTAAAAATTGGCTTCACAACATATGCCTACCTATAATTCCATAGATTGATATTTGAAGGATGATAATCTAGTCAACTGATATGCGCTTAGCCTTCGACATTCACTTGCTAAATAGTTGGCTAGCTCTTTTGGCTCAACATATATGTGTAGTTAACCGTTAAAGAATCTAATAACATTAATATTGTTTTATGTCATCTCAAAATTTTGTCTTGATAATATTTATTTAAGAGAAAATTAACTTTTATCTTACTTCACAATTTTACTTGACAATACTTTTTTTCTTAAAACGGTAAGCTTAGTTATTGTAGTAAAAATAGAGTTAAAATTAATTGAAATTTTTTTATCAAAAAGAGGATGTGTGATTGATTGATTCTCTTTTCTTACATAGACAATTACTTATAGAAAATTTTTAAGAATTTTGTATTTTGATAAATTTAAAGTTTAAAATGCCTTAATTAAGTTTTAAAACTTTTGTATCTATAAAAAATTTAATATAATATATAATATTTAGAGATTCACTCAAAAGTTTTGGATGATGAGCAGCCTCTCAATCATGCTCGACATCATAGATTTCTAAAAGTTCTATCGCAACAGCCGCATGCATATGTATATGCTTATAAGAAGAGTGATAGATACCCATAATATTATTTCGATCAAAAAGAGAAATTAAATAAGAGTAATTCTTGCATATGTTATTAGTTAAAATTAAATGTATGTCATTCCTCCTAAACTCTATTTTAAGACAAATTGTAGAATGTTGAAGCCCAATTTAAGTAGGTACAATGAAGCACATGATCTATATTAACACAAGTAACGAGCAATAACAATATATATGATTATTGTTCCCATGGTTAGCAATCGGCTTCACAACATATAACAACCGATAATTTCATAGATTGATATTTGAATGATGATAAGCTAGTCAATTCATATGTGCTTAGCCTTCTCTACATCCACTCCCTAAATAATTGGCTCAACATCTATGTGTAGTTAACCGTTAAATATTATAATAAAATATTATAACCGTCATTTGAAAATTTTTTATTGATAATATTTATTTTGAGAGAAAAATAAATTCTATCTTACTTTATAATTTTACTTGACAATACTGGTCCAATAGTTTTTAAAATGAAATATGTGTCTCACCTGATTAGTCATACCAGAATGTACAATAATCGGACAGTGATCTGAGCAAGAGGGACTTTGAAGAGAATAAAAAGAATCAGGAAATTCTTTCAACCAACTATCATTCACAAGCACTCTATCTAGCTTAATGTGAATAGGATTATCAGATCGCTGATTATACCAGGTGAATTTGCTACCAACCGAGTGGAGATCTATAAGAGAATTGGTGAAGATCATGTGATTGAAATCAGATAGGGCTGATTGAGTTAAAGGTGAACCACCTAGCTTATCAAAGGCAAAACGACAACAATTAAAATCCCTTAGAACCGCCCAAGGAGAATCAACCATAGGGGCAATATTACCAATAATGTCCCAAAGTTCCTTGCGATCATTAGCACTGTTGAAAGCATAAATGACAGAGAGGTGGAAAATAGCCTTGGAGGCAACAGTAACATACCCGGAAATAATCTAAGAGGATATAAGAGTGGGATTAAAGTTCAATTTATTACCATCTCATTTAATCCATATCCTACGCGAAGAAGAGGTTGCAAAATTGTGACAGCTTTTCTCATTAGAGAAGACGGTATGAGAAATTTCAAAAAAAGGGTCTTGAAGAGCTTGGGAGTGAATCCTATTCTCCAAAATACACAACATATCCAGTTTGAAAGACTGAGAGAGACGTTTGCAGCAATGGACTTTGTCAGGACGGTTAAAGCCGCGAATGTTCCATACGGCTAAAGATGGGAAAGACATTATGAGTTGGTAGAGTGGGGCTTTTTCCCCTGCTTCCCCTCCACATTTTTTTAGAAAAAACCAAATTGTCCTGTTTAGACTTTTCCTTTTGTTTCTTCTTTTTACTCCTATCTTCTAGCTGTTCCATACCAAACAAAACATCCTCTGCTGAAATGAGATCTTCCTCCACATTTAATACATTAAATTTGTTGGGGGAAGTGACCAAATTTTCTTTTTGGCTTGCCAAAATTTGAATTTTCAAAGAGCTGGAAGAGGTGGCCGGAAGCAACCTCCTCCTCATTAGGAGAGTTAAGATTAGGAATCTCTATCCCTTTCAGGTCCGAAAGGGGAATGTCAGCGTTCGGATTAACAACCAGGTTGCCATAAAAGGTGGGCTCTTGGACATTTGGTGGAGTTGGGGAATGTGGTTGGTAGTGTAGAGGTTTTCCTATGCTGTTAATAGGAACATTAAGAGAAGAAGAAGGGGGAAGGTTAAGAGGGACAGAGACAGGAGTAGCTCTCTGATTTTGGTTGTATTTGGGCGGCCTTGACATGCTCAAATTTTTGTGATTCTTCCCTTTTATGCTAGCACTCCTACCCCGGTAGTTTTGCATTTCATTAACTTGCACCTCTTCCCCAGAGACCACTTGTTTTAACGGGCAAAGAGAAGATTGGTGCATAAGGGACTTACAGTGGTCACATGGATATGGCCTCCATTCGTATTGCACCTTCAAGCTAACGACATCCCCATCCAGGGAAACCTTTATTTCTTCCGGATAGGCAGCATTACAATCCACAAGAACACAAATTCTGGCATAGGTGAGGCGAGTCTTTTGCTCAGTCAAATTATCTGCAGCCAACATTACTCCAATTTTACTTGCGATTCTAGAAATTCCCTCCAACATGCAAGAGGCAAATCGTGAATTTTCACCCAAATAGGAACATAATCAAAATTATCTCTCGTTGGCTTGAATTTGGGATGCCATTTTTGAAGAATAAATGGACGACCCAGTAGGAACCAAACACCACGAGACCAAACCATTTCGAAAACTTCCGAACAAGAGAATCGAATGAGGAAAAAACCATCACTCAAAGATAGTAGATTTACCGAACCTATTAGAATCCATGTTCTCTTAATGGTGCCCTGTAGAGATTCGTAAAACGGCCTCCTGCTTATGGAGTATCCAACCAAACACAAGCTCCAGTCCTCACCGCCCTTGGACAGGATTTCATCCGAGAAAGGAACAATCTCCGGCTCCGAAGGGAAATGCGAAAGGTTGAGAGCTTTAGGAACTGAAGAGGCAGGAGCAAAAACCCTGTTCAAATCCTTCGGAGTGATCTTTGCAATTTTACCTGGAGACTGGATAAGCGGAGGAAAATCCGCAAAGAGGAGTCCAGCCTCCATGCTAGCAGAGGAAGAGAAGTCCTCCGGCAGAGCCGGAGGAGGGAAAAAAAGGAAGAGAAACCCGGGAGAGGTGGCGGCGGCAGAGAAAGGAGACCCTAGCGCACCTGGATCCCCAGTTCCCACTCAGTCCGTCTTGATTGTCAAGATCTTTTATTCTAATAAATTTTCAAATTCTTTTTCTTTTTTGCAATTTAATGACAAATTATGTCATTTTTAATTAATGTAGTTACATTCAAATCTTAAGACATCCGAACACCTATATGTAGTCATTGTCTGGCCAATAACTCAGAGTTAATTTTCCGTAATTTTAACAACTCTTCTATAAAAAAGTATTTTAGATAAACCACATTCTCACTAGTTAGACTCTTTGCCATCCGTGATCGTTACTTTCGAGATGTTCTATAAATTATTATTATTGATAATTCACTAAAAATCATCTTAATTTGGCACAAATCTTGAGTCAAATTCAATTTGTCAACTTTTAAAATTAAACTTACAATTATCGAACACCAATTTCACCAAACTTACGAAATTGAATGTCTCAGTGAGACGAGCTCAATGACACTAAAATAAGTTCAATCGGTGTCAAAATGGATCAAAATCAGTGGCTTGAAACATATTTGAAATCTCCGAAACATTAATTTGATGAATAAATATTATCTAAATATTGCATTCTTATAGTCGAATCAAGTAGCTCAATGAGATGAACTCAACAAACCCATGATAGCTTAATTTTTATATCATTTAGACACTTAAATGATGATATAATCAAGGAAATCAATATGGTTCATCCTATAGAGCACAATTGCCAACTATAATCCCACAAATGATGGTGCCTCCGTACTCCAACACTCGCCGATTATAATCTCTCAGGCTATCGTCACCCACTGGCTATAATTCCTCCTACCATTATCGCCCATCGATTATGATCCTTCCAACTACTATCACCAGCTGACTATAGTCCCTTTAACCTCCTTCCCCTACCGAATATGATGTATTAGACTCCGTCACCCACCAACTATGGTTCCTCCGACCTCTATCACCAGAAAATGATCCCATCAAGTGCCAGAATACGGTCCCTCTAACCTTCTTCACTTCACTATAGCCCCTCTAGTGATCGTCGTCTGCCGACTACAATCCCTCCAGCCACCATTGCTTCCAAACTACGGTCCTTCAAACCGCCATCACCCAACAAAAGTCCCCTCTACCTCAGTAGCCCGGTTAAGGTCTCTCTGACCTCCATCGCCCGACTACGATCCTACCCACCAAACAAATAGACCAACTTTCTTTTTACAGCAACACCCAAGTCACTGAATTCTTCCAACTCCAACCATGTAATGTGCTCTATATGATGTATATTAGCTACATTGAGCCAAGGACTTCCCCAATACTAGTAGAATCATTTTAACAAGGTTAGACCTTGTAATTTTTCCTCTTTTTAGGAATTTTCACATGAAATTTTTTGCGTCACTTTTGGCACTTACATTCCTCTCTTTTATATATCTCTATGTTTGATCTTCATACAAGCCTAAGATATTAAGCTCCTTATGTTTCTACTACCTTGAATGATTTGGAAAGCAACAATTATTGTTATTATTATATTGTATAATTTTATCTGCATTTTTATTTATATTAATTGCATGTATCAACCTTATATGTGATATCATGTGTCAATATTGATGGAGAAGACTAGCTACAAAGTTAGTGATGGTTGGTCGATGATTAGAAGAAACTCGATTATTGTTGTTAGGTAGCGAAGGTCCATTTATGTTGATTAGGTGCTCGTAGACTAATGATGGTGACAGGGCGGTCGTAGGCTAATGGCAGTGATATGGTAATGGTGACAAGATGTCAAGCGATAATAAACCAATAGAAGTGATCTAGCGATGATTCTTTGATGACAATAAATGAGTGGTGGGGGCTAAAAAAGGCAATCTCAGTCATTGGGTAGTGGGGTTTCTTTGTAAATATTTGGGTGGTGATGGTCTAGTAATGGTTAAGCATTCGTGATGGTTGAGTGTTTCCAATCGCGGTGACGATCAGTCGACAGTGATCACATGATAAGGGTTAGGAGACGGTGATCCGATAACTATGGGTTAGTTGTGGTAGTGGTATAGCAACAACAAACTGAGGTTGGTGGAGCTTTAGGATTCTTTAGACCTCTGAGAGCTCACTAATCTTAAGTCATATTCCAACCTACTTATAATAGAGAATTGCAGTATTTTCATAATTTTTGATAGTGACATTATCTTTAAATTTAAAAAAAAAATAAAGAAATATACACACATACACACAACATTATATAATTTAAATTGGTAACCTTTATATCAAGAATTTTTAAATGTTTGTGGGCATTAATGTTGTTAGAATTAAGTAATCATGAGCTTGTTTGAATCATCAAATAATAAAGTTGAAGCACATATAATTTGGAGACCATTTTATATTTCAATGAATATTCCAAAATTTCTAACTTTATTTCAAGTAAATGATTTGGCACCATAGAGCCTGGGATCAAATTATCATTGTGTCTTTAGATTCATATCGTCAAAACATTCTGCTCGACAATAAATTTATTAAAATTTGAGTTCAAATAATCCTAAATTTAAATTTTAAAAAGTTAAGCCTGGAATCAATCACATGCTTAGCTTACAATTTTAAGTAAAAAGAATTGTCAAGTAAAATTATGATCTAAGATAGAAGTTAATTTTCTCTTAAAATAAATATTATCAAGACAAAGTTTTGAAATGACATATATAGAACAATATTGATGTTATTAGACTATTTAACAATTAACTACACATATATGTTGAGCCAAAAAAGTCATTTATTTAACGAGTGGATGTCAAAGTAGGGGTGTCAATATTTGACACGACTCGAAAATCGGACATGAACCTGACCTGAAAATTATAGGTTAGGATCAACCCGGACCCAAAACGGGTCAGATTTGATTTTAACAAATTGGCCTATTTCAAATAATTGGATCAAGTTTGGATTGACCCATACAATTAACCAAAATTTACCCGAGATTATTTTTTTAAGCCGTTTAATTTGGGGCACAAAAAATAAGATATAAAAATTAAATATATGAATTTTTTTCTGTTAGAACTTAGAACCCGCATCACTCTAAATCAACCGAGAGATAATGAGATAAGAAATTAAGTTGTTCTCTTACTTAATTTTCTTTTCATTTATATTTAATATATTTCAAATTTTAAAAAAGGAAATATTTTCCAGTTGAGATCAATCTTTCTGTTAGCTATTAGATGTAAGCTAACGTTAAATTTTCAAAATCATATCTTTTTGGATTTGCTTTCCAAATAAATCTCCGCTTCAATTACACACACGCCTAATTCGCTTCAAGGAAATCTTTTTGAATTTTTTTTCTGTTAGAACCCGCATCACTCTAAATCAACCGAGAGATAATGAGATAAGAATTTAAGTTGTTCTCTTACTTAATTTTCTTTTCATTTATATTTAATATATTTCGTATTGATTATCTTAAATGATGAAGATAGTTACATTATCTCCTCTTCATGAAAAAGTATTTTCGACTTAAAATTTAAAAAAGGAAATATTTTCCAATTGAGAACAATTTTTCTGTTAGCTATATATTAGCTTTTAGTTAACGTTAAATATTCAAAATGATATCTTTATGGATTTGCTTTCCAAATAAATCTCTGCTTCAATTACACACACGCGTAATTTGCATTAATTAAGAGGGGATCGTTCCACGACCTCGCCACAGGAGAAATCATTTCTGAAAGTAAAAGAGGAGTGAGTGCTTTGCGAAACTGCACACCGTAAGATGATGAGTACTTGTTGCTCTGGCTCGAGCAACGCTACGGCGAAGCGGAAGCGCGGCCGCCAGCCAGGTTCGAAGAATAAGCCTAAGAATATTCCGGTGGCCAACTGCATGCCGCAGGTCTCCACCCTCCATCAACACGTACTCGAAATCCACGCTGGCGGCGACGTCGCTGAAACCATCGCCGCCTTTGCTCGTGGCTGTCGCAATTTCGGAGTCTGCGTCCTCTCTGCCTCCGGCCCTATCGCAGGCGCCGTCTTGTGGGAGGCTTCTCCGTACCCCTCAACACTCACATTCCAAGGTAGCTTTTTTCTCCTTTCTTTCACGGCCACGTTTCTTCCTGGAGGTAGCGAAGGGAGTTTGGCGGTGACTTTAGCCGGGCCACACGGTCAGGTGTTGGGTGGGGTGGTCGCAGGGCCGGTGGTGGCTGCTGGAAAGGTGATTGTGGTGGCGGCAACCTTCACCCCCTCGGCATTGCACCGCTTTGGAGCTGTGAATAATACATCGGCCTCGATCATGATGCCCGTAGTCGGAGGCGAAGAAGGATGTGGTAAAAGTTCGGGTTCAGAGAACAGTGAAGCGGAGAAATCGGAGCGAGACATGCTGAATAAGTGCTTAGAGGAATTAGAACAGTTTCTTGAGTTGCCGCCGGAGGTGGACGATGTTTTCATCGGTGACGGCGCTTCAGCAGAGAAAACAGGGCTGGACGGCGGAGGGGAGGAGGCGGATGAAAATATGTTTGATAAATATCTAAAAGAGTTAGAGGACTGCCTTGAGGTGCCGGCGGATGTTGAGGAGTCCACAGTTGGGCTCGATGGAGACAGCGGCGGGGAGGGTGAAGGAGATTCTTTTAATGTTGAGGAGTATCTTGACTTGCATATGATGGTTGATGACGCTTTTGGAGTCCGCCGTGATGGTTGCGGCGAGCATTTAGTCTTCGATGTCTTTAGGGTTTCCGGAGCCTGCCATCCTCTATACTGATTGGCAGAATTGTATTCATGCTGATTGTGAACATTATTTTGATTTCTGTAAAGAACACTTCTACAACATAATAAAAATCAACGAATATTGTTAGAGCATTGTGGTGAAGAATGCTTCGTAAATCGTCTTCTTTTTTTTTTATAATTCTCATTGATGGATACTTATTGATTATCTTGCAATGATTATCTACTATGTAACTTAACTAACTGCTTTCCAAATTTTTTCTTGTGACGCAGGCATATAAATCTTTCAAATTCATTGTCTTCCTTTGAAGTTATAGCAGCACAGCAAAGTTGTGTAGTGATTCATGGAACTGTAGCTTTATTTTCTTAATAACATTATCGGAACTGCTGATTAAACTTCAAGATCTTCAAATCTGATAAAATTTCTGAATTTTTTTCTTTGCTTTCTGCAGACAAAATTATGTCATTTTTAATTAATGTAGTAGTTACATTCAAATCTTAATGTAATCATTGTCTAGACGCCAAATAGCTCTTAGTAAATTTTCGATAATTTTAACAACACATCTATAAAAACTATTGTAGATAAACCACATTCTCATTAGCTATACTATTTGCCATCCGTGATCGTTGCTAATGAGATGTTCTACAAATTTTTATTATTGATACTTTACAAAAATCATCTTAATTGGACACAAATCTTTAGGCATATTCAACTTCTCAATTACCAAAATTAAATTTGGGATTATACTAACTCCAATTTCATCAAACTTAATAGTCAAAATGAACATTTCTGTGAGACGAACCTAACGACACTAAAATCAGTACAATCAGGATCCATTTTAAACTTTAAATTCTGAGACGAACCTAACGACACTAAAATCAGTAAAATATTTTTTAAAACTTAATTAAAGCATTTTAAACTTTAAATTCTTCAATACTACAAAATCTTATAATCTTTCTATAAGTTATTGTCCATTTATAAAAGAGAATCAATCAAATATACTATTTTTGATAAAATTGTTCAATTAATCTTAACTTTGTTTTTACTACAACAACTTAACTTACAGTTTTAGGAAAAAAGGATTGTCAAGTAAAATTGTGAAATAAGTTGGAAGTGAAATTTCTCATAAAATAAATATTATCAAGACAGTTTTCAAATGACATAGAATAATTAGACTATTTAACGGTTAACTATACGTAGATGTTGAGCCAGAAGAGCCAACTATTTAGCGAGTGGATGTCAAAGGCAAAGTGGACATCAATAACTAGATTATCAATCTGTGAAATTATAGATTGGCATATGTTGTGAAGCCGATTGTTAATGAAAGTAATAATAATCATATTGACATTGTTTGTTACTTGTGTTAGATCATGTGCTTCATTGTACCAACTTAAAATGGGGCTTCAACATTCTACAACTTGTTTTATAATAGATTTTAGGAGAAACGAAATACAATTAATTTTAACTAATAACTTATGCAAGAATTACTCCTATGCAATTTCACTTCTAGATCAAAATAATATTATGGGTGTCTATGACTCTTCTTTTATATATATATATATATATATATATATATATATATATATATATATATATATATATATATATATATATATATATATATATATATATATATATATATATATATATATATAGTTTCTAACTTTTTAATTTTCTAAGTTAAAATGTATTTAGGATTAAATTCCTTATATTCTTTATTATCTCAGCAAAATTTAATAAAATTATAACTTCTTGTTCAAATTTAAATTTACTAATAATTTTAATTTTTTATATAAAATTTTGATTAAAAATGTAAAATTCATTAAATTATCATAATTATAAAATATAATTGAAACTAATAAATTTAATATATATCTAAATTTTAAACATAAAAATGTTTTTTAATTTTCTTCTAAATTACAAATTATATATATTTTATTTATTAAAAAAATATATTTTTATTAGTGGGACCAGCCATGAGCAACTAATCTCCTCCTAATATTTTCATTTATATAAAATATTTTTTGGTAATTAAAAAATTTAACTCATTTTTTGCACAGTAGTTGATCAGAGTGAGTGTGTGGGCAATTTTTTTTTATTTTGCCAATTAATTACGGGCACAAAAAATAAGATATAAAAATTAAACAGAAGACTTGTATTGTTTATCTTGAATGATTTAGATAGTTACATTATCTCCGCTTCATGAAAAAATATTTTCGACTTATTTTTTTAAATTAGGAAATATTTTCAACTTGAAAATAATCTCTGTTAGCTATTAGCTTTTAGTTGCCGGTAAATATTCAAAATGATATCTTTTTGGATTTGCTTTCCAAATATTCAATCAATTACACAGACGCGTAATTTGCTTTAAATAAGGGCATCGTTCCACTACCTCGCTACAGAAGTAATCATTTCTGAAAGAGGAGAGAGTGCTTTGTGAAACCGCACACCGTAAGATGACTACTTGCTGTCCTGCCTCCAGCAACGCTACGGCGAAGCGGAAGCGCCGCCGCAAGCGAGGGCCGAAGAATAAGCCGAAGATTCCAGTGGCCAACTACTTGCCGCACGTACTCAAAATCCACGCCGGCGGTGACGTCGCAGAAACCATCACCGCCTTTGCTCGTGCCTGCCGCATTTTCGGAGTCTGCGTCCTCTCAGCCTCCGGCCCTATCGCCGCCGCCGTCTTGTGGGAGGCGTCTCCGTACCCCTCAACACTCACAGTCCAAGGAAGCTTTTATCTTCGTTCTTTCACGGCCACGTTTCCTCCTGGTGGCCGCGAAGGCAGTTTGACGGTGAATTTAGCCGGGCCAGACGGTCAGATTGTGGGTGGGGTGGTGGCAGGGCCGGTGGTGGCTGCTGGAACGGTGATTGTGCTGGCAGCAACCTTCGCCTCGTCGGCATTTCACGGCTTTGGTGCTGTAAATAATACATCGGCCTCAATGTTGCCCGTAGTCGGAGGCGAAGAAGGATGTGGGAAAAGCTCGGCGGCGGAGAAGTGTGAAGCGGAGAAATCGGATCGAGACATGATGAAGAACTGTTCAGAGGAAATAGATCAGTTTCATGACTTGCCGCTGGAGGTGGAATGTGTTTTTATTGGTGACAGCGCTTCAGAGGAGAAAACAGGGTTCGGCGGCGGAGGAGAGGAGGTGGATGGAAATATGTTTGAAAATTATCTAAAAGAGTTAGAGCATTACCTCGAGTTGCCGGCAGTTGTTGGCGGTGCTTTCAATTGCGTTGGTGGCGGAGTAGAGGAGACGATAGCTGGGCTCGATGGAGACTTCAGATGGGAGGGTGAAGAAGATTGTTTTGAGGTTGAGGGGTATCTTGACTTACCGATGACGGTTGATGACGCATTTTGGAGGCAGCCCTGATGGTTGTGGTGAGCATTTAGTCTTTGATGCGTTTAGGGTTTCGGCACCTTCCTTCCTCTATACTGATTGGCACCTCAAATTTGAATTCTCTTTGATTGTGATTTAGAATTGTAGAATAGCATATTTTCTAAAAATAATTGCAAGAATTGTATTGATGTAGATTGTGAACATTGTTTTGATTTCAGCAACATAATATGTTGTCGAGGATGATTGAGGGGTGCTCATCATTCTAATTTTTTAAATGTCTAAATATTATAAAATATTTTAAAACTTTAAAGATTAAAAATATACTTAAAAGCTTAATTAAAGAATTTTAAAATTGAAATTTATACAAATAAAAAATTTTCAAAAGCTCTCTAATTTCTTGGCTTGATAACACAATAGAATCAATCATAGGTCCTCTTTTGATTGATTGATGCAGTTAATCTTACCTCTGCTTGGACTTCAACAACTCAGCTTAGAGTTTTATCAATAAAGATTGTCAACATATAAATGTAAAATAAGGTACAAGTTATTATTATTTTTTGTAAGTTAATCTTCTTTGTAGTTTTTTTTATTTAGAACTTTTATTTTCTTATATTAGTTAAAAGGACAAATTATTTATTTTGATTTATTTAAATAAGTTATCAATTTTGTCATTCCCTCTTTAGATCTTAATTTGGTCATTGTTTATGAAAGTTTCATGCATCAGCACTTTAACCTTAAATTCAAGTTTTCTAAATTCAAAAAAATGCTGAAAGACCTAAAATGGAAAGCTTAATAATTGCGATAGCCAGTAGCCAAAAATGGTAGGAAAAGGTTGCAGGCGAAGACAAGGCCGGGGCAAGGAAGATGCCATCTGGTGGGGTTCAAAAAATTTTTGTTGTAAGGATATTTTTGAAAATCAAATTAATAAATAAATGGTGAATTTTGTTTACTATTTCTCTTAGTATTTGATTCATCGTTCCCTAACAATAACATATCTACACAATATGTTTAATTATTTTAAGGGGCATTGGCCGCCCGTATTTGTAAAACAAAAAAATCCTAGCGCATATTAGTTTTCTATAATATTTATTTTGTGTGCTTTCCACCTATTTCTTCAATGGAGAATTTAATAGAACTCATGCTCCCTAATATCCTTTATGGATAATGCTGAGAAATGATATACCATCTAATGTCAGCCTTTATCCTGTGAATATAACCTCCTTCAAGAATTGAAAACACACGAACTGATTATTCTTCTTTAGCTTCTTCAAATCTATGTAGCACATAAACAGATTTTATCCAAGAGTTATCTAATTTACTCAATAACACAGCAATGCTAAGCTGGTAGCTTAAGAAAATAGTTCTTCTTAAACTAAATAGAAAAACTTGAACGAGAGTCATCGAGATTCTTAATTATTCTTAGGCTCTATTTTAGACATCTTTAATTTCTTCCTGCTTTTGTTTTTTATCCGGCTGCAATCATCACTTTATTTGACTTCTACTTTTTGCTAATTAATTTAAAATTTTTAGGGAAAGGCAGTGGCAACCATGCTATGATAACTATCGATCTAGTTATTAATGTTCATAAAGTTAGCTTGATACAAGGTTTAATAAAAAATCCATTAAACACAATAAAGAGTTAGGTAGGTAGTTTGATTTAAACATATATAGGGGTGCAAACGAGTCGAGTCGAGTTCAAGTAGGGACATGTTCGAGCCGAGCTCGACTGACAAAAATCTAGCTCGAGCTCGAGCTCCAGCTCAAGTCGAGCTCGACTCGGCAAGGGTACATGAGCTCGTCGAGCCGCAGTTCGAGCCTGTTAATGAGCCCTGCATCTGCGTCGCCTTCCACATTGTTAGCTTGTTAGCATTTGCGTCAGTTCTACCTCACCGAATTAAAAATCTCCGACTGAAACGCTCAAGTCGTTCCTCTTCACCGTCTTCTGGCAGTCGAGCTCGCCTCCCAAACAAGATGACCCAGAAGGATGAAGATTTGTTGGAGAGTGCTGTTCTTGTCGAAGATTAATTTGTAGAAGTGTTGTTCCTGTCGACTGATGCAGACGGACGAAATCAGTCGAGCTCGACTCCCGCCTTCCCAAAGAAGATGACGTAGCTATGCAAAAACTGAAGTTCTCCACCGTAGTCGTCTGTGTTCATCTGCCGCAATTACACAGGTTGCTTTCAGTTCTTCGCCTTAGTCGTTTGCATACATCTTCCCAGTTCGAAGTTACACAATATGTTTTCATTTTCCGGCCGACAAAAGACCTGCTGTTTTAATTTTCAGGCCGCAATTACGCGAGCTCGAAATCGTGTTCGAGCTCAACTCGCAAACTCGACTTGTCTAGCCTTTTATTGTGTCTAGCCAAAGCCGGCTCGCGAGCCGGGTTGACTTGGTTGCACCCCTAAACATATGTTAACATAAAATATGCTAGCCAAGATAATCGACTACTAAAAATTTAATACTTCCGTAACGGTTTACAACAGTTATTTATAAACCGCGGCTAGATAGTATAGGCAACGACTAAAATAATATTTCTAAAAAATAATATTTTCGGAAGCATTTCAATAACAACATTTAAAAAATCAATGTTAAAACTAAAAATAGTGTCGTTATAATATTCGTGATCTCTCCCAGTTCCGCCTCCTTGTCCCTCCCGCGCCCTTGCTTTCGCTCCTCCAAGCCACCGCCTTGCTACGGGACTTTCGCATAACCAGCTGTACCACCCGTCTCTCTTCTTCGTGGTTCTCTGTATTCGAAGAAACAATGTCATCTTGTTTTAACATTGTGTAACTTCGAACTCAAGACAGCCCATTTTTCATCAACATTAATATCATCATCAGTCTCTTTTTAGCACTACAATAAAAAACGCAGGAACTTCACAAGAAAACAGTTGCAGCCATGTTGAAAGAACAAGATGGCAGCGCTGGAATACCACCAAACCAAATATCTAAATATAAGAGTATGTCAGCCATACAAAAAATTGATTATGAACCTATAAAAGAAATTATGGACCATAAGAAACAAGAAATAAGACATGCCTCCCAACCAAACTTTGGCTTAATGCATCAAGTGATGAAAAAAAAAAAAAAAATCATGATATCCAAAACAAATCTTTAAAATAGACGAATGTCAAAGTCGTTAATTTTATTTTAAAACTCTTATATTACACTCATCTCAGAAGAAATACAGTGAGTATGAGATAGATCCTATAAAAATATCCTAACTCATATTTTTTTTTTTTCCTCAACTGATTCGATCGATGTTACATTTACCACCATTATTCTTTTATTTTAGAATATTCAATAAATCAATGTGAAATATTGTGACAACTTTTATGATGGAGAAGAGTTTCGCTTGAAGTAAAGAAAAATGATTGATGAGGTTCGAAATTTTTAATTAACTTTTCATAAATACCGTCTTATGCACATCCAAATTCCGAAGAACATAAAAAAACAAAAACAAAAACAAATCCGAAGAACATTTGCAATTTCCTTGAAGTTTCCTGTACACCAATTTCAAAATTCCAAGGAAACCTAAAAACAGATAACAAAGACGGATACATACGATCAACGATTACAAGAGCTATGCCTTCAAGCGCAAAGAGGTTCTTGGTAAGCTTTAAGATAATAGACCTTAATTGTGGACTGGACAGCAGAATTCAGCATCAATAAGTTGATTCCATACGAACTCAGAAAAGTTTAGAAATGAGCGCGAAAAGTGTTTGAACTCCAGAATATAATAATTTCAATTTGAGTAACTGCCTGCTACGCGAAAAAAGATTTTTTGGAAGGTTTAGTACAAAATAACTAATTAAGATTTGGAAAATATAAGTAAGCTATATTGAAAAAAAAAATGCAAATAAAATAACCAGAACTTTCTCTATAAAGAATTCATCTATTGTGCATTGAATTCCAGCAGGAACTTAGTGATGAGAACAAACGTGAGTGTACCAAACATGGGAAATTATCACAAGAATTAACTAAATACAAATCAAGAATAAGGGCTACAAAACTAAATTATGTCCGAAGGGTCTACTAAATATCTCTTAAACATACTACCAGGAAGCCTTTTTTGTCTGCCCGCACCAAATCAGTATGGAAAGAAAAAGCTCCTAAACTACCAATCAAAATCTCAGCCTTGATCAAGATATGCAATTCAAATGATCATGTTCAAGTGGACAACAAAGATAGCGAAATCAAATAGGCATTTTTTTAGCTGCCAGAAATTCCTTTTACAAAAAATTCCAAGTCTTCACCTTAAAGCACTCCAGCAAAGATTTTAATGAAACCCCATTTAAAAGATAAAAAAGCATAAATTTTTATGGCAGTTGTTAAATAATCATGCTCTAAGTAAGGATGAATAATAAATTGTTCCATGGCCTTTATCCAAAATAGAAGTGGCATGTTGTGTGCCAGATCAAGGAGGCCTTGCAAAGACCAATCACAATGCGAACTTATCAAAAGTAA
This sequence comes from Dendrobium huoshanense, assembly GCA_016618105.1. NCBI lineage: Eukaryota > Viridiplantae > Streptophyta > Magnoliopsida > Asparagales > Orchidaceae > Dendrobium > Dendrobium huoshanense. Next base: position 21,737,561 of record CM028346.1, on the reverse strand, counting down.
GAGAAGGCACATAGTTAAAAAAGGAAAATATTGGTTAACGCACAAATATATAGTCCATATTCATATTAACTATCAAAATGTGCACCTCTTAAGTTGTCCACACGGGCTTGCTTAAGCATGGTTATAAAATTCACCTTTATTCTCCTACACATGATTTGGAATATGTCATCTTTCTTGCTACAACATCATTCAAATTACATTCTTATATCCGCTACAAAAATTATCATAAAGATGAATCTTCTACTATGCTATTATCTATGGACCATTGTCGAATACTGATGGAAGGAAGATACTTTAAATGTAAAATGAAAGAAAAAAAAATGTTTTGACCAAGAAAGGATGTTGACCTTCATATAATGTCCAAAGGAAACAAAAAAAAAATTCTGCATACCTCGTTCGATCGAAGAAATCCCGGAAATACCGTTGATTTTCCGACACTCTGCTCTGATTCGCGATCAAATCCCTGCCGAAATCCCGCTGCTACAGTCCTATCTCTGCGAACGACGCCGAATCCATAGCTTCTCCGTGTTTCCTGCCCAAATCCCGTTCCAGCTGGACACTCCTCTCGCCTTTAAAAGCCGGATGAGATGAAGGCTCTTGGACACTCACACACGAGAATTCCTCTCCCGATACCTCTACTCCTCTCCCGTCACTGCCTCCACTCCTCTGTCGGAACCCCAGCGGCCACGAACTCCACCCTTCTCTCGTTCACTCGCCTCCCACGACCGGATCCGGCTCCGACGACTCCTCCCTATCTTCGACTCCTAGCCTGGCGTCAATCAACAGAGCCGCACGTCCCATTGCATCCTCCGATCCTTTCCCTTGCCCCGCCTCTCGGTCTTCCCAAGCCGTGAGAGAGAGAGAGAGAGAAGAGAGAGCAATCCCTTACCTTGCCGACCTACCTCCTTCGACGACACTTCCTTGCTGTCGGATCGGAAGACATTTTGATCGGAAGCACTAATAGGGAGCTCGCTGGCTGAAGGTAACTTTCTCCCTTTCCTGCGCCTCCTCCAAATCCCGTAAATCCCCTCAACCGAGAGAGGGGGAGGGATTTAATCTTTTTTATTTTATTTATATATATATATATTATAATTATTTAGTTAATTATATTTATTATAATTAATTTTATTTAACTTTAATTAAATAGTTATAATTAAATTTAATTAAAATTAATTTTAATTAAATATTCTTAATTATTATTTATTAAAATTAATTAATATGAATTATTTATCAAGGTTGTGAAAACCGGACCGGACAACGAACCGGAAGAAGGAGAGGTTCAAGGTTCGACCGGTTCGACCGGTCGAATCGTGGTCGAACCGGATGATGTAATAAATACTAATATTTTTAAAAATTTATAACATTAATAGGATAATTACGTGAATTTAACATCAAATAATATAATTCTAAGAATTTAAATTATATAATTTTAATAAATTATCTTTTAATATAATTAAATTAAATTGAAATGATGAATATATTATAATATAATTATAATTTATAAAATATTTAGTTAATTATATTATATTTATGAATATCTAATAAATTAACTATAATTAATTTTTATATTTCATTATAATTATAATAAATGAGATTCTTATAATATACATTATAACAAATTAAAAATTTTAATATAATTTATAAATTTATAATATTAAATTTAAAAATGTGTAATAAGAATAATATTTAATATAATATATAAATTTATATAATTAATTTATAAATATACATCATAACAAATTTATAATACAAAATTTAAAAAATTTTGCACCCAACTAGCCCAAATTCGTAGCCCAACTAGCCCAAATTTTGGCCCAGCAAACTCAATTTAATGGCCCAATAAAGCCCAAGCTCACATAGCATTCATGTTATCATGTACTCTTTTTTAGTCCCACATCATGAAGGAGTAAGAGATAATTGACTTTTGGCTCTATATATAGTTTCCTCTTCTCTTAAAAAACTTGTTTCATGAGGTGATAACCATATATAATGGTATCAAAATCTCATTATTTAATAAAAAAATTATTTTTTAAAAAAATAATGAAGTAAAATATATTATTTATCATTAAATTTTTTTTTTTTGAAACCGGCCGGTTCTTTTGAACCTAGACCGGTTCGCCGGTTCACCGGTTGAACCACCGGTTCAGTCCGGTTCAGGCCGGTTCTCTGCGAAGCCGGTTTTTGAGTTGGACCGGATCGGACAACTGGCCGGTTCACGGTTGAACCGGTTGAATCGGCCGGTCCGGTCCGGTTTTTAAAACCTGGTTATTTATAGTTAATTTAATTTAATTATAATTAATCATTTTAATTAATTTTACTAAATGTAATTAATTATTTTTTAATTAATCATAATTATTTATGAGTAAATATAATTAAGAATAATTATAATTTGTTTAAAAAATAAAAAAAATAAATAATACCTCTCTCTCCCTCGATTAAACATGCCACCGACAAAGCCCGCGAAGGTACGAATTCTCTAAACTCAGATTTTTCGCATCGTTGTTTGTAGCAGACCTTTATTGCGCGTGGTGGGATGGGACGCCGGTCTGATGATTACGACGAAGCGAGCAATCGCCTAAACTCTACTTCGGCGTTCGTGGCGCACCGGAAAACCGCCTATACACGCCTTTATTGAGCGTGGTGGGAAGGGACCCCGGTGCGGTGCCTACGACGAGGCGGGGTCACTCATAAGTACCCCCAAACGGGGGGAAAGCAAATTGTGTCATTTAAACAGGTACCGTCAAAGACCCCATACACGCCTTTATTGCGCGTGGTGGGATGAACAAAAAATCACGGCCGCGGTGTCCTCGTCAGAGGGCACCTACCATACACGCCTTTATTGCGCGTGGTGGGAAAGGCCCAGTTTCTCGTAGTTTTCCCCTAAACGGGGGAGACGCCAGGAGGCTGCCAAAATTTCGGGTGAAATCGTACCTGGACTTGATTGAACTCAAAGAACAATGGTAGACTTGTGAACTTGATTGGACCAAATTGACATAAAAGAATTCAAACTCAAATGAACTAAGTATTGTGGACATAAACACAATTTGAACATGAACTTGGACTCTCATTTGAACTTCAATTTGAACTTGAACTTGAACTAAATTCAAAGGATTTGATTTGAACTCAAGTGAGCTTACAATTGGGACATGCATTTGAGCTTGATTTAAACCAAGTGAAAGGAACTTATTAACTTCAAAATGACATAAAGATTTTTAATTCAATTTGAATACAAAAGGACACTATAATTTGAACCTCATGACTTGAGCAATCATGAGGACTTGTAACTTGAACAAGGAGGACTTGAATCAAAGCTCAACCAAGAGAATTTCATTCAAGCTTGACTTGAACAGTTAAACTCAAGCAAAGACCTGGATAGATCACAAGAACTTTGACATCAAACTCAAATCTGCAACAAACTCAAGCGAGCTTTGCTTGAATACAAATAACAATGATTTTTGGACTTAATATGGTTGAATGAAAGGAAACTCAAATCAAACTTGATTTGAATTTGAGTATTGATTTGAGTATTAAGTGGATAAGATTTCAACTATGTGAATATAAGTAAGAGAGCTTGCAAGAACTTAAGGAGATTTGAATAATCTATAAAGAGAATGAAATGATTGTAACATCCCACTTGCAAGTGGAGGGATTTGTCATGCAAGAAAATATACCGGTCTCTTATAAGCACAAGGAAATTGGCACCTAAATGAATGTGGCAAGTGGGTGGCTAATACATGTGAAGCAATCAACAATGAACACAATCAACCTGATGGTTAATAACGATCTGCTTATAGACACATCGACCTCTTATGGATCATTGAAATTCATATGTCATGAATTCAACGAATCACTAGCAAACATGAATGAGAGAGTCGTAGTGAGTTTAACCCACCTACAAGTCATTCATATAAGCAAATACATCTCTCCCCTACAAGCAAGTGCAATCATCAAATCACCTGAGATTGGTGAAAAGGTGAATTTGATGCAGGAGTAATGGTTCTTCTACAAACACTCCTAGGAGCTCGTAGTAGATACGACAATCCCCACCAAGTCAATGCACTATAGAAATGAATAGTTGTAAGGTGTATGACTCATACTCATATATAACAACCAAAAGATCTGCAATACATACATTCTCTTTAGAAATTCAGATGTATGTATAATATGTCACTTATGGGTAGATGTAGAAGGACTTCAGTAAATGCAGTATCATGAAGTCAATTTCATCCATTAAATGAAGACATCTACCTACCTACATGTAGCAGTTGCGGATGTACTGAAAAGATTAAAGACCACAACAAAATGCAATGAGAATATAACAAGTGCAAGCATATACAAGTATAAGGCAGGAGATCAGTTAGTGCATTATGATTCACCTACAAAAATCAACAAATAGTGCACGACAATCTACCTATACGAAGTAGCGAACAATTCTATCTAGAAGCTGCTATGCCACGCCACCGGATCTGCAACATCCGTACAAGCAGACAGAAGGCGTCTATAAATATTCCAAAAATACCCCATGCACATGTACTATAAATTGTATACACATATGTACTGTTGAGTCCAGTAATTAGGTTGTTAAGCCTAAGTAAATGTCCCACGGCTACCAAGAGGGGGGTGAATTGGTAGTTTTAAAATTTTAAACCCTCTTAATAATAAAGTTGAACCGAAATAAAATTTTCTTTTAAAGTTAGTAGAAAAATGTTTTTCAACCACAGAGTTGTTAAAACTGAAATTCAAAGTGCGGAAACGTAAAAGCAATAAAGTAAAAGACACCAGATTTATAGTGGTTCGGTCTATAACCAGACCTACATCCACTCCTCAGAGGCACCCTCTGAGTATTGCACTAATACCACAAAGTGACTCTCCTTTAGCACCCACAGCAAGGCGGAGAAGCCTGTACAAAACCCTCTTTTCACCACTACCCGGTGCGGCAGAGAACCGTCGTCCTTTTACACAATCCACAGTGCTGGCAGAGAACCGTCGTCCTTTCACACTCTCCTAGTGTGGGCAGAGAACCCTACGGCTGTTCACACTCTCCAAGTGTAGGCAGAGAACCTTCTTCCTTTTACACTCTCCTAGTGTAGGCAGAGAACCGACGTCTGTTCACACTCTCCAAGTGTCGGCAGAGAACCGGACCTTCTTGAATGATCTTCTCACAAGAATCTAGAAGGAAGAAAGAAAAGAGTGAATAAATCCAATTTCACAAGTAGAGATTCTTACCTTAGCAATCCAAGTGAAGCCTTCTCGCTCCAATGGTAGGAATCCTCCTTTGAAAGCTCTCTTCCACTCTCTCCTTGGCTATTCTCTCAATAGGCACGAAGATCAAATGACAAAAAGATTGGGTGGCAGTCTAATTTGGACTATTTATACAAAAGACATGAAAAACCGCCCAAAAATTGCAAATATCCAATTCTGTACGCAGTGGATCGTCCCGTACGATCCTGGATCGTCCTGGACGATTTTACTTAAACGATCTGAAACGACCCAATTTGTATATGTGTACGAAATGACTTCGTACAGCTGATCGTCCTGTACGAACTAGGTTCGTCCAGTACGAACGGTTATTACAAGGTCGGTTCTAGAAACTGCTGAAAACTGTTCTAAGTCGGTTTATCGTTTGGACGAAAATATGTTCGTCTGGACGAAAATTTTCCAGAGAGCCGATCGTCCTGGACGATTATTTATTTTGTCTGTACGAAAATTTTCCAGAGCACCCATCGCCGCGGACGATAATTTGCTTTCGTTTGGACGAAAATTTTCCAGAGAGCTGATCGTCCGGTATGATAATTATTTTCGTCTGGACGAAAATTTTCCAGAGGACTGGTCGCCTCGTACGATGGTAAAATTCGTCTGGACGAAATTTTTACAGAGAACCCATCGTCCGGGACGATATTAAAATTCGTCCTGGACGAATAGGACTTAGAAAAATTTTTCCAAGCAAGTTCCAATTCGTTCCAAGTGCTCTATAGGAGATAACTAACAGATCGTCCAGTACGATAAATATCGTCCTGTACGATCAGTATTGAATTTCACGATCTCCTAATTTGTGTGTGTGAGATTTTATTCACTCAATTATAATCACTCCCTTTCAAAATTAATTCAAAGAAAAGACAAACTTCAAATAAACAAAATATCATATGTTGAATTTGATTTGAAGTTTTCGTAGTCTGGAGTCTGATTTTCCTGAAATGTTAGTACACACAAGAGCAAGTGCAAATCTTCTAAAATTGTTAGGAGATAACTATACATCTGAACAATAATGTTTGGAATCATCAAAACTACATAAGTTGCACAAATATAAATCATTCAAATAGCAACTATTCAAACATGTACACTAAAGGGGGAAATATATTCTCAACCCGCATGGGCCCCGGCGAGCGTGTTATTGATACACAAGTGACGTCTAGGGATGTTGCGCGGGTCAACAAGTGAATTCAAGTTCAAACCCGATCCTTCTATACGGTTCAACAGAAGTCGACAGGGTTTGAACCAACAAACAAATATACGGTTGTGGCGACCGTTATATTTATTTTAATATATTCATATTAGGCCTTCAAAGCCTAAAATCAAAATAATTCACTCTCAAATGCATAAAGCCTACGAAACCCGATCATCTGTCGACAGACAGACAGAGTCGACAAAGTTCAAGCTTTAAATGGAAATAACCCCCTAACACCCCGATGATGGCCGTGTTGAATACAAATCTCAACCGAAAGGGTCCATTCCAAATAATTTTCAAATGTCGTTCCAAAAATACCAAAATTCCAAAATATTTAAAATTGAAATAATCCATTCAAGCACTTAAAGCAAAATCCATCCACCCTCCGCAATAGTTTGCCGGGGTGGACAAATTAAAATTTACTTCAGTTCACAAAGAGCTAATGCTTAGTCAAAAATATCACTAGGATCCATTCTCAAATAATCTCTTGCCAGTAAGGACGTGGTACGTGTCCTCTAACCGGCAGTTTCGCCACTAAATGGCACTGCAGGTAAACGGTTATGATCCGGGGCCCTCTGAACCGAGTGGTTTTGCCGCCAAATGGCACCACGAAATACCGGTTATGGCCAGCGTCGTTATGTTCCTTATTGGCATCAAATCTTTGAGATATGAATCAATAGGATATGATCGATAGGGCACGAAGCCCTCTTTCAGCTAAGGTGGATTCAAATTTGTCCCCTTAGACAAACATCCAACCCAGGTCTACAAGGTCCCCTTGGACGAAGCAACCCATGGCTGCCGACAAGGATCCTTCTGTAAGGTTGGGTCGACTACCTCCTCTGACTAAGTAGACCAGGGACCATGATGGCCCGGGATGACGGAACCATGGGATCTTGATCGGGTCTATCATCCATTCCCCCACCATCCGCTTTAAGTTCCAGATGGTGAAAATTCCAGTTTTAAATCTCAAATTTCTCAAATCTCTCAACCCAAATTCCAAACATATGAACCTTCAAATTCTCAATTTCCAAAACAAATTTCTACCAATACCTAAATTCATGCTGCTACTATATGCCAGATACCACGTATTATATATGTATCTGATTGACGACTAGCCTTAATCGAAAGTTCTCTCTCGTGATCGGGAGGGGTAATTAACTATAGGGGCTTGCGCCTATAGGAAACCAAAACTCAGATCATAAAGTCCTCACAAAATGAGGGCGAAATCTCTGGGTAGTGTCTTATCTACAAACCCATCTGCCTTCCAAAATTTACCTCGGAACTTAGTTCGTTAAAACTCCCTCGCCGAATAAGAAAAGCGAGTGGAGGCCGAGGCCGAATTTTCGGAGCCCACAAAGGAATAATTTTTCTGTCTAAAATACTAAATGACAAGAAACTGTACTTTAGTAAACTAGTTCAACCATAACTTCAGATTAATTTCAATCCACCCAAAATTTAATATTCCAAACTGTGGTGTGCTAATAAAACGTCAATCACCACTTAACAATGGGATTGCAGCCGTTTCTAGCTTAATTATGTCAATAACTGTTGTGAGGCTATTGATTAAATGCCAACAGCTTGCTCTAAAATCCTCCTAACCTCCGTCCCTGGATCTGCGAGCTCGGCTGGAGTCTGTTAAAGTTTGAAGATGATAAGCAAAAGAAATGTTGAACTGAAGCTAATTAGCTAAATGTTTAGAAACTAGTGGTAAAATTAGATAATAAAGCACCTTTCCATATGCATTCGTTTCCTCTGGGGATGCCCCCATTAAAAGCAGTAACTGAACGACATTCAAATGTTCTCCTCTGGCAGCATAATGGAGAGGCTGATAATATTGAAAATAAGTTCAGTTATCATAAAGCATACAACCAAATGCACAAAGAATAATCAGAGACCGTATCACCTTCAGCATCAGTTGTTGCCAGCATGCGCTGCACAAGACTAGAGTTACTGGCAGAGTTGATTAGAAATTCAACAATCTCAGCATAGCCTGCAAAAGGTTATCAACATCAAAAAAGATCCAAGTGTGATAATGAGCATGTATTCATGCTGATAGGAGAATGTAGCCTCTATTCCCAGTAATGTTGCTTTCACAGTACTTGCATTTTTTGTTTGCTACTGTGCTATTCTTCCATTTTGGTTGCTCTTACAACTGATTTCTGGATAAGGTGTTACATGTTTTTAGCAAAGTGGCAATCAGATAGGGTACGAATTTCATATTTTTTGAAATGGGAGAGATAGATCCTCCTCTCGAATTGAGGATCAACTCTATCTTGATATTTTCTTTCCGTTCTACTTGATTCTTCTAATAAATGAATAAAATTATTATTTTTCTTGTTTTCATTGGAGTTTGGAGAAAATTTCTCACTGTTTATTCAAAATTGATAGGATTTACTTAAAATCTTCAAGTGTTTCCTATCAGATTTCTCAGCTGAAATTGATGCTTATCTTTCAGCTTTAACTAAAAATTGAGTAAGCATTGTGTTGGGTTCTCATCTAAGCCAAACTTGAACAATGATCAACCACTATAAAAAAATTAGCATGCTTACGCAATGTTTCTGAACCCAACACAATGTTTGCTATGCTATTCGTATATTTTTGTTGCACTTACACCTTACTTATAAATAAGGTGCTATAGGAGTGTAATGAATTGTTCATTTAAGCTTTTTACAAGTTTGGCTTATAAGGAAGAGTGCGATGTATTCGAATAAAGCTTATGAGATTTCTCAACTAGTGTTAATACTTATTTTTTAGGTTTAAACTTAAATTGAATTGATTTTCTGATAGGAAATACTTGAGGTCGCAAGTAACCCTAAGGTAATACTTGAGTTCGCAAGCAAACCTAACCCAAATTGGAGAACAAACAGCGACTGGATTGCTGTCCAAAGCAGGAAAACACAGCAAACTGCTGTTTACAGCAGTTAAACAGCAGAATTTTAGTGGAAAACTGAAAGAGAACTCAAAGCAAGACTTTTATTCCACTAGACGATGAATAAAATAGCAAAGATACAATCGTTCTTCAATTCGAGTGGAAGAACAACTCTCCAAATCTCCGGCAACGCCAAGAGCCCAAAGCAAAAGAACCCTAGATCTCAAATTGCAATCAAATTCAAGATAATCCATAATTCCATCATAAGCACCTAATTAGTCATAAAGGAGACATACAAAATACCAAAACAGCGCTTTTCATTCAAAATTTTCCTCCCAAACTAATTTTTTCTCAAGCATGGGCCCACCCTGGTGTAGTACCGAACCGGTCTTGGATGGACCGGTCTAGCCAGCCCCAGGAGGGGTCGGCGTAACATTTTCATCAAGGATTTTCACAAGTGATTTTCATCTAAGCTTTTTACAAGTTTGGCATATAAGGAAGAGTGTGATGTTTCAGATAAAGCTCACAAGATTTCACAATTGAAGTTAATACTTTTTTTTTTTTACAGTTGAAGTTAATACTTCTCTTTTAGGTTTAAACTTAAATTTCATTAATCGTATGCCAATCATATCTACTAACCAATAAATGAGAAGACTATAAATAGATGTTCTGAGGCATAAAAATTATTATTTTTCATTACATTAAAATTTGTTATTCTAGTTTCAATCTTGTGTAGGAAGTAAGATGTGAGATTCCTTTGAGTGCAATGCAAGTGTGACTATTGTGATCTTAGGAAGTCATCTCCTTGTACATTCATTAGATCTGGATTTTTTCTTTGGTGAACTATTTCCTAGATCTTTTTTTTTTTTTAAATAATTTTTATTGGCTTGATAGTGCTTTTAATTTTGTTCAAATTTGGCACAATTGAGATTCTATTTGTGACGATTATATTTACAACTGCCCGTTGATTGTAAATGTTTCAAATTTCTTGCTAATTTCTTTGGATTTACTCAATTGTTACATTATTGTTTGGGTTCTCTTTCTCATGTTTACTAATTACATATAAAGAAAATAAATTGTTGAATTATTTGACATTTTAAGATCAACAAATCATAAATTCTCTTATATGATTTCCATATATCGCATAATTATTAACCCAAAATCACCCTGCATCACATCACATATTCATACACGCACCAAGAGTCTAGCTATTGATAGACAATTTTTATGTGCATAACACTTTAACACAAAATTATTTTTTCTAAAGGGAGTACGGAGTTTTACCTCCAGCACAAGCATCATGAAGGGGGATTGCTCCTTCTTCATCCTTGACTTCTGAGTTAGCTCTTCTTTCCACCAACAGCTAGGAACAAAATTTGATTAGCATCTCATACACTTAAGTTACTAAAAATAAGACCCAAAAAAAAACAATGACATAGATTCCTACCTGGACGCAAGAGAGGGAGCCATATAAGCAGCACAAATGCAGAACAGTGTCACCATCTTCTATAGGATCATTGATACTTCCAATATGGTTATCTGCATTTCATAAACAAAGCTTTTACACTTTTAATAAGTAAACTATATTTACTTATAGTACATGGAGAAAAAAAAATCAATTCTTTAAGAGAGAGAAGCGTGAAAGTAACACTTTAGTCGAGGATAAGAATTAGTCTTAAGGGTTGTTTGATTTGCTGAAAAATAAATTGATAGGAAACACTTGGATTTCCAAGTGTTTCACACCAAGAACCAAGTAGATCTAGGATAAAAACTGCTGTCCACACAAGAAAACAGCCCAAAACAGTGGATTCGGAGAGAAAACGAAGGAGAAAAACGTAAGAGAAACAAAGCAAACACTTTTATTTAATGAGAGATGAAAAGCACTTGCAAGATACAACTTTCCTTCAATTCGAGAGGAAGGAAAAACTCTCCAAATCTCTAGCCGTAGCCTAGAGCCCAAGAACACAAACCCTAGATCTCAAAGAAGATTCAAATTCAAGATAAGATCCTTTTCCCCCTATTCCTCCTAATTTAACATGAAAGGAGGATTACAATTTACCTAATTACCCTTCTCATTCAAATATTCCCTCCCAAAAATCAATTTACATCAAGTGGGCCCCCCTTGATGTTTCCGCCCCCTCCCTGGCCTGCTTTCTTCCGCCGGCTATAAGCCAAGACCGGTCCAGGGTGGACCGGTCCAGCCGGCCCAGGATGGGCCGGCGTAACATTACCGCCCTCCCAAAGAATCACCTTGTCCTCAAGGTGAAAATCAGGAAACTGCTGTTTCGCCATCTCGTATGGCTCCCACGTGGCCTCGTAGTCAGGAAGGTTCTTCCACTGGATCAACACTTCCTTAGTTTCATCCTCTTTCTGGCAAACACCCCTCAGCTCTAAGGGTTCCATGATCACTTCTAACTCTTTCGTAAGTGTCGGCGGTAGCTCAGGAATGGCGATGTGGTCACCAATGACCCTTCTCAGCTGGGAGACATGAAAAACTGGATGTATAGTCGCTGATGGGGGTAATTTCAGTCGGTATGCTACTGCCCCAATCTTTTCCATCACTTCATAAGGCCCAAAGTACCTTGGAGCTAACTTTTCATTCCTCCTGTTGGCGATTGTCTTCTGCCTGTATGGACGTAGCTTCAAGAACACCCTATCCCCTGCCTCAAATTGGATATCCTTTCTATGTCCATCAGCCTGCTTCTTCATGATTTGTTGCGCCCTCAGCAAGTGCCTCTTTAATTCTTCTAATACTCGGTCCCTTTCCTCCAAGTACTCCTCTACTGATGAAACAGGAGTACTTCTGCTCCCAAAGTGTACCAAGTGTGGGGGATCCCGTCCGTACAACACTTTGAATGGGGTCATTTGTGAAGCCGAGTGAAAGGACGTGTTGTACCAGTACTCAGCCCAGGATAGCCACTTCGCCCATAGTTTTGGTGTCTCTGAAACAAAACATCTGAGATATGTCTCTAAGCTCCTGTTGACTACTTCCGTCTGGCCATCCGTCTGGGGCTGTACTTCTCTTGAGCACTGTTCCCTGCAATCTGAAAAGCTCCTTCCAGAAATGACTGAGGAAAACCTTATCCCTATCTGATACGATCGCCTCTGGCACCCCATGTAATCTGATCACTTCTCTAATAAAAGCTGATGCTACTGTTGCTGCGGTGTAGGGATGTCGTAGGGGAATGAAGTGGGCATACTTGCTCAGCCTGTCCACCACTACTAAGATCACTGTGAACCCTTCTGAGCGGGGTAACCCATCTATGAAATCCATGGAAATCTCCTCCCAGACTCGTCCTGGTAATGCCAAAGGCTGCAGTAATCCCCCTGGTGACATGGCCATATACTTATTTCTTTGGCAGATCTCGCACCTGGATACCATCTCTTCCACATCTCTGTGCATACCTTTCCAGTAAAGCTCAGCTGCTAGCCTCCTATAGGTCTTTAGCACTCCTGAATGACCTCCCACTGCAGTTTCATGGAACTTCTGGAGCAATTGTGGAATGTGTACTGACGTTCTGGGCAACACAAATCTCCCTTGATACAACAATCTCTCCCCCTCAAGTGAGTACCCTGGATGGCTCCCTTCTTCTTGCACTAATTCAGCTCTGATCTTGCTTAATTCCTCATCTGTAGCACTCTCCTTCTTTATGGCTTCCCAATCTAGCATCATTGGGATTGATACAGCTACTGTCTGCAACTCGCCCATGCACCTGGACAAGGCGTCTGCTGCCTTATTTTCTACCCCAGGCCTGTACTGAATTTCAAAATCATACCCGAGCAGTTTTGATAGCCACCTCTGATGCTCCTCGGTCATCATGTGTTGCTCCAGCAAATATTTCAGACTCCGTTGATCAGTCCGGACGATGAAATGCCTTCCAAGTAGGTAGGGACGCCACTTTTGTATGGCCAAAACAATTGCCATCAATTCCCTCTCATATACAGATTTCAGACGGGCTCTGGCAGTCAACACTTGGCTGAAATAAGCAATGGGCTTGTGGCTCTGCATCAGCACTGCTTCCAGCCCGTATCCTGATGCATCTGTCTCCACAATAAAGACCTGAGTAAAATCTGGTAAAGCTAAGACCGGGACTGTGGTCATAGCTTTCTTCAACTGCTCAAATGCCGTAGTAGCTGCCTCTCCCCATAAAAATCCATCTTTCTTCAACTGCTCAGTGAGTGGCCAGGCTATAGTGCTGTATCCTTTCACAAATCTTCTATAATATCCTGTAAGCCCTAGGAACCCCCTCAGCTCCCTTAGATTTTTGGGCAAAGGCCACTTAAGCATGGCTTCAATCTTAGACTGATCTGCTGCTACCCCTTCCTTGGATACCACATGACCCAGGTACTCCACACTGGTTTGGGCGAAGCAGCACTTCTTCAAGTTAGCTCTCAGCTGGTGCTCCTGGAGAACCTCTAACACTTTCTTCAAATGCCCCCAGTGTTCTTCCTCTATTCTACTATATACTAAGATGTCATCGAAAAATACCAAAACAAATCGCCTCAGATATGATTTGAAGATCGTATTCATGAGTGCCTGAAAAGTGGCTGGGGCATTGGTGAGGCCAAATGGCATCACCAGGAACTCATAGTGACCCTCATGAGTTCTGAAAGCGGTCTTGGGCACATCTTATTTCTTCATTCGGATCTGATGATATCCAGATTTCAGGTCGATCTTGCTGAAAATCACCGTTCCACTCAATTCGTCCAACAATTCGTCAATCACTGGTATGGGAAACTTATCAGGTACCGTTTCCTTGTTGAGTGCACGATAGTCTACACAAAATCGCCAGCTGCCATCCTTCTTCTTCACCAATAGAACAGGACTAGAGAACGGGCTGGTGCTGGGCTTGATGATCCCTGCTTCCAGCATTTCTCTGATCAACCTTTCTATTTCATCCTTTTGAAACTGAGGGTATCGATAAGGCCGCACGCTGACCGGCGACACTCCCTCCCTTAATGTGATGGCGTGCTCCTGCTCCCTGGATGGTGGTAACCCTAGAGGGGGTTGAAAGACCTCCTCGAAATCCTGGATCAAAGGCTGCACTGAGAGGGGTATGTCTCCCCCTTCCTCCCCATTCGCTCCCTCTAAGCTGTGTAATTCCACCAAGTATCCTCCCCCTTCTTCCTGAATTGTTTTGATTAGGGATTTCATAGAAACCCCTGCTTTGGTCAGCCCGGCATCCCCTTGGATCACCTTTTTCTTTCCCCCTTTTTCCAACTCCATTCGCAGTGTGCCCCAATTGATTTTGGTTTCCCCCAAAGTTTGTAACCACTTCATCCCTAGGATGACATCCGTACTCCCCAATTCCAGAGGAAGGAAGTCTTCCTTCACTTGTATACCTTGAATTTTTAGAACCACTCCTTTACAAACTCCTCTTCCCATTTCCACCTTTCCTGTGCCCATCATCACTCCATAGCCTCCCGTATCCACTAACTTCATCCCCAATAGCTCCACAAGTTGGGTGGAAATGAAATTGTGGGTTGCCCCACTATCAATCAGCACCACGACCCCACGGTCAGCTATCTCTCCCTTCACCTTCATAGTGTGACTCGGAGTGAATCCCACTACAGAGTTGAGAGAGACTTCTGCCACATCCAGATGCATCTTCTCTTCCTCCTCCACTTCAGACTTGCTCCCATCTTCCTCCTCGTCTTCCTCGTTATCACAAAACGAGGAGAACCTGAAGAGTTCTGTCTCTGCACTTATGCCCCGGCATATACTTCTCGTCACATCGGAAACATAGCCCCTTGGCTCTCTTCTCCTGTACCTCCTTCTCAGACAACCTTTTGAACTGTCCTCCAATACCTCCCCCACCAGATCTCTCCTTGGGCACCTCCCTCTGGTTCCCTGGGGTTACCCCTTTTGAGGGTAGTACAGCGGTAGTCATCTTGTACGATCCCCCCGAGTAGTTGCCTCGAGCCCCTCTTTCCGATTTCTTCTGATCTTCCACCAATTGCGCAAGCTCCATAGCCTTGCCTAAGTTCCTTGGCTCCAGCACCCGGACAGCTGTTCTTATCTCCGGTTTGAGCCCTTTCATGAAATTCCCTTCCAGGGCCGATTCGGAGATATGATCCAGACGGCTAGCCAAGTACTCGAATCTGTCCCGGTAGTCGGCCACGGTCCCCTCCTGAGTCAGAGCAAAGAACTGTTCATAGAAGTCTCCTCCCCCGTCGGCTCGGAAACGCTCTAATAAACAATCCTTGAACTCTCGCCAGGTCCTGATATGTTCTCTTCTGTCTCTCCACTGGTACCATGCCAGCGCCTTCCCTTCCAGACACAAACCTGCTGCCGTCAGTTTTTTGTCATCTGTCAACCCGTTGACAGCGAAGTAGCGCTCCACCTTGTATATCCAGCCATGGCCATCTTCACCCTCAAAGATGGGCATCTTCAATTTCCTCACCTTCGGATCCCTCCCGTTACCCCGGAAATCTCCGTAACATCCCGTTCCTCGAAGAGGAGGTGCTCTCCAGGTGTCCCGATCCTCCCTCCGACGTTGGTAATCGAATCCTTCATCATAATCCCCCCTTCCCCTTTCAAAATCAGCACCTCGATGCTGAAAATCAGCACCTCGACGCTGGTATTCTTCTCTCCTTTCTCCAAAATCCGCACTACCTTCATATTCCCCCCGCCTGCCTCCAAAATCCACACATCGACGTTGAAAATCAGCACCTCGACGCTGAAAATCAGCACCTCGACGTTGATTCCCCATGCTCATCTCTTCTCTAGAGAGTGGCTCTAGAGGTGGCATGTCGTCATCCCCTTCAAGAATCTCCACCTCCGGATTCCTCCTCCCCCGGATTGGGTTCGGATTTCCTCCTACGCCATGGGCGTCAGTGGTCTCTCTCACTTCCGATGTGTCCGGATGGGTCTTCATCTCCAATAATTTCTTCATCATTTCTTCCATCGCCGTGAACCTCCCTTCCAACCTCTCATTGTTGGTAGAGATCTCCATGAATTTCCCTTCCAGATCTGTCTTCAGTTGACCAAACTCGCATTCTAGAACTTCCACCTTCTTCCCGGCCATCTTTCTTTTAACGGATTCACAAAAATCTTTTTCCGGAGACGACGATCTTGCTGAAATTTCAGAATTTCAGCCGCCGGTGGTCCCAAATCGGTGCTCTGATACCAATTTGATAGGAAACACTTGGATTTCCAAGTGTTTCACACCAAGAACCAACTAGATCTAGGATGAAAACTGCTGTCCACACAAGAAAACAGCCCAAAACAGTGGATTCGGAGAGAAAACGAAGGAGAAAAACGTAAGAGAAACAAAGCAAACACTTTTATTTAATGAGAGATGAAAAGCACTTGCAAGATACAACTTTCCTTCAATTCGAGAGGAAGGAAAAACTCTCCAAATCTTTAGCCGTAGCCTAGAGCCCAAGAACACAAACCCTAGATCTCAAAGAAGATTCAAATTCAAGATAAGATCCTTTTCCCCCTATTCCTCCTAATTTAACATGAAAGGAGGATTACAATTTACCTAATTACCCTTCTCATTCAAATATTCCCTCCCAAAAATCAATTTACATCAAGTGGGCCCCCCTTGATGTTTCCGCCCCCTCCCTGGCCTGCTTTCTTCCGCCGGCTATAAGCCAAGACCGGTCCAGGGTGGACTGGTCCAGCCGGCCCAGGATGGGCCGGCGTAACATAAATGCAATGTATTTGAAAAGTTTTGAATTATTTGGATGAGTGTAAAACAAATACAAGTGATTATTTTTTTGTTTAAAGTAAAATAAATGTAGTGTAAAGCTTCAAAATGGCGGTAACCATTGGCCAGCAAACAATTGCAGCAGTGGCTGCAATTGTTTGATGACCGACAATAGTGATGTAATGACCCTTAAATTTATATAAGACATGTTTTGACCTACAATAGTCAAATAATAATTCAAGAGTAATACAATTTCCAAATAATCTTTGTCATATGATACATAATGATGTGCTCTAATTCTAATAATATTTTTTTTCTAATTTAATAGGCAATGTAGATATGAAAACAAGAAGCTTCCTATTTAATTGCAATTCTTTAAGAAATTGACACATGTCATGTTGGTACAAGTAAGTTTTCTAGGACCGTTAGGTGTCCATTGCAAACTGATTTCACCAGAGCATTATAGACATGTTGGATTATTTTATGAATATTTTTTTCATAATTTTTAATCCCCAAATTTTAAGATATAAAAGAATGTATAAAAATTATATAGTAAAAATTAAACAATTGGCATAATTATATGTATATCCTTAATATATTTTATTATAAAAATCTCTTTCCACTACATAACTCTTCATACCACTTTTTTCCCTTTCTTATTCGTTTTAACCATAGAAGAGAATAAAAAAATGAAAAGAAAAGTGAGGAGAGAAAACCTAGAGTTTGAGAGTCGTAGAGTTATTTTGCCAGTCGGTCTAGTTGGAAAATTTGCTAGTCTCGAGGTAGGTTATCGTTACCCGACCTCTAATTTCAATGATTTTGCTTATTTTATATTTTCTTAATTTTACTTTGATCAAAATTTGCAAAAATTGTTACATCTCGATTTTAGCAAACTTCCACCGTATACTTTTTAATACATTATAATTTTATACATTCTACAAATATTGAAAGAAATATATTGAATTTTCACATGGTATTTTTGTATTTTGGGGGAATACCTAATTTGAGGAATTTAGATAAATATGAAAATTAGATAAATAATTGTCAAAATCTCATAATATCAGTATATAACATGCATACTTGCTATAATTCATCAATTGTGGTCATTACATGTGAAAATGAGTATATTGATTTTTCTTATGAATGTCACTAGTTATGATTCATATGTATATTTTATATGCACTAGAATGATATAACGAGCTGAACATTACGCATAATATCACTTGTTTACTATATTATATGTGATATGAAATGTGTTTGTATAAGAAAGATTGAATATAAATGATTGACTGATTTAGGCTGGTTGGAGACATGTTATCATGTACAGAAGGGACAAACTTTCTTTTAAAATAATATTTGTGATGTAATCCTAAATGATATAAAAAATACATAATAAGACATATTGATATGATATGATATGCCGACGGGCAGAAAATGATGACTTCTAATATGACTAATGACATTTCAAAATAATCTCACTTCTATGTATACATTTGAAACTATCTAGACTCAACAAAACACTAAATGTTCATTTAGTGTACTCTTCCTTAAAATTCACATTACTAATTCAACACTATATATGGGTATACATGTATTTAATTCTTTTAGCACTCCATGTATGCATATTTCCTCAACACTTTCATGACTAGATGATACAATCAAGGTGCTATGTCCCTTCAGTTTTTGTTCATTGTCTGCTAGGTTGTCTCTTTTTGGGACTTGTTTTCCTCAATTTTTCCCATTGGCAACTGCCCCTTTGGTTTGGGTTGCTGCCCCTTTGGTTTAGGCAGTTGTCCCTTCAATTTTTGTGCCCATTGGCTGTTGTTTTGATGCTTCGTTTTCCCCTATGTTGTTGTCCCTTCGGTCCCTATTTGCTGTAGCTTTTAAGGAGTTTCTAGTGGTTGTTTGGGTGGTTCTTTAATTAACTTGCATGAAATATTTTTTATCTTTTTTCTTCCCTATAAATGGGGCTGTTTTGTGGTAGTTTTAGGATATTTTCTAAGATTCCCTCCCTCCCCCCTTTCCTCAATCACTTTGTCAAATTCGTCCCCTATTTTTCCTCCTCCGCCGATCCTCCACTTCATAGGTTGTCTCCTCCTCCCCATCACATTAAAAATTAGAAAAATGAATAATCCAATATTACAATTAGCAGAAAAACAATTATTCAAGTAGAGATCTTATGGGAAAAAGAACTTGAAAACTATTAAATTATGGTTGATGCTATGTCCAATATTACATAGTGAAAGGCATGACCACACCATAAACAATAATTCACTTTAACTGCTTGCAGTGTCGAATTTCTCTTTGGATTTTGAGGTGAAGGCAATTTTCAATGCAGAGATCCTCAAGCTTTTTTTGGGACAGCTTTATTACTGCTTCTTAAAGCAACCTTTTAATATAAGAGTTTTAATTTTTGTACTTAAAAGCTGCTTTAAGAAGCAGTAGCAAAGCCATCCCAAACGAAGCATCAGTCTCTGCCTTTTCAAGCTCCACAATTGATTGAAGAGGTGGAAGCAGAGGAGTGGTCTGGCTATGGGATTGAGAGTGGTGAGGGAGGAAGGATTTTTGCTTTGGCTTGGGCGTGGTCTTGCAGGAGACGGGTATTTGCTACATTGAAAATACTGAAGCCCCAATATTAAATCAACGAGGCCCTTTAACAAGTCACTTGGCCTCTTATTTTAACTCAAGCAGACAACAACAATTGAGCCAAAGGATTGATGGAAATGACTGACATTCGTCGGATATCTCGAGATTCAGTCATTCATCCGAGATTTACACTTAATGCGATAGGATTTTGCATTGAGTTTTCATTAAAAATTATTAAATTAGAAGTGAATTAGTACTCTATCATTATTGCTTGTTGTGGGCTCCAAAAATTCGGCCCCGGCCTCCACTCGGACTTCTTATTCGGCGAGGGAGTTTTAACGAACTAAGTTCCGAGGTAAATTTTGGAAGGCAGATGGGTTTGTATATAAGACACTACCCAGATATTTCGCCCTCATTTTGCGAGGACTTTATGATCTGAGTTCTGGTTTTCTATAGGCGCAAGCCCCTATAGTTAATTACCCCTCCCGATCATGAGAGAGAACTTTCGATTAAGGCTAGTCGTCAATCAGATACGTATAGAATACGTGTTATCTAGCATATAGTAGCAGCATATGGTTTAGGGATTTGGAAATTGAAGAATTGGATTTTTGGATTTGAAATATTTGAGAAATTGGATATTTAAAATTAGAAATTTCACCATCTTGCACTTAAAGCGGATGGTGGGGGAATGGATGATGGGCCCGATCAAGATCCCATGGTTCCATCGTCCCGGGCCATCGTGGTCCCTGGTCTACTTAGTCAGAGGAGGTAGTTGACCCAACCTGACAGAAGGATCCTTGTCAGCAGCCATGGGTTGCTTCGTCAAAGGGGATTTTGTAGACCTGGGGTGGGTATTTGCCTAAGGGGACAAATTTGAATCCACCTTAGCTTACAGAGGGCTTTGTGCCCTATCGATCATATCCTATTGATTCATATCTCAAGGATTTAACGCCATTAAGGAGCGTATTGGCTCTGGCCATAACCGCTATCTATGGTGTCGTTTGGCAGCAAACCACTCGGTTCAGAGGGCCCCGGGTCATAACCGTTTACCTGCAGTGCCATTTGGCGGCGAAACTGCCGGTTAGAGGACACGTACCACGTCCTTACTGACAATAGATTATTTGAGAATTGATCCTAACAATATTTTCGACTAGGCATTTAGCTCTTTTGTGAGCTGAGGTAAATTTTGATTTGTCTACCCCGACAAACTGTTGCTTAGGGTGGATAAAATTTGCTTTAAGTATGGATGGTTAGACTTCAAATTTTAAATATTTTTGGGGTTTTAGAATTTTGAGATTTTTTTTTGGATTTTTGGATTTTGATATTTTTGTAGAGGTTTGGATTTTGATAGGCATTTGGATATTTGGGAGACATTTGAAAATATTTGTGAACCCCTCCGGTTGAGGTAAACATTCAACACGGCCATCATCGGGGTTTTCGGGGTCATTTCTCTTTATGGATTGAACCTTGTCAACTCTGTCGGGCTGTCGACAGAGGATCGGGTTTCGTAGGCTTTATGCCCTTTGATAGTGAATTCTCATTGTTATAGGCCTTGAAGGCCTAATATAAATGTATTAAGACAAATATGAAAGTCACCACAACCGTATATTTGTTTATTGGTTCGAAACCTATTGACTTCTATTGACACGTATAGAAGGATCGGTTTCGAACCTGAATTCACTTGTCAACCCGCGCAGCATCCCTATGTCACGACCCAGGCATCCATAGTGAAAGGATTCGTCTGACATTCTGATCGAACTCCATTCTAGTTTCCTTGCTCGAACCTGAAATTGTTAACCACATATAATGAGCTTAAATAGCCCAGCAGGTCACCAAAGCCTACAACTGAAATCAAAGCACAATACTGGAAATAATATGCATGTCAATTAGTCGAAACAATAACAATCAATTACACATGATCAGTGAATAATTGCAGCGGAAATCAAATCAGAAATCAATGCAGCGGTAGAAAAATCAATAGCAGTAGAAAGAATCAGCGATCAGTCAAATCAATCATATCAAATCGAATCAATCAAAACAATACTATCTGATCAATCAAATCAATCGGTAGGAAATCATAAATCAATAAAATACGGTCCAGTCTATACTAGCAATGAATTAAATGCAGCAGGTTAATATGGTGCAGAAATAATAGTATCAATGAATCTATAAGCAATAATATCAATGAATCAATACAATATCTATATCCATCCATATCAATATCTATGCTCAGTAGTATCAATGCTCAGCAATCAATCAATGAAATCGATGAAATCATACGATACAGTAAATCCATAAATTCAATCAAATCTATAAAGCAGTAAATCCATATGTCAATATTGTACACATTCACTTCAATAATACTGAACAAGTACAATCACTGGCTATCAATAATTGCTGTTGTAGAAATCCATGTTGCTGTTGTAGATATTCATATTGCTGTTGTAGATATCCATACGTTGGTTTCAATAAGAGTCGTCACTCTGTGCACGTCGGCTGCCCGTCGGCACAATAAACTCCTTATAACTCCCAATCGTTATATCAATGATCAATGGTTTAAAGGAAAGCCCGTCGGCCAACCATCCTGTACAGGTCAATTCAATCTCCAACCAACGTTCAACCAGGCTTGTCTTTCAGTATCAATAGTCAATTCAATAGTCAATATAAGAACAATGCAGAGCAATCATATCAACATTCATATGCATATCTATTCAATTCATCAATCTCGGAAAAATTGGAAATCGTACGAAATTCGGCAACGTAACGGCAGTCTATCAAATTTACACAAAAATCCTACAAAATAACAATTCATCAAATTGCAATAGAATGTTCACAATAATAATATAAGACTATTATTCTACTGAATCAATATCAATAAACATCATGATATTTTTCTATTCGATCAAAATCGCGTAGAACCCAAAATAACTGATAAAATCGTTCTAGAAAAGAATCAAATCGTGTAGAATATTCGTATCTATAACATATTAAAAGTTGTGCGGTGAAAGTTGTGTCAATACAAAATCGGGTCCGTTTTTCAATCACAAAAACACAAAACAGGTCACAATACGATCAAAACTCAATATATCTGAAAACAGAAATAGGATTCGGAGTCCTTACCGCAAGATCAACACTTTACTCAACAGCGGCGACGGACGAAAAGCACTCCGCGGTCTCCGAAACCAAGCTTTTCCTTTGCTTTCCTTCTCCTTCTCTCTCCTCAGATATTTTGGAAATAAAAAATGATTTTCTCTCTCCTCAAAATGAGCTGATTTCCTTATAACCATGACCTGATCGGCCCGGCCAATCGCCACATCGTCCAGGACGATGTGAACAAAATCCAATCGTCCAGGACGATATTTCAGGACGATAATTAATTTTCCTTGGATGATAAAAACCCTTGCTCACTAACTTGTGCCATGAACTGATCGTCCCAGGACGATCCAGAATCTGCCTGGACGATCCACCCAGAAATCAGCTGTTCCTGATCGTTCTGGACGATCTCAACATCGTCTCGAACGGCCTCAGAAGGAAATCAAAGAAACGAGCTCTCACAATCTCCCCACCTTAGAAAAATGTCGTCCCGACATTTCCCTAAAGGTCCGAGACAAAAAATGAAACAAAACAGATCCAATCAATCGGAAAATCGTACAAATCACACAATCCAGTCAATCACATGTCATTCAATTGTATGCAAAATGATGCACTTGAAACAATCTATTCTACCAAACTATCAATCAAATCCTTTCACTACACTTGCTCTGATACTAATTTTGTCACGACCCAGGCATCCATAGTGAAAGGATTTGTCGACAATCTTGATCAAACTTCATTCTAGTTGCCTTGCTCGGACCTAAAATTGTTAACCACATATAATGAGCTTAAATAGCCCAGCAGGTCACCAAAACCTACAACTGAAATCAAAGCACGGTACTGCTATCAATATACATGTCAGTAAATCAAATCCATAACAGTCAATGGTCAATGAGTCTATGCAACGAAAATCAATAGTCGATGGAATCAATCGTCGATGAAATAAATAGTCGATGCAGCGATAGAAGAACCGATAAATCAAACTCAATCAATCAGTACGTCAAATCTCAGAAGAATCTGTCAATTAGTCAAATCAATCGTATCAAATCAATCGATCAAATCAATACTATATAGTCAATGCAATCGATTAGAAAAGCAGTACAATAAAGCTCAATCTATACTAGCAATGAATTAAATGCAGCAGGTTAATATGGTGCAGAAACAATAATATCAATGAATCTATAAGCAATAATATCAATGAATCAATACAATATCTATATCCATCCATATCAATATCTATGCTCAGTAGTATCAATGCTCAGCGATCAATCAATGAAATCGATGAAATCGTACGATACAATAAATCCATAAATCCGATCAAATCTATAAAGCAGTAAATCCATATGTCAATACTGTACACATGCACTTCAATAATACTGAACAAGTACAATCACTGGCTATCAATAATTGCTGTTGTAGAAATCCATGTTGCTGTTGTAGATATCCATATTGCTGTTGTAGATATCCATACGTTGGTTTCAATAAGAGTCGTCACTTTGTGCCCGTCGGCTGCCCGTCGACACAATAAACTCCTTATAACTCCCAATCGTTATATCAATGATCAATAGTTTAAAGGAAAGCCCGTCGGCCCACCATCCTGTACAGGTCAATTCAATCTCCAACCAACGTTCAACCAGGCTTGTCTTTCAGTATCAATAGTCAATTCAATAGTCAATAGTCAATATAAGAACAATACAGAGCAATCATATCAACATTCATATGCATATCTATTCAATTCATCAATCTCGGGAAAATTGGAAATCGTACGAAATTCGGCAGCGTAACGGCAGTCTATCAAATTTACACAAAAATCTTACAAAATCACAATTCACCAAATTACAATAGAATGTTCACGACAATAATATAAGACTATTATTCTATTGAATCAATATCAATAAACATTCTGATATTTTTCTATTCGATCAAAATCGCGTAGAATCCAAAATAACCGATAAATTCGTTCCAGAAAAGAATCAAATCATGTAGAATATTTGTATCTATAACATATTAAAAGTTATGCAGTGAAAGTTGTGTCAATACAAAATCGGGTCCGTTTTTCAATCACAAAAACACAAAACAGGTCACAATACGATCAAAACTCAATATCTCTGAAAACAGAAATAGGATTCGGAGTCCTTACCGCGAGATCAACACTTTACTCAACAGCGGCGACGGACGAAAAGCGCTCCGCGGTCTTCAAAATCAAGCTTTTCCTTTGCTTTCCTTCTCCTTCTCTCTCCTCAGATATTTTGGAAATAAAAAATGATTTTCTCTCTCCATCAAAACGAGCTGATTTCCTTATAACCATGACCTGATCGGCCCGACCGATCGCCACATCGTCCAGGACGATGTGAACAAAATCCAATCATCCAGGATAATATTTCAGGACGATAATTAATTTTCCTTGGACGATAAAAACCCTTGCTTACTGACTTGTGCCATGAACTGATCGTCCTAGGACGATCCAGAATCATCCCGGACGATCCACCCAGAAATCAGCTGTTATTGATCGTTCTGGACAATCTCAACATCGTCTCG
Organism: Dendrobium huoshanense; assembly: GCA_016618105.1. NCBI lineage: Eukaryota > Viridiplantae > Streptophyta > Magnoliopsida > Asparagales > Orchidaceae > Dendrobium > Dendrobium huoshanense. The sequence continues at coordinate 21,712,375 of CM028346.1, read as the reverse complement.
AACGGTCTCAAAAGGAAATCAAAGAAACGAGCTCTCACACCCTAGATGTCACGTGTGTACCAATAACACGCTCGTTGGGGCCCATGCGGGTTTGGGGGCATTATATAATTAAACCCTATCGACTCTTTTTTACCTGCAAAGGAGGATCGGGTTTAAAATTTAATAACCCGTGCAGCATCCCTAGACGTTACGTGTGCACCAATAACACGCTCGACGGGGCCCATGCGGGTTCTTGATTGTTCTTACCCCTTTTAGTGTACCTATGTGTATACAATTTATAGTGCACGTGTATGGGTACTTTGAAATCATTTGTAGTTGTGCAGATAAATATCCTTTTGAATACACAATGTTGTATTTGAGAACTTGTACACGCCTTCTGTCCGCTAGTACGAGTGTTGCGGATCCGGTGGTGTGACGTAGCAGCTTCTATATAGAGTTGTTTGCTGCTTCATACAGGTAGACTGTCGTGCACTACTCGTTGCTTTCTGCAGGTGGATCGTAGTGCACTAACTAATCTTCTGCCTGTATTTTATAAATTCTTGTAGGTGGCATGTTGTATGCAAGATGAAACCAGCGTTGTTGCTTGCTGATCTTTGCATTTTGACTAGAAAATCTCCAAAATTCCTTAAGACCTCTATATTATTGATTGGTTGTAAGCACATTGTTATCCTTCTAATTTGATTTCCGCTAGCAAAAAGGTTAGTGTGTCCGTCACATGTCAAACTCTTCTACTTGAATGGAGCCAGTGTATTTTTCTGCTGTTGCACTATATAAATTACATGAGAGTTGTATTCTTCTTCGAATTATTCAAAACAGGTCATGTCCTTCAGTTCATCGCATGTTGAATCCCCCTACTTGTAGGAGACAGGTGCATCTACTTGTCACTGCCTTATCGAAGGTTGTATAAGTATGTTAGCACTTGTTGCAAGCTCCTTGCATATTTGCCTACAACCAAGCTGTATATTCCTTCTACATTCTCATTGGTTGCGGGATTGGATATCTTCATTTGCATCTTGATGCTGGTAGTGGAGCATTGCTACATTCATAACATCTTGATCTCTTGTTGTAGAAGACAGATATATTTATGCCCTTTGCTTCTTGCAAGATACGTTGTATTTGACTTCATGTTAACATAAACCATAGAATGTGGCATTATACATATGAGAATCCCTTAATGTTGATTGGAAATCTTCGTGTCGTTGATTGCAAGTATGTAATGGTATCCTCCATACGTACTCATAATCATTGCAATTATCTCAAGTAGATTGATTGCATGAATTTTCATCATCATTTTTGAGTGAGGGGTATTCGTGAGCTCTTCATCCAACATAAGTTCTGGTATTCTTCTCTTACACTTAATTAGGAGTTGTTATCTCACCACTCATAATTTTATTTTAAGCATGATATCGAGGCCCTTTGTGCTTGATTCCAACTTCATGTCGTCATGATATTGGTTGTATTTTCGTTGCTCTTGAACTAATCTCATATGCTTTTTCAAGGAAGGGTGAAATGACATCTCATTTACAATGCCCATAATAACACAAGCATAGAAGTGAAGATAATATACTTCCGTGGGAGATGCCAACCTCTTGTAAATAACAGTTATGGCCAATTTGCAATATGTTATGTTTCAGATGTTCAGCTAAAACACGATGCAATATCTGGTTACTGACTTCAATGCTGGTATCCTTATCAATGAAGACACATGATGAATTTAGCTGGATTGGATCTTCAATTTTCATGATGTCCTGCTTCTTGTTGCAATGATAAGAACATAATCGATATGGCTTGGCCTTTATGGACTTCTTGTTGCAGACAAGCTTGGAATAGTTTTTGAAGACATAGGTATCACTTGGGATGACATCATTCATTACATCAATTGAAACATCTTGGTCAATAGAATCATATGCTTTTGTTACATAAGAAATCAATAATGTACAGCCAAAAAAAAAAAAAGCTGATATCTTTCTCACTCTAATAATAAAATGATATAGTTTTCGGTAGATTTGATTATAATCAAACACTGAATTTCTTAATTTGTTTGGATCGTCAGCCTTTATAGTTTGGAGAGCTACATAAAACTCTCGCAGAGCAGAATTAACTGACTTGTACCAAACAAACTTGCTTTTCCCTTTCACTGCCTTGACATAAATTCAAGCATTTTTTCTTGTCTGTGAATTGGAACTTTGATGGTGCTATGAGATTTGCTAAGGGTCTTATATTATTACTTTCTTTCAACATCACATGAAAGTTCATTGAAGAGACTTTGAATCAACATTGGCAATCAAGTTGGATTTTTTTTATGAGGTATGCTCAATTTTCCCACTCACATTTATTGGTGTCTCAACAGTTCGCATAGGATCAATATCCTCTTAACTTCATTGCTCATGAAGGAGATGTTAAGGATTCCATACACCATGAGTTTTCTGTTTGCTTATGTGAGATTCCAATGATTCAAACATTTGTATGATAATTCCAATATTCCATTGGAAATATTATATTATTGTTCAAATGAAATTCCTTATTAATCATTTCTCCCCCCCCCTTCCCTTTTTTTTTTAAATTCAATGTATTCTTCTATGTTCAAATTCGTTTGATTTTGAATGTCATCATTTAATATTCAATTAAATCTCATTTATTGAAATTATGAGTCTTGTTCCCCTTCATTAGAATATTTATTCAAATTGTTCAAATCATTTTTGAGTCTATGTTCTTATGTCCCCTGCTGTCCAAATAAAGTCCAATATTCGTCCAAGTCCTGAGTCTGAGTTCAAGTCAAAGTTCTTGTCCACCTTGTTTCAAGTTTGAGTCCTCTTAGTCATCTTTTGCAAGTCCAAGTTCAAGTTCAATGCAGTCCAAAAGTTTACAAGTCCTTGTCTTTTTCAAACAAACTTTCGGCAGCCTCCCGGCGTCTCCCCCGTTTAGGGGAAAAACCAAGAGGCAACCTTCCCCTCGACGCTACGTGAGCGCTTCAGGTAAGTGTCAAAAATGACACCGCGGTCGCATATTTTATTTTTATCCTCGCCCGCTACATGAGCGTTTAAGGATTTTTTTTTTGTTTGTTATAAGAAGAAAACACATGTTAGAAAAACGCAGATTTCCCCCCTCTGCACCACGTGGGCGTTCGGGGGTACTTATATGAAAATAAAGAACACATTTTTTATCCCCTTCGCCGCAAGCGCCGCACCGGTTTCCCTCCCTAAACGCTACTTGAGCGCCTCGGGGGTTTGCCGGCTCGTTGCTAGCATTGAAGAGGGATCCTTAAATCGTCGCAAGCATCGCACCGGTTTCCCACCCTCAACGCTACGTGAGCGCCTTGGGGGTTTGCCGGCCCGTTGCAAGCATCGATAAAAGAACCATTTTTTTTTTTTTGGTTGCTTGCTTTCCTTTTTTTTCTCTCTTTTTTTTTTTTCACACATACATACAATCATATATACATATTCAAGCTTGATAATATGTAGCAAGAATAAAAATCAAATGTCTAAGCTCACTGAAATGCTTATCACTTTTCATTGACTTTGGCTCAATGCTTCTTTCATTTTCATTCTTTCCAATACTCCCATTTGCAACCTCATGTCCACTCAATTGCTTCTTCAGATCCTGTAAAGTAAAATTTCCTCCATGCTTATTCATAACAACACCAGGAAGTGCCTCCGAAGTTTTCTTTTGATTCCCAATTGCATGGTGAAATTCAACGCATGTCAAAACCTTATGATCCATCTTTCTTTTTCTCTATAGAAACTTCTGACTTTGTATGCTTCAACTTGCTAGCTGCAGTTATATTCTCAACTTGTATTATTGTCTTGTTGGATGAAGGCCTCTTCCTCTTCTTGTTAGTTGTCTTGTATATAAATTTCTTCAGCAGTAAAACTTGATTTTGGGCGAAATAAAGCTTGCAATATCACTACCATTTACTGTGAGCTCGAACAACTCTCCATCAGTGGACATTCTGACAGGAAATTAAAATAGATGACCATGCAAGTTCACAACCTCCTCTCCAATGTATTTCTCCCACAAATTCTCATTGATGCTTCTCACGGCTCTTACACATTCTAAGCTCTCAGGTTCCAGGAAAAACATGATGCAAACCAGGATGATGGCTCATGAAGTGTTCATACCTTAGTGATATTCGGTAGCTGTGGACAGGACCATGAGCTTTCCCATCTTCCGCATTAAGGTGTGCTGGTTATCATCCACACTCATGAGTTTGGAATGCACGTTGAGGATGAAATCGGCTTGGTAAAGCAAGGGAAAACCGGACCTGCTGAAGGCTTGTTGTAGCGTGGGCTTCATGTGGATAGGAAGAGGCGGAGAGGATTTTGGAGACTTAGAGGCATTGGTTCAGATGTCGTGAGAGGGGAAGCAGGGCTGAAGTGTTAGAGCAGGTGGAAGAGAGGATTGACAAGGCTCCCTTAGAATAAGGGAGTTCGGCCAGCTCTATGTGCTAGAGGCAAGTGAGGCTCATGGACTGGACGTTTCTTACGAGGTTGAAGTTGGCTGAAGTGGCCTCCACAACTGTTGTCAGGACGGGAGGGAGGGACGAGTGAATCCGACTACAGCAAGGGAGGAGGAAGACTGTTGGAGTTTGAAGGAGGAAGCTTGGGACGGAAGGCTCTCAGTTGGAACAAGGAGATGCAGACGTTTTTGGAGGAAGAGGCGTTGTTTGGAGTTGTCTCCTCAAAGCTTTGATTTTGTTTTGTTTTAATGAGGAGGCCAGCCAATTTCGTGGGAATTCTGACATAAACTTCGATTGAGATGAGGTTTGCAGTAATTTCATTAATTTGAGTTGACCTTTTTCCTTGTTGGGCATCTGAATTTTGTTAACACTTTGCCAAGTTAAATACTATATTAGTACTCCATCACTTCTGGATTTAACTTAGAATGACAAAACTGCATTAACCAGTCAAAACTAAATCGTTTGGTGTGCTTTCTCATTTTAAGTGCTTCCTCGTTTTGTATGTATTTTGCTTCGTTTAACGTGTCGATCTCAGCGAATATCGAAATTGGTCAAATTGGCAGTGCATTTAAGATATTGTTGGTGTTCCGAACACAACGGCGCAGTCCGTTTTACGATCAGGCGTCATTTGGGCGGCGACGAGGCCTAATTCCCTCGGATTGCGTGTTGTCTCGATTTGCGTGCAAAACCTCATTCAAACAAATTGGCAGCACATTCATAGTATTGACGGTGTTCTGGACCCAATGACGTGGTTCGTTTTGCAATCGGACATCGTTTGGGCGACATCGAGGGACAAACTCCTCGATATGTGTTTTATTACCTTGGGATTCATGCCACCATTATGGATACTTAAAATTGAATAAACAAAATACAGTTTTCAAAGGTTGACAACGTTCCGGACGCAATGGCGCTTTTCGTTTGTTGATCGGACGTCGTGTCATCTCCGACGAGGATAATTTCCCTCGTAATGCGTGCCTTTCACAACATATCGAATCGTCCTTTGAAATTTACAACACTACCTTAAATGATCCAATTTGATCAAATAAAATATAGACTCCTAATGTCGACGACGTTCCAAACGCGATGACACAGTCCGTTTCATGATCGGACATCATGTCGTCTCCGAATAGGCAAAATTCTTTGATATGTGCACCTTCACATCATATTTTAATCACCTTTGAAATTTATGACGCTACCTTAAATGATCCAATTTGATCAAATAAAATATAGACTCTTAATCCCAAAGATGTTTCGGACGCAATGTCGCTTTCCGTTTGGCAATCGGACATCATGTCATGTCCGTAGAGGCAAATTTCTGCGATACGTGTGCCTTCGCATCATATTTAGACCGCCTTTGAGATTTACGACGTTACCTCAAAAAATCCAATTTGATCAAAAAAAATGTAGACTCTTAATGCCAACGACGTTCCGGATGCAATGGCACTCTCCGTTCATCGATCAGACATCGTGTCGTCCGATGAGGCTAATTTCCCTCGTAATGCATGCCTTTGCATCATATTTGGATTGCCCTTTAAAATTTGCGACAACACCTCAAACGATCCAATTTGATCAGATAAAATGTATATTCTTAATACAAACGATGTTCCGGACGCAACGGCGCCATCTATTTTGCAATCAGATATCATTTCGCCACCGACGAGGCTAATTTCCCTTGTAATGCGTGTCTTCACAACATATTTGGTTCGCCTTTGAAATTTGCGACATCACATCAAACAATCCAATTTGATCAAATAAAATGTAGACTCTTAAAGGCGATGGCGTTTTGGACGCATTGGTGCTTTTCGTTTCATGATCGGACGTCATCTGAGCGATGTAAAGGCCTGATTTCCTCGAAATACGAGTTTTTACATCATATTTGAATCGCCTCGGGATTTCTTCCACCATCTCAATTGATCTAATTTAATCAAATAAAAAATATATATATTCCTAACGGCGATGAAGTTCCGGATGCAATGGATCTGTCCGTTTCACGATCAGACATCGTTTCATCACCGATGAGACTAATTTCCCTCGTAGTGCGTGCCTTCGCATCAAATTTGGATCATTTTTGAAATTTGCGACACCACCTCAAACGATCCAATTTGATCGAATAAAATGTAGTTTCTTAATGGAAACGATGTTCCGGACGCAATGGCGTTGTCCGTTTGTCGACCGGACGTCGTCCGAGCGTTTTCGAGGCCTTGTTTCCGTCGTAACGCAGGCCTTTATATCATATTTCAATTGCTTAGAAATTCGCCACCATCTCAGACTATCCAAATTTATTTAATAAAATATATATTCTGAATGTCGATGACGTTCCGGACACAATGGTGCTATCTGTTTGTCGATCGGACATCGTTTGATTAGCCTCGCGCTTTAATTTCGGGTGTCGGTCGTCCCTTTTAACGGATCTCGTCCGATTCAATTGCGAGGGGCTTCAACCTACCAGAATTCGACGTCCTGATCGCAACGACACAATCTATTTCGCAATCAGAGGTTGTTTGAACCTTCAAGTGACGCATGGCGTCAAGATGCGTAATGCTTTATTTACCAATTTGGGTCCTTTATCACGTGGTTTGAGATATAGGGGTCAACACTTGTCCATTTTAAACAACGGCGACGTGTCAGTCAGTTGGAATTGCTTTGATTTGGTATTTTTTCCTCAAAATGTGCGCAATGACCATGATTTGTGTGTCGACTGCCTCGTTTTGCATGTCAAATTTGTCGAATATCAAAATTGGACAAATTGATAGTGCATTTAGGATATTGTTGATATTTTGGTCGCAACGACACAGTTTGTTTCAAAATTGGACGTCATTTGGTCGATGTCGAGGCATAATTCTCTAGAAGTCAAGAGAGTTCTAAGGCTTAAAGATTCTCAGAGCTCCACCCCAGCACAACCGCTGACTATAATCCCACTAACTACAGTCCCTTTGACCTCCATTACTCACTAACTACAATCTCTTAGGTTATTGTTGTCCACTGACTACAATCTCTCTTACTACTATCGATTAACCTCCAATTGTGATCTTTCCGACCACCATCGCCATATAACTATAGTCCCTTTGACCTCCTTCACCCATGAATACGTTGCCTTCAACCTCCGTCGTCTTCCAACTATGGTCCCTCCGACCTCTATCATAAAACAATGATCCCCTCGACTGTAGTTTCCTTACTACGGTCACTTTGACCTCACTAAAGTCCCTTCTATGATGGCCGCCTACCAAATACGATCCCTCCGACCATCATCGTTTCCCAACTACAGTCCTTCAGACCATCATCACCCAACAATGATCCTCTCCACCTTTGTCGTTTGGCTAAGGTCCGTCTGACCTTCATCGCCTAACTATGATCCTACAATAAACAAATTGGCCAATATGTTTTTTACAACAACTATGACGTCATTGAATTATTCCAACTCCAACTATGTAATATGCCCTATATAATGTATATTAACTACATTGAGCCAAGAACTTTCCCAAAACTAGTAGAATCATTATAGCTAGATCAAACCTCGTGATTTTTCCTCCCTTCAGGATTTTTCACATTCTACAACCTGTATTATAATAGATTTTAGGAAGAACGACATACATTTATTTTTAACAAATAATTTATGCAAAAATTGCTCTCATGTAATTTCACTTCTTGATCGAAATAATATTATTGGTATCTATAACTCTTCATATATATATATATATATATATATAATTTTTAACTTTTTAATTTTCTAAGTTAAAATAAATTTAGGATTAAATTCCTTAATTTCTTATTCATTTCATCAAAATTTAATAAAACTATAACTTTTATAAAAATATAAGTTCTTGTTCAAATTTAAATTTACTAATAATTTTAATTTTTTATATAAAATTTTGATTAAAAAAGTAAAATTCATTAAATTATCATAATTATAAAATATAATTGAAACTAATAAATTTAATATATATCTAAATTTTAAACATAAAAATGTTTTTTAATTTTCTTCTAAATTACAAATTATATATATTTTATTTATTAAAAAAATATATTTTTATTAGTAGGACCAGCCATGAGCAACTAATCTCCTCCTTCTAATATTTTCATTTATATAAAATATTTTTTGGTAATTAAAAAATTTAACTCATTTTTGCACAGAAGTTGATCAGAGTGAGTGTGTGGGCAACTTTTTTTTATTTTGCCAATTAATTACGGGCACAAAAAATAAGATATAAAAATTAAATAGAAGACTTGATTTAGATAGTTACATTATCTCCGCTTCATGAAAAAATATTTTCGACTTATTTTTTTAAATTAGGAAATATTTTCCACTTGAAAATAATCTCTGTTAGCTATTAGCTTTTAGTTAAATATTCAAAATGATATCTTTTTGGGTTTGCTTTCCAAATATATCTCCGCTTCAATCAATTACACAGACGCGTAATTTGCTTTAAATAAGGGCATCGTTCCACTACCTCGCTATAGAAGTAATCATTTCTGAAAGAGGAGAGAGTGCTTTGTGAAACCGCACACTGTAAGATGACTACTTGCTGCCCTGCCTCCAGCAACGCTACGGCGAAGCGGAAGCGCCGCCGCAAGCGAGGGCCGAAGAATAAGCCGAAGATTCCAGTGGCCAACTACTTGCCGCACGTACTCAAAATCCACGCCGGCGGTGACGTCGCAGAAACCATCACCGCCTTTGCTCGTGCCTGTCGCATTTTCGGAGTCTGCGTCCTCTCAGCCTCCGGCCCTATCGCCGCCGCCGTCTTGTGGGAGGCGTCTCCGTACCCCTCAACACTCACAGTCCAAGGAAGCTTTTATCTTCGTTCTTTCACGGCCACGTTTCCTCCTGGTGGCCGCGAAGGCAGTTTGACGGTGAATTTAGCCGGGCCAGACGGTCAGATTGTGGGTGGGGTGGTGGCAGGGCCGGTGGTGGCTGCTGGAACGGTGATTGTGCTGGCAGCAACCTTCGCCTCGTCGGCATTTCACGGCTTTGGTGCTGTAAATAATACATCGGCCTCAATGTTGCCCGTAGTCGGAGGCGAAGAAGGATGTGGGAAAAGCTCGGCGGCGGAGAAGTGTGAAGCGGAGAAATCGGATCGAGACATGATGAAGAACTGTTCAGAGGAAATAGATCAGTTTCATGACTTGCCGCTGGAGGTGGAATGTGTTTTTATCGGTGACAGCGTTTCAGAGGAGAAAACAGGGCTGGGCGGCGGAGGGGAAGAGATGGATGGAAATATCTTTGAAAATTATCTAAAAGAGTTAGAGCATTACCTCGAGTTGCCGGCGGATGTTGGCGGTGCTTTCAATTGCGTTGGTGGCGGAGTAGAGGAGACGATAGCTGGGCTCGATGGAGACTTCAGATGGGAGGGTGAAGAAGATTGTTTTGAGGTTGAGGAGTATCTTGACTTACCGATGACGGTTGATGACGCATTTTGGAGACAGCCCTGATGGTTGTGGTGAGCATTTAGTCTTTGATGCGTTTAGGGTTTTGGCACATTCCTTCCTCTATACTGATTGGCACCTCAAATTTGAATTCTCTTTGATTGTGATTTAGAATTGTAGAATAGCATATTTTCTAAAAATAATTGCAAGAATTGTATTGATGTTGATTGTGAACATTGTTTTGATTTCAGCAACATAATATGTTGTCGAGGATGATTGAGGGGTGCTCATCATCCTAACTTTTTAAATGTCTAAATATTATAAAATATTTTAAAACTTTAAAGATTAAAAATATACTTAAAAGTTTAATTAAAGAATTTTAAAATTGAAATTTATACAAATAAAAAATTTTCAAAAGCTCTCTAATTTCTTAGCTTGATAACACAATAGAATCAATCATAGGTCCTCTTTTGATTGATTGATGCAGTTAATCTTACCTCTGCTTGAACTTCAACAACTCAGCTTAGAGTTTTACCAATAAAGATTGTCAACATATAAATGTAAAATAAGGTACAAGTTACTATTATTTTTTGTAAGTTAATCTTCTTTGTAGTTTTTTTTATTTAAAACTTTTATTTTCTTATATTAGTTAAAAGGACAAATTATTTATTTTGATTTATTTAAATAAGTAATCAATTTTGTCATTCCCTCTTTAGATCTTAATTTTGGTCATTGTTTATGAAAGTTTCATGCATCAGCACTTTAAGCTTAAATTCAAGTTTTCTAAATTCAAAAAAAGTTTCATTGATTAATTTTTTTTAAAAAAGATATATTATTTGGATGAGTTTAAAATTAAAGAGATGCAGTTGAAAGCTTAATAATTGCGATAGCCAGTAGCCAAAAATGGTAGGAAAAGGTTGCAGGCGAAGACAAGGCCGGGGCAAGGAAGATGCCATCTGGTGGGGTTCAATAAATTTTGGTTGTAAGGATATTTTTGAAAATCAAATTAATAAATAAATGGTGAATTTTCTTTACTATTTCTCTTAGTATTTGATTCATCGTTCCCTAATAATAACATCTCTACACAATATGTTTAATTATGATAAGGGGCAATGGCCGCCCATATTTGTAAAACAAAAATAAAACCTACATATTAGTTTTCTATAATATTTATTTTGTGTGCTTTCCACCTATTTCTTCAATGGAGAATTTAATAGAACTCATGCTCCCTAATATCCTTTATGGATAATGCTGAGAAATGATATACCATCTAATGTCAGCCTTTATCCTGTGAATATAACCTCCTTCAAGAACTGAAAACACACGAACTGATTATTCTTCTTTAGCTTCTTCAAATCTATGTAGCACATAAACAGATTTTATCAAAGAGTTATCTAATTTACTCAATAACACAGCAATGCTAAGCTGGTAGCTTAAGAAAATAGTTCTTCTTAAACTAAATAGAAAAACTTGAACGAGAGTCATCGAGATTCTTAATTATTCTTAGGCTCTATTTGAGCTTTTATCTTTAATTTCTTCCTGCTTTTGTTTTTTATCCGGCTGCAATCATCATTTTATTTGACTTCTACTTTTTGCTAATTAATTTAAAATTTTTAGGGAAAGGCAGTGGCAACCATGCTATGATAACTATCGATCTAGTTATAAATGTTCATAAAGTTAGCTTGATACAAGGTTTAATAAAAAATCCATTAAACACAATAAAGATTTAGGTAGGTAGTTTGATTTAAACATATATAGGGGTGCAAACAAGTCGAGTCGAGCTCAAGTAGAGACATGTTCGAGCCGAGCTCTGTTCGAGCCGAGCTCGAGCTCGAGCTCCAGCTCCAGCTCCAGCTCCAGCTCCAGCTCAACTCGGCAAGGGTACATGAGCTCGTCGAGCCGCAGTTCGAGCCTGTTAACGAGCCCCGCATCTGCGTTGCCTTCCACATTGTTAGCTGGTTAGCATTTGCGTCCGTTCTACCTCACCGAAAAATCTCCGACTGAAACGCTCAAGTCGTTCCTCTTCACCATCTTCTGGCAGTCGAGCTCGCCTCCCAAACAAGATGACGCAGACGGATGAAGATTTGTTGGAGAGTGTTGTTCTTGTCGAAGATTAATTTGTAGAAGTGTTGTTCCTGTCGACTGATGCAGGCGGATGAAGACAGTCAAGCTCGACTCCCGCCTTCCCAAAGAAGATGACGTAGTTATGCGAAAACTGAAGTTCTCCACCGTAGTCGTTTGCGTTCATCTGCCGCAATTACACAGGCTGCTTTCAGTTCTTCGCCTTAGTCATTTGCATTCATCTTCCAAGTTCAAAGTTACACAATCTGTTTTCATTTTCCGGCCGACAAAAGACCCACTGTTTCAATTTTCAGGCCACAATTACGCGAGCTCGAAATTAATCATGTTCGAGCTCAACTCGCAAACTCGACTTATCCAGCCTATTATTGAGTCGAGCCCAAGCCGGCTCGCGAGCCGGTTTGACTTGGTTGCACCCCTAAACATATGTTAACATAAAATATGCTAGCCAAGATAATCGACTGCTAAAAGTTTAATACTTCCGTAACGGTTTACAACAATTATTTATAAACCGCGGCTAGATAATATAGACAACGACTAAAATAATATTTCTAAAAAATAATATTTTCGGAAACATTTCAATAACAACATTTAAAAAATCAATGTTAAAACTAAAAATAGTGTCGTTATAATATTCAAGATCTCTCCCAGTTCCGCCTCCTTGTCCCTCCCGTGCCCTAGCTCTCGCTCCTCCAAGCCACTGCCTTGCTACGGGACTTTCGCACAATCAGATGTACCACCCATCTCTCTTCTTCGTGGTTCTCTGTATTCGAAGAAACAATGTCGACGAAGCGCCCAGCAGATGCGGCCGACGTGTCTCCAATAATTGATTTCAGAACTATGGATGAGCATGGTACTCTGTTCGTTTTCGTATGACAGCGATAAACTTTTTGTAATGTATTGTGATTTCCCCAAGGAATCCGATGAGATATACTCCATCGAAGGATTCACCAACATCGTCGCAGTTGCAGGACATGTATGTCGATGCAAGACAAGAACTACGATGCGAGATAAGAACTGCGACGCGAGCCAACATTGACGGCTCTAAACTTTTGAAAATGATTTCAGCCGCTCGTCACAGCGATGCGGTAGTCAAGGTATATCTATGTAGCAATAAACTCTCTGTTTTAGGATTTTAATGAAGGAAATTGGTTTGGCTACTTATTTTCTTTTTCTATTCATTTCATTAACAAATGCACATGGTAGGTTTTGGTTTGAAACCAAGCACAATAATAAAGTTAAGAATATGAAAATAAGCAAATCTTTTATGATTCAACCTTTATTCTTTAATTTCCTTTTTTCCCCTTAAATTTCACAGAAGAAATTGATATTTTGAGGGTCATGATGTTTTACAAATTGTTATTTTTTTTTTCAAACTTCGATGAGAGATATATCCTGACTACAGAGGGAAACCTTCATTGATTGTTAGACTATTGTCGTTAGAGTTGCTTCTCAGAAATGGTTTAACTCTTCTCTATTATCTCCTTTGCTCTTCTTCCTTGTAAACTGATCCCAGCTACAATATTTTTCACCTCTTTTTTGTCCTTAAATGTAGTGGTGCGTTGTTGCGTTTGTGTTTGTGTTTTGTTTCCTTGAATGTGAAATAGCTTTTTAATCTGTCAAATGGAAAGTTTTAGTTGTTTGATCCACTTTTTATGTTGTTATATATATATAGATTATTTAAAAATAAGTATTTTATTTTATTGAAGCTTCATCAGATCAATCCCCATATCAGTGAAAGTTTTATATGTTTGCATTATATATGTTTGTTATGAATAAAGATGAGTTTGAGTTCTTTTCACTGAACAACTATGGATCTAGCAACTGCATGAACATAGAAAGTTCTCTAGAAACTTCCTTATTGCTTTGAAAATTTAGTGCATGTACTGGCAGTTACTGTTGTTTTTTCATTTTCTCCGAAGATATGAAATGAAATTTATTCTTCTTGAGATAGATCAGATACTTCGTCCCAGTGGTTATGTGGATGCAAGGAGGTTTAAAATAATACCTAATTTATGTCATTTGTAAATTGTCTTTCTTCCTTTCACTTTTAAAACCTACATATTACATAGATATTTGTTGAGATTTGGTCTCCATCTTGGTGACATGAATTTGAATATGGGGCGATCAAAAAGATGCTGACAATGCGGTGATAAAGAAATATAAAGTTTAACATCTTAACTTTGTATGAAGATTCAACACAAAATCAGATAAAAGAGAGGTGGTAGCATTCATAAGAGAACCAGAGTTTTTACGTGGAAACCCCAAGAAAAGGGAAAAAAATCATGGGGTATGCCCAGTTTGAATGAATATACTAGTATTTGTAGTCGAGTACAAGTGAGGCCCTTCCTTGGGAGGAAGGCTTTAGTTTGATGTAGCAAATATTCATCATACATAGTGTGTTCATGATGGAAATTGGAGGATTCAGAATTGATGTGTTCGTTTGGCGGCAGGACCATAGTCAACTTGTGACGGATGTCAGAAAGATAGTATTCAAGTGAAGGTGGTCAGAAGGACCATAGTCGACAGGCGACGGAGGTTAGAAAGACCTTTGTCAGGCGATGGAGGTCGGAAGAACCATAATCGGCATTCGACAGGTCAACTAGACTGTTAGGCAGGTGACGGAGGTCGGAAGGACCGTAGTCGGCGGGCGACAGTGGTCAAGAAGACCTTTGTCTGATGACGGAGGTCGGAAAGACCGTAATCGGGCGGCGACATAGGTCGGAAAGACTGTAAGTTTACTGAAATCAAAGTTCAGATGGTTTCAAATTTAATTTCGGAAGTTTCCAACTTGATTTTGTCTCAAGATTCGTGCCCGATCATGATAAATTTTTTATGATATATCATCATTAATCTGCAGAGAATCCATATTCAACAAGTTGTCAAACTCACCAAACTTGATATATGCCTCAAATATAGCAGAAGATCATATAAAATCAAAATCTCATACGTTTTGTAATAATGTTATTATTATATAAATGAGCAAAAAAAAAAAAAAGTTTTTTTTTATATTGACAGAATTTATTATATAAGTTTAATTTTCTAGTTCACAAGCCTATATAGTTCATATAGTATATAAAAATATTGTATTGATTTGTAATTCTAAATTTCTAGTTTACAAGCAAGAACATTCGTCATGCAGCATAAAATTGTTGAACTTGATAATAAAATCATGGTAAATGAATATGGACCATAAAGTAGCCCTGATAGATATTGTTTCTGATAGTTTGGAGCTATGACATTTTCTCCGTCAGAAATCTTCTTTTCATAAAAGTTGGAGTTTGGAAATTTACTTATGAGTTATGGATGGGTGCATCGTTAGGAATTCCATTCTATCTCTCCAACAAAAAAGTGGGCGCCAGTTGTACACTTCCTTCAGAACCCTTGTGGATTCTGAACTTCGTTCGCGAAGGAACCAGACTTTTGACGGGCCAGCCCTTTTTTATGCGCCGCTTGACCCGAAAATGAGCTTTGCTCTTCTGAGCGCTGGGCTCTCCCGTGGTTCGCGAGAAAAGAATTCGTTTAGTTCCAATTGAAAGTTCTCTCTCGTTATCGGGAGGGGTAATTCACTATAGGGGCTTGCGCCTATAGGAAACCAGAACTCAGATCATAAAGTCCTCACAAAATGAGGGCGAAATCTCTGGATAGTGTCTTATTTACAAACCCATCTGCCTTCCCAAAATTTACCCCGGAACTGAATTCTGTGAAAACTCCCTCGCCGAAAAGAAAAGCAAATCAAACAGTCGCGGGCGGAGGTCGGGGCCGAATTTTCGGAGCCCACAGATTTCTGGCGACTCCGCAGGGGCTACATTCGTTGAGCTGTGAAGTAGCCTAAAAGAATTACAGGCTGTGTAGAAAATAAGTATTGCTTTCTTGAGGTAAAATTTTCGACAAAGACCTGATTGTAGGCTTTAGGAAGATTAAGCCTTCGTTTGGGATAACTTTTTTACTGTTTCTTAAAGCAGCTTTTTAATAAAAATTTAAAATTTTTGTACTAAAAAATTGTTTTAAGAAGCAATAAAAAATTCGTCTCAAAGAAAGTCTAAACTTCTAGAAAGGTGCCTGACTTGGTTGGATCAACACATTGTAGCTTCTGGTTGCCTTCCTCAACTTTAGATTTAAACAATTTTTTAAGATCTACATTAGAAGTTCTTGCTGATATCAATAAATTCTTGAATACTTTCATCAATTCTATAGCTATATTCATGCATTTGAAAATTGTAAAAGGTATGGATTTCCAGCGAAGTTCTTAGCATAGAACCTTAATACGCTCTTCCTATTCCTTAGCACGACAACGATACTGCATCAAGACATATTCATTGAATGTTTTTACTTTTAGAATTTCTTTTTATTTTTCATTTTTCTTTTCATTCTTTTTTCTCATTTCATTCTCAACATATTGTTTATATTGGCATGCAATATTCTCAAGAGAATTTATCATTGTTCGTACCAGATGCGTCCAACCTGTTATAAGGTTGAAACACTTTTCAAGAAGAGTCTCTGCTCTGTGTTCTAGAAAAAATTATGAGAGATGATCATCAATTTTCATCCTGGTGCTATTCCCAAAGAAGATAATGTGGATATTTCATATTTAAATAGCTTATAGAGTGAGAAGCAACTTTAACAATAGTTGTGTTTATAGGTGCACAAATAAGAGTTCTACATCTTTTTTGTAGAAGAGCAAGTACTAAAGTACTTGTAGATTTATGCGTTGTTAATATTCACTCAATTTATATTTGTATAGTATTTTATTGTTGTTTGTAATTTGATCATGAAATTTGATTTTTCGACATTATTTTTTAATATATTCTATCTTTTAGCAACGGTTTTAACACATGCTTAAAGCGCTACTAAAGCATTCCTATAGCAGTACTCATAAAATTGCTTCTAAAGCCTTTTTAGCGAAGACAAATACAGGGAATTATAGCGGTTCTTAAACCGCTATAAATAAATTAGTAGGTATTTAAATCACTACAGTGGATCTTAAAAAGTATTGCAAAAACTTGATTTATTAATAGTTCCTTATTCTTATATTCTGGTAATGCATTAGTTTATTCAATTATTAATGCCCTTCAAGGCTTTGGGTGAATAGAAAGTTCTCATGATTTGCAAACTTGAGCACTTTGTCCTTTGATGATATGAAATATTTTATATAATTAGAAATTACTCTGTTTTTATCATATATAAAATATAAATTTGATAATTATTGTAAAATCCAACTATTAATCCTATCCACATAACAAGACGGGTTAGGATCAATGGCTTACCAAATTGGCAAATAGACGATTTGTTAAAACCAAAGAGTCAATATATTTTTAAGCAAACTACAACAATCATTATGGCATCTAGTGAGACAAGAGATAATTTACAATTTATGGTTTAGGGACATCTATGACTGCTTCTAGGCCATAATTGCATTTATAATACTAGAAAGTTCTTTTAAAAAGCTGTAACAAAATTATCTCGATCAAATGAAATTTTAGGATCAATTTGGTGCAGCTTTGTGACTATTTTATTTTTCATATGATAACAATATATCGATTGGACAATTGCTTTCTTATTATTTTTTAGTTGTTCTCTAGAAATTTATGATGGGAAATTACTTTTCACAACTAGATCCTTTAAAGTGTTTGAGCTAAAAGAAAGATGATACCCATTTTTTCAAAATGAAAGACATTTACAATACCAACAACAATTAAAAAAAAAATCTCACAATATTTTTATAAAAAGCTACATCAGCCCCAAACAAACTTTTATTCCTTTATACAAAAATGAAAGGTTTATCGGAAATGAAAGAGGAAAGCAACTGGACTACAACGACTTCTCTAGTTTTACTTATAATTATAAATTGCATGCCCATTAATAACACACCTGCAGTAGCATTATCCATTTGAAGGGGTCTGCCAAATAAAGATCATAGCCCGTGAAGGATTTTAGGAAAAAAATAAAAATGAGACCTTAAGTTAGGGAAATAAACTCAAATAGGCACAATAGGGTATTCCTCACTAATATCGAACATAGGAGACCATTTTATAAATTTCATAATATAATTATACACTTAGTAAAATATTTGACCGGATACCCTAAATCATTAGAAAGTTCGATAAGCACATGTCAAGGATCTAGCAAGGTAACAACAAAATCACTAGATAATTTCAGCTTAAAGGAAAAATCACAAATGAGATCTAATTTAGGATGCTTGGTGGTGAACTCACCAACCAACAAAACAAAATCCACAAGGCCTTCAAACCATAAATGATAGTTTCCTTAAGAACAGGAAAGGAAGTAGAAGCCATAGATCCATATAAGGCATCTGTAAAAGAGCGAGTTTTTGAATTTCTAGCGAGAAAATCATGATCAATGAGTTTATTCGCCATGGAAACCAAGATAAAAGTCACAAAAATGAAAAAAAATAAAGGAGAGAAAAGACACTTCTCTGAAGAAGCACAACAGATGTCGAAGGAGAGCAAGCTAAGAGGAAATTGAGTCAAGCTGACGACATGACGAGTCGAACAAATGCAAAGATTGAGAGGAGCGACCAAATTGGGAAATGGGGTAGGCAGTAAGGGAGAAAACCTAGCATGCAAGGGACAATTTGGAAATGAATGTTGACTGATCAACTAGATATTAGACCTAATAGATGGCTGCCACTTCCAGGTTGTTACTGTGAAGCCGATTGTTAATGAAGGTAACAATAATCATATTGACATTGTTTGTTACTTGTGTTAGATCATGTGCTTCATTGTACCAACTTAAATTGGGGCTTCAACATTCTAAAACTTGTCTTATAATAGATTTTAGGAGGAACGAAATACAATTAATTTTAACTAATAACTTATGCAATAATTACTCTTATGTAATTTCACTACTTGATCGAAATAATTTTACGGGTATCTATGATTCTTCTTTTATATATATATATATATATATATATATATATATATATATATATATATATATATATATATATATATATATATATATATATAGTTTTTAACTTTTTAATTTTCTAACTTAAAATGTATTTAGGATTAAATTCTTTAATTTCTTTATTATTTCAATAAAATTTAATAAAATTATAACTTCTTGTTCAAATTTGAATTGACTAATAATTTTAATTTTTTATATAAAATTTTGATTAAAAAACTAAAATTCATTAAATTATCATAATTATAAAATATAATTAAAAATAATGAATTTAATATAAATCTAAATTTTAAACTTAAAAATGTTTTTTTTTTAATTTTCTTCCGAAGCACAAATTATATAAAATTAATTTTTTTTTAAATATATATTTTTATCAGTAGGGCCAGCCATGGACAACTTGCCTCCTTCTTATCTTTTTTATTTACATAAAATATTCTTTCGTAATTAAAAAATTTAACTCATTTATTAAGGTGAATGTGTGGGTAATTTTTTTTTTAGATGTTTGTTAACGTTAAATATTCAAAATCGTATCTTTTTGGATTTGCTTTCCAAATAAATCTCCGCTTCAATTACACACACGCCTAATTTGCTTTAATTAAGAGGGGATCGTTCCACGACCTCGCCACAGGAGAAATCATTTCTGAAAGTGAAAGTGTAGTGAGTGCTTTGCTAAACTGCACGACGTAAGATGACGAGTACTTGTTGCTCTGGCTCGAGCAACGCTACGGCGAAGCGGAAGCGCGGCCGGCAGCCAGGTTCGAAGAATAAGCCTAAGACTCCGGTGGCCAACTGCATGCCGCAGATCGCCACCCTCAATCAACACGTACTCGAAATCCACGCTGGAGGCGACGTCGCAGAAACCATCGCCGCCTTTGCACGTGGCTGTCGCAATTTCGGAGTCTGCGTCCTCTCAGCCTCCGGCCCTATCGCAGGCGCCGTCTTGTGGGAGGCATCTCCGTACCCCTCAACACTCACATTCCAAGGTAGCTTTTTTCTCCTTTCTTTCACGGCCACGTTTCTTCCTGGAGGTAGCAAAGGGAGTATGGCGGTGACTTTAGCCGGGCCACACGGTCAGGTGTTGGGTGGGGTGGTGGCAGGGCCGGTGGTGGCTGCTGGAAATGTGATTGTGGTGGCGGCAACCTTCACCCCCTCGGCATTGCACCGCTTTGGAGTTGTGAATAATACATCGGCCTCGATCATGATGCCCGTAGTCGGAGGCGAAGAAGGATGTGGTAAAAGTTCGGCTGTAGAGAACAGTGAAGCGGAGAAATCGGAGCGAGACATGCTGAATAAGTGCTTAGAGGAATTAGAACAGTTTCTTGAGTTGCCGCCGGAGGTGGACGGTGTTTTCATCGGTGACGGCGCTTCAGCAGAGAAAACAGGGCTGGACGGCGGAGGGGAGGAGGCGGATGAAAATATGTTTGATAAATATCTAAAAGAGTTAGAGGACTGCCTTGAGGTGCCGGCGGATGTAGAGGAGACGTCATCTGGGCTCGATGGAGACAGTGGAGGGGAGGGTGAAGGAGATTCTTTTAATGTTGAGGAGTATCTTAACTTAGAGATGATGGTTGACGATGCATTTGGAGGCAGCCGTGATGGTTGCGGCGAGCATTTTGCGTTGGATGCGTTTAGGGTTTCCGACTCATGCATTCCTCTATACTGATTGGCGCCTCAAATTCAAACTCTCTCGAATTGGATAATAATGATTCGAAATTGTAGAGTCCACAAATGCTGGAGGGCAGAATTGTATTCATGTTGATTGTGAACATTATTTTGATTTCTGTAAAGAACACTTATGCAACATAATAAAATTCAGAAAATATTTTTAGAACATTGTGGTGAAGAATGTTTTGTAAATCGTTTTCTTTTTAAATAATTCTCATTGATGGATGCTTATTGATTATGTTGCAATGATTATCTTTTCTGTAGCTTAACTAACTGCGTTCCAATTTTATTCCTGTGACGCAGGCATATAAATCTTCCAAATTCATTGTCTTCATGTAAAGTTATAGCAGCAAAGCAAAGTTGTGTAGTGATTCATGGAACTGTAGCGTTTATTTTCTTACTAACATTACCGGAACTACTAATTAAACTTCAAGATCTTCAAATCTGATAAAATTTCAGAATTTTTTTCTTTGATACTTCATAAAAACCACATTCCCACTAGCTAGATTATTTGCCATTCGTGATCGTTGCTTACGAGATGTTCTATAAATTATTATGATTGATACTTCATAAAAATCATCTTAATTTGACACAAATCTTGAGGCATACTCAACTTGTCAATTACCAAAATTAAATTTCGGATTATCCTAACTCCAATTAATTTCATCAAACTTAGAAGTCAAATTGAATATTTCAATGAGACGAGCCCAACGACACTAAAATCAGTCCAATCAAGATCTAAATGAGTCCAAATGAGTGGCTGGAAACTTATTTGAAAGGCAAAGTGGATATCAATAACTAGATTATCATCATTCAAATATCAATATGTGAAATTATAGGTTGGCATATGTTGTGAAGCCGATTGTTAATGAAGGTAATAATAATCATATTGACATTGTTTGTAACTTGTGTTAGATCATTTGCTTCATTGTTCCAACTTAATTGGGGCTTCAACATTCTACAACTTGTCTTATAATAGATTTTAGGAGGAACGAAATACAATTAATTTTAACTAAGAACTTATGCAAGGATTACTCCTATGCAATTTCACTTCTAGATTGAAATGTATTTAGGATTAAATTCCTTAATTTCTCTTTATTATCTCAGCAAAATTTAATAAAATTATTACTTCTTGTTCAAATTTAAATTTACTAATAATTTTAATTTTTATATAAAATTTTGATTAAAAAAGTAAAATTCATTAAATTATCATTATTATAAAATATAATTAAAACTAATAAATTTAATATATATCTAAACTATAAAATTAAAAAAGTTTTTTTTTTAATTTTCTTCCAAATTACAATTTATATATACTTAATTTTACTAAAAAAATATATTTTTATTAATAGGGCTAGCCAAGACCAACTCGCCTCCTTCTAATATTTTTTATTTATATAAAATATTCTTTCGTAATTAAAAAATTTAATTCATTTTTTGCACACATGGGTCAGATGCAATGCGTTGATCAGAGTGAGTGTGTGGGTAATTTTTCGTTAGCTATTAGCTTTTAGTTGCCGGTAAATTTTCAAAATCATATCTTTTTTGTAATTTGCTTTAATTAATAAGAGCATCGTTCCACTACCTCGCTACAGGAGTAATCATTTCTGAAAGGGGAGAGAGTGCTTTGCGAAGCCGCACACCGTAAGATGACTCCACCGACGCCTCAAAGATCGACGCCATGGTCTCCTCCCATCGCTCGCTTTCCTCCCTTCACTTCGTCCCCCACCTCGCCGCCGGTCCCATCCACCGCCGCCGATTTCACTCACTTCCTACACAGCCGCTTCTTATCCAAACCCGATCTCGCGGCCTACACAGTCCATCCCTCCCACCTCGCTGTCGTCCACCAGAACGCCCCGATCATCGAAGACATCATCGCTGTTGATTGGGCCGCCGATTTAGACGGCGAGATCGTCCCGTCACCGGGATTGGCTATGCGGTTTCTGATTGCGAAGCCGCAGGAGGAGAAGCAAGCGGCGGAGATCGTGAAGGCTATCGATGAGGTTAGGGTGTCGAAGTTAAGCTGGGGGGTGAATTTCTCGCAGGGTAGGGCAAAGGGGGTATGAGGTGGGTTCGCTTTTGGAGTTTGTGGCGATTGAGGAGAGGATTGGGGATTTTGTTGACAATGTTATTGTGGTCGAGGTTGTGGTCCCGTTTTCATGTCTCAAATGGCACTGCAAAAATAAAAAAAGTAGAGCAAGTACTCATCTTGAAAATCTTTACTGATAAAACTCTAAGCTGAGTTGTTGAATTCTAAGTAGAGTTACGATTAATTGAATCAATCTATCAAAAGAGAACATATGATTGATTCTCTTGGGTTATGAAGACAAGAGCTTAGAGATATTTTGAAAATTTTGATTTGTATAAATTTCAATTTTAAAATTATTTAATTAAGCTTTTAAGTATATTTTTTCATCTTTAAAGTTTAAAAGTTTTAAATAAATTTTAAAATTCATCCTAACATGAGTCTCGAGGTGCAAGTATAGGTTTTCAATAACTGCAACATGCTTAATTATTAGCCCTAGGCTCTCTCGTTCGGCTCAGTACTCACCAATGTGCTCGCAACTCGGCTGAACCTACTTAGCATTACTGATGATTTATTTGCCACCCTCTCCTAAGGTGAGTCGAGGTTCCAGAATGGGTTGTCGATAACCAGAAAATGCTTAATTACTAACCCAAGGGCTCCCTCGATCGGCTCAGTACTTGCCAATGGGTCGCATATGATCACTGGGCTGAACCTATTTAGCATTACTGAAGTCACCCGTAAATAGATTTTCAAATTCATACAACGTCTTATTGACTCAGTCAGCTATGAGGCAATACATGTTTAGGACAATATATACTAAGAGTCATTAAATTGATATTTATTTTTAATTATATTTTAATTTTTCATTATGTAGTCTTTCCCATCGCTCATGGACATCTATAAATCAAAGGTGAAACAAGCATTTGTTGTTGGTGGGCTCATTAAGATTTTTAATCTCTTGGGCATTTGTACTACAAATTTTCTCAAACAAATTGTTCTCTCAATTTTCACATAAATTCTTAGGTCATCTCGCTCAGAATTTATCTGCAAGTAAGATTGGATGTCATCTATTATCTATAAAAAGAGTTAGAGCACTGCCTCGAGGTGCCGGTGGATGCTGGCGGTGCTTTCAATTGCGTTGGTGGTGGAGTAGAGGAGACGTCATTTGGGCTCGATGGAGACAGTGGAGGGGAGGGTGAAGGAGATTCTTTTAATGTTGAGGAGTATCTTGACTTAGAGATGATGGTTGGCGATGCATTTGGAGGCAGCTGTGATGGTTGCGGCGAGCATTTTGCGTTGGATGCGTTTAGGATTTCTGGCGCATGCCTTCCTCTATACTGATTGGCGCCTCAAAGTCAAACTCTCTCTGATTGGATAATAATGATTCGGAATTGTAGAGTCCGTAAATGCTGGAGGGCAGAATTGTATTCATGTTGATTGTGAACATTATTTTGATTTCTGTAAAGAACACTTCTGCAACATAATAAAATTCAGCGAATGTTTTTAAAACATTGTGGTGAAGAATTTTTTATAAATCGTCTTCTATTTTTTATAATTATCATTGATGGATGAAAGAGACGGTACAGGAGTCTTGGAAGAAGCAAGAAAGCAGAGAATAGAAAACTGTGAATTCTGAATTATATTAAAGTAAAGGTATACAGGCCTTTATATAGGCAAACAGAGAAATATAAAGTATTACAAGTGTAACCGATATTGATTCCTAATATACCCCCTCAAATTAAACGTTCTAAAGTTCGAATGTTTAATTTGTCTCTCAGCATTTCAAACCTTGCGGTGGCAAGAGGTTTGGTGAGAGCGTCTGCAATTTGGTCGACTGAGCTAATGTGTTCGATGCAGATGCTGCCGGCGTCGATATGTTGGCGAAGGAAGTGAAAGTCAATCTCAATGTGCTTCGTTCGAGCATGGAAGATGGGGTTGCTGGCCAGAGCTATTGCCGAAGTGTTGTCGCAGAAGATTTTGGTCGGGATCGGCTGAGAGAGGCGAAGTTCATCTACAAGTCGACAAAGCCATAGTACGTCTGACGCTGCCGCCGATAGTGACCGATACTCGGCCTCGGTTGATGACTTTGCGACCGTTGGTTGTTTCTTCACTGACCAAGATATGAGGGAGTTGCCGAGATAAGTGCAGAAACCAGAGACCGACTTCCTGTCGGAGCAGTCGGACGCCCAATCAGCATCCGCATATGTTCTGAGGATCAAATTCCCGGGGGAAATTGGAAGACCGTAGTGCAGGGAGCCTTTGACGTACCGCAGCAGTCGTTTCAGCTCTTGATAGTGAGTAACCATTGGAGTGTGCATGTGATGACAAATGTTGTTTGCGGTGAATGCGATGTCAGGACGTGTGATGGAGAGGTATTGAAGAGAGCCTGCAATTTTTTGGTATAGGTGCGGATCGGCGAACGGTGTATCATCGGTTTCGGCGTGATTGGAGTTGGAGCCGCGTTGCAGTCGGCGAGTCCCGCATCCTGTAAAATTTTTGAGGCATAATGGCTTTGGTTAAGAAAATAGCCGGAATCTGTTTTAAGAATTTTAATGCCAAGGAATAAAGATACGTCCCCGAGCTGTTTGAGTTCGAAGTGAGCTTGGAGAAATTGTAGAAGCGATGCGATGACCGTTTGATTATTCCCTGTAAGAAGTATATCGTCGACATAAATGAGAAAGTATAAATGCACATTGTCTTGATTAAAAATAAGTAATGATGGGTCGGAACGGCTAAACCTGAAACCGAATTGTTGAAGGAGGGATGTGAGTTTGTGAAACCATTGACGAGGTGCTTGTTTAAGGCCGTAGAGTGATTTGTTGAGTTTACAGACGTAGTTCGGATGAACGTTGTCGATGAATCCGGTGGGTTGACGCATATAAACTGTTTCTTTTAGATCTCCGTGAAGGAAGGCGTTAGAGATGTCTAGCTGACTAATGGACCAGTTGTGATGAGCTGCGAGTGTTAGAAGGACACGAATGGTTGGCATTTTGGCCACGGGACTGAAGGTTTCCGTGTAGTTGATACCCAAGGTTTGGTTAAAGCCTTGATCCATAAGGCGAGCTTTGTATCTATCGATAGTGCCGTTGGGTAACAGTTTAGTTTTAAACGTCAATCTGCAACCAAGTATCGGATCATTTGTGGGAGGGGGAACCAAAGTCCACGTGTCTTGATGTTGAAGGGATAGGAATTCGGAGTTCATTACGGCACGCCATTGCGGAAGTTTAGACCCTTGAGCATAGGTAGTCGGTGTGATGGGCGGTGAAGCGATGGCCGAAAGAGTGAAGATAGTTTTTGGTTTGTGGATCCCTGATTTAGCTCTTGTTTGCATAGGGTGAGGGTTGTGACGAGGTACGACCGGCGAAGCAGTAACATGGAGAGGTGTGGTGTTGTGACTTGTAGGGTAGCCGAGAGGTAAGGCAGTAGAGCTGGACGTTTCAATAGACTGTGATGATTCTGTTTGCATCCTTTGAGATGATTGAATTTGCGGGTTGAGAGCACCTGTGGGAGTAAGTAGTAGTGGTGAGATAAAATTGTCTGTGATTGCGGAAGGCATACCTGAATGGTTATGTTGATCTTGATAAGGGAACATGGTTTCTTGAAATGTGACGTGACGCGATATATGCTTCTGATTAGTGAGAGGGTTGAAGCATTTGTAGCCTTTATGTTGAGCTGAATATCCTGTGAAGATACAGGGCTGCGATCTCGGAGAGAGTTTGTCGTTGGCATATGGACGAAGCCACGGGTAGCACAAGCAGCCGAAGACTCGAAGGTGATCATAAGACGGACTGACACCATGAAGAACTTCGTAGGGAATGCGTTGAGAGATTGATTTGGAAGGCGTCTGATTTATTAGATAGTTTGCGGTACAAACGGCGTCTGCCCAGAAATTTTTCGGTAGAGAGGCTACGTGTAGAAGAGCTCTAGTAATTTCCACGAGATGTCTATTTTTACGCTCGGCGACACCGTTCTGTTCCGGCGTGTGCGGGCACGTAATGTGATGGGTAATGCCGTTAGATGACAAGAAATTTTTAAAACGTGTGCTGTTAAATTCGCCTCCGCCGTCAGAACGAAAAAACTATGGCGTGGCATTGAATCTTGTTTTTATTAAGGCACTAAAATGACTAAATTTGGAGAATGTTTCTTGTTTTGAATGCATTAGATATAGCCATGAAAATTTTGAAAAATCATCTATGAAAACGACATAGTAGTTAAAACCGTTTAATGATTGTTGAGGAGCTGGCCCCCAGACATCGGAATGGATTAGTTGAAAATATGCGAAGAATTCGTCGTTCTTTTATTAAACGGAAGTTTGTGGCATTTGGCCAAACTACAAGAGGTACAGTGAAAATTAGAATTAAATTGTTCGAAACCGGGTAGAAGACGTCGAAGTTCTTGGAGAGCACCGAAATGAGGATGTCCAAGCCTCCCATGCCACAGAGAGGCAGGCGATTGCGTGGCAAGAAGAGAAGTTGGTTGGTTGGAGTATGCTGTCCGAAGATGATATAACCCGTTACATAGTTGACCACGAAGAAGAGGCCGTTGATCCTGAACATCCTTAACAACAAACCCGTTAGCATCAAAGTGGATAGTAACATTATTATCAGAGGTTAGTTTGGAAATTGAAAGAAGATTGTGCGTTAAGGAGGGAACATGAAGAAGATTTCTTAGGTAAAGCTTACGATTCGAGTCCGGTAAGGATAGAATCCCTTGACCGGAGTGCTGGATAGTCATGGAAGATCCATTTACGGTGGAAATTGCGTCTGGACCGTTGTACGCAGAGCTTTGATGAAGGTTGCCAAGGTCCGATGTGAGGTGGCTGGAAGCCCCGGAGTCCATGATCCAGTCGGTCGTGGGATTGGAGGATTGCTGCGAGAGATACGTGCGAGGAGTAGATGTGGTAGTCGGTGCGTACTTGAGATTGCACCGGTGCCAGCAGTTGATTGCTATGTGACCTGGTTTTCCACAAATATGACAAGAAAGTCGACCGGTCTTTGCGGTAGTTGAGGGTGGACGAGCGGCTTCAGAGGTGTTCCGATTATCAGATTTACGATTCTTGTATGTGCGATTGTTGTTGCTGTTTCCTTTGGACCAAGAAGCACGGTTTGTGTAGAATGCCGATTCGGCATGAGGGGCGGAAGTCTCTTTTTGAGTTTCTTGATGTTGGGCGATCTCTTCACTGCACAATAGGGAGTAGAGGGTGTCAAGATCAATGGGGTTTAGAGATGTGCGAATGGAGGTTTTGAAGGAATTGTATGTCGAGGGAAGGCCATTTAGGATAAAAATGAGAATGTCTTCGGTGTCGATTTGTGATCCTGAGACGGAGATGTTGTCAACTAAAATCTTGACACGCATCAGATATTGTTGCATGGTTGAGTTGCCCATTTGAATTGTGTGAAGTTCGTTCTTGAGTTGAATCACTCGAGAACGGATGTTTGGCTGCATTTGTTTTTCGAGTGTTTTCCAAACATCTTGAGCGGTGGGGCAAGAAAGAATGTAGGGAAGAATAGCAGGGGAAATGGTGGAGAAAAGAGTGGAAATGAGATTCTGATCGATCAGTGTCCATTTAAAGAACTCGTTGCTGGAGTCGTCGGACGGGCAGATGATGTTTCCGGTAAGATAGCCGGAGAAGCCGTTTGCGGAGAAGTGCTGCAAGATCTGAATGCGCCATATGTGGTAATTTTCTGCAGTGAGTGGGTGAGGAACGAGAGTTTTGAGGTTGAAGATCAAGAATTTGAGTGGCGCCGGAGCCGTGTAGTCGGATGAGCTGCCGGAGAGGATGTGTTGATTCGGTGAGGAGGACACGGCGGAACCTTGTTCAGCCATGAAAGAAGCCAGGGAGAAGCCTGGGCTCTGATACCATGAAAGAGACGGTACATGAGTCTTGGAAGAAGCAAGAAAGCAGAGAATAGAAAACTGTGAATTCTGAATTATATTAAAGTAAAGGTATACAGGCCTTTATATAGGCAAACAGAGAAATATAAAGTATTACAAGTGTAACCGATATTGATTCCTAATAATGGATGCTTATTGATTATCTATCAAAGATTATCTACTATGTAACTTAACTAACAGCTTTCCAAATTTTTTCCTGTGACGCAGACATAGAAATCTTGCAAAATTTGTTGTCTTCCTGTAAATGGAACTGTAGTGATTATAAACTTCAAGATCTTCGAATCTGATAAAATTTCAGATTTTTTTTTTACTATTTACTGACAAAATTATGTCATTTCTACTTAATGTAGTTACATTCAAATCTTATGACATTCGAACATCTATATGTAGTGGCTGTCTAGCCAATAGCTCTTAGTTAATTTTTGGTAATTTTAACAACTCTTCTATAAAAGGTATTTTAGATAAACCATATTCTGATAAGCTAGACTACTTGCCATCCATGATTGTTGCTTCCGAGAGGTTCTATAAATTATTATTATTATTATTATTGATACTTCAAAAACAGTTTCTTAATTGGGCACAAATCTTTAGGCATATTCAAATTGTTAACTTCCAAAATTAAATTTGGGATTATCTGAACTCCAATTTCAAAAAACTAATAGTTAAATTGAATGTCTCAGTGAGACGAGCCCAACAACACTAAAATTAGTCAAATTAATGTCCAAATAGGTCTGAATCAGTGGCTTGAAACATATTTGAAAGCTCTGAAGCATTTATTGGATGACCAAATACTATCCATATATGACATGTTGATAGACAAATCAAGCGGCTCAATTAGATGTATTTAACAATCCCAAGATAGCTTATTTTTTATATCATGAAGGTACTTAATTAAATGATGACATGATCGCGGGAATCAGTATAAGCCATCGAATGAAGCACTTCGAACTCTCCCTATGTCATCTCCTTATTTATTGGTGATATCATTCTCAAATTCTATCTTCCCACATGAAAAGGGGCTTGAACTTTTGGAGGCTTAAAAGTGAAAGGAAGAAAGACAACTTAAAAGGTATTATTTTAAACCCTTTGCATCCACGTAACCACTGGGACGAAGTATCCGATCCATCTCAAGAAGAATAAACTTCATTTCAAATTTTTGGAGAAAAAGACAAAACAACAGTAACTGTCAGAACATGCACTAAAGTTTCAAAGCAAGAAGGAAGTTTCTAGAGAACTTTCTATGTTCTTTTAGTTTCTAGATCCATAGTTGTTCAGTGAAAAGAACCCAAACCTATATTTATTCATAAAAAACATATATAATGCAAACATATAAAACTTTCAGTCTTTCACTGATGTGAGGATTGATGTGATTAAGCTTCAATAAAATAAAATACTTATTTTTAAATAATCCATCTTCAAGATATATCACAAACTTTTCATTTGACAGATTAAAAAACTATTTCACATTCAAGGAAACAAAACACAAACACAAATATAACAACACACCACTACAAATAAGAACAAGAAATAGGTGAAAAATATTACAGCTGGGATAAGTTTACAAGGAAGAAGAGCGAAGGAGAAAAGAGAGAAGAGTTAAACCCTTTCTGAGAAGCAACTCAGATGACAATAGTCTGGCTACCGGTGAAGGTTTCCTCTCCGAAGTCAGGATAAATCTCACGTTTGAAAAAAAAAAAAAAAAACAATCTATAAAACATCATAATCTCTCAAAATATCAATTTCTTCCATAAAATTTAAAGGAAAAAAAGGAGATGAAAGAGTAGAGGTTGAATCTAACATAAAAGATTTTCTTATTTTCAGATTCTTTACTTTATTATTGTGCTTTGTTTCAAACCAAAACCTACCATCAGCATTTGTTAATGAAATGAGAAAAAGAAAATAAGTAGCCAAATCAATTTCCTTTATTAAAATCCTAAAACAGAGAGTTTATTGCTACATACATGTACTTTGACTACCACAACGTAGTTCTTGTACTGCAACTGTGACGAGTACGGCTGAAATCATTTTCAAAAGTGTTTCGTTGTTGATGTTGGTCCGCATCGCTGTTCTTTTCTCGCATCGTAGTTCTTGTCTTGCATCGACATACATGTCCTGCAACTGTGACGATGTTGGCGAATCCTTCGACGGAGTATTTCTCGTCGGATTCTAAGGGGAAATCACAGTACATTACCAAAAGTTTATCGCTGTCATATCGAAGACGAACAGGGTACCAGACCTCATCCATAGCTCTGAAATCCATTATTGGCGACACCTCATCCGCATCTACTTGGTGCTTCGTCGACATTGTTTCTTCGATTACAGAGAACCACAAAGAGGAGAAACGAGTAGCACAGCTGGCTGTGCGAAAGTCCCGTAGCGAGACGGTGGCATAGGAGGAGTGAGAGCTAGGGCACGGGAGGAGAAGGAGTCGGAACTGGGAGACGGAGCGGGAGCAGGAGCTACGGAACGAGAGCGGGAGTAAAGGAGCGAGAAGAGAGATCGCGAATATTATAAGGGCGTCTCCAGCCAAATTCCAAATGAAAGCCGATTTGCTCCGTTCGAACGGCAAAAAAAAAATGTTAATAGGTGGAGGTTGAACACTATGATGTCAATATTTGTGTTGCATTATTCACCTATTTGATTTTTTTGTCTTAATCAAATTTGCCTGAAGAAATAAATGAAAGAGGAGAAAACGGTTATCTTCACAGAAGCGCGTAAAATGGAGTTCAATTGAAGATGAATCATGACATTTTTGAGTTTCATTGCATTTTGGAGTGAAAAATAAAATTTTTCGTTGGAGATGCCTTAAGGACCCATTTTTATTTTTAACAGCAATTTTTAAAATGTTATTATTGAAATGCTTGGGAAAATATTATTTTTAGAAATATTATTTTATTCGTTGCCTATATTTATTTATCGCTGCCGTTGGTTTGTAAATCGCTGCTATAAATTGTTATGAAAATATTAATTTATTATTAGTCGATTATCTTGGCAAGCAAATTTAATATTCACAAATGTCTACATTGTACTTTCATACCTAAATCTTTATTGTGTTTAATGGGTTTTTATTGAACCTTGTATCAAACTAAATTTATGAACATCTATAACTCAAATTCAGTGGCGGATACAACTTCTTTTTTCATGATGGCAAAATTTTAGTTAATTAAAATATTAAACAATAGCAATAATAATAATGATAATGATAAATAATGATAATAATAACAACAACAACAAATAGTAATAATAAAATATTTTTTTAAAAAAATTAAACAAATATAATGCCATCAAAATTATAGTAGAAAATTTTTATCATTTATTTTTCAATATAATACTGATTTTAATAATATAAATTAGAGTATAATCATATAAATTATGTTGGCACTAGACTCTTACTTAAAAGAATAATAATAAAAAATAGCTAAACGAAATGCTCCTAATCCAACAAAATCAAATAATACCTAAGCCTGGAAGAAAATTGGAACCCCAGTCTCACTCGCTCGACAAGGCTCCGTCTTAGCCTGAGATGGACGTTCAGGAAGCTGGGTGAAATGAATAAGAGGAATGATGCCTTACGTTCTCGCTCGCTCGGCAAGGAAGTTTTATTTGGTTTGGTCGACCGAATGAGAGAAACATTCGGTCGCAAGCAAAAATCCCGCGGTACCGAGGTGTACCGAGGACGTAATAATTGTTCCTCGGCAAGGCTCCTGTCTGAGCATAAGACGGACATTCAGGAAGCTCGATGGCTGATGTTGCAGTTGATGAATCGTCTCCACCTTCCAACTTGGTTCTGGACGGAGCGGCTGGATCCATCCGATCGAATGGAATGCTGGGTCGGGCCGTTTCCTCATGCGGCATGGAGGAGAATTCCTCCGTCTCAAATATGGACCTCACTAGCTCTTCTCCATCGGATATGGATTTGACCACTTGTGAGGTTCCGAATGAATCCTGCCCCAACGTCTTCGTTCCAGACGTTAACACGAATGAATCCTCCCAGGTGTGTGAGGCTCATCCCACAATTCCATGTTCAGATGGTGACGATTGTCATGGAATTAAGAGTGCACTTGAGCATGAAGTGCATAGGGCCAATGTGCCATCTTGCAGGTGTTTTGAAATTTCAACTGCAGCCTCTACCAAGCCTCCACCTACAGGTTTCTGCACTCCAGGTGCTCTTGGAAATTTGGTATAAATAAAAAATGATTTTATGAAAATTTATCTAGCAGAAAATTTAAATGTATTTTACGTTTGATTTTGTAGCATCTGTTTTTTGCTGAAAAAGAAATGATACTATTTCAAGCAAAGAAAATTTGAAATTTTGGTGTTTGATTTAACTGAAAATAAATACAAATTAAAGTTTTGATGAGTTTCTTTATCACCCAGCAATTTATTTTTGATATATTCGACAATGGCTAATGGCAATCAAAATTAATATCTAAAGAGGGGATGAAAAAATCAAAAAATTATTTAAATAAATAAAAATCAATAATTTTACTTTTTTGAACTAACATATGAAAATAAAGGTTTTTAATAAAAATTATAAAGAAGTTTAACTTATAAAGAATATATATATATATATATATATATATATATATATATATCATTTCAATTAACTTACAAAAAAAATAACTTCTATTTTATTTTATATTTATATCTTGACTATCCTTATTGGTAAAACTCTAAGTTGAGTTGTTGCAGTGAAAACAGTTAAGATTAATTGAATCAAGCTATCAAAAGAGGACATATGATTGATTCTCTCATCTTATCAAGACATGAACTTAGACTGGTTTTGAAATTTTTATTCCTATAAATTTCAATTTAAAAATTCTTTAATTAAGCTTTAAGTATATTTTTTATCTATAAATTTTTACAATGGCTTATAATATTTAGATATTCAAAAATAGGATGATGAGCACCCCTCAATCATCCTCGACAACATAATCTTATACCAATTATGAGTGCTGAATAATTATAATTTTAAAAAAATCAACTTTCCTTGACTGTCTAATCATATAGATCTTCATAGGCGACTGAAATGGCGACTCACTTGCCTCCCTCTCATAAAGTGATTCGAGGTTCCAGCATAAGTTTTCGATAACCGCAACATGCTTAATTATTTGTCATAGGCTTCCTCGATCGGCTCAATACTAGCCAAAGGGCTCGCATATGCACACTCAGCTGAACCAACTTTGCATTACTGAACTCACCCATATATAGATTTTCGAAGTCATACAACATTTTTTTGACTCAACCAGCTAGGATGCAACACAAGTTTAGGGCAGTATATAATTAGAATCATGAAATTAATATATATTTTTAGTTATTTTTTTATTTTTCATGATGTAGTCTTTTCCATAGCTCATGGATCCTTATAAATAAAAGGTAAAAGGAGCATTTGTTGTTGGTGGACTCATTAAGATTTTGAGTCTCTTGAACAATTATATTACAAATTTTCTCAAGCATTTTATTCTCTCAATTGTCACATAAGTTCTTAGGTCATCTTTTTGAAAATTTGTCTGCTAGTAATATTGGGTGTAAATTTGTCTGTTAGTAATATTGGGTGTCATCAATAAATAAATTTAAATCCGACAACAACAAGTGGATACTTAGTGTTAGATAATTATCTTTGAGGTACAAAATAAAATGGACAAAATTAGATTAGGATACATGGAGCAAAGTTTAATTTGGAATATGAAATATTTCATCAGAAGTAGTACGCCTTTTTCTTTGAAAATAAAAGGTATTTATTTCATTTTTCAATCTATTCATAGTAATCAATAAGCATCAATCAATGAAAATTATAAAAAAGAGGACGATTTACAATGCATTCTTCACCACAATGTACTAAAAATATTTCCTGAATTTTATTATGTTGAAGAAATCAAAAAAGATGGAATATTAAAGAAGAGAAATAATATATTAATGTAGTAGTTCCATTCAAATCTTAAGACATCCGAACATCTATATATATATATATATATATATATATATATATATATATATATATATATATATATATATATATATATATATATATATATATATATATATATATATATATATATATATATAATCGATGTGTGGCCGCCAATAGCTCTTAGTAAATTTTCGGTAATTTTAACAACACATCTATAAAAAGTATTTTAGACAAACCACATTCCCACTAGCTAGATTATTTGCCATTCGTGATCGTTGCTTACGAGATGTTCTATAAATTATTATGATTGATACTTCATAAAAATCATCTTAATTTGACACAAATCTTGAGGCATATTCAACTTGTCAATAACCAAAATTAAATTTCGGATTATCCTAACTCCAATTAATTTCATCAAACTTAGAAGTCAAATTGAATATTTCAATGAGACGAGCCCAACGACACTAAAATCAGTCCAATCAAGATCTAAATGAGTACAAATGAGTGGATGGAAACTTATTTGAAAGGCAAAGTGGATATCAATAACTAGATTATCATCATTCAAATATCAATATGTGAAATTATAGGTTGGCATATGTTGTGAAGCCGATTGTTAATGAAGGTAATAATAATCATATTGACATTGGTTGTTACTTGTGTTAGATCATGTTCTTCATTGTACCAACTTGAATTGGGGCTTCAACATTCTACAACTTGTCTTATAATAGATTTTAGAAGGAACGAAATAAAATTAATTTTAACTAATAACTTATGAAAGAATTACTCCTATGCAATTTCTCTTCTAAATCGAAATAATATTATGGGTGTTATGACTCTTCTTATATATATATATATATATAGTTTCTAACTTTTTAATTTTCTAAGCTAAAATGTATTTAGGATTAAATTCCTTAATTTCTTTATTATCTCAGCAAAATTTAATAAAATTATAACTTCTTGTTCAAATTTAAATTTACTAATAATTTTAATTTTTTATATAAAATTTTGATTAAAAAAGTAAAATTCATTAAATTATCATAATTATAAAATATAATTAAAACTAATAAATTTAATATATATCTAAACTTTAAAATTAAAAATGTGTGTTTTTTTTTTAATTTTCTTCCAAATTAAAAATTATATATACTTAAGTTTACTAAAAAAATATATTTTTATTAATAGGGCTAGCCATGAGGCCCATGACCAACTCGCCTCCTTCTAATATTTTTTATTTATATAAAATATTCTTTCGCAATTAAAAATTTTAATTCATTTTTTGCACACTAGTTTATCAGAGTGAGTGTGTGGGTAATTTTTCGTTAGCTATTAGCTTTTAGTTGCCGGTAAATTTTCAAAATCATATCTTTTTTGTAATTTGCTTTAATTAATAAGAGCATCGTTCCACTACCTCGCTACAGAAGTAATCATTTCTGAAAGGGGAGTGAGTGCTTTGCGAAGCCGCACACCGTAAGATGACTACTTGCTGCCCTGCCTCCAACAATGCTACGGCGAAGCGGAAGCGCCGCCGCCAGCCAGGGTCGAAGAATAAGCCGAAGATTCCGGTGGCCAACTGCTTGCCGCACGTACTCAAAATCCACGCTGGCGGTGACGTCGCAGAAACCATCACGGCCTTTGCTCGTGCCTGTCGCATTTTCGGAGTCTGCGTCCTCTTCAAAGTCCGCGACTCCACCGACGCCTCAAAGATCGACGCCATGGTCTCCTCCCATTGTTCGCTTTCCTCCCTTGACTTCATCCCCCACCTCGCCGCCGATCCCATCCACCGCCGCCGATTTCACTCACTTCCTACACAGCTGCTTCTTATCCAAACCCGATATCGCGGCCTACACAGTCCATCCCTCCCACCTCGCCGTCGTCCACCAGAACGCCCCGATCATCGAAGACATCTTCGCTGTTGATTGGGCCGCCGATTTAGACGGCGAGATCGTCCCGTCACCGGGATCGGCGATGCGGTTTCTGATTGCGAAGCCGCAGGAGGGGGAGCAAGCGGCGGAGATCGTGAAGGCTATCGATGAGATTAGGGTGTCGAAGTTAAGCTGGGGGGTGAATTTCTCGCAGGGTAGGGCAACGGGGTATGAGGTGGGTTCGCTTTCGGAGTTTGTGGCGATTGAGGAGAGAGGATTGGGGATTTTGTTGACAATGTTATTGTGGTCGAGGTTGTGGTCCCGTTTTCATGTCTCAAATGGCATTGCAAAAAAAAAAAAAAAATTATGAATAAAAAAAAAAAAGCTACAAAGAAGATTAACTTAAAAACACAATAATATATATTTTTTAAAAAATAACTTTTTATAATTTGTAATTTGGAAGAAAATTAAAAATCATTTTTAAGTTTAAAATTTTGATATATATTTAATTTATTAGTTTGAATTATATTTTATAATTATGATAATTTAATGAATTTTAAAATTTAATAAAGTTTTTATATAAAAAATTAAAATTATTAATAAATTTAAATTTGAACAAGAAGTTATAATTTTATTAAATTTTGATGAAATGAAAATGAAATTAAAGTACTTAATCTTAAATACATTTTAAGTCTTAAAATAAAAATAAAAATATATTTATATAAGAAGAGTTATAGATAACGATAATATTATTTCGATCAAGAAGTAAAATTACATAAGAATAATTCTTGTAAAAAATATTAGTTAAAATTGTCATGAGCAAGCCGAATAGGAATAGAAGAAGGAGATTTAGGAAACAGAGAAAGAAACTACTTCGTATATCTCACGGCAAGGTACAGGGATACAATATATAACAACAAAGTGCAAGAAGTGGCTGTAACGTCTAAATGACGTGGAGGCCATTTGTATAAGAAAGTACGGTTCTTGTATATCCTACATGCCCCCACAAACTAAGGACTGCGGAGCTGTGATGAGTTTGGTACATAAGAGTTTGAACTGCTGGATCGATAGCGGTTTGGTGAACATGTCAGCAATTTGATCGTTGGTGCATATGTGGTGGACCGTTAATTATTTTGCTCTAATGCAGTCTCTGATCGAGTGACAATTCGCATAAATATGTTTTGTTCTTGCGTGATAGATCGGATTGTTGGCAAGGGCAATGACGGACGTATTGTCACAATAGATATTTGTGGGCGTTGATTGTGGAATGTGAAAGTCATCGAGAAGGCATCTAAGCCAAATGACTTCTGAGGCTTCTGTTGCCAGAGCTCGGTACTCCGCTTTGGTGGAGGATCTGACCACGGTGGATTGCTTTTTAGCTTGCTAGGAGATTAATGAATTGCCCAAAAAGTTGCAGTATCTTGAAATGGATTTGCAGTCGTGAGCATTGGTGGCCCAATCGGCATCGACGTAGCCTTGTAGAGTTAGATTGTCTCGGTGCATGGGAAAGCCGGTAGAAGTAGTGCCTTGGATATAGTGAAGTAATCTTTTGAGAGCATCAAAGTCGCTATTTAGA
The DNA here is from genome assembly GCA_016618105.1 of Dendrobium huoshanense. Lineage (NCBI taxonomy): Eukaryota > Viridiplantae > Streptophyta > Magnoliopsida > Asparagales > Orchidaceae > Dendrobium > Dendrobium huoshanense. The sequence goes on along the minus strand of CM028346.1, from coordinate 21,674,617 downwards.
GGAGCTTCATGTGTTGGCTTAGCTGGTGCACAACAAATTGGATGTGGAGCCGTGTTAAGGTTAGATATTGGAGAGATCCGATTAAGTGGCGGTAGAGTTAAGAATTAGCAAATTCAGTGCTGCAGGTAGTGGGGTTTTTATTTTTGCAAGATATGGGGGTAGAGACAGGCTTGGAGTTCTGCATGCCGGCACGGTCCAATATTCTTTTGGCATATTGTTTCTGGTGTAGAAGAACTTCGTAGGATGTGTACATAGTTTGGATGCCGAGAAAGTGGGCTAGGGAGCCAAGGTTGCGCATTTGAAACCGATCTTGGAGGCATGATAGCAGTTGTTTGATCTTCGTAGGGGAGTTGTCGGTGAGTAGTATGTCGTCAGCGTAGATTAGAATGTAGAGTTCAATTGTGCCTGATTTATATGTAAGAAGAGATGGATCATCATTGCTAATAAAAAAACTCAAAATTTTGAAGGTCATTGGAGAGAGTGGCGTACCATTCACGTGGGGACTGTTTGAGGCCGTATAGAGCTTTATTTAGTTTGCACACATGGGTCAGATGCAATGCGTCTTAGAAGCCCGGTGGTTGCTGCATATAGATGGTGTCAGAAAGTTGTCAGTGCAAGAAGGCATTGGAAACATCGAGTTGATGAATGTCTCAGTTGTAGTGCAGAGCGATAAGGATGAAGACACAAACAGTTGAAATTTTTGCGACGTGGCTGAAAGTCTTCGTATAGTCGAGTCTGTGTTCTTGATTGAATCCCTTTGCCACAAGTCGAGCTTTGTATCGTGCGACGGTGCCGTCAGATTAGAGTTGTATTCTGTACGTCCATTTGCATCTGAGTACATTTTGTTTGGAGTTGGAAGGGACAAGATCCCAAGTTCCTTGGGTTTGTAATGCCTAAAATTCTTGTAACATTACTGACTGCTAATGTTCACTTTTGATTGCTTGGTTGTAAGTTGTGGGTTTGGTGTCGTAAAGGAGATGAGAAAGATTGAAGACTTGCTTTGGTTTGGAATGGCCGGTCTTAGATCTAGTGAGCATATGAAAGGTGATGGGTTGTGAATTATGATTGTTAGTGCAAGAGATTGTGTGGGAGGAAGACGGTGTATCTTGATGTGGCGTGAAGGTAGAGGACTTATTGAGTTCCGGTGTAGGAAGTGGGGAAGTGGTAGGTAAGGTTGTAAACGTATGAGTGGAAGGGTTGGTAATGTGATTGCTGATGGAAGATGGTAGTCCGTGAGTGGGAACAAGGAGTAGAGGGGGAATTATAGGTGACGGGCTGGTGTTGGGATTGTGTTGAGTTGAAAGTTGGGTAAAGGAGAAGAATTCTTCATTGAAGACAACTTGGCGGGAGGTGTAGATCTTGTTGGTTGTTGGATCGAGACAATGATAAACTTTCTGGAGAGGTGCGAAGCATATAAATATGCACAGGTAGGAGAGCGGAGACAGTTTGTGGGTGGAGTTCCCATAGATGTGAAGGGATTGAGGTTTGCGTGTAGTTTTGTGTGCAAGATTTAATTATTCATGCAGAGTAGCGTGTATAGGTCGTCTAAGGATAATGGTTGGAAGTTGGTGCAGATGCTTGTTTTAAGGGATTGATAAGTGGGTGGTAAGCCGTCCAAGGTGTAGTGGATGATGTCTTCGACGGCAATAGGTGCACCGGCGGCAGCTAGAGAATCAACTTTAGTTTTGATTTTGACAGGATATTGTGCCATCGTTTTGTCTTTCATGGCGGTGAGCTAATGAAGTTCTTGTTTAAGTTGAATGATTCTTGAGCGGGTACTTAATTGAGGTCGTTGATCAAGAATTGTCCGTATCTCATTGCAATGCTCGGCGGAGAGAACATAGGGGAGGATCGTCAGTGAAATGACCGAGTATAGGGCGGTCGCGAGGTTCTGATCAAACAAGATCTAGTTGGTGTAGGAGGGATTGGGAGCGGACTGACTAGTTTGCGTGGTGAGTATACTTGGCGGAACGATAAAGGATTCATCCAAGAAACCTTGATACCCATTTGCCCGGAAGATTTTGAGGACTGGGGAGGCCAAAGAGGGTGATTGTCGGCGGTGAGAGGTTGAGTAACGATGTTCTTGACGTTGCTCATGAGAATTTTGAGAGATGTCGGAAACGCCGAAGTGGGTTGTGGCTTGTCGTCGGGGGCAATTTGATTAGGAGCGGAGGTGGCTGTGGAGGTTTCCGTGTTGAACAAAGATGTAGACAGAGAGAAAGGGAGGAAGGGGAAGAATTGTCACTGCTCTGATACCATGTAGAGAGCAAGCTGAACAGGAAGAGAAGAAGGAGATTTAGGAAACAGAGAAAGGAAACTACTTCGTATATCTCACGGTAAGGTACATGGATACAATATATAACAACAAAGTGCAAGAAGTGGTTGTAACATCTAAATGACGTGGAGGCCACTTGTACGATAAAGAACGGTTCTTGTATATCCTACAAAATTAAATGTATGTCGTTCCTCCTAAAATCTATTATAAGATAATTTTTAGAATGTTGGAGCCGTAATTTAAGTAGGTACAATGAAGCACATGATATATGTTAACACAAGTAACGAGCAATGACAATATGCTTATTGTTACCTTGGTTAAAAATTGGCTTCACAACATATGCCTACCTATAATTCCATAGATTGATATTTGAAGGATGATAATCTAGTCAACTGATATGCGCTTAGCCTTCGACATTCACTTGCTAAATAGTTGGCTAGCTCTTTTGGCTCAACATATATGTGTAGTTAACCGTTAAAGAATCTAATAACATTAATATTGTTTTATGTCATCTCAAAATTTTGTCTTGATAATATTTATTTAAGAGAAAATTAACTTTTATCTTACTTCACAATTTTACTTGACAATACTTTTTTTCTTAAAACGGTAAGCTTAGTTATTGTAGTAAAAATAGAGTTAAAATTAATTGAAATTTTTTTATCAAAAAGAGGATGTGTGATTGATTGATTCTCTTTTCTTACATAGACAATTACTTATAGAAAATTTTTAAGAATTTGTATTTTGATAAATTTAAAGTTTAAAATGCCTTAATTAAGTTTTAAAACTTTTGTATCTATAAAAAATTTAATATAATATATAATATTTAGAGATTCACTCAAAAGTTTTGGATGATGAGCAGCCTCTCAATCATGCTCGACATCATAGATTTCTAAAAGTTCTATCGCAACAGCCGCATGCATATGTATATGCTTATAAGAAGAGTGATAGATACCCATAATATTATTTCGATCAAAAAGAGAAATTAAATAAGAGTAATTCTTGCATATGTTATTAGTTAAAATTAAATGTATGTCGTTCCTCCTAAACTCTATTTTAAGACAAATTGTAGAATGTTGAAGCCCAATTTAAGTAGGTACAATGAAGCACATGATCTATATTAACACAAGTAACGAGCAATAACAATATATATGATTATTGTTCCCATGGTTAGCAATCGGCTTCACAACATATAACAACCGATAATTTCATAGATTGATATTTGAATGATGATAAGCTAGTCAATTCATATGTGCTTAGCCTTCTCTACATCCACTCCCTAAATAATTGGCTCAACATCTATGTGTAGTTAACCGTTAAATATTATAATAAAATATTATAACCGTCATTTGAAAATTTTTTATTGATAATATTTATTTTGAGAGAAAAATAAATTCTATCTTACTTTATAATTTTACTTGACAATACTGGTCCAATAGTTTTTAAAATGAAATATGTGTCTCACCTGATTAGTCATACCAGAATGTACAATAATCGGACAGTGATCTGAGCAAGAGGGACTTTGAAGAGAATAAAAAGAATCAGGAAATTCTTTCAACCAACTATCATTCACAAGCACTCTATCTAGCTTAATGTGAATAGGATTATCAGATCGCTGATTATACCAGGTGAATTTGCTACCAACCGAGTGGAGATCTATAAGATAATTGGTGAAGATCATGTGATTGAAATCAGATAGGGCTGATTGAGTTAAAGGTGAACCACCTAGCTTATCAAAGGCAAAACGACAACAATTAAAATCCCCTAGAACCGCCCAAGGAGAATCAACCATAGGGGAAATATTACCAATAATGTCCCAAAGTTCCTTGCTATCATTAGCACTGTTGAAAGCATAAATGACAGAGAGGTGGAAAATAGCCTTGGAGGCAACAGTAACATACCCGGAAATAATCTAAGAGGATATAAGAGTGGGATTAAAGTTCAATTTATTACCATCTCATTTAATCCATATCCTACGCGAAGAAGAGGTTGCAAAATTGTGACAGCTTTTCTCATTAGAGAAGATGGTATGAGAAATTTCAAAAAAAGGGTCTTGAAGAGCTTGGGAGTGAATCCTATTCTCCAAAATACACAACATATCCAGTTTGAAAGACTGAGAGAGACGTTTGCAGCAATGGACTTTGTCAGGACGGTTAAAGCCGCGAATGTTCCATACGGCTAAAGATGGGAAAGACATTATGAGTTGGTAGAGTGGGGCTTTTTCCCCTGCTTCCCCTCCACATTTTTTTAGAAAAAACCAAATTGTCCTGTTTAGACTTTTCCTTTTGTTTCTTCTTTTTACTCCTATCTTCTAGCTGTTCCATACCAAACAAAACATCCTCTGCTGAAATGAGATCTTCCTCCACATTTAATACATTAAATTTGTTGGGGGAAGTGACCAAATTTTCTTTTTGGCTTGCCAAAATTTGAATTTTCAAAGAGCTGGAAGAGGTGGCCGGAAGCAACCTCCTCCTCATTAGGAGAGTTAAGATTAGGAATCTCTATCCCTTTCAGGTCCGAAAGGGGAATGTCAGCGTTCGGATTAACAACCAGGTTGCCATAAAAGGTAGGCTCTTGGACATTTGGTGGAGTTGGGGAATGTGGTTGGTAGTGTAGAGGTTTTCCTATGCTGTTAATAGGAACATTAAGAGAAGAAGAAGGGGGAAGGTTGAGAGGGACAGAGACGGGAGTAGCTCTCTGATTTTGGTCGTATTTGGGTGGCCTTGACATGCTCAAATTTTTGTGATTCTTCCCTTTTATGCTAGCACTCCTACCCCGGTAGTTTTGCATTTCATTAACTTGCACCTCTTCCCCAGAGACCACTTGTTTTAACGGGCAAAGAGAAGATTGGTGCATAAGGGACTTACAGTGGTCACATGGATATGGCCTCCATTCGTATTGCACCTTCAAGCTAACGACATCCCCATCCAGGGAAACCTTTATTCCTTCCGGATAGGCAGCATTACAATCCACAAGAACACAAATTCTGGCATAGGTGAGGCGAGTCTTTTGCTCAGTCAAATTATCTGCAGCCAACATTACTCCAATTTTACTTGCGATTCTAGAAATTCCCTCCAACATGCAAGAGGCAAATCGTGAATTTTCACCCAAATAGGAACATAATCAAAATTATCTCTCGTTGGCTTGAATTTGGGATGCCATTTTTGAAGAATAAATGGACGACCCAGTAGGAACCAAACACCACGAGACCAAACCATTTCGAAAACTTCCGAACAAGAGAATCGAATGAGGAAAAAACCATCACTCAAAGATAGTAGATTTACCGAACCTATTAGAATCTATGTTCTCTTAATGGCGCCCTGTAGAGATTCGTAAAACGGCCTCCTGCTTATGGAGTATCCAACCAAACACAAGCTCCAGTCCTCACCGCCCTTGGACAGGATTTCATCCGAGAAAGGAACAATCTCCGGCTCCGAAGGGAAATGCGAAAGGTTGAGAGCTTTAGGAACTGAAGAGGCAGGAGCAAAAACCCTGTTCAAATCCTTCGGAGTGATCTTTGCAATTTTACCTGGAGACTGGATAAGCGGAGGAAAATCCGCAGAGAGGAGTCCAGCCTCCATGCTAGCAGAGGAAGAGAAGTCCTCCGGCAGAGCCGGAGGAGGGAAAAAAAGGAAGAGAAATCCGGGAGAGGTGGCGGCGGCAGAGAAAGGAAACCCTAGCGCACCTGGATCCCCAGTTCCCACTCAGTCCGTCTTGATTGTCAAGATCTTTTATTCTAATAAATTTTCAAATTCTTTTTCTTTTTTGCAATTTAATGACAAATTATGTCATTTTTAATTAATGTAGTTACATTCAAATCTTAAGACATCCGAACACCTATATGTAGTCATTGTCTGGCCAATAACTCAGAGTTAATTTTCCGTAATTTTAACAACTCTTCTATAAAAAAGTATTTTAGATAAACCACATTCTCACTAGTTAGACTCTTTGCCATCCGTGATCGTTACTTTCGAGATGTTCTATAAATTATTATTATTGATAATTCACTAAAAATCATCTTAATTTGGCACAAATCTTGAGTCATATTCAATTTGTCAACTTTCAAAATTAAACTTACAATTATCGAACACCAATTTCACCAAACTTACGAAATTAAATGTCTCAGTGAGACGAGCTCAATGACACTAAAATAAGTTCAATCGGTGTCAAAATGGATCAAAATCAGTGGCTTGAAACATATTTGAAATCTCCGAAACATTAATTTGATGAATAAATATTATCTAAATATTGCATTCTTATAGTCGAATCAAGTAGCTCAATGAGATGAACTCAACAAACCCATGATAGCTTAATTTTTATATCATTAAGACACTTAAATGATGATATAATCAAGGAAATCAATATGGTTCATCCTATAGAGCACAATTGCCAACTATAATCCCACAAATGATGGTGCCTCCGTACTCCAACACTCGCCGATTATAATCTCTCAGGCTATCGTCACCCACTGGCTATAATTCCTCCTACCATTATCGCCCATCGATTATGATCCTTCCAACTACTATCACCAGCTGACTATAGTCCCTTTAACCTCCTTCCCCTACCGAATATGATGTATTAGACTCCGTCACCCACCAACTATGGTTCCTCCGACCTCTATCACCAGAAAATGATCCCATCAAGTGCCAGAATACGGTCCCTCTAACCTTCTTCACTTCACTATAGCCCCTCTAGTGATCGTCGTCTGCCGACTACAATCCCTCCAGCCACCATTGCTTCCAAACTACGGTCCTTCAAACCGCCATCACCCAACAAAAGTCCCCTCTACCTCAGTAGCCCGGTTAAGGTCTCTCTGACCTCCATCGCCCGACTACGATCCTACCCACCAAACAAATAGACCAACTTTCTTTTTACAGCAACACCCAAGTCACTGAATTCTTCCAACTCCAACCATGTAATGTGCTCTATATGATGTATATTAGCTACATTGAGCCAAGGACTTCCCCAATACTAGTAGAATCATTTTAACAAGGTTAGACCTTGTAATTTTTCCTCTTTTTAGGAATTTTCACATGAAATTTTTTGCGTCACTTTTGGCACTTACATTCCTCTCTTTTATATATCTCTATGTTTGATCTTCATACAAGCCTAAGATATTAAGCTCCTTATGTTTCTACTACCTTGAATGATTTGGAAAGCAACAATTATTGTTATTATTATATTGTATAATTTTATCTGCATTGTTATTTATATTAATTGCATGTATCAACCTTATATGTGATATCATGTGTCAATATTGATGGAGAAGACTAGCTACAAAGTTAGTGATGGTTGGTCGATGATTAGAAGAAACTCGATTATTGTTGTTAGGTAGCGAAGGGCCATTTATGTTGATTGGGTGCTCGTAGACTAATGATGGTGACAGGGCGGTCGTAGGCTAATGGCAGTGATATGGTAGTGGCGACAAGATGTCAAGCGATAATAAACCAATAGAAGTAATCTAGCGATGATTCTTTGATGACAATAAATGAGTGGTGGGGGCTAAAAAAGGCAATCTCAATCATTGTGTAGTGGGGTTTGTTTGTAAATATTTGGGTGGTGATGGTCTAGTAATGGTTAAGCATTCGTGATGGTTGAGTGTTTCCAATCGCGGTGACGATCAGTCGACAGTGATCACATGATAAGGGTTAGGAGACGGTGATCCGATAACTATGGATTAGTTGTGGTAGTGGTATAGCAACAACAAACTGAGGTTGGTGGAGCTTTAGGATTCTTTAGACCTCTGAGAGCTCACTAATCTTAAGGCATATTCCAACCTACTTATAATAGAGAATTGCAGTATTTTCATAATTTTTGATAGTGACATTATCTTTAAATATAAAAAAAAATAAAGAAATATACACACATACACACAACATTATATAATTTAAATTGGTAACCTTTATATCAAGAATTTTTAAATGTTTGTGGGCATTAATGTTGTTAGAATTAAGTAATCATGAGCTTGTTTGAATCATCAAATAATAAAGTTGAAGCACATATAATTTGGAGACCATTTTATATTTCAATGAATATTCCAAAATTTCTAACTTTATTTCAAGTAAATGATTTGGCACCATAGAGCCTGGGATCAAATTATCATTGTGTCTTTAGATTCATATCGTCAAAACATTCTGCTCGACAATAAATTTATTAAAATTTGAGTTCAAATAATCCTAAATTTAAATTTTAAAAAGTTAAGCCTGGAATCAATCACATGCTTAGCTTACAATTTTAAGTAAAAAGAATTGTCAAGTAAAATTATGATCTAAGATAGAAGTTAATTTTCTCTTAAAATAAATATTATCAAGACAAAGTTTGGAAATGACATATATAGAACAATATTGATGTTATTAGACTATTTAACAATTAACTACACATATATGTTGAGCCAAAAAAGTCATTTATTTAGCGAGTGGATGTCAAAGTAGGGGTGTCAATATTTGACACGACTCGAAAATCGGACATGAACCTGACCTGAAAATTATAGGTTAGGATCAACCCGGACCCAAAACGGGTCAGATTTGATTTTAACAAATTGGCCTATTTCAAATAATTGGATCAAGTTTGGATTGACCCATACAATTAACCAAAATTTACCCGAGATTATTTATTTAAGCCGTTTAATTTGGGGCACAAAAAATAAGATATAAAATTAAATATATGAATTTTTTTTCTGTTAGAACCCGCATCACTCTAAATCAACCGAGAGATAATGAGATAAGAAATTAAGTTGTTCTCTTACTTAATTTTCTTTTCATTTATATTTAATATATTTCAAATTACAAGCCCACTACTATAGTAGACTTGTATTGATTAGCTTAAATGAAAAAGTATTTTCGACTTAAAATTTAAAAAAGGAAATATTTTCCAATTGAAAATTATTTTTCTGTTAGCTATATATTAGCTTTTAGTTAACGTTAAATATTCAAAATGATATCTTTATGGATTTGCTTTCCAAATAAATCTCTGCTTCAATTACACACACGCGTAATTTGCATTAATTAAGAGGGGATCGTTCCACGACCTCGCCACAGGAGAAATCATTTCTGAAAGTGAAAGTGGAGTGCGTGCTTTGCGAAACTGCACACCGTAAGATGACGAGTACTTGCTGCTCTGGCTCGAGCAACGCTACGGCGAAGCGGAAGCGCGGCCGCCAGCCAGGTTCGAAGAATAAGCCTAAGAATATTCCGGTGGCCAACTGCATGCCGCAGGTCGCCACCCTCCATCAACACGTACTCGAAATCCACGCTGGCGGCGACGTCGCAGAAACCATCGCCGCCTTTGCTCGTGGCTGTCGCAATTTCGGAGTCTGCGTCCTCTCTGCCTCCGGCCCTATCGCAGGCGCCGTCTTGTGGGAGGCATCTCCGTACCCCTCAACACTCACATTCCAAGGTAGCTTTTTTCTCCTTTCTTTCACGGCCACGTTTCTTCCTGGAGGTAGCGAAGGGAGTTTGGCGGTGACTTTAGCCGGGCCACACGGTCAGGTGTTGGGTGGGGTGGTCGCAGGGCCGGTGGTGGCTGCTGGAAAGGTGATTGTGGTGGCGGCAACCTTCACCCCCTCGGCATTGCACCGCTTTGGAGCTGTGAATAATACATCGGCCTCGATCATGATGCCCGTAGTCGGAGGCGAAGAAGGATGTGGTAAAAGTTCGGGTTCAGAGAACAGTGAAGCGGAGAAATCGGAGCGAGACATGCTGAATAAGTGCTTAGAGGAATTAGAACAGTTTCTTGAGTTGCCGCCGGAGGTGGACGATGTTTTCATCGGTGACGGCGCTTCAGCAGAGAAAACAGGGCTGGACGGCGGAGGGGAGGAGGCGGATGAAAATATGTTTGATAAATATCTAAAAGAGTTAGAGGACTGCCTTGAGGTGCCGGCGGATGTTGAGGAGTCCACAGTTGGGCTCGATGGAGACAGCGGCGGGGAGGGTGAAGGAGATTCTTTTAATGTTGAGGAGTATCTTGACTTGCATATGATGGTTGATGACGCTTTTGGAGTCCGCCGTGATGGTTGCGGCGAGCATTTAGTCTTCGATGTCTTTAGGGTTTCCGGAGCCTGCCATCCTCTATACTGATTGGCAGAATTGTATTCATGCTGATTGTGAACATTATTTTGATTTCTGTAAAGAACACTTCTACAACATAATAAAAATCAACGAATATTGTTAGAGCATTGTGGTGAAGAATGCTTCGTAAATCGTCTTCTTTTTTTTTTATAATTCTCATTGATGGATGCTTATTGATTATCTTGCAATGATTATCTACTATGTAACTTAACTAACTGCTTTCCAAATTTTTTCTTGTGACGCAGGCATATAAATCTTTCAAATTCATTGTCTTCCTTTGAAGTTATAGCAGCAGAGCAAAGTTGTGTAGTGATTCATGGAACTGTAGCTTTATTTTCTTAATAACATTATCGGAACTGCTGATTAAACTTCAAGATCTTCAAATCTGATAAAATTTCTGAATTTTTTCTTTGCTTTCTGCAGACAAAATTATGTCATTTTTAATTAATGTAGTAGTTACATTCAAATCTTAATGTAATCATTGTCTAGACGCCAAATAGCTCTTAGTAAATTTTCGATAATTTTAACAACACATCTATAAAAACTATTGTAGATAAACCACATTCTCATTAGCTATACTATTTGCCATCCGTGATCGTTGCTAATGAGATGTTCTACAAATTTTTATTATTGATACTTTACAAAAATCATCTTAATTGGACACAAATCTTTAGGCATATTCAACTTCTCAATTACCAAAATTAAATTTGGGATTATACTAACTCCAATTTCATCAAACTTAATAGTCAAAATGAACATTTCTGTGAGACGAACCTAACGACACTAAAATCAGTACAATCAGGATCCATTTTAAACTTTAAATTCTGAGACGAACCTAACGACACTAAAATCAGTAAAATATTTTTTAAAACTTAATTAAAGCATTTTAAACTTTAAATTCTTCAATACTACAAAATCTTATAATCTTTCTATAAGTTATTGTCCATTTATAAAAGAGAATCAATCAAATATACTATTTTTGATAAAATTGTTCAATTAATCTTAACTTTGTTTTTACTACAACAACTTAACTTACAGTTTTAGGAAAAAAGGATTGTCAAGTAAAATTGTGAAATAAGTTGGAAGTGAAATTTCTCATAAAATAAATATTATCAAGACAGTTTTCAAATGACATAGAATAATTAGACTATTTAACGGTTAACTATACGTAGATGTTGAGCCAGAAGAGCCAACTATTTAGCGAGTGGATGTCAAAGGCAAAGTGGACATCAATAACTAGATTATCAATCTGTGAAATTATAGATTGTCATATGTTGTGAAGCCGATTGTTAATGAAAGTAATAATAATCATATTGACATTGTTTGTTACTTGTGTTAGATCATGTGCTTCATTGTACCAACTTAAAATGGGGCTTCAACATTCTACAACTTGTTTTATAATAGATTTTAGGAGAAACGAAATACAATTAATTTTAACTAATAACTTATGCAAGAATTACTCCTATGCAATTTCACTTATAGATCGAAATAATATTATGGGTGTCTATGAGTACTCTTCTTATATATATATATATATATATATATAGTTTCTAACTTTTTAATTTTCTAAGTTAAAATGTATTTAGGATTAAATTCCTTATATTCTTTATTATCTCAGCAAAATTTAATAAAATTATAACTTCTTGTTCAAATTTAAATTTACTAATAATTTTAATTTTTTATATAAAATTTTGATTAAAAATGTAAAATTCATTAAATTATCATAATTATAAAATATAATTGAAACTAATAAATTTAATATATATCTAAATTTTAAACATAAAAATGTTTTTTAATTTTCTTCTAAATTACAAATTATATATATTTTATTTATTAAAAAAATATATTTTTATTAGTAGGACCAGCCATGAACAACTAATCTCCTCCTTCTAATATTTTCATTTATATAAAATATTTTTTGGTAATTAAAAAATTTAACTCATTTTTTGCACAGTAGTTGATCAGAGTGAGTGTGTGGGCAATTTTTTTTTATTTTGCCAATTAATTACGGGCACAAAAAATAAGATATAAAAATTAAACAGAAGACTTGTATTGTTTATCTTGAATGATTTAGATAGTTACATTATCTCCGCTTCATGAAAAAATATTTTCGACTTATTTTTTTAAATTAGGAAATATTTTCAACTTGAAAATAATCTCTGTTAGCTATTAGCTTTTAGTTGCCGGTAAATATTCAAAATGATATCTTTTTGGATTTGCTTTCCAAATATATCTCCGCTTCAATCAATTACACACACGCGTAATTTGCTTTAAATAAGGGCATCGTTCCACTACCTCGCTACAGAAGTAATCATTTCTGAAAGAGGAGAGAGTGCTTTGTGAAACCGCACACCGTAAGATGACTACTTGCTGTCCTGCCTCCAGCAACGCTACGGCGAAGCGGAAGCGCCGCCGCAAGCGAGGGCCGAAGAATAAGCCGAAGATTCCAGTGGCCAACTACTTGCCGCACGTACTCAAAATCCACGCCGGCGGTGACGTCGCAGAAACCATCACCGCCTTTGCTCGTGCCTGCCGCATTTTCGGAGTCTGCGTCCTCTCAGCCTCCGGCCCTATCGCCGCCGCCGTCTTGTGGGAGGCGTCTCCGTACCCCTCAACACTCACAGTCCAAGGAAGCTTTTATCTTCGTTCTTTCACGGCCACGTTTCCTCCTGGTGGCCGCGAAGGCAGTTTGACGGTGAATTTAGCCGGGCCAGACGGTCAGATTGTGGGTGGGGTGGTGGCAGGGCCGGTGGTGGCTGCTGGAACGGTGATTGTGCTGGCAGCAACCTTCGCCTCGTCGGCATTTCACGGCTTTGGTGCTGTAAATAATACATCGGCCTCAATGTTGCCCGTAGTCGGAGGCGAAGAAGGATGTGGGAAAAGCTCGGCGGCGGAGAAGTGTGAAGCGGAGAAATCGGATCGAGACATGATGAAGAACTGTTCAGAGGAAATAGATCAGTTTCATGACTTGCCGCTGGAGGTGGAATGTGTTTTTAACGGTGACAGCGCTTCAGAGGAGAAAACAGGGCTGGGCGGCGGAGGGGAGGAGATGGATGGAAATATGTTTGAAAATTATATAAAAGAGTTAGAGCATTACCTCGAGTTGCCGGCAGATGTTGGCGGTGCTTTCAATTGCGTTGGTGGCGGAGTAGAGACGATAGCTGGGCTCAATGGAGACTTCAGATGGGAGGGTGAAGAAGATTGTTTTGAGGTTGAGGAGTATCTTGACTTACCGATGACGGTTGATGACGCATTTTGGAGGCAGCCCTGATGGTTGTGGCGAGCATTTAGCCTTTGATACGTTTAGGGTTTCGGCGCCTTCCTTCCTGTATACTGATTGACACCTCAAATTTGAATTCTCTTTGATTGTGATTTAGAATTGTAGAGTCCACAAATGCTGTATTGATGTAGCTTGTGAACATTGTTTTGAGTTGTAAATCGTTTCTTTTTCATAATTTTCATTAATGTAATTTTTTTCATTGTATTTTGATTGGAAGGAAGTATGAGTATTTATTAAAAAAACTTAGTACCTCAAAGATAATTATCTAACTATAAGCATCATCTTGTTGATGTTGGATTCAAATTTATTTATAGATAATAGATGACACCCGATCTTACTAGCAGACAAACTCTGAGCGAGATGACCTAAGAATTTTTGTGACAATTGATGGAACAATCTGCTTGAGAAAAATTTGTAGTACAAATGCCCAAGAGACTCAAAATTTTAATGATTCCACCAACAACAAATGCTCATTTCACCTTGAATATTAATTTATTGACTCAAGTATATACAGCCCTAAACATGTATTACCTCATAACTGGTTGAGTAAACATGATGTTGAATGACTTTGAAAATCTAAGTAGGTTCAGCCGAGTGTGCATATGCGAGCCCATTGGCGAGTAATGAGCCAATCAAGGAAACCTATGGCTAGTAATTATTCATAATATGTTGTCGAGGATGATTGAGGGGTGCTCATCATCCTAATTTTTTAAATCTCTAAATATTATAAAATATTTTAAAACTTTAAAGATTAAAAATATACTTAAAAGCTTAATTAAAGAATTTTAAAATTGAAATTTATACAAATCAAAATTTTCAAAAGCTCTCTAATTTCTTGGCTTGATAACACAATAGAATCAATCATAGGTCCTCTTTTGATTGATTGATGCAGTTAATCTTACCTCTGCTTGGACTTCAACAACTCAGCTTAGAGTTTTATCAATAAAGATTGTCAACATATAAATGTAAAATAAGGTACAAGTTACTATTATTTTTTGTAAGTTAATCTTCTTTGTAGTTTTTTTTTATTTAAAACTTTTATTTTTTTATATTAGTTAAAAGGACAAATTATTTATTTTGATTTATTTAAATAAGTTATCAATTTTGTCATTCCCTCTTTAGATCTTAATTTGGTCATTGTTTATGAAAGTTTCATGCATCAGCACTTTAAGCTTAGATTCAAAAAAATGCTGAAAGACCTAAAATGCTTGATTAATTTTTTAAAAAAAGATATATTATTTGTATGAGTTTAAAATTAAAGAGATGCAGTGTAAACGAATGCAGTGGAAAGCTTAAAAATTGTGATAGCCGGTAGCCAAAAATGGTAGGAAAAGGTTGCAGGCGAAGACAAGGCTGGGGCAAGGAAGATGCCCCTTATGGGGTTAAAAAAAATTTGGTTGTAAGGATATTTTTGAAAATCAAATTAATAAATAAATGGTGAATTTTCTTTGCTATTTCTCTTCGTATTTGATTCATCGTTCTCTAACAATAACATATCTACACAATATGTTTAATTATGTTAAGTGGCAATGGCAGCCCATATTATCCAAGAATTATCTAATTTACTCAATAACACAGCAATGCTACGCTGGTAACTTAAGAAAAAAGTTCTTCTTAAACTAAATAGAAAAACTTGAAGGAGAGTCGTCGAGATTCTTAATTATTCTTAGGCTCTATTTGAGACATCTTTAATTTCTTCCTGCTTTTGTTTTTTATGGGCTGTAACCATCATTTTATTTGACTTCTAGTTTTTGCTGCTTTAAATTTAGCTTAAAATTTTTAGGGAAAAGCAGTGGCAACCATGCTATGATAACTATCGATCTAGTTATTAATGTTCATAAAGTTAGCTTGATACAAGGTTCAATAAAAAATCCATTAAACACAATAAAGATTTAGGTAGGTAGTTTGACTTAAACATATATAGGGGTGCAAACGAGTCGAGTCGAGCTCAAGTAGAGACATGTTCGAGCCGAGCTCGACTGACAAAAATCGAGCTCGAGCTCGAGCTCCAGCTCCAGCTCGAGTCGAGCTCAACTCGGCAAGGGTACATGAGCTCGTCGAGCCGTAGTTCGAGCATGTTAACGAGCCCCGCATCTGCGTTGCCTTCCACATTGTTAGCTGGTTAGCATTTGCGTCAGTTCTACCTCACCGAAAAATCTCCGACTGAAACGCTCAAGTCATTCCTCTTCACCCTCTTTTGGCAGTCGAGCCCGCCTCCCAAACAAAATGACGCAGACGGATGAAGATTTGTTGGAGAGTGTTGTTCTTGTCGAAGATTAATTTGTAGAAGTGTTGTTCCTGTCGACTGATGCAGACGGACAAAGACAGTCGAGCTCGACTCCCGCCTTCCCAAAGAAGATGACGTAGTTATGCGAAAACTGAAGTTCTCCATCTGCCGCAATTACACAGGTTGCTTTCAGTTCTTCGCCTTAGTGGTTTGCATACATCTTCCCAGTTCGAAGTTACACAATCTGCTTTCATTTTCCGGCCGACAAAAGACTCGTTGTTTCAATTTTCAGGCCGCAATTATGCGAGCTCGAAATCGTGTTCGAGCTCAACTCGCAAACTCGACTTATCTAGCCTATTATTGAGACGAGCCAAAGTCGGCTCGCGAGCCGGCTTGACTTGGTTGCACCCCTAAACATATGTTAACATAAAATATGCTAGCCAAGATAATCGACTACTAAAAATTTAATACTTCCATAACGGTTTACAACAGTTATTTATAAACCGCGGCTAAATAATATAGGCAACGACTAAAATAATATTTCTAAAAAATAATATTTTCGGAAGCATTTCAATAACAACATTTAAACAATCAATGTTAAAACTAAAAATAGTGTCGTTATAATATTCGTGATCTCTCCCAGTTCCGCCTCCTTGTCCCTCCCGCGCCCTAGCTCTCGCTCCCCCAAGCCACCGCCTTGCTACGGGACTTTCGCACAACCAGCTGTACCAACCGTCTCTCTTCTTCGTGGTTCTCTGTATTCGAAGAAACAATGTCGACGAAGCGCCCAACATATGCGGCCGAGGTGTCTCCAATAATGGATTTTAGAACTATGGATGAGCATGGTACTATGTTAGTTTTCGTATGACAACGATAAACTTTTTGTAATGTATTGTGATTTCCCCTAGGAATCCGATGAGATATACTCCATCGAAGGATTCGCCAACATCGTCGCAGTTGCAGGACATGTATGTCGATGCAAGACAAGAACTACGATGCGAGATAAGAACTGCGACGTGGGCCAACATCGACGGCTCTAAACTTTTGAAAATGATTTCAGCCGCTCGTCGCAGTTGCAGGACAAGAAATGCGATGCGGTAGTCAAGGTATATCTATGTAGCAATAAACTCTCTGTTTTAGGATTTTAATGAAGGAAATTGGTTTGGCTACTTATTTTCTTTTTCTATTCATTTCATTAACAAATGCACATGGTAGGTTTTGGTTTGAAACCAAGCACAATAATAAAGTTAAGAATCTGAAAATAAGCAAATCTTTTATGATTCAACCTTTATTCTTTAATTTCCTGATTTCCCCTTAAATTTCACAGAAGAAATTGATATTTTGAGGGATCATGATGTTTTACAAATTGTTATTTTTTTTTTCAAACTTCGATGAGAGATATATCCTGACTTCAGAGGGAAACCTTCATCGGTTGTTAGACTATTGTCGTTAGAGTTGCTTCTCAGAAATGGTTTAACTCTTCTCTATTATCTCCTTTGCTCTTCTTCCTTGTAAACTGATCCCAGCTGCAATATTTTTCACCTATTTCTTGTCCTTAAATGTAGCCTTTTAATCTGTCAAATGGAAAGTTTGTGTTGTTTGATCCACTTTTTATGTTGTTATATATATATATATATATATATATATATATATATATATATATATATATATATATATATATATATATATATATATATATATATATATATATATATATATATATATATATATGAAGCTTCATATCAGATCAATCCCCATATCAGTGAAAGTTTTATATGTTTGCATTATATATGTTTGTTATGAATAAAGATGAGTTTGAGTTCTTTTCACTGAACAACTGCATGAACATAAAAAGTTCTCTAGAAACTTCATTATTGCTTTGAAAATTTAGTGCATGTACTGACAGTTACTATTGTTTTTTTCTTTTTCTCCAAAGATATGAAATGAAATTTATTCTTCTTGATATAGATCTGATACTTCGTCCCAGTGGTTATGTGGTTGCAAGGAGGTTTAAAATAATACCTAATTTATGTCATTTGTAAATTGTCTTTCTTCCTTTCACTTTTAAAACCTACATATTACATTGATATTTGTTGAGATTTGGTCTCCATCTTGGTGACATGAATTTGAATATGGGGCGATCAAAAAGATGCTGATAATGCGGCGGTAAAGAAATATAAAGTTTAACATCTTAATTTTGCATGAAGATTCAGCACATAATCAGATAAAAGAGAGGGTGTAGCATTCATAAGAGAACCAGAGTTTTTACGTTGAAACCCCAACAAAAGGGAAAAAATCATGGGGTATGCCCAGTTTGAATGAATATACTAGTATTTGTAGTCGAGTACAAGTGAGGCCCTTCCTTGGGAGGAAGGCTTTGGTTTGATGTAGCAAATATTCATCATACATAGTGTGTTCATGATGGAAATTGGAAGATTCAGAATTGATGTGTTCGTTTGGCGGCAGGACCATAGTCAACTTGTGACGGATGTCAGAAAGATAGTATTCAAGTGACGGTGGTCAGAAGGACCATAGTCGACAGGCGACGGAGGTTAGAAAGACCGTTGTCAGGCGATGGAGGTCGGAAGAACCATAATCGGCATTCGACAGGTCAACTAGACTGTTAGGCAGGTGACGGAGGTCAGAAGGACCGTAGTCGGCGGGCGACGGTGGTCAAGAAGACCTTTGTCTGATGACAGATGTCAGAAAGACCGTAATCGGGTGGTGACAGAGGTCGGAAAGACTGTAAGTTTACTGAAATTGAAGTTCAGATGGTTTCAAATTTAATTTCGGAAGTTTCCAACTTGATTTTGTCTCAAGATTCGTGTCCGATCATGATAAAATTTTTATGATATATCATCATTAATCTGTAGAGAATCCATATTCAACAAGTTGTCAAACTCACCAAACTTGATACATGCCTCAAATATAGCAGAAGATCATATAAAATCAAAATCTCATATGTTTTGTAATAATGTTATTATTATATAAATGAGCAAAAAAAAAAAAAAAGTTTTTTTTTTATATTGACATAATTTATTATATAAGTTTAATTTTCTAGTTCACAAGCCTATATAGTTCATATAGTATATAAAAATATTGTATTGATTTGTAATTCTAATTTTCTAGTTTACAAGCAAGAACATTCGTCATGCAGCATAAAATTGTTGAACTTGATAATAAAATCATGGTAAATGAATATGGACCTTAAATATATATTTTTATCAGTAGGGCCAGCCATGGACAACTTGCCTCCTTCTTATCTTTTTTATTTACATAAAATATTCTTTCGTAATTAAAAAATTTAACTCATTTTTGAACCCTAGTTTATTAAGGTGAATGTGTGGGTAATTTTCTTTTTAGATGTTTGTTAACGTTAAATATTCAAAATCGTATCTTTTTGGATTTGCTTTCCAAATAAATCTCCGCTTCAATTACACACACGCCTAATTTGCTTTAATTAAGAGGGGATCGTTCCACGACCTCGCCACAGGAGAAATCATTTCTGAAAGTGAAAGTGGAGTGAGTGCTTTGCTAAACTGCACGACGTAAGATGACGAGTACTTGTTGCTCTGGCTCGAGCAACGCTACGGCGAAGCGGAAGCGCGGCCGGCAGCCAGGTTCGAAGAATAAGCCTAAGACTCCGGTGGCCAACTGCATGCCGCAGATCGCCACCCTCCATCAACACGTACTCGAAATCCACGCTGGAGGCGACGTCGCAGAAACCATCGCCGCCTTTGCTCGTGGCTGTCGCAATTTCGGAGTCTGCGTCCTCTCTGCCTCCGGCCCTATCGCAGGCGCCGTCTTGTGGGAGGCATCTCCGTACCCCTCAACACTCACATTCCAAGGTAGCTTTTTTCTCCTTTCTTTCACGGCCACGTTTCTTCCTGGAGGTATTAAAGGGAGTTTGGCGGTGACGTTAGCCGGACCACACGGTCAGGTTGTGGGTGGGGTGGTGGCAGGGCCGGTGGTGGCTGCTGGAAAGGTGATTGTGGTGGCGGCAACCTTCACCTCCTCGTCATTGCACCGCTTTGGTGCTTTGAATAATACATCGGCCTCGATCATGATGCCCGTAGTCGGAGGCGAAGAAGGATGTGGTAAAAGTTCGGCGGCAGAGAACAGTGAAGTGGAGAAATCGGAGCGAGACATGCTAAATAAGTGCTTAGAGGAATTAGAACAATTTCTTGACTTGCCGCCGGAGGTAGACGGTGTTTTCATCGGTGACGGCGCTTCAGCGGAGAAAACAGGGCTGGACGGCGGAGGGGAGGAGGCGGATGAAAATATGTTTGATAAATATCTAAAAGAGTTAGAGGACTGCCTTGAGGTGCCGGCGGATGTAGAGGATACGTCATCTGGGCTCGATGGAGACAGTGGCGGGGAGGGTGAAGGAGATTCTTTTAATGTTGAGGAGTATCTTGACTTAGAGATGATGGTTGACGATGCATTTGGAGGCAGCCGTGATGGTTGCGGCGAGCATTTTGCGTTGGATGCGTTTAGGGTTTCCGGCGCATGCCTTCCTCTATACTGATTGGCGCCTCAAATTTAAACTCTCTCGAATTGGATAATAATGATTCGAAATTGTAGAGTCCACAAATGCTGGAGGGCAAAATTGTATTCATGTTGATTGTGAACTTTATTTTGATTTCTGTAAAGAACACTTCTGCAACATAATAAAATTCAGAAAATATTTTTAGAACATTGTGGTGAAGTATGTTTTGTAAATCGTCTTTTTTTAAATAATTCTCATTGATGGATGCTTATTGATTATGTTGCAATGATTATCTTTTCTGTAACTTAACTAACTGCGTTCCAATTTTCTTCCTGTGACGCAGGCATATAAATCTTCCAAATTCGTTGTCTTCATGTAAAGTTATAGCAGCAAAGCAAAGTTGTGTAGTGATTCATGGAACTGTAGCGTTTATTTTCTTACTAACATTATCGGAACTGCTGATAAAACTTCAAGATCTTCAAATCTGATAAAATTTCTAAATTTTTTTCTTTGATACTTCATAAAAACCCACATTCCCACTAGCTAGATTATTTGCCATTCGTGATCGTTGCTTACGAGATGTTCTATAAATTATTATCATTGATACTTCATAAAAATCATCTTAATTTGACACAAATCTTGAGGCATATTCAACTTGTCAATTACCAAAATTAAATTTCGGATTATCCTAACTCCAATTTCATCAAACTTAGAAGTCAAATTGAATATTTCAATGAGACGAGCCCAACGACACTAAAATCAGTCCAATCAAGATCTAAATGAGTCCAAATGAGTGGCTAGAAACTTATTTGAAAGGCAAAGTGGATATCAATAACTAGATTATCATCATTCAAATATCAATATGTGAAATTATAGATTTGCATATGTTGTGAAGCCGATTGTTAATGAAGGTAATAATAATCATATTGACATTAATTGTTTGTTACTTGTGTTAGATCATGTGCTTCAATTCATTGTACCAACTTAAATTGGGGCTTTAACATTCTACAACTTGTCCTATGCAATTTCTCTTCTAAATCGAAATAATATTATGGGTGTTATGACTCTTCTTTTATATATATATATATATATATATATATATATATATATATATATATATAGTTTCAAACTTTTTAATTTTCTAAGCTAAAATGTATTTAGGATTAAATTCCTTAATTTCTTTATTATCTCAGCAAAATTTAATAAAATTATAACTTCTTGTTCAAATTTAAATTTACTAATAATTTTAATTTTTTTATAAAATTTTGATTAAAAAAGTAAAATTCATTAAATTATCATAATTATAAAATATAATTAAGACTAATAAATTTAATATATATCTAAACTAAAAAATTAAAAATGTTTTTTTTTTATTTTCTTCCAAATTACAAATTATATATACTAAATTTTACTAAAAATATATATTTTTATTAATAGGGCTAGCCATGACCAACTCGCACACCGTAAGATGACTACTTGCTGCCCTGCCTCCAACAATGCTACGGCGAAGCGGAAGCGCCGCCGCCAGCCAGGGTCGAAGAATAAGCCGAAGATTCCGGTGCCAACTGCTTGCCGCACGTACTCAAAATCCACGCTGGCGATGACGTCGCAGAAACCATCACGGCCTCTTCAAAGTCCGCGACTCCACCGACGCCTCAAAGATCGACGCCATGGTCTCCTCCCATCGCTCGCTTTCCTCCCTTCACTTCGTCCCCCACCTCGCCGCCGGTCCCATCCACCGCCGCCGATTTCACTCACTTCCTACACATCTGCTTCTTATCCAAACCCGATCTCGCGGCCTACACAGTCCATCCCTCCCACCTCGCCGTCGTCCACCAGAACGCCCCGATCATCGAAGACATCTTCGCTGTTGATTGGGCCGCCGATTTAGACGGCGAGATCGTCCCGTCACCGGGATTGGCTATGCGGTTTCTGATTGTGAACCCGCTGGAGGGGAAGCAAGCGGCGGAGATCGTGAAGGCTATCGATGAGGTTAGGGTGTCGAAGTTAAGCTGGGGGGTGAATTTCTCGCAGGGTAGGGCAAAGGGGTATGAGGTGGGTTCGCTTTTGGAGTTTGTGGCGATTGTGGAGAGGATTGGGGATTTTGTTGACAATGTTATTGTGGTCGAGGTTGTGGTCCCGTTTTCATGTCTCAAATGGCACTGCAAAAAAAAAAAAAAAAGTTATGAATAAAAAAAAGCTACAAAGAAGATTAACTTAAAAAAAAAACTTCTACCTTATTTTACATTTATATCCAAGTAGAGTTACTAATAAAACTCTAAGCTGAGTTGTTGAATTCCAAGTAGAGTTACGATTAATTGAATCAATCTATCAAAAGAGAACATATGATTGATTCTCTTATGTTATGAAGACAACAGCTTAGAGAGATTTTGAAAATTTTGATTTGTATAAATTTCAATTTTAAAATTATTTAATTAAGCTTTTAAGTATATTTTTTCATCTTTAAAGTTTAAAAGTTTTAAATAAATTTTAAAATTCATCCTAACATGAGTCTTAGCGTTGTTCTAAAAGCCGTAGCGTTGTTCGAGCAAGTACTCATCTTACGTGTGCGGTTTCGCACAGCACTCACTCCACTTTCACTTTCAGCAATGATTTCTCCTGTGGCGAGGTCGTGGAACGAAGCCCTTAATTAATGCACCTTAATTAATGCAAATTAGGCGTGTGTATTTGCGTGTGTGTAATTGTAGCGGAGATTTATTTGGAAAGCAAATCCAAAAAGATACGATTTTGAAAAATTAACGTTAACTAACATCTAATAGCTGACAGAAAGATTGATCTCAACTGGAAAATGTTTCCTTTTTTAAAATGTTAAGTCAAAAATACTTTTTCTTGAAGCGGAGATAATGTAACTATGTTCTTCATTCAAGATAAAGAATACAAGTCTTCTATATAATTTTTATATATTATTTTTTTGTGTCCGAAATTAAATGGCTTAATAAAAGAAAATTAGCCACACATTCACCCTAATCAACTAGGGTGCAAAAAATGAGTTAAATTTTTGTATTATGAAAGAATATTTTATATAAATAAATAAGATTAGAAGAAGGCGAGTTGCCCTACTGATAAAAATATATATTTTTTTAAAAAATAACTTTTTATAATTTGTAATTTGGAAGAAAATTAAAAATCATTTTTAAGTTTAAAATTTTGATATATATTTAATTTATTAGTTTGAATTATATTTTATAATTATGATAATTTAATGAATTTTAAAATTTAATAAAATTTTTATATAAAAAATTGAAATTATTAATAAATTTAAATTTGAACAAGAAGTTATAATTTTATTAAATTTTGATGAAATGAAAATGAAATTAAAGTACTTAATCTTAAATACATTTTAAGTCTTAAAATAAAAATTAAAATATATTTATATAAGAAGAGTTATAGATAACGATAATATTATTTCGATCAAGAAGTGAAATTACTTAAGAGTAATTCTTGTAAAAAAATATTAGTTAAAATTGTCAAGAGCAAGCCGAATAGGAATAGAAGAAGGAGATTTAGGAAACAGAGAAAGAAACTACTTCGTATATCTCACGGCAAGGTACAGGGGTAAAATATATAACAACAAAGTGCAAGAAGTGGCTGTAACGTCTAAATGACGTGGAGGCCATTTGTATAAGAAAGTACGGTTCTTGTATATCCTACAGGCCCCCGCAAACTAATGACTGCGGAGCTGTGATGAGTTTGGTACATAAGAGTTTGAACTGCTGGATCGATAGCGGTTTGGTGAACACGTCAGCAATTTGATCGTTGGTGCATATGTGGTGGACCATTAATTATTTTGCTCTAATGCAGTCTCTGATCGAGTGACAATTCGCTTCAATATGTTTTGTTCTAGCGTGATAGATCGGATTGTTGGCAAGGGCAATGGCGGACGTATTGTCCCAATAAATATTTGTGGGCGTTGATTGTGGAATGTGAAAGTCGTCGAGAAGGCATCTAAGCCAAATGACTTATGAGGCTTCTGTTGCCAGAGCTCGGTACTCTGCTTTGGTGGAGGATCTGACCACGGTGGATTGTTTTTTAGCTTGCTAGGAGATTAATGAATTGCCCAAAAAGTTGCAGTATCCTGAAATGGATTTGCAGTCATGAGCATTGGTGGCCCAATCGGCATCGATGTAGCCTTGTAGAGTTAGATTGTCTCGGTGCATGGGAATGCCGGTAGCAGTAGTGCCTTGGATATAGCGAAGTAATCTTTTGAGAGCATCAAAGTCACTATTTAGAGGAGCTTTCATGTGTTGGCTTAGCTGGTGCACATCAAATTGGATGTGGGGCAAAGTTAAGGTTAGATACTGGAGAGATCTGATTAAGTGGTGGTAGAGATAAGGATTAGCAAATTCGGTGCTGCAGGTGGTGGGGTTTTCATTTTTGCAAGATATGGGGGTAGAGACAGGCTTGGAGTTCTGCATGCCGGCACGGTCCAGTATTCTTTTGGCATATTGTTCCTGGTGTAGAAGAACTCCGTAGGATGTGTACATAGTTTGAATGACGAGAAAGTGGGCTAGGGAACCAAGGTTGCGCATTTGAAACCGATCTTAGAGGCATGATAGCAGCTGTTTGATCTCCGTAGGGGAGTTTTCGGTGAGTAGTATGTCGTCAACGTAGATTAGAATGTAGAGTTCAGTTGTGCCCGATTTATATGTAAGAAGAGATGGATCATCTTTGCTAATAAAAAAACTCAAAATTTTGAAGGTGATTGGAGAGAGTGACGTACCATTCACGTGGGGACTGTTTGAGGCCGTATATAGCTTTATTTAGTTTGCACACATGGGTAAGATGCAATGCGTCTTAGAAGCATGGTGGTTGCTGCATATAGACGGTGTCAGAAAGTTGTCAGTGCAAGAAGGCATTGGAAACGTCGAGTTGATGAATGTCTCAGTTGTAGTGCAGAGCGATAAGGATGAAGACACAAACAGTTGGAATTTTTGCGACGTGGCTGAAAGTCTTCGTATAGTCGAGTATGTGTTCTTGATTGAATCCCTTTGCCACAAGTTGAGCTTTGTATCGTGCGACAGTGCCGTCAGATTAGAGTTGTATTCTGTACGTCCATTTGCATCTGAGTACATTTTGTTTGGAGTTGGAAGGGACAAGATCCCAAGTTCCTTGGGTTTGTAATGCCTAAAATTCTTGTAACATTACTGACCGCTAATGTTCACTTTTGATTGCTTGGTTATAAGTTGTGGGTTTGGTGTCGTAAAGGAGATGAGAAAGATTGAAGACTTGCTTTGGTTTGGAATGGCCGGTCTTAGATCTAGTGAGCATATGAAAGGTGATGGGTTGTGAATTATGATTGTTAGTGCAAGAGATTGTGTGGGAGGAAGACGGTGTATCTTGATGTGGCGTGAAGGTAGAGGACTTATTGAGTTACGGTGTAGGAAGTGGGGAAGTGGTATATAAGGTTGTAAACGTATGAGTGGAAGGGTTGGTAATGTGATTGTTGACCTCGTTTTTCGCTCAAGTGTTCTCGAATGCATTTGATCAATTCGATTAGACCTCGTCGAGCCTTATTCAAACTCGAATCGATCCGAATTGATGCTAATTTAACTCGACCCTTTTTCACTCAAGCCCGAGTCGTTTGTTTTGACCGCGACGAGTTCAATCTGGCCCAAATCGATGATGATTTAGGTTTAATTTCATTTGATCAAACTAAATTAAGTTTGAGCCAACTCAAATGAGTCAAATTTAGACTTGATTCCTACCCGACTCAGCCCAATTCAATTCGTTTGAAACCATTTCGGCTTTATTAACAATTCAAATTAACTTCCTAAATCAAGAAATGCATTTGATGGTCTTGATTTTTCCGGAATTCGGATTCTGTCGTTGTCTCGTTCCAATCGCATGAGCCCTCAAATAAGGATTGGTTCAGAGCGACTTTTGGTAGGGGAAGAATGTCGCAGTGCCATTTCGAGCTTTCATAGCAGAGCAAAGCGTCGAGAGACGTTAGAAGGCTGGGACGAAGCCTTCGGTTGGCTCATTCGGATGGAGGCCCTCACTCTCTCCCGCTCTCTCTCTCTCTCTCTCTCTCTCTCTCTCTCCGTAGAAACTCCCAGATGAAAAGCTCAGGCTCTCGGTCTCTCCCTCTCTCACTCGAGCTTCTCTGTTCGCCTCCCTGGATCACAAAGGGGCCGAAGCCCCTCTCTTTATTCTCCCCAAGTGAAGTCGCCACGAGGAGACCACGCCGAAGACCGAAGCCCCCATCCGTTTCTCTGGACTCGCAAGATCCAGACGAGGCTGAGAAGCTCCCACCCGAAGCAGCTGTTGAGTCCAGTAATTAGGTTGTTAAGCCTAAGTAAATGTCCCACTGCTACCAAGAGGGGGGTGAATTGGTAGTTTTAAAAATTTTAAACCCTCTTAATGATAAAGTTGAACCGAAATAAAATTTTCTTTTAAAGTTTATAGAAAAATGTTTTTCAACCACAGTGTTGTTAAAACTGAAATTTAAAGTGCGGAAACGTAAAAACAATAAAGTAAATGACACCAGATTTATAGTGGTTCGGTCTATAACCAGACCTACATCCACTCCTTAGAGGCACCCTCTGAGTATTGCACTAATACCACAAAGTGACTCTCCTTTAGCATTCACAGCAAGGCGGAGAAGCCTGTACAAAACACTCTTTTCGCCACTACCCGGTGCGGCAGAGAACTGTCGTCCTTTTACACAATCCACAGTGCTGGCAGAGAACCGTCGTCCTTTCACACTCTCCTAGTGTGGGCAGAGAACCCTACGGCTGTTCACACTCTCCAAGTGTAGGCAGAGAACCTTCTTCCTTTTACACTCTCCTAATGTAGGCAGAGAACCCTACGGCTGTTCACACTCTCCAAGTGTAGGCAGAGAACCTTCTTCCTTTTACACTCTCCTAGTGTAGGCAGAGAACCCTACGGCTGTTCACACTCTCCGAGTGTCGGCAGAGAACCGGACCTTCTTGAATGATCTTCTCACAAGAATCTAGAAGGAAGAAAGAAAAGAGTGAAGAAATCCAATTTCACAAGTAGAGACTCTTACCTTAGCAATCCAAGTGAAGCCTTCTCGCTCCAATGGTAGGAATCCTTCTTTGAATGCTCTCTTCCACTCTCTCCTTGGCTATTCTCTCAATAGGCATGAAGATCAAATGACAAAAAGATTGGGTGGCAGTCTAATTTGGACTATTTATACAAAAGACATGAAAAACCGCCCAAAAACTGCATATTTTCAATTCTGTACGCAGTGGATCGTCCCGTACGATCCTGGATCGTCCTGGACGATTTTACTTAAACGATCTGAAACGACCCAATTTGTATATGTGTATGAAATGACTTCGTACAGCTGATCGTCCTGTACGAACTAGGTTCGTCCAGTACGAACGGTTATTACGAGGTCGGTTCTAGAAACTGCTGAAAACTGTTCTAAGTCGGTTTATCGTTTGGACGAAAATATGTTCGTCTGGACGAAAATTTTCCAGAGAGCCGATCGTCCTGGACGATTATTTATTTCGTCTATACGAAAATTTTCCAGAGCACCCATCGCCGCGGACGATAATTTGCTTTCGTCTGGACGAAAAATTTTCCAGAGAGCTGATCGTCCGGTACGATAATTATTTTCGTCTGGACAAAATTTTTCCAGAGGACTGGTCGCCTCGTACGATGGTAAAATTCGTCTGGACGAAATTTTACAGAGAATCCATCGTCCGGGACGATATTAAAATTCGTCCTGGACGAATAGGACTTAGAAAAAAAATTTTTCCAAGCAAGTTCCTATTCGTTCCAAATGCTCTATAGGAGATAACTGACAGATCGTCCAGTACGATACATATCGTCCTGTACGATCAGTATAGAATTTCAAGATCTCTTTATTTGTGTGTGTAAGATTTTATTCACTCAATTACAATCACTCCCTTTCAAAATTAATTCAGAGAAAAGACAAACTTCAAATAAACAAAATTTCTCATATTGAATTTGATTTGAAGTTTTCGTAGTCTGGAGTCTGATTTTCCTGAAATGTTAGTACACACAAGAGCAAGTGCAAATCTTCTGAAATTGATAGGAGATAACTATACATTTGAACAATAATGTTTGGAATCATCAAAACTACATAAGTTGCGCAAATATAAATCATTCAAATAGCAACTATTCAAACAATCTCCCCCTTTTTGATGATGGCAAAACAATTATTATTAGTATGGTTTCAAGTTAAAACAAATCTCTTATCTCCTAAACTCCCCTCTGAATTTATGAGTACATTAAAATAAGGAGGCATTAAAGAACAATATTTTTGTTTTTCAAAAATTTTTAACACAGAAAACACAAACCACAAAAACACAAACACAAACATAATAATTTCTGATACCATATTTTTGTTTTCAAAAAAAAATTTTTAACACAGAAAACACAAACCACAAAAACACAAACACAAACATAATAATTTCTCCCCATTTTTGACAGCAACAAAAAGTGAAGAAGAAAAAGACAAGAAATGTAAATAATTATATGAAATTCATTGTTAAAATTTAATCTAAATTGTGATTTGACATAGGGTATGCAATTTTAAACTAAAGATATTAGGTCAATCATAGAAATTCATAAAATTTATGAAATGATATAACATTGTAAGTAAGAAGAATTTATCAAAGACATGATTCAATTTAGACATTTTGATTATTGAAAATCATTACAAGTGAGATGAAAAAAAATTCTATATTTCAAAGTTCAATAGAATATAAATGAACATTAGATCAACTTGAATTAAGAGATTAAACGAATTTGGAA
Organism: Dendrobium huoshanense; assembly: GCA_016618105.1. Taxonomy (NCBI): domain Eukaryota; kingdom Viridiplantae; phylum Streptophyta; class Magnoliopsida; order Asparagales; family Orchidaceae; genus Dendrobium; species Dendrobium huoshanense. Next base: position 21,645,514 of record CM028346.1, on the reverse strand, counting down.
AGAAGAGAATTACCTCATGTGGTGCTTTACACATCTTTTCAAAGTTTTGGAGCACATTTTTGTGCATTTTTCTTTGGTTGGGCTTATTTTGTGCCTCTTTTTCACTTTGCAAATTTTTGCGAATCCCTTTTGATTTTTATACATTTGTATAATGTTCAAGAGTAATTTGACCAATTCTTTCCAAAATCTATAATCTAAGATTTCAAATATTTCTAGGTGCATAAATATCATTTGAGCATAGAAATACAAAATAAGAAAACATCAAAATTGCAATAACAATATTAACTTTTATGTAGTCTAAATGAATAGACATGAATTTAAAAATTCTAATTACAACAAGTTATAAACAAATTATAAATTTAGAAAGTCTAGATTTTCTAATATAGATAATCTCACATTACAATCGAATTTAAGCACAATGTAGATTAAAAATAATATTAATAAAATTCATAAAGATTAGCCACATTTCAAAACAAATCTAAAACAAACAAACTTTCATTGATTAAAAAAAATTTACAAAAAAAACATTGAACTTAAACAAAAACATAACAACAATCACAATAACACATATAAGATAAAAAACAAAACAACAAAAAAATACAACAGACACACATAAAAAACACTTCTACTGTTCTGGAGGAGGAGGAGGAGGAATGCCGCCAAAGAGGTTGAAGTAGGAGGCCATCAACATTACATTGGTATTTATTTCATGAACTTTATCTCTAATATTACCAATGTCATGTTGCTGCTGAGTAAGATGAGCATCAAATTGATCAAACCTTTGATCAATGTGAGTCTCTAGTCTATCAAATCTCTCAATCAGATTCTGATAATCTGATTGAGAAGCAGAACCTTGCACTCCTTCTTCTTCTTCTTCTTCTTCTGAAGCACTAGCATGTGCTTTCTCTTTCTCCTCCTTGAAGAGCAATCTGAAAGATGCATCGTTATAGTAAACTGGCTCTTCATATTCTTCATCAGGATGCACTATATTGTACTTCTTCTCCAAAATATAAGTAATCAAGTGCCCTAAAGAAATGTTCTTCTTCCTCTTCTGATCAGGATGTCCTATTTCTGAAAGCCCATAGATATGATCTAGGATGAGTTGGGCTTGATCAATAGGATGTCTTTGCATGATTAAAAAGGTTAGAACAGAAAGGAGAGGAGTAATGTTAATCATATCACCAGCTTTAGGAATAATTGAGGATCTAAGGATATGCTGGATGATTCGGGCATCTTGGGTCATACCGGCCACTCTAGCAACATGATTGTCAATCGCATTTTCTCTAATTACCGTATTGATTTGAAACCATTTGAAGGAGGTTTCTGACATTAGGGTGTGGGCTCTATATCCCTCAGTTCTTAGGTTTAAAAATGCACCAAGGTCGTGCTTGAAATTACTAAACCACAAGAGGGGGGGGTGAATTGTAAAAGTCTTTCGATTAATAAAATTAACCCTAAACAAGAGTTCTAATTTTTTTTGTTGTTTTTGAAATATTAAAACAAAGATTTATGCAAATTTGCTTTCACAAAAAAACACATGCAATAGATATGACAAGATTAAAGTGCAAGCAAAAAGTAAGCAATGATAAAGAAAGAACACACCAAGAATTTTATAGTGGTTCGGTCAAAATATGACCTACGTCCACTCCCCGGAGTCCTCCACTCCGGGATTTTCACTATCAAAATAGTTCTCCTTTTGCCCCCCTTGGCAAGGCGGAGAAGCCTGTACAAACCTCCCTTTCACCAACCGGCGTGGCGGAATACCAAACTCTATTTTCACCCTCTTGGCGATGGCAGAGAACCTTCTCGTTTTTCTCCCTCCTGGAGAAGGCAGAGAACCTCGAGGTAACGGATGAAGACGAGCCTTTCCCTTGGAAATCCTTCCTCAAATCTTTCTCGGGCCACAGGAGGAGCAAGATGCAGCAAGCTTGGAGCAACCGTGTGATCTCCCTCACACCTCTTCTCCCTCACAACGCTCACCTCCTCCTTCCTCTCAACCCTCTTGAATTTCTCTAGAATTTTCTCCCTTGGAATCCCTCTCTAACCACGTTCACCCCCTCTGTAATACTTACCCAAAAAGAGTTGATTGACATCTAAAAACGGGCTCCAAAAACCTCTGATTTCAAAATTAGTCGTTACTGTTCGTACAGTACGATTACACATCGTACAGTACGATCTTCACAAACAGCCGTCGTCCTGGTACGAAGATGTACGATCAGTACAAAAATAAATCGTACTGTACGATATAATATCGTACGGTACGATCCAACAAGATACTACTCGTACAGGACGATGGTCTGGACGATCGGATGTCGTCTCTGTTCATCGTATGGTACGATTACTATCGTACAGTACGATGTTCAAATTTTCATTAGCCCTGGATTACATGCACTAATCACGGGTTAATTTTAAGTAAGTATTAAAAACAGATCGTACAGTACGAACTTGTTCGTACAGTACGAACGGCGCAAAATCACTTACTTAAACTATATCACGGCTAGGGTTTTGGATCTGAACATATCGTACAGTACGAAATACTTCGTACAGTACGATCTATTCACAGAATTGTCCACATAGCTTGGATCGTACAGTACGAAATAAAATCGTACAGTACGATCTACAGAGAAGAATTTTATTTATAATTTACAGTTAAAAAAAAAACTCTCCCCCTGTGTGTGTGCATGGTTGCTCTTACTCTTACGCATTTTGTGGCCAGACTCAATAAAGTAAAAAATATAATAAATGAAAAATACAATATTTGACTCATACTCCTAATCTACTCGGTCTTGAGTCTTCCTTTCTTCCTGAGTCACTTGTGATCTTCCTGAAATGTTAGTGCTCAAGAAAAATAACAGATAAAATAATAATCAATGAAAAGCAGTTCCAGAACACTCATTATTTGGCATCATCAAAATCTCAAACTCGGGGTCATGGGTTGCAACAGTGCTTGTTGATCTCAACTTTTTTCTTAAAAACAAAAGAACTAATGATAGAGTGATCAGAATTGAAACTCATGTTGGCTAGGAAGTAATGGTAGGTTTGCTTATTGTAGAAGTGGACAAGAGAAAGAATGAACTGAAATTGGGTTGAGGCGAAGAGGTGTAATACCCGAAATTTCAACTCTGTTTGGATAAGAATGCGAGACGGAGTGATTTTTGCAGATGCAAAACGAGGAAAAGATTCCTCATTTGCCTTGGAAAGAAAGTTGTCTGGGGCATTCCTGTTAGGTTTCTTCACCAAAACTTTTTGTCTTTTGCTAGAGGAGGCCATAGTTGATTTGATGTAGAAAGGGATTGAAAAAGATGTTTGAAAGTGTGATTGTCAAGTTTGAAAGCCTTCATATTTAAAGAAAAACGATACGTTCGTCCTGGACGAAAATATTCGTCCTGGACGAAAAATTATCGTTCGTCTGGACGAAGTAATTTCGTACAGACGATCCAATTCGTCCAAAAAGTAACGGCTTTTCGTATTCAACACAACTTACGATGCGTCCCTTCGTACAGGCTTTTTGACTTGACCGATTGTACATACGAAAAAATTTCGTACAGACGATCGAAAAGTGTTTCGTTTTAATGACTCTTGAAAACCGTCCCCTACAATGAACCGACACATGTTCGTACAGACGAAAAAATTTCGTACAGACGAAGTTCGAATTAAAAACTGTCTTATCCACTCAACCGCTGCATTCAATCGTCCCGACGTTTGAGAAAAAGAAAAAATTCGTCCTGGACGATCACAGATCGTACAAATAATCCAATAAAAAACTGCTCTCAAAACGGTTTAAATTCGCGCAAACTGTTTCTTTACACATCGTCCCGTACGAAAATATTTCGTCCTGGACGATTTCCTCCAAAAAAAAATTTTAATTTTGAAATTTTTAAATTAACAAAATCAACAAAAAACAATCAAAAACACAGAAAACATAAAACAAAATCATAAATCCAAAAACAATTCATTAAAAACACACAAAATTCACAAAATTACAAAAACAAAACACAACAAGTATCAATGTTGCAAAGACATTTTAGTTAAGCATTCAAATCAATAACACCAAGCCTTGTTCTTAAAGTACTGAAGGTATCAAAGGCTAAAGGTTTTGTAAAAATGTCTGCAAGTTGATTTTCAGTTGAAACATGAATGAGTTCAATTTCTCCTTTGGATACATGATCCCTTATGAAATGATGCCTTATATCAATGTATTTGGTTCTAGAATGTTGAATAGGATTTTTGGAAATGCAAATAGCACTAGTATTATCACAATAAATTGGAATAGTGCCTATAGTTAATCCTAAGTCAATGAACTGTTGTTTTAACCAAAGTACTTGTGCCACACAACTTCCTAATGCAATGTATTCTGCTTCTGCAGTAGATAGTGCCACTGAATTTTGTTTTCTACTAGACCATGAAACTAATGAATTTCCAATGAATTGACATGTTCCAGAAGTGCTTTTCCTATCTACTCTACAGCCTGCAAAGTCAGAATCTGAGTAACCAATAATTTCAAATGAAGAGCTAAACTTAGGATACCAAATTCCTAAGTTTTGAGTTCCTAGTAGATATCTTAAAATCCTTTTCACTGCTGTCAAATGTGATTCTTTTGGATCTGATTGAAATCTAGCACATAGGCAAACACTAAACATAATATCTGGTCGGCTAGTAGTCAAGTAAAGTAAAGATCCAATTATCCCTCTAAATTTCTTTTGATCAACAGATTTTCCCTTAAGGTCTTTATCTAACTGAACTGAAGAACTCATTGGTGTACTAACAGGTTTAGCATTGTCCATTTCATATTTTTTGAGGATGTCCTTAATATATTTGGTTTGACTAAGAAAAGTACCTTCCTCAAGTTGCTTAATGCTAAATCCTAGAAAGTAATTTAAATCTCCCATTAGACTCATTTCAAATTCACTACTCATTGTTTTAGAAAAATCATCACAAAGATGTTTATTTGAAGATCCAAAGATGATGTCATCCACATAAATTTGAACAATAAGTATATCCTTTCCAATTTTCCTTAAAAAGAGAGTTGTATCCACACTTCCTTTTTCAAAAGATCTTTCAAGTAGGAAGGTACTTAACCTCTCATACCAAGCCCTAGGTGCCTGTTTCAATCCATATAATGCCTTTTTTAATTTGAAAACATGATTTGGAAATTTAGAATTTTCAAAACCTGGAGGTTGTTCTACAAAAACATCTTCTTCAATTACTCCATTTAAAAAGGCACTTTTAACATCCATTTGAAACAATTTAAAACCTTTAAAACAGGCAAAGGCTAGTAAAACCCTAATTGCTTCAAGTCTAGCTACAGGGGCGAAAGTTTCCTCAAAATCAATTCCTTCAATTTGATTATACCCCTTAGCTACTAATCTAGCCTTATTTCTAATGACTACTCCTGAGTCATTCATTTTATTTTTGAACACCCATTTGGTTCCAACAACACTTTGATCTTTTGGCCTTGTAGTTAGTTCCCAAACTTTATTTCTTACAAATTGATTTAACTCTTCTTGCATGGCCAATATCCAAAATTCATCTGAAAGTGCTTGATCAATGTTAGTGGGTTCAACAGTTGAAATAAAGGCCGAATGATTGACTTCCTTGTTTAATCCACGCCTAGTTCTAACACCCTCACTTGGTTCACCTATGATTAATTCCTTTGGGTGGTTTTTAGAAAATCTCAAATCTCTAGGCAAAGGGTCTTCTCTTTCTAAATTTTCTTCCACATTTTCTTCCAAATTTAATATATCAATATTTTGGGAGTTTTCTTCAATTTCTTCTTCAACAACTTTTGGCTCTTCAATGTTTCCATTTTCATCAAAAATAACATGTGTGGTTTCTTCAATGACTAAAGTTCTTTTGTTGAATACTCTATAAGATTTTCCAACACTTGAATATCCAACAAAAATTCCTTCATCTGATTTTGGATCAAATTTTCCTAAGGCAGATTTTCCATTATTATGTATGAACACCTTGCAACCAAATACATGCAAATGAGACAAATTTGGTGTTCTTCCTTTTAGCAACTCATAGGGTGTTTTATTCAAATTTGATCTCACATTCACCCTATTTAGAACATAGCATGCAGTGCTAACCGCCTCAGCCCAAAAATATCTAGGAAGTGAGTATTCTGCTAACATTGCTCGGGCGGCTTCTATTAATGTTCTATTCTTTCTTTCAACTACTCCATTTTGTTGAGGAGTTCTAGGTGCAGAAAAATTGTGATCAATCCCCTTTTCTTTACAGAAATCTTCAAATCTTTCATTTTCAAATTCTCCTCCATGATCACTTTGTATAGAAATTATTTCACATCCTAATTTTCTTTGTATCCAAGTTGAAAAATTTCTGAATTCCTCAAATGATTCACTCTTATGAAAAAGAAACTTAACCCAGGTGAATCTTGAAAAATTATCTACTATAACAAATCCATATACCTTTCCTCCTAGACTAACAGTGCTTACTGGTCCAAAAAGATCCATGTGTAGAATTTCTAAAGGTTTACTGGTCCTAAGATCTTTAATGGACTTAAAAGAGGACTTCACTTGTTTTCCTAATTGACATGCATCACACAGATGGTCCTTAGTAAAGTCTAGTTTAGGTATTCCTCTCACCAAATTCTTTTGGGTAATTTTTTTAAGATTTTTCATACTAGAATGACAAAGTCTCCTATGCCAAAGCCACGATTCATCAGAAACAGTTTTCAAACAAAAAGCAGTAGGAGATTGAATATAATTTAAATCTAGCATGTAAACATTGTTCACCCTTTTTCCATTTAAAACAATTTTCCCATTTAGGCTAATTATGCAGCTAGTAGGTAAAAATTTTACATTATAGCCCTTATCACATAGCTGACTTATGCTAAGCAAATTATGTTTTAAGCCTTCAACTAATAAAACATTATCTATGAAAAAGTTTTTTAAATTTCCAATCATACCTGATCCAACCACTTTCTTTGTGGTATTATCTCCAAGTGTAACCTTGCCTCCACTCCTGGCTTCCAGCGTTATGAATTGAGCAGTATCTCCAGTCATGTGCTTAGAACATCCGCTGTCCAGGTACCATATACTCTCACGAGGTCTTGTGTGAGAGTATACCTGCAAAATTCTCAAATGTTAGACCTGGGAACCCAAACTAGTTTGGGTTCACCTTTATGAAATTTATAATCAGATGCATGTGTGATATGTCTAGGTTTATGCATCTTAGTTCTCCACACCAAATTAGGTTTAATTTTTAAAGTGCAGGTGTGAGATATATGTCCCAAAAATCCACAATTGTTACATTTAACATTAGGAAAAATATTCCTATGTTTTCTCTCATATGATTGTCTTCTAAGGGATTTCATGAATTTAGGATAATATTTAGGATTTGTAAAATCTTCAAGTTTAGGGGGGTTCCTATTATCCTCGAGAGCTCTTATAGTAAGTTTGTAAAATGAATTTATTTCCTCCAAGGTTCGATTTGTATAATTGACTATATATGTCTTGTGCTCAGATTCATCCTTAAATTTCTCAAATTCTTTTTCAAGTTCAGCATAGGATGATTTTAAATTCTCAAAATTTTTATTCAAGTCATCATATTCATCAAGTAGTTTCATGTGGTTGCTATCAATTAAAGCATGATCTTTCCTAAGGATTTCGTGTTCCTTATTAAGCTCTTCCAATTCTAAAACTAAACTAGCATGCATCTTTTTCGTTTTCCTATATGTATCATGCATGTGTTCAGAAACTTCAAACAATTCATTATAGGTTAAATCACATACCTCTTCTTGATCTGATTGTTCAGCTTTATCTGCCATCAAGCAAAGGTTGGTGACTTCTTCTTCTTTTTCAGTCTCAGATGAGTCTGAAGCTGAGTCCGCCCAAAAAGCCTTTTGAAACTTCTTCTTGCCCTTCTTTACCATTGGTTTCTCCTCTACCTTCTTCTTGCTAGGAGTGGCTTTGAGTTTTGGACAATCAGTCTTTATATGACCTGGTTTCCTGCATTCATAACAAATCACTTCATTAGAAACCTTGCCATTTCTGTTATACTTACCTCTATTCCATTGCTGGCGTCTCTTCTGCTTCCTCTTTAAAAAGCTTTTGAATTGTCTAGTCATCAGTGCTATATCATCTTCATCCTCAGGTTGTGAGTGTTCACTTTCTGACTCTTCCACATTTAGTGCAATATTCTTGTCCTTTCTTGGTTCACCTGTATCAATCTTTCTTTGACTTACTCCTTGCTCGTAAGCAATGAGTGAACCAAGAAGATTGTCAATTGAATAAATGTTCAGATCTTTTGACTCTGTAATTGCAGTAATTTTAGCATCGTATGCAGTAGGTAAACAACGAAGAATCTTATTAACCATTTCAGCATTAGTTAATTCCCTACCAAGTGCATGCAAAGAGGTGACAATTTGAGTGAATCTTGTGTACATGTCAGATATAGATTCATTAGGTTTCATGCGAAATAATTCGTAGTCATGTAACAAGATATTGAGTCTTGATTGCTTAACCTCATTTGTCCCTTCATAAGTAATACAAAGTCTATCCCATATGTCTTTTCCACTTTTACAAGTAGAAACTCGCATGTAGTCTTCAGATTTTAAAGCACAAAAGAAACTATTTAAACATTTCGCATTTAATTGTGCTAAATCACGTTCTTCTATAGTCCAATCTGCATAGGGTGTATCTACCCTAATTCTATCAACTAATCTAGTTGGTTTTGTGTAACCTTCATGGACTAACATCCACATGCGATAATCAAGTGACTGTAAGAAAGTAGACATGCGTGTTTTCCAAAAATCAAAAGGAATATTGTCAAACAGTGGAGGTCTAGTGATAGAGTAACCCTCAGGAGTGTTTCGGTTTCAAAATGTAGCCATCTACGTTAATCAAAAAGTAGTTCAAACTTATGATTTTGAAACAATGCTCTGATATCACTTGTTGAGTCCAAGAATTAGGTTGTTAAGCCTAAGTAAATGTCCAACGGCTACCAAGAGGGGGGTGAATTGGTAGTTTTAAAAATTTTAAACCCTCTTAATGATAAAGTTGAACCAAAATAAAATTTTCTTTTAAAGTTTATAGAAAAATGTTTTTCAACCACAGTGTTGTTAAAACTGAAATTTAAAGTGCGGAAACGTAAAAGCAATAAAGTAAATGACACCAGATTTATAGTGGTTCGGTCTATAACCAGACCTACATCCACTCCTCAGAGGCACCCTCTGAGTATTGCACTAATACCACAAAGTGACTCTCCTTTAGCACCCACAGCAAGGCGGAGAAGCCTGTACAAAACACTCTTTTCACCACTACCCGGTGCGGCAGAGAACCGTCGTCCTTTTACACAATCCACAGTGCTGGCAGAGAACCGTCGTCCTTTCACACTCTCCTAGTGTGGGCAGAGAACCCTACGGCTGTTCACACTCTCCAAGTGTAGGCAGAGAACCTTCTTCCTTTTATACTCTCCTAGTGTAGGCAGAGAACCCTACGGCTGTTCACACTCTTCAAGTGTAGGCAGAGAACCTTCTTCCTTTTACACTCTCCTAGTGTAGGCAGAGAACCCTACGGCTGTTCACACTCTCCAAGTGTCGGCAGAGAACCAGACCTTCTTGAATGATCTTCTCACAAGAATCTAGAAGGAAGAAAGAAAAGAGTGAAGAAATCCAATTTCACAAGTAGAGACTCTTACCTTAGCAATCCAAGTGAAGCCTTCTCGCTCCAATGGTAGGAATCCTTCTTTGAATGCTCTCTTCCACTCTCTCCTTGGCTATTCTCTCAATAGGCACGAAGATCAAATGACAAAAAGATTGGGTGGCAGTCTAATTTGGACTATTTATACAAAAGACATGAAAAATTGCCCAAAAACTGCATATTTTCAATTCTGTACGCAGTGGATCGTCCCGTACGATCCTGGATCGTCCTGGACGATTTTACTTAAACGATCTGAAACGACCCAATTTGTATATGTGTACGAAATGACTTCGTACAGCTGATCGTCCTGTACGAACTAGGTTCGTCCAGTACGAACGGTTATTACAAGGTCGGTTCTAGAAACTGCTGAAAACTATTCTAAGTCGGTTTATCGTTTGGACGAAAATATGTTCGTCTGGACGAAAATTTTCCAGAGAGCCGATCGTTTTGGACGATTATTTATTTCATCTGTACGAAAATTTTCCAGAGCACCCATCGCCGCGGACGATAATTTGCTTTCGTCTGGACGAAAAATTTTCCAGAGAGCTGATCGTCCGGTACGATAATTATTTTCGTCTGGACGAAATTTTTCCAGAGGACTGGTCGCCTCGTACGATGGTAAAATTTATCTGGACGAAATTTTACAGAGAATCCATCGTCCGGGACGATATTAAAATTCGTCCTGGACGAATAGGACTTAGAAAAAAAAATTTTCCAAGCAAGTTCCTATTCGTTCCAAATGCTCTATAGGAGATAACTGACAGATCGTCCAGTACGATACATATCGTCCTGTACGATCAGTATAGAATTTCAATATCTCCTTATTTGTGTGTGTAAGATTTTATTCACTCAATTACAATCACTCCCTTTCAAAATTAATTCAGAGAAAAGACAAACTTCAAATAAATAAAATTTCTCATATTGAATTTGATTTGAAGTTTTCGTAGTCTGGAGTCTGATTTTCCTGAAATGTTAGTACACACAAGAGCAAGTGCAAATCTTCTGAAATTGATAGGAGATAACTATACATTTGAACAATAATGTTTGGAATCATCAAAACTACATAAGTTGCACAAATATAAATCATTCAAATAGCAACTATTCAAACAGCAGCCTGGTCGGAACCGAGCCTCTGCTCCCCTCGGCACCATACCCGCCATCTCTACTGGCCGTGTGAGCAAGAGAGCTGAAATCCCTTCATTAGCAGCTATCCTTTTCATTCATTTCATCCAGGTAATGGTTTCTTCTTCCTCTTCTTCTTCTTGTTCTTCTTCTCCTTCTTCTACCTCTTTCTACTACTTATTTCACTTCTTCTCTTGCCACTCCTTTGCAAAAATCTGAGAGCTAAGTTTGTTTGCATTTCATTTCACTTCTTGTATGCAAATCGTTGAGATAGTTATTGCATAGATCTTGAGCAATCTTATGAAGGTTGATAAGTTGAGTTTAACCCAGCAGGTGTTAAAATCGTGATTTTCATGTTAATCTGTTTTATGTGATTTTGTAAATGTTGCATATCAAGTGTTTGATAAAATGCCACAAAGAATAATAGAATTAGATTTCATGCTTATGCTTTGTTGGGGTTTGTGTTTTGAAAGTATTCTTTGAACAAGGTTTCTGTAGAATGGGATTTAATTGTTTGAAACATTTTACCAATGCGAATAAATTGAAGCTTTCGGTTCATATTAAGTGAGAGATTGGGAATATTCGGTTTTGTCGTTTCTTGTTTTCCATATGACCCGAGATTTAGAATTTATCGGATTTCTATTGGCTGTTTGGTATTCTTATGCTATGGGATATTTCTAACACCTTATTGCCTGATTGTTAAAATTGAGAGCAGAGAAATTCATTTCTCTTTTGTGAAAAAAAAGGGGAATGATCACGTGAGAGCTCAAATACATTTAGGTATAAACACATTGTTATCTTGAAAGGTGAGTGATTGCTCCTGCTTCATTTTGAATGGTTATATTTTCTTGTTTCTTCTTTAAAAAAAAAATCCTTGATAGTTTACTTTGTGGCGTTAAATTATATAAATATTTCAATGATGGAAAAGACGATAACTTGTAGGCTTTGAATGAAATACTTTTTAGATATTATGATTCAAAGCCATATGTAAGTCTTATTTGTATGCCTCTCAAAGTTTAAATGCAGTATAATTAGCTTTTATATTTTATCAAGAACCTAATTATGCCGTGAAATGTCTTTTTTTTCTTGTAAAAAAAAATATATATATATCATGTTCTTCTCCATTCTAGAATCTTAGCAAGTCTTACATGGGATCTTATTCTCTAAAAGATCTGTTGACAAATCTATCTTCTATGCAAAATTCCTTTTTTTTTTTTTTATAGAGCTTTTCTCATTGGTTTGGTAAGAAAAGAATGCAGGTTTTGGACGTGTTATGGCTGTTTTACATGAGAGTCCCTATGGCATTTGGGTGGATCCCTCCTTGTTTCTTTGTGAAAATTGCTACAGCTTTTATGAGACTTTTTCTTGTTGGTTTTGTGAAAGAAAAGTGCAGATTTTGGGAGTTTTCTCGCTGTTTTACATAAGAATCCTCACCGCGTTTGGATGGATCTTGCATTGCTTCTTGGTGGGGATTCATACAGTTTTTTTTTTTGTGTAAGCTTTTCCCAATATTTTTGTAAGAAAAAGTGTATGTTTTGGAGGTTTTATTGCTGTCTTTTCGCACAAGGACCTTTGTCATGAAGCTTATGTTTATTTATGAATCATTGTACGATTAGGAGAAGTTGTAAAAGCCACGTAGATTTCTTAACAAGATATGCATCTAAAAAAATATCTTTGATGAGCTTTGAGTGGATTATTTCGTAACAATTTCAAGAAAGCATGAATGTAGAAGGTTTGCGATGATTTGTGATTATAAGGTGATGACATCTATGCTAGTTTATTACATGAAACCTTACAAGCAATGCATACAAGTTGTTTGATGGAATATCGTTGAAGGAATAGTTGAAAAGCTTTATTTGAATAAAAACCTTTCTTCTTAAGTTTTCTTTGATCGTATACATTTGGCCATGAAAGAAAAATTGGTTAATGCATGATGAGTATCATCTTGGTGTTAAATATATTGATATTGTTGGAATTTTGGTGATGTCTTGCCTATGGTTTATATCATGTACATCAATGCGTAGACTACGAAATGTTATGAAGTTTGTTATGCCTCATAAAAAATGCATATGTAGGAAGATTTGAATTGGAACCTTTACTTTCTTTAGCATTCCACTCATACACTATTCGTTGGCGTCACTATGAGACTTTGTTGGAAGGCTTTCGTATGCATTCATGTTATAAAAAAATTGTTTCGGCGTGAGAACAAATTCATGAAATTTTGATTAGAGAGTTACTTAGAATCGTTGGTGGCATGTAGCATGAAAAATACAATTTGTTGGAAGGAATTCATGTTTATTCTAAATCATGTGGTAAATGAAAGGTTTATATCTATGATTAGTAAGTGTTTATACATCCCATACATGCTTAGGAAGAAATTCTCATGTGTTTTGTGAATTCTATGCGGTTTTACTCATGCTATTGAACTTTTCTTTTGTGGTTGGAGAAGTGGCATTAAGTCTCCTTTCTTATGAACCTTGGGTTTCAACGGTAAATGCACTAGTTGTCTTGTTGGTTGACATGAAGTATGTTGGTTCTTGATTTCTTGAAATGTGGTTGGTTGCAACAAGCAAAGCATATGAGGTTGTTTCCTTTCTTAAAGTTTTTTTTAAGCCATTAAGTTATGATTTGTTAGGTGAAGTATTGTTGTTTTCTTTCTTCCCATTAGCTTGGTGGTTTCACATCCTTTTGCAAACTATGGTTATAAATTTGATATTAGAAGTAAGCTTAGCGAGTTTGTTGCAAAATTCGATTCATGTTCTATGTTGATCTCAATTTTCAAAAGGCATATGGTTCTAATGCAAGGTGGCATATCTATGAAATGACTTTAATGTATTATGTGATAAGGGTCTTTATACATTGTTATTTATGTTATTAGAATACTTTCTTTAAGCATGAGAAGAACAAATTACATAAACTCATCTATTATCATTACCTTTTCTTTAATAGAAAATATTGAGTTCTAACATTAAATACGCGTGTGGCCTCATGTTGGAGAAGTTTTATATTTTGCTTTATATTGAGAAATTGTATGATTTGTTTTATATTAAGGATGCTTTGGAAGGTTTTAGGAAATGCTTGGTATTAAAAGATTTTATGGATGTCTTTATGGTTAAAAGTTTTGCTAATCGTTTTACATCGAGAGGCTTTATCGAAAGTTCTTTTTTTTGTTAATGTTTTGTGATGAGGGCTCTACAATGAGAGTTTTTTTTTATAAAACCTTCTCATTGGAAAGCCTTGTGTTTTCTACCCCACTCCAAATGAGAAAAAGGCACTTGATTGTTTTGTGTCGGGAAAAGTTTTTGTGGTCAATTTATGCGAGATTTTCGTATGTTGTTTCATTTGAATCCCCTTTTTTTTATGAGTTGTTTTAGAATTCATAGCTTTATGATTAGCTTGATGTGGTAGAATCGTTGATGTCTTTTTAAGAGCGAAGTGGTATTTCGTGGGGGGAAGTTGTCCTTCTGCTTGCTTGCACTTGTTTTTTTAGATGATTTTGGATTGTTGGTAGTAAGAGTATGTTGTTTTGGGTTATAGGTGAAATGTCTATTTTGGGTTTTATTTTTAGGGGTATGTTTCTCTTGTCGTTTGGAGCTTTGTTTAGAGGGTAGGTCTAGTTGTTCGAGTTGAGTCTTGTTCAAGTACCTTATTTGGATTGTGGGAATAATAAAGGGCATTGAAATGTTGCTTTAGGGTACACTTGACTTCACAGAAGTGTGCCCAATAACAACAATGCCTACATTCCTTTTATGTTTGATTTTCATTCTTTTCTTTATACTGCTTTGCTATTTATTATAGTACTTTCATGCATAAATCCTTAAACTTAGTGACACACGTACGAAAGTCCTAGTGGTTAGAAAATAAAACTCATTTTGATCCTACAACTTTAGTGACACTTAAGGACAAAAATTAAGGACCGAGTCTTAGATAACTTAGACTTACGGTGCATGCTCCTTATAGGATAGAGACATCAAAACTAAACTTAGCGACACGGCTTCCTAGGTTTAACCTTTTCTTTCTTTAATCCACTAATAATCAACCAATCATTTATAACCTAACTCTTAAAATGTGTTAAAATATTTAATTCTTAATCAAGTTATTGTTAACATTTGTAATCATTAAACTATAAGCCTAAGACATAAATCTAAATCAATTCCAATTAATCTAATAATTAACTCCTAACCAACCTAAAATTTAAAAGAAGTAGATTTAATTAAGGAATCAAATCTAAATCTAAAACTTATTAGGGTAAAAGACTTCTAAAAATCAAACCCTAGATTAATCATATAAAATCTATTAACAAATCCCTTAATACATAACAACCACTCCAGAAGTAAAGTTTATTGGATGGACTACTCCGGGCTGCGGGGCTAAGTGTCCTAAGGAGGCCTGGTTCCTCGAGCCTGGTGGCACAACGCCATGAATGAATCCAATGGGGTGTTAGAATTTAAAATTAATTTCTTAATTGGTTTAACTCAAACCCTAATTGATAATAAATCGCCTAATCTATATTTCTTTTCTAATTTATAACCAACTAATAATTGAACAAAGTTGATTACCACTGGGTAACTCAGGCTTACGAGGCTATTAAGTTAGCCCCAAGGAGGGTGAAATAAACCTCACGGCCTCGGTGTGAAACAAAGGTGGTAATCGATCAAATTCTAAAACTAAAAATATCTAAAATTAATCCTAAAGTATTAATATTTCAACTTCAATTAAAATCTCCCTTTTTGCCTTCTAACAAATCAAATACAAATAATTCTAACTAAATCATCCTACATATGATCTATCCAAAATTGCACAGCCTACACACACCTTAGACTAGTTTGGTTAGGACAAGACCTTTAGCTCTAGGCTAGGCTTGCATTTTCTCTTGTTATTCAATGCTTGTTATATATACATGTTCTATAAATGCAATTATTAAATTTCCTGTTAGTTATATTTAATTTCCTGTTAATTATATTTTTATTATTTACCTGCATTTCTTTTCTGAACGGCATCTACGCTCATATATATATTTTTCTGTTATCTTTTCTTACGAGGTACATCGGAGCTTGATGATTAGGAATCAAATGAGACAATTTGCTTAAGAGCTTTTAAGTGGCAGCGCCACAATCTGAAATTATTTGCTTAGGAGCTTTTAAGTGGCAGCGCCACATTCAGGTATGATTTCCACAACCTAAACCTTTAGTCTTATATATCGGAACTGCTACACTCCACACACAATTTGTTAATAGGTATTCTAGCATGTTTAGGTAGTCAGCCATAGGATAGCGCACTAACGAAGCTTTGGCCCTATAGGTCAAAGCTTGCCCCTTTTCTGTGAGCCCTAGAGACCATTAGGGTCATTTAGGCCTGTAGAGTAGGCCACCTATTTGTGCCGGTCGGCATCGTTGTTTTCCCACACGAAGTGGGCATCGTTATTTTTCTGCTAGGATTTTGGCCTTTTCCGGTTTTGGGTACGATACCCCCTCCCCTTTTTTTTTCTGTGAGCCTTAGAGACCATTAGGGTCATTTAGGCCTGTAGAGTAAGCCACCTATTCGTGCTATTGGGCATCGTTGTTTTCCCATACGAAGTGGGCATTACTATGATGATTTTCTATGCGGGTATCTTGCCTGAAGGATACCCTTAGGGTGTGTTTATTTACTTTTTCTGTACTCTGGATGTCATGTATACGTTCTTACACACGTTTCTCCACAATACACTTACATACATGCATTGCATTAGTGGACCTAAGGACATTTCTTACTTATGCATCTTTTCATGCATCATTAACAACGCTATATATGTTTGTTTGCATATTGTAGAGTCTCTGATTTAAGTCTTTTAGACTATTAATCCTTGATTCCTTAGGATAGACCCTTCCCATCTTGCATACATATAGGACGGTTGGTTGTGCTTAGGATTTTAGCTGGCTTCCTTTTTCAGGCAAGGAATAAGTCCAGGACTGCATTAGTTAGGTCGTAGATGTTAGTGTTGTGTGTACAACACTACATCTTTTATAGGTTTAGGGTCTAAAGGTGAGGGGTACGAGTGTACTTCTATACACCTTAATGGTGGGTGAGTTTTCCATTCTTTCAGAGGCTATAAATCCTACCCATCTGCGTCATATGGATGACGCCACATCCTTCTTTCTCTTGTGCATGTTTGATTGCGTTGTCCTTCCTTTTTCTCCAGTTTCCACTTCTTTGAGCCGACTGGATGTTGACTGAACCGCGCATGATTTGATTGAACCAAGTTGGGACATTCTTCCTCTTTGATTAGGAAAGCCTAGAATTTGCCCTTGCACTAAATCTATTTAGAGAAGATAATCTAACATCCTTAATCGAGAGTTTTTCTAAGTCAAGGCTTAGGATGTAATTAACTACGGGGGCTTGCGCCCGTAGGAAACTGATCCCCACAATCAAATAAACCCTATTCGATGCTGATGTATCGAATAGGGGAAATCTCGTGAACTTTTGGGTTATAGATATTATTATCCATCGAGGTTGGTAGGTGAAAGCCGCTATCCTCTATGGCTAATCGTATCTATAACTCCATCTGCTCTTCCATCGGCCTGCTTGTGTCGATTGTAAAGGCCTACGATCATTTTGTCCTTCGGGATAGTGTGATCGTGCTCTTTGCATTCGAACCACACGAGCGGAATCCTTTCGGAGACCCACAGTGATTGCTGATGGAAGATGGTAGTCCGTGAGTGGGAACAAGGAGTAGAGGGGGAATTATAGGTGACAGGCTGGTGTTGGGATTGTGTTGAGTTGAAAGTTGGGTAAAGGAGAAAAATTCTTCATTGAAGACAACTTGGCGGGAGGTGTAGATCTTGTTGGTTGTTGGGTCGAGACAATGATAAACTTTCTGGAGAGGTGCGTAGCATATAAATATGCACAGGTAGGAGAGCGGAGACAGTTTGTGGGTGGAATTCCCATAGATGTGAAGGGATTGAGGTTTGCGTGTAGTTTTGTGTGCAAGATTTAATTATTCACTACAGAGTAGCGTGTATAGGTCGTCTAAGGATAATGGTTGGAAGTTGGTGCAGATGCTTGTTTTAAGGGATTGATAAGTGGGTGGTAAGCCGTCCAAGGTGTAGTGGATGATGTCTTCGACAGCAATAGGTGCACCGGCGGCAGCTAGAGAATCAACTTTAGTTTTGATTTTGACGGGATATTGTGCCATCGTTTTGTCTTTCATGGCGGTGAGCTAAGGGAGTTTTTGTTTAAGTTGAATGATTCTTGAGCGGGTACTTAATTGAGGTCGTTGATCAAGAATTGTCCGTATCTCATTGCAATGCTCGGCGGAGAGAACATAGGGGAGGATCGTCAGTGAAATGACCGAGTATAGGGCGGCCGCGAGGTTCTGATCAAACAAGATCCAGTTGGTGTGGATTGGGAGCGGACTGACTAGTTTGCGTGGTGAGTATACTTGGCGGAACGATAAAGGATTCATCCAAGAAACCTTGATACCCATTTGCCCGGAAGATTTTGAGGACTGAGGAGGCCAAAGAGGGTGATTGTCGGTGGTGAGAGGTTGAGTAACGATGTTCTTGACGTTGCTCATGAGAATTTTGAGAGATGTCAGAAACGCCGAAGTGGGTTGTGGCTTGTCGTCGGGGGCAATTTGATTAGGAGCGGAGGTGGCTGTGGAGGTTTCCGTGGGGAACAAAGATGTAGACAGAGAGAAAGGGAGGAAGGGGAAGAATTGTCACTGCTCTGATACCATGTCAAGAGCAAGCTGAACAGGAAGAGAAGAAGGAGATTTAGGAAACAGAGAAAGGAAACTACTTCGTATATCTCACAGTAAGGTACATGGATACAATATATAACAACAAAGTGCAAGAAGTGGCTGAAACATCTAAATGACGTGGAGGCCACTTGTACGATAAAGAACGGTTCTTGTATATCCTACAAAATTAAATGTATGTCGTTCCTCCTAAAATCTATTATAAGATAATTTTTAGAATGTTGGAGCCGTAATTTAAGTATGTACATTGAAGCACATGATATATGTTAACACAAGTAACGAGCAATGACAATATGGTTATTGTTACCTTGGTTAAAAATTGGCTTCACAACATATGCCTACCTATAATTCCATAGATTGATATTTGAAGGATGATAATCTAGTCAACTGATATGCGCTTAGCCTTCGACATCCACTTGCTAAATAGTTGGCTAGCTCTTTTGGCTCAACATATATGTGTAGTTAACCGTTAAAGAATCTAATAACATTAATATTGTTTTATGTCATTGTTGACCTCATTTTTGTATGAGGTCACTTGGGCCAATCCTGGCCCCAGATCAATTCAATCTCCAGATCGATCCAGACTCTAGGAGCCTTCTAGACTCTAGACCCTAGGACTCTTCTAGACTCCAGACCTTAGGATCAATTTAGATCTCAAGTCAATCCAGACCTTAATTCAATTCAAATTTCAATCAAATCCAGATCAAATTCAAAAAATTTAGACTCAAAGCCTAAAGCCAAAAGGTATTGTCTTAAAGCCTTTTTCAGCAAATTTTCAAACGCTTCAAAACCCAGTTAAATGACCTCTGATTCAGAGTCTGTCAGTTGCATACTGATGGGACATGTCTCTGGAGGAAACCCTCCAAATTTGAGCCCATTCTTAGGTCTCTAACCTCAGAAACTTAATTAAAATTCATAGGCTGTAAAACCTTCAAATATTTACAGCCTATGCCACTGGATTTGCCATTAAGAAGATTCTGACTTTAGAGCCTCCTCCGAAGCCTCTGATCACTTTCAAACATTTAATCTTGACATATTGAACATTAAAATGTATTTTGGTTGACCCACTTTGACCCCTAGTTGACCAGGGGTCAAAATCACCAAAATACCCTTTAGGGGCTCAAACATCGATTTCAAACCAAACGACCTCCGAATTGCTTGGAACCACTTCCAGCAAGTTTCAAATATCAAATTAAACATGTTTGACCCAAACCCAGACCCTGGGTCAACCTGGTTGACCAAGTCAACCTAAGTTGACCAAATAGGCCCTTAAGGGTAAAAATGGGCATTTTGACCAATTTGATATCTCTAGACCTTGGGACCACCTCTAACAGATTCAAAACATCAAATCACATCTATCGAGCTTTGACCCACCCCTTGGGTCAACCTAGTTGACCAAGTCAACCTAGGTTGACTCAAGTACCCCTTAAGTGTTTAAATGGGTCATTCCAACTCATGTAACTATTTAAAACCATTCAAGCACTCAAACTTTCTATAATTCACGACTCAAGCTTAATCAAATTTGTTTGGAGCCCAACCATGGTCGATTTGACCAAGTCAATCCTTTTTGACTTGATCCAGCCCATAGAAAACCCTTCATATCCAATCAAGTTTCAACCCATGGTTTTATACTCCCTCCAAACAACTCCCAAACATTTGGAATTGACACTTGGCTGCCACCTCAGCAGTCAACATGGTCAGTTGACCAGTCAACACTTGGTCAACAAACCTCTAAATGCCCAAATGGTTTGATTCAAGTTAGCCCATTCCCCATCAAATCATTCAAGCAGGTCCCAAGCTCCTTCCTATGCCACCTCAGCAGTCCATATGGCATTGGACCAGTCAAACACTCAAATCATGGGTTAAGAGGGGTCAAATCTGGTCAAAACCCCTCTTAAACCTAATTTGCTTTAATCCAAACAACTCCAGCTCATTCCAGCAGCTTTAAATCATTCTAAAAGCTTCCTAGGGGTTACTCCAGCTGTTAGATCCAGATCCAAGGGCCCTCATTACTTCCATGTGCTCAAGTGGGGACCAAGAGAGGCTTTCCACCTCACTGTCCTTCTCCCAGCCTTTCCATCTGCTCCTAACTACCCTAGGCCACATGGCAATATCTCAGCAAGCTATTAGGCCCATCAGAGCCGTCCAAGCCCTTGGAGAATGGCTGAATAGGGCAAGACGCCCTAAGGGAGCCGCATTCTTTTCAAACCTTTCTCTCTCTCTACTCAAGCCTCCCCAGAGCTCAAACTCATTTCGTTCAAGCATCCCAGGTCTTCTTCTGTCCATCTCAAGTCGGATCCAGCCACTAGACGTCGCCGACGGCGAGCTTTCCGGCGAACCTAGCTCAAATCCGTTCGAGAAGCTATAGTGTTCGATCCAGGCGTTTTCACCTCAAAAGTTCTTCTAGTGGACTACACTTGGACAGACTACAAGTTCAGAGAGCTTGAGTTCATCCAAATCCATTGATTATAAGAGGTATAAACTGAAACCCTAGATGTAGGAACACTAGATTAAATAGCGTTCTTAAAAGCGCATTTCAAGTTTTAAAAACACATCCCCATATTTTCTGTTCATAATATCAACTTAAGTTTCAAATTTCAAGCCAATTGATTGAACCGATTTAGAGAACGAGCTCGAAAACAGGCTCAAGGGCTAGGTTTACAGCCCAGTTAAACTATATAAGATCTCGGCCGTTGCTTTCCCGATCAACGGCAGTGATCTTGTCCCTCCTGCGGTATGTCCAACCGCGCGGTGCCTGTTGTCGCTCGGATCTTCGTCCGACGCCATCCGAGCGCTCCATTTCGAACAGCGGATATCGGACGGTTGTGACGGAGCGCTGACTGGGTTAAGTGAATGCCGTGTGGACCCCGCGCCGCCACCACGCGTGTGATCCAACGCCCGCCACGTGGCTCCGCGTTTTGGCTGGCCGAACCAAAACGCGCCATCTGTCCCAATGATTGCCGCTGGGTTGATTAAAGGATTATAATTAAAATTAAAACCTTTTAATCACCAGAAAATTCAAAAAAATGTTAAAAATTAAATACTTTTTGAAAAATTAAGTATAATATATCAAACTTCTCAGATTTTCAAGACCTTTAACATAAAAAAAAATCACTTTAAAACATGCTATATATTTTGAGTAATTTCAAGTATTAACTATATGTTTATTTTAATTATTATTTAATTAAAATAAATCCAAATATTTGCAAAATTTAAGGAAACTTATTTCAAAGTATTTTGAACTTCCAGAGAAATTTTTGTAAAATTATTTGGGCTTTATTTTAATATTATTTCTAAATTTAAACCTATGTTTTAAAATATTAATATAATTTTTAGAAATTTTATTTTAAAATTATATGAATATTTCCATTAGTTTAAATCTTTTAAATTTGACTTGAAATCTTAACTAAAGCTTGAATTTGGCTGAATTGATTTAATGGGGATTAGCTAATGGGTAATTAACTTGTTAATTACCCATTATTTGAGCTTTATTTTCAAATATTCAAATTATACTTTGATTTTGTTTAGGATTCACACACTCACTTAGTTTTAGGGTTCTCCTAGCTCTAGGATCTGATTGTGAACATCATATGTGCATCTATGTATGTGTCAAGGGTTAGTATAACATTGATTGCAAACCTACAACCTAGTGACATTATTAAGGACAATAATTAAGGACTTGTTTAGAGAAATTGGATTAATTCTAAAAATTAGGATGCACATCCTTTTGAATCAAAACTCTGAAAACTTGAACTTAGTGACATGTACAACCACTAGGAAAATTTCCACTGATTTTTGAAACCATTAAGACCATTAATTAATTGTCTAAGTCTTAAACCCTTAATTAAGCCTCTAAACATTCCAGAAAATGTAATAAATCCATTTTAAATTCAAAAATTAAGTTTAACCCCTCTAACTGACCATAATTAAACCCTTAACCAATGAAAATTGAAATCAACTTAATTTGACAGCAGATTAAGTCTTAATTTAATTTTAAATGAAGTTGAATATTTTATTAATATAATTAATTAAAAAATATTAAAAATTCCAAAAATGTCCCAAACACATGGGAATCTCTCCTTAGGTCATTCCTAACCTTTGGAGCTGATTTCAAGGAGTGGGGACCTCATTTGGAGCAAAATCACAAAAAAGCCCTCTAATTAAGAAATTTCCAAAAATTCATTAAATAGTCAAAACTTCAAACCTTCATAACTAATTCCAGAAAAATTCAAATCACCCAAACTTACTTGCATTCAACTCCTATTAATGCCTAATATTTATTAAAAATATGAAATTCCAGAAATCTGTAATATTTCAAAAAGTCAACAAACCGGTCAACTTTAAGTCAAAACTAGTTCAAAACTTCAAACCTTCGTAATAAAATATAGAAAAATCCGATTTCAACGTACTTACTGCCTAACGGATCGTAGTGAGGTCTAGTATTTTAATAAAATGCAAACATTCCAGAATTTGAGCTTGATTAAAAAGTCAATTTTTGAATCCCTTAATTAAGTGATTAAAATATTCCAAAATATTCATAAAAACTCAAAATTGCTTTAAAACTCCAGAAATTTCTAATTAACCCTTAAAATCAGTAATTAACCAACCTTAATTAAAATTCATTAACTTTCAAATTTTAATCAAATCAAATCACTTAATTATATTGGGTACCACTGGGTAACCCAGGCCTACGAGGCTATTAACTTAGCCCCAAGGAAGGTGAAATAAACTTCACGGCCTCGGTGCAAAACAAAGGTTGTATTCAACAAATAATTAAGAATCAATTTTAAAATTAACTTCAAGTCATTAATACTTAAACTCAAATTTAAATCCCTTAAGCCTTTCAACCAACCAGAACCTTAAGCAACTTCAATCTAATGATCCTAGTTAGGATACATCAAAACCACACGACCTACCTCACACACTATAGATGGTTTGCTAGGACAACCAACTCTAGTTTTAGGCTAGGCCGGTGTTTACTTTTCTGTTGTGTGACGGATTTTCGAGTTTTCACTGCATGCTGTTTGCTAGTTTAGAATTGATTGATTGTTTATTTATTTACTGCAATCCGTTGAGCACTTTAAATTTCAAATATATTTATTGCTTCAGATTAAATATTAACTGCTTGGGAATGTATATATAACTGTTGATTATTAGGATAACCCTGCAGGATTGAGTCTAGATTTTTCAATTTTGATTAATGTAAATTTGATTTGATTTATGTTGTAATTCAAAGTGATTTGAGTTTGGGATATTGATATCCAACTTGAATTCCAAAGAGGAGAAGACATCCCTAAAGGGGAGAGTCTTCGTCCATTTGGAAGATCAAGTTTGGATACTTTTCAAATATCCAAAGAGGAAAGATAACACCCCGATCAAGGGGGAGTTTCTTTTCATTTGGATATCCGGACCCGACGATCCAAGAAGCAGCAGAAGGATGAAGAAGTGGATAACGAGAAGACCCATTCTCAAAGTCACTTGAGTCTTAGGACTAGAAATCCGGGTTGTAGTCAGTGGTGCCCGGCCACTTTAATTTTTCTGCAAAATTCTGTAATGTAATAATAAAGGGCACTTGCCTACGGACATTCAATTTGATATATTTAATTTGATTGATTTATTTAAGTTGATTGCGCATTAGAGATACCTGCTTTTCTAGTCTTTTTACCTGTGTGCCGATTTTGATTTGACCTGGAATTCGATCGTAGGCTCTTAAGGACTTAATAAAAATTTTCTACTTAAATCAAATTAAAAATATTTAGGCTCACATAGAAACTCTAACGAATTTAAGAAGTAAGCCCGGGATCGCCGGAAGTTTTCATTTCATAGCATTCATTCAAATTTAAACTTTTAATTGAGTCGATTAGCATGCATCATATTAGCAACTAATTAAAAATCTTTAAATCTTTAATTACATTAGCTTAAGCATCAAACCCAACATAAGTTTAAGGGGCCAATCAGGATCCGCTCTAGATGTCGGCCCCGCTCTCAAAAATTTTTCTTAAATAACGTCCCTACAACTCAACATGAAAAGACCGGACACATGATTTTAAATCGTTAGGTGGTTTAGCTGGCTCCCCAATCCAGGCCGGGGTAAGACCAGATTCGCATTGCACTAGCTAGGTTCGGGGTGCTAACTTTTAGTACCCAATTTAGACTTAGGTTCCGAGGCTGGCTCGGGCTACAAGACCTCAACCTCCGGGAATTGAATCCCAAATTTCTAATAAAATTGACCATTCAAATTAAAAATCTCTTTCAATCAAATTCAAGCCCAACACTTAGGATAGGCTGAGGTGTTTCTGAAGTAATTCAGAATCTCAAAACACCTCCTACACTTCTTCTTTTGACTCCAGAAATAAGTGCTCAACATTGAACCAATCCCACTTGAACTTCCAACCCCTTTCTTCCTTTGATGTTAAACTTTGAAAATCCAAAATAAAATTTACACCGCTATTTTAATCGAGAGTTTTCGTAGGAAAATTTAAATTTTCCTACGATGTAATTAACTACGAGGGCTTGCGCTCGTAGGAGATTTAGAAACCCAGAATTGATTTTCAAAACCAATTTTTCAAAATCTTTAATTAATTATCTTTGGGAAATTTAAAACTTTGAAATTCGAACCCATTAGGGAACGATATGTTCGTCTTTCGAGGCGATATATTGTTCATAATAGAGTGTTCAATTTCAAAATTCCAAAATTAAATATTTCTCAAAGAAAATTAAATATTTTCTAAAACTATATATATTTAAATGAAATATTTTTTTTAATCAAAACAAAAAATGGCGACTCCACTGGGGATAATCTCACTCTCCATCTTTAATAGCGGTATAAATTTTATTGCATCGGTAGTTTTGACTACCTTTCTCTCCGTTGGTCTCTCTACCCATTTCTTCCTTGGGTGAGTGTGGCCAACTCAATTAAGACATGTTAAAAGAGAGATGAGCGTAGGAATCCTCTGTCGAAGTCGGGCTTTGACATTTTGCCTCCAAGTTAATTGGTAGAGCGAAAGAGTCAAGCCAAATCCTTTTGTATATGTTGCAAACTTGTATGCGAGTAAATAACTAGCGTGCTAAGTTTCACAATTTACAAAAGACTCTTCAATTTCAAAATCTAATCTTAATCCTTTAGTAAAATTCAATTTCTTTCAAATCTTAATCGATCTATATATATTCTATCATTGCATATGAAATTATAACTCCTATAATTTAGTATGTGTGATAGAATATAGACTTCTTGTTCAAACTCGACTATAGAGTTCGAATCTTTTTTACAAAGTCAAACTTTGACATTTCACTCCCAAACAGCTCATCGGGGTGAAAGAGTCGGGTTGACTTATAAGAATCTTCCTCCAAAATTTGTTAACCTTCGTGTTGAATGCAAATTCAATACATTGAGTTTCAAAATAAAGGGAGATTCTTCCAGATTTTCAAAAAAATTCAGTCTCTTTCAAAACCTTTCAAATCAATTTCAATCATCGTTGTCATGTGTCTTCTATAACATTCTGTTGTAGTTGAACACATACAACACAAACCAAAATTTTCAATCAATTCTGGGCTTTAACATTTTACCCCCAAATCACTTGGTGGGGTGAAAGAGTTAAGCCTAGTTTCTCAGAATCTTCAGGTTAATTTTGTAAACATGCACATTCGAATAAAAATCAATGTGTGGAGTTTCAAAGTTTGAAGAAGATCTCTTTGATTCCGACCTCAAATTCAAATTCGATCTTAAGTCCAAATTCAAATTCAACTTTAAGATTAAATTCAATCTCAACCTTAAAGTCAAGTTTGATTTCAACTTTAAATTCAATCTTAATTTGATTGCAAATTCAAATCTGAACTTTGACATTTTGCCCCAAGTCAATTGGTGTAGCGAAAGAGTCAAGATCAACTTATCAATTTTATGAACCACCGTGTTTAGTGTAAACTGAACACGATTGAGTTATAAAATTTTGAATAAAATCAATCAAACTTAAAATTCAAATTCAATTTCAAATCACTAATTCAAGTCACTTTCTTAATTCCAAGAAATCAAGCACTCAAATGGCTGGGAAACTCGTCTTCTTACTGAATAGAGATGTGCCTGTAGAAGAAATTCTTAATGGCAATTTAATTCAGTACGAGATGGAATTTCAGAACCTCGAGATTTCAATTAATGGAGAAAGAATCTTAGATCTGTCCACTTGTACTCAAGGAAGTTTCCTCTTAGTAGAAGTTACTTTAGGGTCAGGAGCTGATTCCCGCATCTCTAAGATGGAGGTCGCTGTCGCCCCTGAATCCATTGTATCCTCTACTCAGAAGGATCAAAACCAGAAGTCGATAATGATAAAAGAGCTACCATCTCAATCTGAGATCGGATCAAATTCTAGCACCCCTGTCGTCGGTAGGAACAAGACGAAGAATTACCTTCGAAGAGCCAGAAAAAGGAATCTTAAGGCTAAAAAGACTGCTGAATTTGAAGCCTTAGAGAAGACCGACTTCGAGGCCAATCGAGAGTTCGTTGCTCCTTCTACGTACCCTCTCCTTGCACAAAGGAGGGAGGTTGTAGATACGAGAGCACGATCTTCAATCCACCTGCTTGACTACTACACAGAAAGACTCAAGAAAGCTAGAATTGAGCAATCACCAGCAATAGACCAAAGGCCCCCAACTGAAGGTTATGATCCGTCCACTCTACTAGAAGATGTCAGGGCACGTTACTATACGTGTCCCACTACATCATCTGCAGAGGAGGAGGAGTAGAAACCACTCGGGGTGCCACTCTCTTAACTACTAGTTTAGTGGTAATTTGAGAGAGGGAATAATCTAAGATTGTGTCAGATAGTGATACCGTTGAAATATAACTTTAACGGGGTCCTATCGCGATTAATCTTTTGATTATAATAATGTCGTGCTTTCTAGGGATGTTGCAGATCCTATAATAGTCTCTCTTTTCAAAGAGATTGTAGGAATTCAATTCCATGTTGACAAGGGTCTTGCCACCTAGACTTGCAACTTCTTAAGGGAATTTTCCTATTTCTCAAGTGTACTAAATCTTGATTTTCAAGATAGTTGATTAACCTTTCTAATCGAAATTGACCTCTACCTTAAGTCTTAAGCTGGAGAGAGTTGTAGTTGATTCCATCAAATGTTTGAATACCCCTCCCTCCCACCGCTTCTGTGGGTTGATTTAACCTTTGAATTAAAATCTATCTCAAATTTAAGTTGAATTCAGAAATGAAAATTTTATCAAGCTTCTAACAATCTTCTATCTTCATAGGCGATTCTCGCATGTCTAAAATCTATTCAATGATTTTCAAAAGTCAAGTTAATACTCTTTTCAAAAAGATTGAATGTGCTTTAAGGATTATTCTTCCTTGTATAAGAGAACGAATTTTCTTCTCTAATACTTGAGATATAATCCCAGCATTCAAAATAATAAAAAAAAAATCAATTTAAGGTATTTGAAGAAAGTGGAGCCTCTTCTCGAATTCAATTAAAATTAAAAAATGCGTGAATACGCCAAAAATCAAGAAGTGTACGAAGTGCACAAAAAGTCAAAAGATACGCAAAATGCGTCACTAGAAAAAGAGAAGAAGAGTAAGAGGCCTTTCTTCTTTTGAATCCTTAAATCTCAAAATAAAACACCCAATCAACTTTAAATACTTGACTTTGAAAATCCTGAATTCAGATTCTTCAACATGCATGAATTACCTATCAGATGGAAGACAATCGTGCAAGAAAATTGAAAAGATCAAATTTCTACTTTCAACTTAAACTCTTTGAAGTTAATTTTAATTCAAAGTCTATTTAAGGGAGACCCCAGTACAGTTTCTACGAAACTTGGTCTGGGTCAACAAAATTGAAATCCTTCCAAATTGGTTGGAGTCAACACTACTTCTCACTACACTTCTAAATTTGTTCCCACATGTCGTTCCGACAGGGTCCAAATAGTTAGAGGAAATTTCTTAATAGAAATATCGAATCTTCTACTCCTGAAAAGAATTCAAATCATGTCCTTGAGAAATGTGTTAGTCCTTGCATATATGCATCTTTTCCTTTGAAGCCTTTTCAACAAAATTACACTCTATACTGGGTCCAAGATCGAACCCCATTAGAGGAGTATTTTGTAATGCTGAGAATTGTCGTTCAAGTTTAAGCCACGACTGAGCAGAGTGTCCATCTCCAATTTAAGGAGCTCGAGGCCTTGTAGAGCTTTATCTTTAAAGCTCAAGAAAACTCAGAATCGTACAAAGCCTGACTGATTGAAGATCGTGATAAGATAGAGCAACTTAAAACCTTCCAAGGAGGAGACTTGGTCTAGGTTCTTTGGATGCATATCTTAGCCTATCGATAGATCAGTGGAGGAGTTTGAACCAATACAAGAGTGTCCTCCTGTCGTAGAGACAATCTTTGAGAAACTTTCAAACATTAATTGATCAACCCTGGAGAATGCCACCCGATATTTTTAAATGTTGGGGAGGCTCTTCAGGAAGTATCATGCCAGATGAGTGTCAAAATTTAAAATCAAATCAAAAAAACTCTTCAAGTTCAAACAAATCAAAATTCAATCAAATCAAATTCTCCAAACTCAAAATTCCAAATCAAATTCAAACATCTTTTGAATTCAAAAATCAAATCAAAATCCAGATTCAAAAAATCTTCAGAATTAAATTCATCAAATCAAATTTCAAATTCAAACATTTTTCAAAATCAAATTCAAAATCGACTTTCAAATTCAAACACATTCAAAATTCAAAAATCAAATCAATTTAAATCTCAAATTCTAAATTTCAAATCTGATCCTCTGTGTAGAGCAAGTTTCCTTTACACACGATCATTCAAACCCGATCCTCTATGTAGAGCAAGCTTCCTCTACATATGATTATCTAGACCCGATCCGCTGTGTAGAGCAAGTTTCCTCTACATACGATCATCCAGACTCGATCCTCTATATGGAGCAAGTTTCCTCCATATACGATCATTCCAGACTCGATCCTCTGTGTAAAGCAAGTTTCCTTCACATACGATCATTCCAGATCTGATCCGCTGTGTAGAGCAAGTTTCCTCTACATACGATTATCCAGACTCGATCCTCTGTGTGAAGCAAGTTTCCTTCACATATGATCATTTCAGATCTGATCCGCTGTGTAGAGCAAGTTTCCTCTACATACGATCATCCAGACCCGATCCTCTGTGTAGAGCAAGTTTCCTCTACATACGATCATTTCAAACTCGATCCTCTATGTGGAGCAAGTTTCCTCCACATATGATCATCCAGACACTGTTCTTTGTGTAGAGCAAGTTTCCTCTCCATAAGATCGTCCGCTAGTGGTAGAGTACGCCCTCAGTGGCACCATCCTAGATTCAATTTCCAGATCTGATCTTTTGTGGGAAGCAATGCTTCCTTCCCACAAGATCATCCAGTTTTCTTTTCCTTAAGGTTAGATGTGAGTCATCATGCTTTCTCTCCTTAGGATTAGAACTTCTAGTGTTGGAGTACGCCCTCAGTGGCACCATCCTAGATTCAATTTCCAGATCTGATCTTTTGTGGGAAGCAATGCTTCCTTCCCACAAGATCATCCAGTTTTCTTTTCCTTAAGGTTAGATGTGAGTCCTCGTGCTTTCTCTCCTTAGGACTAGATCTGCTAGTGGTAGAGTACGCTCTTAGTGGCACTACCCTAGTATCAAATTCAAGATCCAATTCTCTAGGGTTAGGTCTTCCCTTTCCTTAGAACCAATTCAAAACTCAACCCTCTAGGGTTAGGTCTTCCCTTTCCTTAGAACCAATTCAAAACTCAACCCTCTAGGGTTAGGTCTTCCCTTCCCTTAGAATCTATTCCAAATTCAAACTCAGAGGTTAGGCCACCCTTTCCTTCAGATTCAAAACTCAAATCCAATCCTTTATATTTAGGAATTCTCTCTTCCTATAGGATCACCTAGTCTTCCTTTTCCTTTAGGGATAGAACCTTTTCTTTTCTTGGGATTCGACTCGCTAGTGGTAGAGTACGTCCTCTGTGGCACTACCCTGGCATCAATTCAAACATCGATTCCCCAGGGATGAACTTTTCATTCCCTTAGGATCAAAGCTCCAGACTTGACCCTTTTCGGTCAACGCCAATATGTACAATAGAACTTTGTTCTATTACACATATTGGGGGTCCATTTGTTGACCTCATTTTTGTATGAGGTCACTTGGGCCAATCCTGACCCCAGATCAATTCAATCTCCAGATCGATCCAGACTCTAGGAGCCTTCTAGGCTCTAGACCCTAGGACTCTTCTAGACTCCAGACCTTAGGATCAATTTAGATCTCAAGTCAATCCAGACCTTAATTCAATTCAAATTTCAATCAAATCCAGATCAAATTCAAAAAATTTAGACTCAAAGCCTAAAGCCAAAAGGTATTGTCTTAAAGCCTTTTTCAACAAATTTTCAAACGCTTCAAAACCCAGTTAAATGACCTCCGATTCAGAGTCTGTCAGTTGCATACTGATGGGACATGTCTCTGGAGGAAACCCTCCAAATTTGAGCCCATTCTGAGGTCTCTAACCTCAGAAACTTAATTAAAATCCATAGGCTGTAAAACCTTCAAATATTTACAGCCTATGCCACTGGATTTGCCATTAAGAAGATTCTGACTTTAGAGCCTCCTCCGAAGCCTCTGATCACTTTCAAACATTTAATCTTGACATATTGAACATTAAACTGTATTTTGGTTGACCCACTTTGACCCCTAGTTGACCAGGGGTCAAAATCACCAAAATACCCTTTAGGGGCTCAAACATCGATTTCAAACCAAACGACCTCCGAATTGCTTGGAACCACTTCCAGCAAGTTTCAAATATCAAATTAAACATGTTTGACCCAATCCCAGACCCTGGGTCAACCTAAGTTGACCAAATAGGCCCTTAAGGGTCAAAATGGGCATTTTGACCAATTTGATATCTCTAGACCTTGGGACCACCTCTAACAGATTCAAAACATCAAATCACATCTATCGAGCTTTGACCCACCCCTTGGGTCAACCTAGGTTGACTCAAGTACCCCTTAAGTGTTTAAATGGGTCATTCCAACTCATGTAACTATTTAAAACCATTCAAGCACTCAAACTTTCTATAATTCACGACTCAAGCTTAATCAAATTTGTTTGGAGCCCAACCATGGTCGATTTGACCAAGTCAATCCTTTTTGACTTGATCCAGCCCATAGAAAACCCTTCATATCCAATCAAGTTTCAACCCATGGTTTTATACTCCCTCCAAACAACTCCCAAACATTTGGAATTGACACTTGGCTGCCACCTCAGCAGTCAACATGGTCAGTTGACCAGTCAACACTTGGTCAACAAACCTCTAAATGCCCAAATGGTTTGATTCAAGTTAGCCCATTCCCCATCAAATCATTCAAGCAGGTCCCAAGCTCCTTCCTATGCCACCTCAGCAGTCCATATGGCATTGGACCAGTCAAACACTCAAATCATGGGTTAAGAGGGGTCAAATCTGGTCAAAACCCCTCTTAAACCTAATTTGCTTTAATCCAAACAACTCCAGCTCATTCCAGCAGCTTTAAATCATTCTAAAAGCTTCCTAGGGGTTACTCCAGCTGTTAGATCCAGATCCAAGGGCCCTCATTACTTCCATGTGCTCAAGTGGGGACCAAGAGAGGCTTTCCACCTCACTGTCCTTCTCCCAGCCTTTCCATCTGCTCCTAACTACCCTAGGCCACATGGCAATATCTCAGCAAGCTATTAGGCCCATCAGAGCCGTCCAAGCCCTTGGAGAATGGCTGAATAGGGCAAGACGCCCTAAGGGAGCCGCATTCTTTTCAAACCTTTCTCTCTCTCTACTCAAGCCTCCCCAGAGCTCAAACTCATTTCGTTCAAGCATCCCAGGTCTTCTTCTGTCCATCTCAAGTCGGATCCAGCCACTAGACGTCGCCGACGGCGAGCTTTCTGGCGAACCTAGCTCAAATCCGTTCGAGAAGCTATAGTGTTCGATCCAGGCGTTTTCACCTCAAAAGTTCTTCTAGTGGACTACACTTGGATAGACTACAAGTTCAGAGAGCTTGAGTTCATCCAAATCCATTGATTATAAGAGGTATAAACTGAAACCCTAGATGTAGGAACACTAGATCAAATAGCGTTCTTAAAAGCGCATTTCAAGTTTTAAAAACACATCCCCATATTTTCTGTTCATAATATCAACTTAAGTTTCAAATTTCAAGCCAATTGATTGAACCGATTTAGAGAACGAGCTCGAAAACAGGCTCAAGGGCTCGGTTTACAGCCCAGTTAAACTATATAAGATCTCGGCCGTTGCTTTCCTGATCAACGGCAGTGATCTTGTCCCTCCCGCGGTATGTCCAACCGCGCGGTGCCTGTTGTCGCTCGGATCTTCGTCCGACGCTATCCGAGCGCTTTATTTCGAACAGCGGATATCGGACGGTTGTGACGGAGCGCTGACTGGGTTAAGTGAATGCCGTGTGGACCCCGCGCCGCCACCACGCGTTTGATCCAACGCCCGCCACGTGGCTCCGCGTTTTGGCTGGCCGAACCAAAACGCGCCATCTGTCCCAATGATTGCCGCTGGGTTGATTAAAGGATTATAATTAAAATTAAAACCTTTTAATCACCAAAAAATTCTAAAAAATGTTAAAAATTAAATACTTTTTGAAAAATTAAGTATAATATATCAAACTTCTCAGATTTTCAAGACCTTTAACTTAAAAGTAAAATCACTTTAAAACATGCTATATATTTTGAGTAATTTCAAGTATTAACTATATGTTTATTTTAATTATTATTTAATTAAAATAAATCCAAATATTTGCAAAATTTAAGGAAAATTATTTCAAAGTATTTTGAACTTCCAAAGAAATTTTTGTAAAATTATTTGGGCTTTATTTTAATATTATTTCTAAATTTAAACCTATGTTTTAAAATATTAATATAATTTTTAGAAATTTTATTTTAAAATTATATGAATATTTCCATTAGTTTAAATCTTTTAAATTTGACTTGAAATCTTAACTAAATCTTGAATTTGACTGAATTGATTTAATGGGGATTAGCTAATGGGTAATTAACTTGTTAATTACCCATTATTTGAGCTTTATTTTCAAATATTCAAATTATACTTTGATTTTGTTTAGGATTCACACACTCACTTAGTTTTAGGGTTCTCCTAGCTCTAGGATCTGATTGTGAACATCATATGTGCATCTATGTATGTGTCAAGGGTTAGTATAACATTGATTGCAAACCTACAACCTAGTGACATTATTAAGGACAATAATTAAGGACTTGTTTAGAGAAATTGGATTAATTCTAAAAATTAGGATGCACATCCTTTTGAATCAAAACTCTGAAAACTTGAACTTAGTGACATGTACAACCACTAGGAAAATTTCCACTGATTTTTGAAACCATTAAGACCATTAATTAATTGTCTAAGTTTTAAACCCTTAATTAAGCCTCTAAATCTTCCAGAAAATGTAATAAATCCATTTTAAATTCAAAAATTAAGTTTAACCCCTCTAATTGACCATAATTAAACCCTTAACCAATGAAAATTGAAATCAACTTAATTTGACAGCAGATTAAGTCTTAATTTAATTTTAAATGAAGTTGAATATTTTATTAATATAATTAATTAAAAAATATTAAAAATTCCAAAAATATCCCAAACACTTGGGAATCTCTCCTTAGGTCATTACTGACCTTTGGAGCTGATTTCAAGGAGTGGGGACCTCATTTGGAGCAAAATCACAAAAAGCCCTCTAATTAAGAAATTTCCAAAAATTCATTAAATAGTCAAAACTTCAAACCTTCATAACTAATTCCAGAAAAATCCAAATCACCCAAACTTACTTGCATTCAACTCCTATTAATGCCTAATATTTATTAAAAATATGAAATTCCAGAAATCTGTAATATTTCAAAAAGTCAACAAACCGGTCAACTTTAAGTCAAAACTAGTTCAAAACTTCAAACCTTCGTAATAAAATGTAGAAAAATCCAACTTCAACGTACTTACTGCCTAACTGATCGTAGTGAGGTCTAGTATTTTAATAAAATGCAAACATTCCAGAATTTGAGCTTGATCAAAAAGTCAATTTTTGAACCCCTTAATTAAGTGATGAAAATATTCCAAAATATTCATAAAAACTCAAAATTGCTTTAAAACTCCAGAAATTTCTAATTAACCCTTAAAATCAGTAATTAACCAACCTTAATTAAAATTCATTAACTTTCAAATTTTAATCAAATCAAATCACTTAATTATATTGGGTACCACTGGGTAACCCAGGCCTACGAGGCTATTAACTTAGCCCCAAGGAAGGTGAAATAAACTTCACGGCCTCGGTGCGAAACAAAGGTGGTATTCAACAAATAATTAAGAATCAATTTTAAAATTAACTTCAATTCATTAATACTTAAACTCAAATTTAAATCCCTTAAGCCTTTCAACCAACCAGAACCTTAAGCAACTTCAATCTAATGATCCTAGTTAGGATACATCAAAACCACACGACCTACCTCACACACTATAGATGGTTTGCTAGGACAACCAACTCTAGTTTTAGGCTAGGCCGGTGTTTACTTTTCTGTTGTGTGACAGATTTTCGAGTTTTCACTGCATGCTGTTTGCTAGTTTAGAATTGATTGATTGTTTATTTATTTACTGCAATCCGTTGAGCGCTTTAAATTTCAAATATATTTATTGCTTGAGATTAAATATTAACTGCTTGGGAATGTATATATAAATGTTGATTATTAGGATAACCCTGCAGGATTGAGTCTAGATTTTTCAATTTTGATTAATGTAAATTTGTTTTGATTTATGTTGTAATTCAAAGTGATTTGAGTTTGGGATATTGATATCCAACTTGAATTCCAAAGAGGAGAAGACATCCCTAAAGGGGAGAGTCTTCGTCCATTTGGAAGATCAAGTTTGGATACTTTTCAAATATCCAAAGAGGAAAGATAACACCCCGATCAATGGGGAGTTTCTTTTCATTTGGATATCCGGACCCGACGATCCAAGAAGCAGCAGAAGGATGAAGAAGTGGATAACGAGAAGACCCATTCTCAAAGTCACTTGAGTCTTAGGACTAGAAATCCGGGTTGTAGTCAGTGGTGCCCGGCCACTTTAATTTTTCTGCAAAATTCTGTGATGTAATAATAAAGGGCACTTGCCTACGGACATTCAATTTGATATATTTAGTTTGATTGATTTATTTAAGTTGATTGCGCATTAGAGATACCTGCTTTTCTAGTCTTTTTACCTGTGTGCCGATTTTGATTTGACCTGGAATTCGATCGTAGGCTCTTAAGGACTTAATAAAAATTTTCTACTTAAATCAAATTAAAAATATTTAGGCTCACATAGAAACTCTAACGAATTTAAGAAGTAAGCCCGGGATCGCCGGAAGTTTTCATTTCATAGCATTCATTCAAATTTAAACTTTTAATTGAGTCGATTAGCATGCATCATATTAGCAACTAATTAAAAATCTTTAAATCTTTAATTACATTAGCTTAAGCATCAAACCCAACATAAGTTTAAGGGGCCAATCAGGATCCGCTCTAGATGTCGGCCCCGCTCTCAAAAACTTTTCTTAAAGAACGTCCCTACCACTCAACATGAAAAGACCGGACACATGATTTTAAATCGTTAGGTGGTTTAGCTGGCTCCCCAATCCAGGCCGGGGTAAGACCAGATTCGCATTGCACTAGCTAGGTTTGGGGTGCTAACTTTTAGTACCCAATTTAGACTTAGGTTCCGAGGCTGGCTCGGGCTACAAGACCTCAACCTCCGGGAATTGAATCCCAAATTTCTAATAAAATTGACCATTCAAATTAAAAATCTCTTTCAATCAAATTCAAGCCCAACACTTAGGATAGGCTGAGGTGTTTCTGAAGTAATTCAGAATCTCAAAACACCTCCTACACTTCTTTTTTTGACTCCAGAAATAAGTGCTCAACATTGAACCAATCCCACTTGAACTTCCAACCCCTTTCTTCCTTTGATGTTAAACTTTGAAAATCCAAAATAAAATTTACACCGCTATTTTAATCGAGAGTTTTCGTAGGAAAATTTAAATTTTCCTACGATGTAATTAACTACGAGGGCTTGCGCTCGTAGGAGATTTAGAAACCCAGAATTGATTTTCAAAACCAATTTTTCAAAATCTTTAATTAATTATCTTTGGGAAATTTAAAACTTTGAAATTCAAACCCATTAGGGAACGATATGTTCGTCTTTCGAGGCGATATATTGTTCATAATAGAGTGTTCAATTTCAAAATTCCAAAATTAAATATTTCTCAAAGAAAATTAAATATTTTCTAAAACTATATATATTTAAATGAAATATTTTTTTAATCAAAACAGTCATCTCAAAATTTTGTCTTGATAATATTTATTTTAAGAGAAAATTAACTTTTATCTTACTTCACAATTTTACTTGACAATACTTTTTTTCTTAAAACGGTAAGCTTAGTTATTGTAGTAAAAATAGAGTTAAAATTAATTGAAATTTTTTTATCAAAAAGAGGATGTGTGATTGATTGATTCTCTTTTCTTACATAGACAATTACTTATAGAAAATTTTTAAGAATTTTGTATTTTGATAAATTTAAATTTTAAAATGCCTTAATTAAGTTTTAAAATTTTTGTATCTATAAAAAATTTAATATAATATATAATATTGAGAGATTCACTCAAAAGTTTTGGATGATGAGCAGCCTCTCAATCATGCTCGACATCATAGATTTCTAAAAGTTCTATCGCAACAGCCGCATGCATATGTATATGCTTATAAGAAGAGTGATAGATACCCATAATATTATTTCAATCAAAAAGAGAAATTAAATATGAGTAATTCTTGCATATGTTATTAGTTAAAATTAAATGTATGTCGTTCCTCCTAAACTCTATTTTAAGACAAATTGTAGAATGTTGAAGCCCAATTTAAGTAGGTACAATGAAGCACATGATCTATATTAACACAAGTAACGAGCAATAACAATATATATGATTATTGTTCCCATGGTTAGCAATCGGCTTCACAACATATAACAACCGATAATTTCATAGATTGATATTTGAATGATGATAAGCTAGTCAATTCATATGTGCTTAGCCTTCTACATCCACTCACTAAATAATTGGCTCAATATCTATGTGTAGTTAACCGTTAAATATTATAATAAAATCAATATTGTTCTATGTCATTTGAAAAATTTTTATTGATAATATTTATTTTGAGAGAATAATAAATTCTATCTTACTTTACAATTTTACTTGACAATCCTTTTTTCTTAAAACATTGTAAGCTAAGTTGTTTTAGTCAAAACAAAGTTAAGATTAATTGAAACTTTTTATCAAAAATAAAATATTTGATTGATTCTCTTTTATACATAGACAATAATTTATAGAAAGATTTTAAGATTTTGTATTTTGATAAATTTCAAGTTTAAAATGCTTTAATTAAGTTTTAAAAATACATTTTTTATCTATAAAGAATTTTAATATAATATATAATATTTAGATATTTACTCAAAAGTTTTGGATATGAGTACCCTCTCAATCATTCTCGACATCATAGATTTCTAAAAGTTTTGTTGCAACTGCCGTATGCATATGCATAGACGAAGTATAAGAGCTAAGCGGGTTTCATTCAGAACAGATTAGCCTCTGATAACATTGTGTTGGCTTTTGAAATTTTGAGAGCATTCAATGTCAAACAGAACAATAAGTTATTATGTGCCAAACTTGACATAAGGAAGTCTTTTGACATTGTCTCTCGTGAATTCCTCTTAATTAGACTCTCCGAGAAAGATTTTCCTGATAAATTTATCTCCTGGATCAAAATCTGCATCATGGACATTCCTTTTTCTATTTACAATAATGGTGCATTGGAGGGGTTTTTTTAATTATTCTTCTAGACTTTGCCAAGGTTGTTCTCTCTCTCCGTTGCTCTTTACTATTTTCATGGATGCCTTCTCATGTGCTATGGATGCTAGTAATTTTATTGGCATTTCTGATGGGAATACCTCATTGAATCATCTAATTTATGCGGATGATATTCTTGTGTTTGAGGAGGCCAAGATTGACAATGCTACTAGCCTCAAAGAAGCTTTGGAGGTTTTTGCTGCTTTTTCTAGACTGTTTATTAATAAGGACAAATGCTCTATCATGTTCTCTAAGAACACTAGCATTGCTAAAGATATATCCCTTTTGCTGGGTTTCACTATGACTGAACATTCCATGAAATATTTAGGCCTCCTTATTTCCACCCAAAAACTTTCTTCTTCTCACTTCCAACCACTTATGAGTAGGATTTCTACTCTACTAGCTAGTGGGAGAGTAAAGTTCTTATCTTTTGTAGGTAGGATCCAATATATGAAGTTTACCATTGCTTATTGGATTAGAGGGGCGATTTTATCTAAAATCTGCTGCAAAACTATTAATAAATTGTGCTATATATTTCTTTTTTATGGGTCCATTACTGAGAAGAAGTTGCACCTCGTCTCATGGAAGAAATCTTGCCTACCAATTGCTATTGGTGGTCTTGGTAGTCCTGATATCAACTCCCTCTCTTTTGGTTTTTACTGCACCTTCATTTGGCGTTTACTTGCTGGTAACTCTCTAGTTGCTAGTTGGTTCAGACACAAGCACATCTCTCCTTGGAAACCCCCTCCCCCTAATGCTTCTAATTTCTGGAAAGTAATTTGTTCCACGGCTATGCATTTCAAACCGCACATTAAACTTACTGTTGATAATGCTAATTGTAATTTATATATGTTCTGGGACCCTTGGGCTAACGGTTTAACACTATCTGAGCTGTTCTAGCTGCCTACTGTTAGCTATGTTAGTGTGCAGAATTTTATTTATTTGGGTAAATGGAATCCGTCTAATTCATGGCCACCTTCTGTTATTCAAAATGTCTCCTCAGTGGTTATTCAGGACTATTCTAATGCTTGCTTAAACTGGATTGGAAAAGGGGTGCCTTGTTTTAAATCTTTCAAACAAATCTTTTTTTTCTCACACCTCCACGGTTACCTAGCACAAATTTATTTGGCATAAACGACATGTGATTAGATATTCTGCTTTTTCCTGGCTTGCAGTGAATGATGGACTTAAAACTACTGATGTTTTGAGGAAAAGAAATATTGATATTCATAGCAATTTTCATCTTTGCTGGTTAGAGGATGAGTCTTCTCACCACTTCTTTTTAAATTGTGATTTCTCTTTAGAAGTCATATCCTCTCTTCTCCCCTATCTTGAAGGATTCTATCTCCGACCTTAGCTGCTTCGGATTTTTGAGTTTTTGATGGCTTATAGTAGTTGAAATAATTTGAGAAGAATTTTTGTTTTTTGGTTATCTGTTGTGCGGTTTACTTTCTTTGGAGAGAAAGAAATGACGGAAGGTTTGGTGGCACCCAGTGCACCACTCTCACTATATGCTGGAGAATTGCTTATGTTATTACTACTAAAACGAGAAGGTGTAAACATTTTGATTTGCTGCAGGCTACTTTCCCCTCCTGTTTCTCTGGCATAATTATTTTTCGGGTCATTCGAGTAGATTTGGGCGATGATGTGCGGAACCGTTAACCACTCTGTAGTTACCCCTGGATGGCCTGGACAATCGGACTTTTTGTTTGTGCATTTGGATGGACGCTTGTTGCAACTTGCTGAACGACTCTCTGGTTGTTCTCTTGGCAATTGGGGTTGTTATGCTGCTTTCTTTGGGCTTCTGATTTCTTGACGCTATGAGGGATGCCCTGTTAGTTCTGGTTCCTTTTTCCTGAGCCCAATTTTTGTTTTTTGTAGCCATTTTTGGGGTCTCTTTATTTGGCTTTATTGTTTTGTTTACACTTGTAATTTTATTATAGGTGTTTTTTGTGGTTCTTTGTAACCTTCCTTTAATTTAATATACGGGCTATGCCTAAATTCCCCCCCCCCCCCCCCCCCCCCCCAAAAAAAAAAAAAGGATAAGAAACAACTAAAGCTTTATAATTTAATGAGTAATAAGTTTTTATACAAATAATGTGGTTTATATAAAAAATTCCTCGCATAAAAAAAGTATCATCATTGTTTCACAAATTTACGATTCTATCATTAGGTGGGTGTTTTGGTGTAGGTTGAAATTGAAATTTTTTAAATTAAATTTAGGATTATTTGAAGACTAATTTTTATAAATTTATTGTCGAGCAGATTGTTTTGATGATACGATTCTAAAGACAAAGATGATATTATCCAAGGCTTCATGGGGCCAAATCATTTACTTGAAATAAAGTTAGAAATTTTGGAATATTCATTGAAATATAAAATGGTCTCCAAATTTTATGTGCTTCAAATTTAATCATCTCCATATGATGAATCGACCAAGCTTGTGATTATTTAAATCTAACAGCATTAATGCCCACAAACATTTAAAAATTCTTGATATAAAGGTTATCTTTTTAAATTGTTTAATGTTGTTTATATATGTATGTTTTTTTTTTCTTATGTAGTTTTTGTTATATTTAAAGAGAATGTCACTCTAAAAAATAATGGAAAGACTAATATTCTCTATTATAAGCAGGGTTGGAATAAGGCTTAAGATTAGTGAGCTCTTAGAGGCCTAAAGAATCCTAAAGCTCCACCAACCTCAGACTATTGTTAATAAACCACCACCACTTTTAACCCATAGTTATTGGATCATCGTCTTCTAACCCTTGTCATTTTATCACTATCAACCGACTATCACCACGATTTCCACCACTTGACCATCACGAATGCCTAACCATTATTAGACCATAACCACACCCAAATATTTGCAATCAAACCTCATTACCCAATGGTCAACATTGTATTATTGGGCCCCCACTACTCATTTATTATCATCAAGA
This sequence comes from Dendrobium huoshanense, assembly GCA_016618105.1. Lineage (NCBI taxonomy): Eukaryota > Viridiplantae > Streptophyta > Magnoliopsida > Asparagales > Orchidaceae > Dendrobium > Dendrobium huoshanense. Next base: position 21,604,120 of record CM028346.1, on the reverse strand, counting down.
ATCATCATGAGATCACTTCTATTGGTTTATTATCGCTTGACCACTATTATCTTGTCTCCACTGCCGTATCACTTCCATTAGCCTACGACCGCCCTATCACTATCATTATTCTACAACCACCCTATTACCACACTTGGACCTTCGCTACCTAACCACCGTCATCGAGTTTCTTCTGATCATCGACCAACCATCACTGACTTTTTAGCCTGTCTTCTCCATCAATATTGACACATGATATCACATATAAGATTGATACATACAATTAATATAAATAACAATGCATTCCAATTTATACAATATAACAATAACAATAATTGTTGCTTGCCAAAACATTCAAGGTGGTAGAGAGATAAGGAGATTAATATATCATCCTTGTATGAAGATCCAACACACAGACAGGTAAGAGAGGAGTACAAGTGTCATAAGAGACAAATATTTTTATGTGAAAAATTCTGAAAAAGAGGAAAAATCATAAGGTTTGATCTAGCTAAAATAATTCTACTTGTTTTGTGAAGTTTTTGGCTCAATGTGTCACGACCCAACCCGACCGGAACGAATCCCTTCCCGTAGGGTCACGACGGATTAATCTAGGATCTAGCTTTGGAATTTGCATTCAGACTTTCTTCCAATAAATAGACACATAAAAAACACAGAGCTATTATAAACATCCAAATATACAGAAGTTCATATGAAATTTTCTTCTTTCTTTCATCAAAATAATCATGTACATTACAGTGCATGACTACCAACAGAAAGAACAGAATAGAAAAGCCATGATTGTACAAAAATCAAAAGTACAAAATACATAATCCCAGATCAAACACTAAACAGCTAGTCCAAGACCTCTTTCCCTTTCTCAGAACCTGAAAACCATGCAGATAACAAGAATGAGCTAACAGCTCAGCAAGACTACACCAGCCAATCAAAATCTCCAAAAACTCATATCCAAAATACATCAGAAAAGTAGCCGTACAGAATTCAGATAATCGTATAATCAGACATGATACATATACTTGATTAACATAATTTCAAATCACTTATACAGAAGAATTCATTTTGTATAATAGAATATTCAAATCAGATTTCAAATTAGAATTTTCTTCAAATCATAGAACAGGCAGAATATTTTAAATCATAAAGCACATTGTCAGAACAAATCAGATCACATATCACATCTCAGATCAGATTCCCGGACCCTGACAGAATCTCAATGGATTCTGGCCCCTTATGCCTCCCTTCCCTAACATAGATAGAATCTCAACGGATTTTGGCCCCTTATGCATCCCTTGTGCTTACAACACTATAACATATCAGAGATACAAAATTTTCAGATCAGAACTTGTTTCAGATTTCAGATTCCCAGATCCTGACATAATCTCAAAGGATTCTAGCCCCTTATAACTCCCTGGATAACATACAAACAAATCAAATCATCAAATTCAGAAATCAGATTTCGTTAGAAAAATTGTCAGCGGCATAACAGTAGTATACAGAAATTCCACAGAATTCACAATTTCAAAAATTTATCAAATTACCACATATAGCAGAAAATATCATTTCAAGACTTTCATTGTACTGAAGCAAATATTTTCAACATCCAGATAATTCGTTATTCGATAAAATCTCCGCAGAATTCAAAATACCCGGTGAAAATCTTCCAGAAAATACTCAAAATGTGAAAAACATCATCTCAGAAACATACCAAAAGTTACGCGGTAAAACATTAATCTGCACGAAATGAAACCAGATATTCGCTAACGGAAACAAAATTTGAAACAGAGAAGTCGTCAAATTCCACATTTATGAAAATTGAGAAAGGCGGAATGTGCCTTATACTTCGAGTTGATCAACTTTTCCAACTACGATGACGGACGAAAACGGATCGAAGTCGCCCAAAATCCACTTTTCTTCCTTTTTTCTTCGATTTTCTCTCTTCAAAAAGATCTCAAACAGATATATACAAAATAGGATCGTACGGGACGATTCCTATTCGTCCCGGGATGATTTCTCTTCGGGACAAAATTCGTTCAGACGAATTTGTTATCGTACCTGGACGACTTGCTATCTGGACAAATTTCGTCTCGACGAACCTAAATTTTTCATGGATGAACCTTTCTTCCCCCAGGTTTTGAACTGATCGTCCCGGACGATCTCAACTTCGTTCAGACGAACCTGGAAGGAAAACCGGGTTTCACACAATGTAATTAATATACATCATATATAGTACGTTAAATGGTTGGAATTGGAAGATTTCAGTGGCATAATAGTTGTTATAAAAAAAATGTTGGCCAGTTTGTTTAGTGGGTAGGATCATAGTGGGGCGATGGAGGTTGTAGGAACTATAATCGGTAGGCGAAGATCGTCGGAGAGACTGTAGTGAGGTGAAGAAGGTTATAGGGACCGTAATCGGGAAAGTGCTATTAAGGGGATCATTGTTTGATGACAGAGGTCAAAGGGACCATATTTGGCGAGCAACGAAGGCCGAAGGCATCATATTCGGTGGGTGAAGGAGGTTGAAGGTACCGTATTGAACTAGCGATGGTAGTTTGAGAGATCATAATCGGCGTGTGATAATAGAAGAACTGACTATAGTTAGTGGGCAACAATAACCTAAGATATTGTAGTTCACAAGTAATGGAGGTCAGAGAGATCATAGTTTGTGGGATCATAGTCAATGATTGTGTTGGGGTTGAGCTCTAAGAATCATTAAGCCTCACTTCTAGCCCAAGGTTTAAGCCCCTTCAAATGTCCAATCCCCTTTCCATGTGGGAAGATGGGGTCTATTTACATATTTTGATAATGATATTCCCAATAAATAAGGAGAAGACAGAGGGTGAATTTGAAGTGCTCCATCGAATGACCCAAATTGATTCCCTCGAGCATATCATAATTTAAGTGCCTTGATTATATCAAAACTAAGTTATCTTGGGCATGTGGAATTCATCTCGTTGAGCCGCTCAAGTCGACTATAAACATGTCATATTTAGATAATATTTAGTCATCCAATTAATATTTCAGAGCTTAAAAAAATGTTTTAAGCCACTGATTAAAAAGTTAATATTTTCGCAAAGTTGTAAGACCGCAGCAATATATATATATATATATATATATATATATATATATATATATATATATATATATATATATATATATATATATATATATATATATATATATATATATATATATATATATATATATATATATATATATATATATATATATATATATATATATATATATATATATATATATATATATATATATATATATATATATATATATATATATAGGTAGTGGTTTTAGCTGATGTTAAATTCATAATGAACAAATTAAAATTGTGATGATATTTTATAGTAGCAGTTCACTAACAGCAGGCTAAGGCCCGCTCATAAATCTGCTTATCTCCTTCATTCTTTCGTACCTCAGCCGACTTTACTAGGATTTCTCCTCGGCTAGATCTGAGCCGCAAGCGATCTAATCGGTTTTGAAACCCTAGGACCTTCGGTACCAAAAGCCATGTCGGTAAGCAAAAACGATTCATTAGCTTTTTTTTGTTTTAGTTTTAAGAGTAAATTATTTGAAGCCATGATTTGTTGTTTTGGTTTGGTAAATAATTTGAGGGATTATGTAGTCTGTGAAGACTAGGGTTTTCGGATGACTTGACGAAGCTTTGCTGCCCAGAGATGATAGAGAGTTGAATGAAATGAGCCGGAGCCTTGGGATTCCGGTGAAGCTTTTGCACGAGGTGGTGGGACACATGGTGACAGTGGAGCTTATGAGCGGCAAGCTCTATATAGGTAGCATGATCGACTGCGAGGACATCTGATACTGCTAACTCGAGAACATCACATACACCGCCACGGATGGTAAAGTGTCACAACTTAAGCATGTTTTAATCAGAGGAAGTAAAGTCAGATTTATAGTCATACCTGATATGCTAAAGAATGCTCCAATGTTCAAACGTTTGGATGCAAGAATCATGGGCAAAGGATCTTCTCTTTATGTTGGGCGTGGCCGTGCAGTCGCAATGCGTGCAAGAAGCTAGGTCATTATTTTACTGTTCTCATAGTTCTGAATCTAATGGATGCCTGTTTTTGAACCCTTTTTTTTCATTATTTAAAGATCTGCCCCTTACCGGATCCTCGAATTAAAACTTTTAAGAGTTGTGATTATGTGATAAAATGATAGTTGTTTTTTTACGCTTCATATGATAAACTTAGATTCAGTAAAAAAAAAAATGGATTTGAGGGATTCAATCGTGAAGGCGCTAGGGTTCCAGGTGTGAATGGAAAGAGAAAGAGGAGACAGAAGATACACGACAAGGAGAATATGTATATTGTATTATATTAAGCTGTGATAACAGGTGTCCTTATATAGACTAGTTTGAGAGAAAATAGTAAATAGAGGCGGAACACAATAAGATAAACATGTACATGCTAATATCCTCCCGCAAATTAATAATTCATACTGTGAATTGTTAATTTGGAGCGAAGATCGTTAAACCGAGCCGAGGTGAAAGGTTTGGTCAGGATGTCCGCCACTTGATCTTTGGAGGAAATATGATGGATTTGTATATTGGCATTGCTGAGATGTTCCCGGATGAAATGATAATCAATTTCAATGTGCTTTGTTCTTGCATGAAATACCGGGTTCTTGGCAATGGCGATGGCCGACTGGTTGTCGCAGTATATAGGTGTCGGTTGCTTCTGCGGTAGATGAAGTTCGGACACTAGACGTCGGAGCCAGATTACATTCGAAGTGGCTGCGGAGAGGGACCGATATTCAGCTTCGGTGGACAATTTAGCGACGGTGATCTGTTTCTTGACGGACCAGGAGATGAGATTTGGTCCGAGAAAGGTGCAGAACCCGGAGATTGACTTGTGGTCCGATTGGTCGGATGCCCAATTGGCGTCGGTGTAGGTTCGGAGTTGTAGGTCGGCGGTGGTGAGTGGAAGACCATAGGAGACGGTCATCTTGATGTATCAGAGTAGCCGGGTTAGAGATAGATAGTCTTGATCGGTCGGATTCTTCATGTGCTGGCATATGCGATTTGTGGCGAAGGCAATGTCTGGACGTGTGATAGATAGATATTGAAGCGATCCTGCAATGCGGCGATAGAGTGTGGGGTCGTGGAAGGGATGAGGTTCTTTGGGTGGTTGAGTTGAAGTGGGTGAGAGCGGCGTCGGCACTTCATTTCAATTGGCGAATCCAGCGTCGTTTAGGAGCTTCTGTGCAAAATGGGCCTGAGATAGGAAGTAGCCGGTTCGTGTGTGATGCACTTGGATGCCAAGGAAAAGAGAGATCGGACCCATTTGTTTGAGTGTGAAGTTGCAACTTAGATCGTTGAGGAGGTTCTGGACGGCTGATTGGTCATTTCCTGTGACGAGGATGTCATTGACATAAATTAGAAAATAGATATGAATGTGATTGTTAGTAAAAATGAGTAGATAAGGGTCGGAGCGGCTAAACCGGAATCCCCTTGTTTGGAGGAAGGAGGTAAGCTTTTGGAACCACTGTCGAGGGGTTTGCTTGAGGCCGTATAAGGACTTGTGGAGTTTGCAGACTAGATCAGGGGATGTGGGGTCGGCGAATCCAGGTGGTTGGCTCATGTAGATGTCGTCGGGTAAGTCGCCATGAAGGAAGGCGTTGGATACGTCTAATTGTTGTACATGCCATTTCCGGTTGAGAGGGATGGCCAGAAGTAGACGGATGGTAGGCATTTTTGCGACAGGGCTGAAAGTTTCGTTGTAGTTTTCACCCTGCTGTTGGTCGTAGCCTAAAGCGACGATTCTTGCTTTGTAACGTTTGATCTGTCCGTTCGGAAGGGTTTTGGTTTCGAAGGTCCACTTACAGCCGAGTATGTTCTTGTTCGGTGGTTTAGGGATGAGTGTCCAAGTTCGATGTTGCTGAAGTGTAGTGAGCTCGTCTTTCATAGCCGAATGCCAATGCGAGATTCTCATTGCCTGTCTGTAGGAGGTTGGGGTGGAGGTTGTTGCGGTGTTGCTTTGGAGCGAGTAGATGGGGTTGGGTTTTGAAATACCTGACTTGGATCTTGTTTGCATTGGGTGACTGGGACGGTCAAATATATTGGGTGGTCTGTTGGAGCTCAGTGTATTGGTGGAGGACCGTTCTGGAGTTGGTTGGGTGGTAGTGTTGGTAGTGTATTTGTGAGTAAGCTGAATTTGGTCAGAGGTCGTGTTGGGAACATGAGTTGGAGTTGTGATGGTTGACGTGGGAACCAGAAGAGAGGGGGGTGTTCTTTGGGTGACGAAAGGGGCAGGCGATTTGTGTTGATGAGGGTGAAATTGAAATGGGAATATGTGCTCGTGAAACACAACGTGCCTGGAGATATGAATTTGATTCGTGGATAGGTTGTAGCACCGATATCCTTTGTGTTGAGATGAGTAACCGAGGAAGACGCAGTCGTTGGATCGAGGATGTAGTTTGTTGTGGTTGTGGGGCTGTAGCCAAGGGTAGCAGAGGCTACCGAAAATGCGAAGGTGTTCGTAGGCCGGTGGATTTTGATAAAGTAATTGAAAAGGAGAATGAGACGAGGTCGTTGTAGAGGGCAGCCGGTTGATGAGGTAAGTGGCGGTGGCAATGGTTTCGGGCCAGAATTGGTGAGGGACATTGGAATCGTGTAAGAGAGCCCTGGTGACATCAAGAATGTGGCGATGCTTTCTTTAGGCGAGTCTGTTCTGTTCAGGAGTGTGAGGGAAACTGATGCGATGCCGTATGCCACGTTTTTGAAGAAAAATATTGAATTCAGTGCCGGTGTACTCGCCTCCACCATCAGATTGTAGAGCTTTGGGGGTTGTAGAAAATTGCGTGTGAATCATATTTCACAGAATTTGAAATTTAGATAATGTTTCATTTTTAGTATGCAAAAAATAAATCCAAGTAAATCTAGTATAGTCGTCAGTAAAAAGAACATAGTAGCGAAAACCCATAGTATAAGGTGTCGGCGACGGTCCCCACACATCCGAGTGAATAATTTTGAACAGTGAGAATGTGGCCGAGGTTCTTGGGCTGAAAGAGAGCTTATGGCTCTTGGCCACGTTACAAGAAGTACAAAGAAAAGGTGACGTAGAAGGCGTCGGTGCTGGCAGAGCTTTGGCCATGTTGTTGAGGAGCTGCCGGTGTGGATGACCGAGACGCGCGTGCCATAGATAGGAGGGAGCCACGGTGGTGTGCATAGCTTGTGGCGGAACGTCTGGATCGGTGTGAATGTAGTAGAGACCGTTATGGAGTCGGCCACGTAGAAGCGATCGAAGATCCTGGAATCCTTAATTTCAAAGCCGTTAGAGTCAAAAGTAATAGAGATAGAATTGTCACGGGTTAGTTTAGAAATCGAAATCAGGTTATGTGTGAGTGAAGGAACATGTAAGATATTACATAGGTGTAGCTTACGAGGAGTATTAGGAAGCGGAAGGAGACCCTGTCCGGTGTTCTGTATGGGGGCAGAGGAGCCGTTTGCTACAGAGATGGATGACGGGCCGTGGTAGGCAGTCGGGTGCTGAATATTGTTGTTGTCTGGTGTGAGATGTTCGGAGGCGCCGGTGTCGAGAACCCAGTCTTGGGTTGGGTAGAAAGCGGTGTTGGTAAGCATTGCACGAGGTGTGGTAGTTGTTGTAGGAGCGTATTTGAAGTTGCAACGGTGCCAGCAATTAAGAGCAATATGGCCGTTCTTTCCGCAGATTTGACAGTTGAGACATTGCGAGCTCGAGTTGTTGGCAGATGTCGTAGGTGGATTGGGTGAGGACGGTGGGTACTGGTTGTTCTTGAAGTTCTTGGGCGGGCGGCGATTTGTCCGACCTCGTTGCTAGTTGTGCGAGGTTGCGTAGAGAGCTGAGGGGTCATTAGAATTATTTTGTTGAAGTTCTTGATTGATATAAATTTCTTCGCTGCAAAGAAGCGAATATAAAGAATCTAGATCGGATGGCGTTTGGGAGTTCCTGATATAGGTTTTGAAGGGGTTGTAAGCGGCGGGTAGGACGTTTAGGGTGTAGAGCATGATGTCTTCGGTATCGACTTTGGATCCGGAGGCGGCGATGCTGTCGACGAGAGTCTTGACTTGCATGAGGTATTGCTGCATGGATGAATTTTTCATTTGTAGATTGTGAAGTTCGTTCTTGAGTTGGAGAACTCGAGAGCGACAAGTCGATTGAAGCCTGCATTCAAGAAACGACCAAACTTCGAAGGCCGAGGAGGCGGTGATGACGTATGCCAGGATGGAGGGGGAGATGGTGGAGAACAAAGCCGAAATCAGCGTGCTGTCGACTAATTTCCAGGCGACGTGCGCGGCAGGTTGATCGGCCGGAGGAGAGGGGGAGTCTCCAGTGAGATGTCTCAGGTAGCCAGTAGCAGTGAATTGTTGGAGGATTTGGGTTCTCCATATGGGGTAATTTTCGGTTGTGAGGGGATGAGGAAGCAGATTCTTGATGTTAGTGACAAGAAATTTCAGGGATGCCGGAATGACTGGTTCTTGAGGGCTGTTTCCGGTGAGGGCATTGGAGGAGGGAGGGAGAGAGGAGGCTGTATCTTGATCTCACATCATGTGGCTCTTGATACCATGTGAATGGAAAGAGAAAGAGGAGATAGAAGATACACGACAGAGACAAGACAAGGAGAATATGTATATTGTATTATATTAAGCTGTGATAACAGATGTCCTTATATAGACTAGTTTGAGAGAAAATAGTAAATAGAGGCGGAACACAATAAGATAAACATGTACATGATAATACCAGGGTGTGGAGGATTTCAAAGTATCCGGTTTCGATGTAAGGGACGCTCTTGTGGGGTATTGGCAGAGTGGAAGAGCCGTGGGAAGGGGGTGGCTCCACCGGTGTTGCCGCCCTTCCAGATTACAGCTCCGATGGCTGTGGATTCAGGATGCAGATGATTTGAGGCTCGATTTGCCAGTAAGAATTTCTTCCTGTTTTATTTCTTAAATGGCTGTTGATTTTTTATTAAGTTGGTCTCAGTGGTTGATATTTCACAATTTTTGCAGGTAATTATTGATCGATTCTTGTGAATTTTGTGGCTCTAATACAGCATCAACAAGTACGCTAGAGTAAGGATGTAGCTCTAACGGGATGTTGCTTTCCTTCACAATGCCATATTAATGCTCAAATTTCCCAACTTTATGTTGCTTTCCTTCGCAATGCAGGATTGTTTTAAGGTAAACTTGCGATGCAAAAAGAATGGGGAAGAAAGGTGGTTGGATCTCTGCATTGAAAATTGCCTTCACCTCAAAATCCAAAGAGAAATTCGACACTGTAAGCAGTTAAAGTGAATTATTGCTTATGGTGTGGTCATGCCTTTCACTATGTAATATTGGACATAGCATCAACCATAATTTAATAGTTTTCAAGTTCTTTTTCCCGTAAGATCTCTACTTGAATAATTGTTTTTTTGCTAATTGTAATATTGGATTATTCATTTTTCTAATTTTTAATGTGATGTAGTCATGCATTTCATTATTCATATGTTTTGGAGGGTTGCATCAATGGTCGTGGTCGAAACTTATGGACGCGGACTTGGTTCGGTTCCATTTTGCTACTGATCGACTTCAGGTTCTTCGTTTCTACGCCCGGTGGAGGTGGTTCCAATTTATGGTATAAGGACTCTAACTTTCTGAAACCACTCTCGTGCTAATGGGATTGATTTTAGTGTCGTTGGGCTCTTCTCATTGAGACATTCAATTTCATAAGTTTGGTGAAATTGGAGTTCAGATAATCCCAAATTTAATTTTGGAAGTTGACAATTTGAATATGCCTCAAGATTTATGCCCAATTAAGATGATTTTTGTGAAGTATCAATAATAATAATTTATAAAACATCTCGTAAGCAACGATCATGGTTGCCAATTAAGCAGTCTAGCTAGTGAGAATGTGGTTTATCTAAAATAATTTTTATAGAAGAGTCGTTAAAATTATTGAGAAATTAACTAAGAGCTATTAGCAAGACAAAGATTACATAAAGATGTTCGGATGTATTAAGGTTTGAATTTAACTACATGAATTAAAAATGGCATAATTTTGTTTGTAAATAGCAAAGAAAAAAAAATCTGAAATTTTGTCAGATTTGAAGATCTTGAAGTTTAATCAGCATTTCTCGTAATGTTTAAAAAAAAAAAAAAAACGCTACACAAATTTGCTTTGCTGCTATAACTTTCAAAGAAGATAATAATAAATAAGCATCCATCAATGAAAGTCATAAAAAAAAATAATAATAAAACGATTTACAAAGCATTCTTCACCATTATGTACTAACAATATTTTTTGAGTTTTATTATGTTGCAGAAGTAATCTTTACTAAAATCAAAATAATGTTCACAATCTATATCATTACAATTCTTGCAATTATTTTTAGAAAATCAGAGGAAACTCTGCTATTCTGCTATCCAGCATTTGTGGACTCTACAATTCTAAACGCATCAAAGGTTAAATGCTCGCCGCAACCATCACGGCTGCCTCCAAAATGCATCATCAACCATCATCTGTAAGTCAAAATACTCTTCAATCTGAAAACAATTTCCCCCGCAGTCACCATCGAGCCCAGCTGTCGTCTCATCTACTCCGCCACCAATGCAATTGAAAGCACCGCCAACATCTGCCGGCAACTCGAGGTAATGCTCTAACTCTTTTAGATAATTTTCAAACATATTTCCATCCACCTCCTCCCCTCCGCCGCCCAGCCCTGATTTCTCCTCTGAAGCGTTGTCACCGATAAAAACACATTCAACCTCCAGCGGCAAGTCATGAAACTGATCTATTTTCTCTGAACAGTTCTTCATCATGTCTCGATCCGATTTCTCCGCTTCACACTTCTCCGCCGCCGAGCTTTTCCCACATCCTTCTTCGCCTCCGACTACGGGCAACATTGAGGCCGATGTATTATTTACAGCACCAAAGCGGTGAAATGCCGACGAGGCGAAGGTTGCTGCCAGCACAATCACCGTTCCAGCAGCCACCACCGGCCCCGCCACCACCCCACCCACAATCTGACCGTCTGGCCCGGCTAAATTCACCGTCAAACTGCCTTCGCGGCCACCAGGAGGAAACGTGGCCGTGAAAGAACGAAGATAAAAGCTACCTTGGACTGTGAGTGTTGAGGGGTACGGAGACGCCTCCCACAAGACGGCGGCGGCGATAGGGCCGGAGGCTGAGAGGACGCAGACTCCGAAAATGCGACAGGCACGAGCAAAGGCGGTGATGGTTTCTGCGACGTCACCGCCGGCGTGGATTTTGAGTACGTGCGGCAAGTAGTTGGCCACTGGAATCTTCGGCTTATTCTTCGACCCTCGCTTGCGGCGGCGCTTCCGCTTCGCCGTAGCGTTGCTGGAGGCAGGGCAGCAAGTAGTCATCTTACGGTGTGCGGTTTCACAAAGCACTCTCTCCTCTTTCAGAAATGATTACTTCTGTAGCGAGGTAGTGGAACGATGCCCTTATTTACCTTATTTAAAGCAAATTACGCGTCTGTGTAATTGAAGCGGAGATATATTTGGAAAGCAAATCCAAAAAGATATCATTTTGAATATTTACCAGCAACTAAAAGCTAATAGCTAACCGAGAGATTATTTTCAACTGGAAAATATTTCCTATTTTAAAATTTTATAGATTATTTTTTTAATCTATAAATTTTTTTAAATTATTAATAAATTTAAATTTGAATAAGAAGTTATAATTTTATTAAATTTTAATGAAATGAAACAGAAATTAATCAATTTAATTCAAAATACATTTTAAGTCATAAAAAAAAAAAGTTAAAATCTATTTATATAAGAAGAGTGATAGATATGGATAATATTATTTCTATCAAGAAGTAAAAATTACACAATAGTAATTCTTGCATAAATTATTAATTAAAATTAAATGTATGTCATTCCTTCTCAAATCTATTATAAGATAAGTTATTGCACTTTACAATGTCATTGCGGATTACGTATGATCCTGCCTTGTATTGATGTACTCCTATCTGTCGTTGATGAGCTTCTTCTTCCTTGTTATATTCTTCTTCTCAGGGGTGGAGCCAAGATTTTTTTTCATGTGGGGACACAAATCATTGAAGTAAATACATTTCACTTAACAAACAAAACTAAAAGCAGATATATTAGAGAAAAAAAATTATGTAGCAATAAATATATTTAATTAAACATTAATTAAAAAAGTCAGTGGGGCCCGTGCCCCAGAACCCCATGATTTCTCCTGAGAAGAAGAAACCCACTATATCAATCTGTCTTAAAAATTAATTGATTAATCATGAATTTCAATCATCTTAAAATAAATCCTACAGGTAAAAAAACAAATCATAATCACATTTAAATATTTAATAAGATAACCTTAACACAAATTTTGTCCTTTGTCTCATTAAACAACAAGATATTTAATGCAACAGTGGCAAAGTTAAGGAGATTCCAAGCTTTTTGTATCAGAAAAATTTAACTATAAATCATTTAAAATCTGCGAATGAAGAAATTAAAGGTGCATCCTTGGCGGATCTTACAGAAATGCCTTCCCAATTAAAAAAGAAATTACAAAATGTGCATGCTTTCTTCAACTGATTTGACAAAATTTAAGGCATTCATGCAATTATAGAAGTATCAGTAATAATAATTTATAGAATATCTCGTAAGCAATGATCACGGATGGCAAACAATCTAGCCAGTGAGAATGTAGTTTATATATAGATGTTTGGATGTCTTAAGGTTAAATGAAATAATTTTGTCTGTAAATGGCAAAGAAAAAAAATATGAAATTTTATCAGACTTGAAGTTTAATCAGCATTTCTCATAATGTTAAAAAAAAATAAACGCTACACAAATTTGCTTTGCTGCTATAACTTTAAAGGAAGATAACGAATTTGGAAGATTTCTATGCCTGCGTCAAAGGAAGAAAATTGGAAAGCAGTTAGTTAAGTTACAGAGTAGAGAATCATTAATTGCAAGATAATCAATAAGCATTCGTCAATGAAAAATATAAAAAAAGAACGATTTAGGAAGCATTCTTCACCAAAATGTTCTAACAATATTCACTGAGTTTTATTATGTCACGGTAAGTGTTTTTTACAAAAATCAAAATAATGTTCACAATCATGCATCATCAATACAATTCATCCAATTACTTTTAGAAGATCAGATGGAACTCTGTTATTCTTCCCTGTGGACTCGACAATGCTGAATCATTATTATAAAAACAGAGAGAGTTGGAATTTGAGGCGCCAATCAGTATAGAGGATGGCAAGCGCCGGAAACCCTAAAGGCATCGAAGACTAAATGCTCGCCGCAACCATCACGGCGGCCTCCAAAAGCGTCATCAACCATCATATGCAAGTCAAGATACTCCTCAACATTAAAAGAATCTCCTTCACCCTCCCCGCCGCTGTCTCCATCAAGCCCAACTGTGTACTCCTCAACATCCGCAGGCACCTCAAGACAGTCCTCTAACTCTTTTAGATATTTACCAAACATATTTTCATCCGCCTTCTCCCCTCCGCCTTCCAGCCCTGTTTTCTCTGCTGAAGCGCCGTCACCGATGAAAACACCGTCCACCTCCGACGGCAACTCAAGAAACTGTTCTAATTCCTCTAAGCACTTATTCAGCATGTCTCGCTCCGATTTCTCCGCTTCACTGTTCTCTGCAGCCGAACTTTTACCACATTCTTCTTGGCCTCCGACTACGGGCATCATGATCGAGGCCGATGTATTATTCACAGCTCCAAAGCGGTGCAATGCCGAGGGGGTGAAGGTTGCCGCCACCACAATCACCTTTCCAGCAGCCACCACCGGCCCTGCCACCACCCCACCCAACACCTGACAGTGTGGCCCGGCTAAAGTCACCGCCAAACTCCCTTCGCTACCTCCAGGAAGAAATGTAGCCGTGAAAGAAATGAGATAAAAGCTACCTTGGAATGTGATTGTTGACGGGTACGGAGATGCCTCCCACAAGACGGCGCCTGCGATAGGGCCGGAGGCTGAGAGGACGCAGACTCCGAAATTGCGACAGCCACGAGCAAAGGCGGCGATGGTTTCTGCGACGTCGCCTCCAGCGTGGATTTCGAGTACGTGTTGATGGAGGGTGGCGATCTGCGGCATGCAGTTGGCCACCGGAGTCTTAGGCTTATTCTTCGAACCTGGCTGCCGGCCGCGCTTCCGCTTCGCCGTAGCGTTGCTCGAGCCAGAGCAACAAGTACTCGTCATCTTACGGTGTGCAGTTTCGCAAAGCACTCACTCCACTTTCACTTTCAGAAATGATTTCTCCTGTGGCGAGGTCGTGGAACGATCCCCTTGTAATTAAAGCAAATTAGGCGTCTGTGTAATTGAAGCGGAGATTTATTTGGAAAGCAAATCCAAAAAGATATGATTTTGAAAATTTAACGTTAGCTTACATCTAATAGCTTACAGAAAGATTGATCTCAACTGGAAAATATTTCCTTTTTTAAAATGTTAAGTAAAAAATACTTTTTCATGATAAACAATACAAGTCTTATATATAATTTTTATATCTTATTTACTGTGCCGGAAATTAAATGGCTTAGTAAAAGAAAATTTTAAGTTTAAAATTTAGATATATATTAAATTTATTGTGATAATTTATTGAATTTTCATTTTTAAACAAATTTTTATACAAAAAATGGTATTATTAATAAATTTAAATTTGAAAAAGAAGTTATAATTTTATTAAATTTTGATGAAATGAAAAAGAAATTAAGGAATTTAATCCTAAATACATTTTCATCAATGAATTAATGGGTTCGAGTGGCCATCCAAATTTTCCTAAACCACAATAATATTGGATTGATCGTGAGCATTAGGAGCGATAGGGGCAACACCACCTTACTCATTAGCAATATCCCTAATTCCACCATTAACTTTCTGAATTTTAGCTTTCCTCACATGAGGATATAAATAAAAACATCCAAATTTGTCCAAAAAAAGAAGAAAAAGCACTCATAAGAACAATCTGAACATAAGTAAACTTTTCTAGGCCAAGCCAAACCTTATTCAATAATAACATAAAGAGTGAACAATCCTAACAAATGACTATTTTTTTAGACATTTTAAGGTAGATAATGTAAAAATAGTTCTTTGATAGATGTAATATTATGCTTAACTCAAACAATTTAAGGGAACTAAATAAAACATGCATCATAGAAACTCCTAGATAAGGATCAAGTCATAAACAGTAACCCCATGCCATTAGTCAATTTGAACTATATGCCCTTCATAGTGACTTTAATATTGATTCTCATTTGTATAATATGATTTGTACAAGTGAAAAATTTGATGTTATGGGTCTCTCATGTGAGCATGCATTGGCAATATCTCAAGTTTATGCTATTATATATTATGTTTAAACTTATATGGACAGGATATATATTTAGCTTCATAAGCCCAAAATATTTGTATCAATAAAAAAAAAATCATTTGAGAGGCCGTTTCATTTGAAATAAAATATGATTGTCATATAACCAAAATGAATGGCTTAGAGTGGCCATCCAAAGAAAGATAAAAATCCTTTAAAATGCGGAGAAGGATATAGTCAAATATAGATGTGGTTGATATGAAATTAGAGCTTGGTCATAATCGAGATACTTGTAATGCCAAGTATTGTTGCCTTCATAATAGTTTTCTTACTATGATCAATTATAGATCTTAAACATATGTCATCGAATAGTCGTTAAATGATGGAATGCTTGTTATTTTCATGCATTATGGATTTTAGTGAACTTTTTTAAATTATGTTCGAACATTATTTAACTCATGATAGATTGAATTTGTTGAAGTATAATTTTTCAAATAAAATAAATTTTTTATGTTATATCTATTTTCATTGCTTATTGTGTATGATAAATATTAAATGAACCGTATTTGAACATGTAATTCAACTATTTCATAATCTTTTGACAATATCTTATTCAAACCTTTTTCAAACTATGTTATAAAATTTATTGAAAAATTATTTGAATATGAGAGATTAATATTTGATTAAGCTGGTTCGAATGATCATGGATCAAATTTGTATGCAATGAACTTAGTCTTGATTGAATTTTATTCGAACCTTATTTGAAGGTTTTTCCTATCAATTCTGTTGTGTTGGCCTCATAAAAAAAGTTTGCAATGCAAAAAAAGAGTATTTTAGTTCGAACGGAATTTTCTGCATATCTCGCCAAGCTTGGACTTCATGGTGCATATACAGTCAAATTTTTGTTTAAGTATTAGGGACACCATTTGGAATTTGTTTTTTTCATTTAATTTTTATTTTTTTGTTATATTTCAAAATGAAATAAAATATATGTTTTTTTTTTCCGGCCGGTAAGGCAGTGACGGCACCAATGACAATATTGGCGATGGTTGGTACTTGGTAGTGATAATTATTTTTTAAAAATAGTCAAAATATTTCATAAATCTTTTGTGTTTTTAAAATAAAATATATATTTAAAATATATAAAATAATCAATTTTTAAATAAAAAAATTAAAAAATTTTCAAGCAGACCCTTAATTTGGATTTAAAAAATATATAAATTATATAGAGACAATTGACAAGAATATTCGCATAATCAAAATGTGTATTAAATCCTCACAAAAACAGTGAGAAAGCATTAAAAAACTGTAGAGATTTTCACAAAAAAAATAATTAGACTAAACAAAATCGGTAGGATTTTCACACATAAATAATGAGAAACTATCGGTAGGGATTTCACACAAAATAAAAGTAAGAAATCTTATTTTATTTGAGTGCATTTATATGGCAGAAATATGTATCAAATCATAATAAAAACAGTGAGAAATATTAATTAAATAATGTATTAATCTTCCTAAACTATATTAAAAAAAAATCATATTTTTACATTGCCGAAATATACAAGTCTCTTCGCCTTGCTTTGCCACAGATTTACAGCAAACCCTTCTTCTATTGTTGGCTTAAATCTATTATAGGAGCTGGCCGAAATGTTGCTGTGGAAGAAGAGTGGTGGCCGGAAACTTTGGATAGATCTCCTCTCTTGAACATAGTACCCAACCAGCAGCTCTCTATACCTTAATCGAAATCTGTTACAGCTTGTTTGGTCGAAATCTAGAGCTTGTGTTGCTTCTTTAATGGCTGAAATCTATAGCAAGTTGTTTCTTCTTCAGTGGCCAAAATCAGCTATAAATCGCTTGCATAAATCTGAAGCTTGTGTCGCTTGGAGTCGTGTGAGGGCTGCTGTTCTTGCTTGGTCTCTTTCTGATTCTTGAAATCTGCTAGAAGAGGTGGAGGGAAGGCATAAATCGAGATTCCAGTCGGCTGACCCTAGCTTCTTGCGCTAGGCTTATGGCTAGGAGATGGATCATGAGAGAAGATCCAAGAAGAAGCTCTTGGCCAGCCCTAACCACTCCAAGAATGGAAAGGGGGCAGCTACTTCAAGAATGAATTGATCGTGGAATCCTCCCCCTAATGCTATTATCAAGATCAAGAGACCATCATCCCTTCAAAAGTTGATCGGATGATTGATATCAAGTGCTTAATTTTTTTATAAATTAAGGGCTGAAATTTATTTGAAACTTTGAGGGACATTTGAGCATAAAAAACCAAAGGATGGATAAGGCAATGAAGTTTTGATACATTTATATTTTAAATCAATTATTCAAAGTTGTTTAGAGATAAATGGTGTCAATAAGATTTAGATTTCGTCAAGACCTGGTAAATCGAGTTAATCAAAGCCTTTGAAGATAAAATCCAATTGATTCAAACCAATTTATATGGTGCTCAAGGAGAATTGAATTCAAAAAGAGTCAAATCGATTTTGACACCCTCGAACTTAATTTATGTGAACAGATCAACCTCAACTAAATGCATATGGTTCAATGTTTATTTCTAAGAGAGATCGGCGATGATGATTGTAGCATAAGATGATCTCATTCGAAAATGAGGTCAACACGAGCTTATGATAATGATGGGCATCATCCTTGATTGTGATATCAAGCAACAATGCTAGATATTGATCTATGTGACAATGATGCTGATTTTAACTTTAGTGATGTTAGATGTTGATCTAAGTCAAGATGACCGCGAGCACTTGTTTAATAATGTTATAATTAATCTTGGTGGTAACAACAAACATCGGCATTAGTGCTGATGGTGCATTTTAGCTTTATTGGTGAGAGTGAATGACATATTTGTTGGTGTTGTTGATGATTGTTGGGCTTCTTGGCAATAATGGGGTATGCCTTGGTGGAAATGGGTTCCAAACCTTTCTTGTGATGTTGGATGTCGCCCTTGGTAGTTATGATAGACATTGATGGTAGGTGTCACCGAATGTTTGTGCTGGTAGGAAGAGCTTTGAAACTCTTAATCTTGTAATCCTTTCCATTGAAATTCACTCGGGGCTTCATTGGAATCTCCATCAATGTGTAGAAGTAGTCTATTTATAATTTATAAATGTATAGAGGGAGCATTTCAACCATTTTGATAAAAAATCATGACACTCCGTCAGATGGTAAAAGTTGACCCCCCTTGATCATAAAATATATATTTATATATCTAGGTACATTTATGATATTATAATCATGAGGTTTTGGGCTTGTCAAATTTTGATCACAAATAATTAATTCTTAAAGACCGAGTAGTCCCTCAAATGATCTCATGAAATTTTTAATAATTCTTCTTAGTGATACATCTAGGTTCATTTAGTCTTAGATCATGAAATAGTTAGTCATATTGAGTTTTTCTTATCGAGATGATCAATTTGCTAAAAAAAAGTTTGGATGTTACTAAAATAGATTCTAAAAACTCGTATTTCTAATATTTGGGAGCTATAATATTCTAAAAATTCCATAAAGATCTGTTTCTTATTAACTTATTTATTAAAAAGAAACTATTAAACAGCTTTTCTTATATTCCCTATGAAGATCAACATCTAACATCACTAAAGTTAACATTAATGTTTTGAGATAAAGATTCAAAATGATCGGCGAAATATACAGCCAGCGAAGTCTATGAAGAACACTTCGTTATTAATGCTCAGTAATAGTACATTAGAGGATCTCCAATCGAAAATCTCATTTTTCACTTCAAAATATGGTGAATCGTGAAACCACAAAATGCCGTAATTCATCTCCAGTATTAATTTCATTTTTCCCCCTTTTGCAGGTAACGGTCCTCTCTTCTTTTTCGCGGCAAGTTCGATAGAGACGTAAAAATGGCGGAGATGAACAGTGCAACGCCAATATTGACGTCCCACCATGAGCGATCTGCAGTGGGGGCACTGGCTCCCACTGACCCAAAAATAAAAATAAGTTTATTTTACTTTTCAATATAATTATCAAGGTTTTCAGAACCGGACCGGACAACGAACCGGTGGAAGGAGAGGTTCACGGTTCGACCGGTTCGACCGGTCGAACCGGGGTCGAACCGGATGACGTAATAAATCATAATATTATTTAAAAAATAAAATAAAAATCAATTTTTCCTGTAATTCATTCATTCAACATTTTATTTTCATAGTTCCTAATTAAAATAACATAAACATGACATCAATTAAGTTTATGAAACATAAACAAATAGCATATACTATAAGTGTCTCTTCAAATAAGTCAATAAAACATAAACAAATGCATAACTTTTGTCATCACACAAAATGTTCAAAATTCAAACATAAATATCAAAATAAATCTAGAAGTCGTCTCCTAGATTTGAAGCATCAAAAGTTATATCCATAAATCCTTGTTCATCAAAACATTCCCCTCTAAAAGCATCAATATCTTCATTGCCAATTATTTCATTGTCATTTCGAACATCCTCTAGGACATCAACATCTGCATTTTAGGAATATAAAATATTATTTATATATTAAACATCTTTTTCAAATGATATAACTTAAACTAATTATGAACTTACTTTGAGGTTCTTTAGTAGAACAAGTATTAAGTTCTTCAGCAACAGGAATAATATCTTCTGCATATATTTCATTCTCTAAATTCTCCAGAATAAGCTCTGAAACCGGTTCTTCATCAAGCACCCAAAATCCACCATCTCTATGCTTGTATAATCCAAAGGATCGTAGTTTCTTTTTTTTGTTTGTAATCTAAATATAATTAAAAGATCATTAAGCCATACAATCATACAAAAATGATCAAATGACATATAAATATAATTAAAAGTTATATATTCATACCTATGCCTTAAATTGAGGTTGTACCGAACAAATACTAGATCATTTAGTCTTTGATGCTCTAAATGATTTCTTCTCTTGGTATGAATTTGTTCAAATACACTCCAATTTCTTTCACATCCAGAGGATGAAGAAGTTTGGCTAAGAATTCTTACAGCCAATTTCTGCATATTTGGTGCACTTGAGCCAAACATCTTCCACCATTCATCTAAAAGAAGATTAACATTAGTTAATTAATATTTGATATACAAGAAAGAGTAAATGCATTCTAACAATTTTATTTCACTTACCAGGTTGCATTTCTTTGGCCATCGTTAGAGCAATTGGTTTGCCAAAGCTTTCCAAATTATCACGAAAAAGCCTAACTTCATTCATTGTTGCTGTTGATTGAGGGCATATATCTTTATTCCCAATCATTTCAACTAAACCTTGCATCACTTCAGATTTCATGCAAAAATTCTTTTTATCATATTGAAAATATGGATTTAGAAAGTAAGCTGCACAATGTATGCCTTGTCTTAGTTGACGATCCCATCTCCTCTTTATAATGCTTGTGTAAGGTTTGTACAACCTTTTGGAATTTTTAAACATTAACTTGATTGCTTTCCTTGCTCTGTACATTCTATCATAAAGAAATCCCATAGATGGTTTTCCATCAGAATCCACAATTCTCAATAATCGAATTAAAGACCCAGTCAATTTGGAACTTACCAAACAGTCATTCCAAAATTTTGTATCCAAAATGATCGATGAGACTTCTTGCCCTTTTACTGTTTTGGAGAGCTTTGAATCAAAGAAAGCTTTGCTTGTTATGAAAGCCTGCAAATCAAGCTTGTGTTCATATAAGCTTTTCAAAGTTATGAAAGTTGTAGCAAATCTAGTAGCTCCGGGCCTTATAATTTCTTTCCAACCTTCTCTTTTTCTTAGCCAAGCTAGAATAAAGACATGATTGTAGACAAAAACTGTAACTTTTGAAGCTCTTTTCGCAAGATCTTGAATATGATTCATGTTCCCAAAATCTCTAAGAATAAGATTTAAACAATGAGCAGAACATGGAGACCAACAAATGTTACCAAACCTTTCATGCAGTAATTCCCCTGCTTTTTTATAATTTGCAGCATTATCTGTTACAAGTTGTACAATATTTTCTGGCCCAACCCATTCAACAACTTCGCAAAATAATGAACATAATGTTTTGGCATCCTTAGTGATATCAGAAGCATCCACAGATTTCAAGAATGCAATGCCCCTTGGACAATAAACAAGAAAATTAATCAAAGTTCTATTCCTGTTATCTGTCCATCCATCTGCCATGAGTGTGCAACCAATTTCTTTCCAAGATCTTCTATATGAATCTATCAACAGCTTGCATTCCTCTTTACAATCTTGCAGAATATTAACCCTCAACTTATGATAGGATGGCAACTTATAACCAGGGCCAATTGCAGCTATCGCATCAACAACTTTCTGTGCAAAAGCAGAATTTATGGCATTAAATGGCATGCAACTGTCGTAAAACCATCTCCCAACTGCCAAATCAGCACGGTGTATGACTTCTTTGGATGCCATTACACTTTTCAATGATGGTTGAGATCCAGGTTTAGTTCTTGGTGCAAAAAAGTTATCTATGTCATCTTTCTTTCTCTTCCCTTTATGATGTGCATCAGAGGCTTGTGACTTGGGAAGTGATGAAGCCCATTTCCTCATCTATATGTTCATCAACAAAAACTGTTGTGTTTTGCTCTAACTCCTCCTGGGTTTGTTGTTTTTTCTTGCCTATTTCTCTTAGATTCTCTTGCATCTGATGACGAATGTCATGTGGAACTTTTTTGCACGAAGCTATGTTACCTCTTATCCCTGCTAGATGCTGTTTTATCCTATTAATTCCTCCACCTTTGTATATAATCCCACAATGTAGACATCTATATTGTTTTTTCCCATCTGTATCTTTACTTTCACTACAATGACCCCAAGCAATATCGATCTTTTCACGCACATTATGAGACGAAACAGTTGGTTGATCCATTCTGAATTTACAACAAAATATTTAAGATTGCAACAAGCAATATATAGAATTGGCATATTTCTAATTTCTCTCTACAATGAAAGAGCACTTGTTTAATACTTTCATCTCTAAATCCAACTATCATAACACATTAACACCGCAATAGCTACTTCAAAGTTCAAATATTGACAATATCACTTATCAATTATCATGCAAAGAACAGAAAATATTAAAGACTGCAACAAGTCAAACCCTAAACCCTAAATCAAATATTATGAACAAAAGCCCCAAGAAACCATTCTTTATTCGCTAAAGACTGCAACAAGTTAACTTAGTAATTTAAAGACTGCAACAAGTTAACTTAGTAATTTAGTATTATGCTTCTCTTATAAAGCCGCTCATTCAGAATTCTGTATATTGATACAAAATAAGCTGGAAATCTGACATTCTTTATTCGGTTGTTAAATGAAATGATGTGATGAGATAACAAGAAAAAAGACATTCTGAATGAAAAGCATAGCTGAAAACAACCAGGGAATATTATTGATAGTTTGTAGTGATTCTGATTTCTGGTATGAGAAAAGAACCCAAGAAACCATCTAATGCTCCATTTTGGCATTTTCCACTCAATAATGATTATGAAAGCAAGAAAAAATTTTGGACTTTGGAGAATAAATGCAAGCTTAAATGCATAAAAAATAACCCAAAAAAAAATTTTTAGGAACCTGCGGTCTGCGGATGGGCGGGGCTGCGCTCGACTGCTCGGGTAGGAGGCCAAACGAGAGTCTCGTTCGCGGCAGAAGCTCCGTCGGGATCGTCCGAGGCGGCTGGGAGGTCGGAAGCGGAATCTCCGTCGGGATCGTCTGAGCCAGGCGTCTCCGCGTCTCGTTCCGTGACTTTCTCCCTTCCCGACTTCTTCGTTCGCGAGTGTATGCTAGGGTATACGAGTTGAGTAGCGACGGTATAAGTATTGATACGAAAATTTTAAGCCGTTGGATCGCAGATCAAGGGATCAAATTTCATCATTAATGAACCGGCCGGTTATTTCATAACCCCCCTGTTCGGCGGTTCGGCGGTTCAACCGGAATTTAAACCGGTTTTTGCCCGGTTCTTGAATCAGCCGGTTATTTCTTCTCCCCGGACCGCCCGCCGGACCGGTTCGCGGTTGAACCGGTCGAACCGGCCGGTCCGGTCCGGTTCTGAAAACCTTGATAATTATTATATTATTAATATATAAAATAAAATTTTATTTTAAAACAAATCTTCTGCTCTGCCTCCGCCTCCGCCTCTGTTGTCAATTGGCATACCATTATCTCTCCCCTCTCTCTCTTGTTATCTCTCCCCACCCCGCCCTCTCTCTCTCATGTTTGTTTAATTTTTTGAGAGAGGAATTGATAAATTTTTAAAATAAATCTAACTAAATTAATTAGTTTAATTATATTAACTTTATAATTTTATATTATTTAGAATTATTTTATTAATTATGAACCATAATGTCTAATTAATCTAATCAAAATAATTTAGAATTAATAAATAATTAATTTAAAATTTAGTAGATTATGATCTTATACTAATTTAAATTTAATTAATCTAAATATAGTTCAAAATTAATACTTAATTTAATTAATTCAAATAAAATAATTTAAGTATAAAAGAAATATATTTGAACTTAATTCATTAATAATGATTGGAGAAATATTAATTTTCTAATAAATAATTTGATATAAAGTGATATATCTATTTTTTTTAATGAGAATGTATATGATTGTAGATGCTTATATTGAATAAAAATTATATTTTAAATGTTATTTAATGACTAATATTAATGTGTGCTCCCATATAAAATTTTTTCTGACTCCGCCCCTACGTCCATTGTTCATCCACAATCAAATAACGGAAATTTTACCGTTAGTTCGGTGAGAAACACATCCAAACGTTTGGAATTTGGTTGGAGATTCCCTTAGCAATTTAGCGATGTGCTCCTGTTATGGCGTTGTCATTACTATTTTGTTGAGGCAGTCAGGAAAAGGAAATATTTAAGTATTCCGAAAAAGGATTAAGGCTCTGAGTGCTCTGGGATATTTTGGAGATCCTAGGGTTTTTTCTGCTCTGCTCCCACCGCCGCCTTCGTTTCTCCGATCGGGAGAGGTAAATCCTCTCCCAGATGGAGATCAACGAGTTCCCCCCTCTTCTAAACTCTTCCATCTTGGGTCCGATTCCAGCAACTCAGAATGGTTCCTTCGCAAATAACCTGGCAAATCCTTCTGCGTCTAAAGAAGATTTCCCGGTCTCCTTTGTTCAACCAAGTCAAAAATTCTTTTTTAAAGGAGAAGATCTCTCCGAAGGCATCTCGGTATGGTCTTTTTCGTTGATAGGTTACTCTCTAGGGCCAAGGCCGTATTATGAGCGACTTCTAGCATCTATGAAAAAGGTATGGATACTGAAAGGTTCGTTCTCCTTACTATCGTTAGCGGATGGTTTTTTCCTGATCAAATTCTCTAAACAAGAGGATTTTGATCTTGTTTGGTCTGGAGGACCTTGGTTCATGTTAGGGAAACCATTTATTCTCCAAAAATGGTCCCCTAAATTCCAACCGAAGAGGGAAGAACTTTCTTCTATTCCCCTTTGGATAAAAATAGTTGATTTTCCTTTGGCTCTTTGGACCCCAAAGGGAATATCTACTATAGCCAGTTATATTGGTAATCCCTTATCTGTTGATTCTCTTACTGCTAAAAGAGCTAGATTAACCTATGCTAGAGTCTGTGTTGCTATCTCTAAAGATTCGACTCTCCCGGATGAAATTCCCATCAACATTGAAGGAGAAGATATCATGCTTAAAGTTATTTACGACTGGAAGCCAAGTCGATGCGAAGGGTGTGGATCTTTGGTTCACAGTTATGCTTCCTGCAAGTCGAATCCGAATCCTGAGCCGGTTGTTCTTCCCCCTCCCAAACCCAAAAACAGAGGTAGAAGTCTTAGCCGGAACCCTAGATTCCAAATTCCGGCTCCGGCGAAGCCAACTTCTCCGGAAAAGGTAATCTCGGCTCCGGCGAAGCCCATTTCTCCGGGAAAGGTAAATTTGGAAAGCAATAACATGACCGTTAATTCCTCTCCAAAATTAACTCCGACGTCCGAAAAAGAAATTTCTCCCCTGATCCCTAATAATTGCATAAGCAAAGATGCAATTATTCCTAATCTGAATGCTCCTATTGAAGAAACTTCTTCCTCTGGGCTACCTTCTATTCCTTCTGAAATTCCTCCTACAAAGGTTAAGCTGTCAAACAAATTCTCGGCTCTTCAAACGGATGATCCTCCAGACCTAGAGATGGAAGATACTGGCTCTGTAAGTAATTTGCATGAATTTAATTTAGTTCCTGAAGTTTCCTCCTCTCCCATCTCTTCTGGAAACAAAAATCAATCATCTCCGGTTTCTATGACTACTAGAGCTAAGTCGACCAGGAAGGGTAAAAACTCTAAGTATTAATGTTTTTGCCGCATATTGGATGTTGGAACGTTAGGGGTTTTAATAACCCTAACAAGGTTAAAGCTTGTAGAGAGCTGGTTAGAGTTAATAATCTCGGTTTATTGTGCATTTTAGAAGCTAAAGTTCACAATGAGTCTATCAATGACCCTTGGTTTGTTAATTCGCATTTGATTTTTAATACGGAAGATAGTATTAATAATTTTAACCACTCTAATCCAGGTAGGATCTGGATTAAATGGAACCCGAATATTATTATTTTCACTCCTCTTTTTATTGCCTCCCAAATCATTCATGGCACTGTCACTGTAGGTAATCAACCGCCGGTTTTAATTTCTGTTATATATGCTGCTAATAATGTTTGTGATAGGAATATTTTATGGAATCAGCTGAGAAATCTGGTGTCGGATCCCTCTATGGCTTGGGTTATTATGGGTGATTTTAACTGCTACAGATCTGATGATGAGAAGTCCGGTGGGCATCATAACCATAATAGCCAGTTGGGTGAGCTTAACAAAGTTATATTCGACTGTGGTTTACTTGATTTAGCATCTGTTGGTCTTTTTTACACATGGTATAACCAGAGACTTGACTCGCCTATTCATATTAAATTAGATAGGATGCTTACTAACAATGCTTTGCTTGAGAGATTTCCTGATGCTTTTTATAATGTTCTTCCCACTCATAATTCTGATCACTCTCCGTTAATTTTAGCTGTTTCCAATTGTGATAAAAATCCAACTAGATCCATGTTTAAAAACTTCTGGATTAACATGGATGGTTTTTGGGAGGTGGTTTTAGATGCTTTTGATAGATATTATAACTGTAGTTCTATTGCTGCTTTCTATAGATCTTTGCAGATTCTTAAAAACTCTCTTAAGAGTAAAAAATGGTCTTCTTCTTGCTATCTTTTAGATACTATGAGTAATATTAAGGATAATCAGGAAAAATATATTGCTGGTCTGCAGCAGGACCCGTTGAACATGAATTTAAATTTTCTGTATAAGCAATCCTGTGACAATCTTAATATTCTTAGCAAAGCGTGGACCTCTTGGTTATACCAAAGGGCTAAGGCTAATTGGCTCAGGAATGGGGAAAATGATCTTGGTTTTTTATATGCTCATATTAGATCTAGAAATAATTTAAACGTCATCAAAGAGATCACCACCTCTGAGGGTAAATTTGACAATAAGGCCGGGATTGCTGAAGCTATTATTAAGCATTTCAAAAAGGTTTTTAATTCTCCCAGACCCGTTAATGAAAATGATTTCAATTTTCCTGTTGGAAACATTATTCCCTTGAATGTGATTGATTCCTTAACTCTGCCTTTTACTGATTTAGATATTAAAAATGTGGTTTTTAATGGTTCTTCTTGCTCTGCGCCTGGTCCTGACGGATATACGTTTGATTTTTATAAAAAATCTTGGCATATCATTGGGCATAAGTTATGCAATGCTATTAAAAGTTTTTTTACTACTTGCCATCTCCCCAAAGGGGTTAAAGCTTCGGCCATTACTCTTATCCTAAAAAACCCCATGCTTCTAATATTAATGATTATAGGCCTATCTCGTTATGCAATGTTTTTTATAAAATTATTGCTAAGCTTTTGGCTAATCGTTTGAAGACCGTTTTACCTTTAATTATTCATGAGAGCCAAGCTGGGTTCATTCATAACAGGTGCACTACTGATAACATTTTGTTAGCCTCGGAAGTGCTTAGAGAGTTTAATTTTAATAGCAATCTTTTTTGTGCTAAGCTGGATATCAAGAAGGCTTTTGATACTGTTTCTCGAAATTTCCTGATTAATAGGATGAGGCAAAAGGGTTTTCCTGACATGTTTATTAATTGGGTTAATTGTTGTATTTCTAATGTGCATTTTTCTATTTGTCTGAATGGGTCTTTGGAGGGGTTTTTTAACTCTTCCTCTGGACTTAGACAAGGTTGTCCTTTATCCCCCCTTCTTTTTTGTATTGTTATGGATGCTCTTTCGTGCAGTCTCACCTCGAATTTTGAGGGGAATAATAGTCATGTGTTTAACATAAATGGCAAGAATTTTAATCATCTTATGTACGCAGATGATCTTCTTGTTTTTGGTAAGGCTAAAGCTCATAATGCTTCTAACCTTATGAACATTCTTACTGATTTTGCGGAAGCTTCAGGACTTAGCATTAATCCCACTAAAAGCTCTATTATTTTTTCTAATAATACTTTTGATACTGAACAATTTTGTAACATTATGGGTATTATTCAGAGAAGTAGTTTCCTTTCGTATCTGGGGATTCCTATATCACCAGAAAGGCTGAATGCTTATCATTTTCAAGTCCTGTTAGACAAAATAATTTCTCATCTTGAAGGATGGAAGGTAAGATTTCTTTCTTTAGCTGGTAGAGTTCAGTTTCTTAAATTCACTATTTCTAATACTCTAGCCTATTGGATCAAAGGGTCTATCATACCTAAAGGCATTTGTAAGACTATCAACAAGTTATGTTCTAAATTCTTATTTCATGGGAATATTAATGGTAAGAAAGTGCATATGATTGCTTGGGAGAAAACTGTCATCCCTAAGCAAAATGGCGGTTTAGGTATTGTTTCTATTGATGCTTGTTACTACAGTTATCACTGCACTTTTATTTGGAATTTCCTTACTCAGGATAGTTTGATTTATTATTGGTTTAAGAATAAATATCATTCCCCTTGGAAGCCTCCGACTGCTAAGGCTTCTAAATTCTGGAAAGCTATTTGTTCAACTGCTCATAAAATCAAGCATCATTTAGCTTTCAACATCTCTTCTTCTTCCAATTTCTCTTTATGCTGGGATCCGTGGATTAATGGTAATAATTTATCTGATTTATTTCAGATAAACCAGAGGATTTCTGGGTTATCTATTAATAGTTACATCAGGGATGGTGTGTGGGCCCTTCCAGATTTTTTACCTGATAATATAGAGCATGTTATTTGCTGCATTGAGATTAAAGAGCAACCGGCTTTGGCCTGGGATAGCTCTTTAAACCCGAAATTTAAAAAATTTTTTGAATTCTTTTTATGCTCATGAGGAAGAGGTTACCTGGCACAAGTATGTTTGGCATAAATCTTACTCTCTTAGATACTCTATACTAACCTGGATGGCTTTACTGCAGAAACTTAAAGTTGCTGATTTGTTAATCAAAAAATCTATTCAAGTAAATCCGGTTTGCTGCCTTTGCAACAATGCCCAGGAAGATCACAACCATCTTTTCTTTTACTGTGATTTTACCTTTAATGTTATTATCAAGCTCATTCCTGATTTAAACTCTTTCTTACTTAGACCAACTTTGATTCAGGTTTTTGATTACATTGATAACCAGTTGCTGTTGACCAAATGGGAAAAGAACTTCTGCTGGCTTTTGATTGGCTGCACTGTGTACCATCTTTGGAGAGAAAGGAATAACCGGATATTTGCTAACAAATGGAATACTATGGAGAATATCACCAGTTCGATAAAAAATGCTATACGGGTTAAAACGTGTAGCTGGAAGCATTTTCATCACCTTATGAAGAAATTTCAGTTCTACTAATTTTTTGGGTGTTTCTTTGTCTGTTTGGGGCGGGTGCATTTTCATTTATGGTTTTTGTTCCCGTTGCTGTTATTGGTTTTGTAATTGCTGGGTAGTAATAGTTTTGTTTTTTTGTCTCTTCATTAGGTTTGTTTGAGTGGAACTCTTTGTCTTTGATTGTCTTTGTTTTTTTTTGTAAGTCTTTATGTATCTTTGTTCTTCTTAATAAAATGGGCTATGCCCCGGTACTTCCCAAAAAAAAATTACTATTCTGTTCAGAATATTAAAAACAAGGAGAAAGGGCAAAGGAGAATGGCAGAGCAGGCGAGCCAATCGAGATCCAAAATTAGAACTTTCTGCTTAATATAGATTGGGGAAGGAAATGGGAACCCAGGTGGGTACTCGCCGTTGGTCCAAGTCTCGAGTCCAAGTCTTGTGTGCCAGAGTAATGCAAAGTGCGTAGCTTTCTTCTTCGCTGTGCAGTCAAGCCTGCTGCTTTTTACGGCTTGGCCATCTCCGCCACGAAACCTGTCAAAGTCAGAAGACTGAGCAGTTTAGTGTCCGAGTCTTCGCATCCAACTCCTGAAGTTTCGCATTTCTCTCCGTTTATTATTATTTTCTTTTTACGGCTCTCTCGTCCCTGTTTTTTTTGGTTCGAAACCACGCGGGATTGACAACGGGAATCTTCTGCTCCTGTATTTTTGGGGTCTTTCTTTAATGAAGAGTTTGAAGGAGGGGAATATAAACAGGAAGGGAAGGGAAGGGAAGGGAAAGAGGAGGTTTTGAGAGGGTGGGAATGGAGATCAGGTATTTTCTGATACCTCTTAGGTTCATTGTCTTCTTTTTCTGTTTCTTTGTTGTCATCGTTCACGGTGCGCAAGACCAGAAGAGCACCATGCTCGAGCTCGCCAAGGGTA
Source organism: Dendrobium huoshanense (assembly GCA_016618105.1). Lineage (NCBI taxonomy): Eukaryota > Viridiplantae > Streptophyta > Magnoliopsida > Asparagales > Orchidaceae > Dendrobium > Dendrobium huoshanense. The sequence continues at coordinate 21,574,026 of CM028346.1, read as the reverse complement.
TCCCATCCTCGAAGTGGAACACTAGCAATAGCAATCCGTGCGAATGGAAAGGAGTAAGCTGTTCTTCTTCCCGCGTCACCGGACTTGTTTTATCCGGTTTCGGCCTCTCCACCTCCTTTTCTTCTAGATTCTTCGAACTCCTCTGCGACCTGAGCTCATTACAATCCCTCGACCTTTCCTCTAACTCCTTTAGCATAATCCCGACCTCCTTCTTTTCCTGCAAAGGGCTTTCTCGATTGAAGTATCTCAACCTCAGCTGTAATGGATTAACCGGCCGGTCAAGTAATTTCTCGGAGTTTTCTGCTTTGGAAACTCTGGATTTATCCTTCAATAACTTGAAGGGTGTCGTTGGTTTGAACTTGAACGGGCTTGCGCAGCTGAAAAGTTTAAACCTGAGTTCCAATTTATTCAATGACAACATTCCAGCTCTGAAAGCCATGAAGTTAGAGGAGCTGAGTCTCTCCAATAATAGCTTTCATGGCGAAATCCCTCATGTGTTTGTTACCTTTGAGAACCTCACTTTCTTGGACTTCAGCCAAAATTCCCTCACTGGGTCAATTCCAGGTGATATTGGAAACCTCTCAAAGCTGCAAAAGCTCCTGCTTTCTTCCAATGAACTTGAGGGTTCACTGCCGGTTAGTTTGTCCAAGATTAAGGTGCTTTCCCGATTTGCTGCTAATCAGAACAAGTTCAATGGCTCAATTCCTCCTGGAATCACTTCCTACGTGCAGTTTTTTGATCTCAGCTACAATAATCTCAATGGAACGATTCCTCCTGATCTCCTCGCACCTGCTTCCCTGGAGATTGTTGATCTCTCTGCTAATGTTCTTCAAGGTCCAATTCCCAGTAACTTTTCGAAGAACCTGTATCGTTTAAGGCTTGGCAAGAATTTACTCAATGGAAGCATCCCTTCAGAACTTGGGCAGCTCTTGAATTTGACCTATCTCGAACTTAACGACAACCAATTGGAGGGACAAATTCCTCAGAAATTAGGCAACTGTAAGAGCTTAGCTTTGTTGAATCTGGCCAAGAACTTTCTGCATGGTGGTTTGCCTGTGAGTCTTGGTAGACTTAATCAGCTAGTGATCGTACAACTTCAACAAAACATACTCACTGGGAAGATTCCTGCAGAGTTTTCCAATCTTGCAAACTTGAGTACTCTTGATCTGAGTCATAATTCTCTAACTGGTGCCATTCCTCCTGTAATCTCCAGCTTGAGCAAGCTTCAAGTCTTGAATCTGGAAAATAACAATCTTAATGGTTCAATACCAGCTTCTTTATCAAGTTTGCCAAACATCATTGAGCTGCTTCTAGGAAACAACAAGCTCAGCGGAATTGTCCCGAACATGCCAACAAGTCTAAGTTTAGCTCTTAACCTCACTGGTAACAACTTGAATGGATCTATCCCTTCTCAACTGGGTGCAGCAACCCAGCTTGAGATTCTTGATCTCTCAAATAATAACTTTACAGGCACGGTTCCTAATTCTTTTTTTGCACTGAAAAGCTTGACAGAATTGGTGCTATCGAACAATCGTTTGCTCTCAGGATTACTGCCTCCTTTAAACCCAAAGACCATTGTAAGTTTTGCTGGAACTGGGATACTTAACAACTCAGCATCAGCTCAAGGCAATGTCCACAGGAAAAGAAAATCAAGTACTGTTTTGATTGTGATTGTTGTTATTGTTGGGCTTTTTGCTGGATTCTTGCTCATAGCTGCTATTTTTGGACTGATCGTGTCCAAGAGATTGTATCGGGTTGAAGATGAAGTTCATCAATCAGAAGATAATGCTCTTCCTCAGATTGTGAATGGCCATTTCATTACGTCTAATAGCAATCATAAAACAGGCATAGATTTTTTCAAAGCCATGGAGTTTGTTGGTAATCCGAGCAACACTATGCTTAAGACCAGGTTTTCTACTTACTACAAGGCAGCCATGCCTAATGGAAGAAACTACACTGTAAAGAAACTTAATTGGAGCGAGAAGATTTTACAAATGGGTAGCCATGAGAAGTTCGAGCATGAACTTGAGGTCCTAGGGAGGCTGAGCAATTCAAATATAATGGTCCCATTGGCCTATGTATTGACTGAGGATAGTGCTTACTTCTTCTATGAGCATATTCACGAAGGGACACTCTTTGATTTTCTTCATGTAGGTTCGGAAACTGCTTTGGATTGGCCATCGAGATACAGCATTGCGCTTGGCGTTGCTCAGGGGCTTACTTTTCTGCATAGCTGCAATCAACCTGTTCTCCTTCTTGATCTCTCAGCAAAGACTATCCACTTGAAGTCCATGAAGGAGCCTCAGATTGGCGATATCGAGCTATGTAAGGTTATTGATCCTTCTAATAGCACTGGGAACCTCTCCACTGTTGCCGGCTCTGTTGGCTATATTCCTCCAGGTAAAGTGACGCACTTGTTCTTTCTACTTGAATGTATTGCTGTTAACAATATAATCTAATGTTGAGCAGAGTCATGACTATCTATAGCCTTGCTCACTCTGATCTTCATTCATGACAGGCTTGGATTAAAATTTAATTTGAGCTCAAGACTTTCAATCTTCTAAGATAAATTCTTACATTTATATATATTGATTCATAAATGCAAATATGCTTCATTGAAAATATAATTACATATATATATATATATATATATATATATATATATATATATATATATATATATATATATATATGCTCTTGTATATGCATGCATATACATTTTGACTTGATTTAAAGTTAGCTCGATTCAAGTGAGGCCCGGCTTAATTTAAGTTCAATTTGATTTGGACTTGGCTAAATAATTCGCTTGTTGGTTCAATCATGACAATAATATATTCATTCATAAATGTATATATGCAATAATGAAAATATAATTACATACATTTATATATGTATTCATATATATATATATATATATATATATATATATATATATATATATATATATATATATATATATATATATATATATATATATATATATATATATATATATATATATATATATATATATATATATATATATATATATGAATATACATTTTGATTTGATTTAAAGTCAGCTCAATTCAAGCCAGGCCTGGCTTAATTTAGGTTCAATTTGAGTCTGGCTTGGCTAAATAATTAGCTCGTTTGTTCAATCATGACGATAATAACAGCTCAGCACTCACCCATGAGTTCATTAGTTAGCATAATTACCTGTGCCCTTCCTAAATAAAAAGCAGTTACTCTTTCTGCTCTGAAACCTGCATTGTTCACTGCTAACCTCCAACTTTTTTATACACTGTTGGTTCTGTAGAAAACTTGGTATATGTACATATACAACATTTGTAATAGTCGATGGATAATACTTAGTTACAACATTTCTACTATTTGCATTTCTTTTTACTTATCTTCTTCCTGTATTCTATCTTTCTATTATCTACTTTTTAAAATTTCTGCAGTAATATTTCATGCCGTTTCAGCATGATATCAGAGCAACAATCCCTTGACACTGCTCTAATCAAACTTACTGATATCACCATTCCGTTACAACTCTAATTTTTTATACAATGTACGCACTTAACTTCTCAATGATAACTATCTCATTTGGAGGTCACAAATCTCAAAATTGTTAGTTGCAAATGTAATAACCCAATATAAGTAGTGACGCCGGAGCTACATTATGGATATTGTCTGTGTAGCCCTCTTATTTTAAATAATGTGTAGCCTTAATTTGTAAATCCTGTATATATATTCACCCGGCTACAAGTGAATAAGACAGTTATTGAATTTTGAATACAGAACTAATCTGTTCTTGTGTTTTTCCTGCTTTTCCGTTACCGCATAGTTTTTGTATCCTGAATTTCTTCGGGTGGTGAGGCAAGGTGGCGTAGCAGAAGCCGGGATGGTGTTCGCCGGAGACCGTTTGTCACCCTTCGAGGAGTCGGAGCGGTGTCATTTGGTATCAGAGCTGGCAAGATGCCGCCACGGAGGAACAGGCAACGCCCTGTTCATGAGACAGTGATTGAAGATCTACAGAGGGAGATTCAAAGATTGCAGCAAGAACTGACGAGAAGAAATCAACAAGAAGAGGGCAGTCGACAAGAAGAGGACGTCAATCCGTTCCACCAAGAAGCCTCTAGTGATGAAGAAGTCCAACCTAGAAGGCAACGGCAATAACGTCCAACCGCTCGTGATGACAGCAGAATTAAAATTGACCTTCCAACATTTGAAGTCCGAATGGATCCTGATGAGTTCGTAGACTGGCTACACATGGTGGAACGAGTTCTTGAATTCAAAGAAGTGGCTGCCGAGAGGATCGTTAAACTGGTGGCAATCAAATTAAAAAAAGTGCTTCCCTCTGGTGGGAGAATCTGAAGAGAAATCGGGCTAGAGAAGGAAAGAGCAAGATTACTAGCTGGGAAAAGATGAAGGAGTTACAGCGCAAATATCTTAGCGATTATTATCGGCAAGATTTGTTCCTGAAGCTCACCGCCTCCAACAACATCAGCTCTCTGTAGAGGAATATGTGGTGTAATTTGAGCAGCTTGCTCTGAAATGTGACTTGAATGAGCCGATAGAAAACATGATAGCCAGGTTCTTGGAAGGGCTTCAGCCTGCTATTGCCAATGTGGTGCAGCTGCAGCCGTATTGGACTCTTCAGGACGTGATCACCCTCGCCCTTAAAGTTGAAAGACAACAGAAGACCTCTAAGGTGGCACAGTTCAAATTCAGGAAGGTAGGGGGAGACAAACCTTCTCAGGTTATGCGAGGAGGAGCTTCCACGTCGCAAGAAAAGCCGTTGGTCTCTCAAGAAAGACCCCCGGGCCGCCAAGGGTATTTTCCTTCGGGTGGCACAGGCAGTGCACCGGCTCGAAAGTGTTTCAAGTGCCAAGGCTATGGACATATTGCATCCAATTGTCCCACTAGAAGAATTATTATTGTTCTTGAAGAAGAGGCCGAATAGGGGGACGAATTCGAAACTGAGGAGTTGGGGGCTTCTCCACCCCCGATCAAACCCACCATCATTAGTGTGGATGAAGGAAACCTTCTCGTCCTGAGGCGACTGCTTAGCAGTCAAAGGGAGAAGCAAGAACAGCGTCATAGCTTATTCCGGACTAGGGGTACCATCCAAGATCGCGTTTGCCAAATCATTGTTGATAGTGTTAGCTGCGAGAACATTGCTTCGTGTACGCTGGTGGACAAACTGTAGATACTTACTGAAAATCATCCTCAGCCATACAAATTATCATGGATTCAGCGAGGAAATGAAGTAGAGGTAACAAAACGTTGCTTGGTCCACTTCTCTATTGGCAAATTCAAAGATCAAGCATGGTGCGATGTTCTGCCAATGGACGCCTCTCATCTGCTGCTGGGGAGACCATGGCAATTTGACAAAAAAACTGTGCATGATGGGGCAGCCAACACCTATACCTTGGTACAAGACCAGGAGACGTTTGTACTCGTGCCTTTTAAACCCACTTCTAAAGAAGCCACGGCTGGTCAGCTAATGGTCAGCAAGTCTGAATGTCAGAAGGCCATTCAACAAGCTGCTGGGGGATATCTTATACTAGTCAAAGAGACGGAGGGGAAAACTTCCACCATGCCAGCCGAGATGCAGCCACTACTCCAAGAGTACAAGGAGGTCTGGACAGATGATCTCCCCGCGGGATTACCTCCCCTGCGGGAAATCCAGCATGCCATAGATCTGATCCCAGGTGCTACGTTGCCAAACCGACCACCCTATAGGCTAAGGCCTGATGAACATCAAGAACTGCAGAAACAAGTAGAAGAATTACTAACCAAGGGATAGATTCGTCCGAGTGTTAGCCCTTGTGCGGTACCAGCATTGTTAGTACCAAAGAAAGATGGGTCGTACCGGATGTGCATCGACAGCAGGGCGATCAATAAGATTACGGTGCGATATCGATTCCCCATCCCACGAATAGATGATTTATTCGACCAGCTACAAGGTGCCTCCATCTTTTCAAAAATCGACTTGAGGAGCGGGTATCATCAAATACGAGTCCGAGAAGGCGACGAGTGGAAGACCGCCTTCAAAGTGCGAGACGGGCTCTACGAATGGTTAGTGATGCCCTTCGGACTATCAAATGCGTCGAGCACATTCATGCACCTCATGAATCATATCTTTTAGCCGTTCTTAAGAAAGTTCGTGATCATCTATTTTGATGATATTTTGGTATATAGCCCAGACATACAGTCTCATTTACAACATCTAAGACATGTCTTCCAAATTCTTAAGGAGCAGAAACTGTATTGCTATAAAAAAAAATGTCAGTTCCTAGACACTCGAATTCGGTTCTTGGGATTCATTGTATCCGCGGGAGGCATCGAAGTTGATCCCAATAAAATCGAAGCAATCATCTGCTGGCCCAATCCCTGCTCCTTCACGGACGTACGAAGATTTCATGGTCTAGCTTCGTTTTACCGCCGATTCATTGCCAACTTCAGTACAATTGCAGCTCCTCTTACTGAACTGCTAAAAGCCGATACTTTTCACTAGAGAACGGCGGCCCAGCTTAGCTTCTACGAACTAAAGAAAAACATGACCACCGCTCCGGTCCTGCGGCTCCCTAATTTTTGCAAAGTATTTCAGGTTGACTGTGATGCTTCCAACGTGGGAGTAGGGGCGGTATTGAGCCAAGAAGGACGGCCTATAACTTATTTTAGCGAAAAGCTAAATGAGACTCGACAAATGTACTCGACATATGACAAGGAGTTTTATGCAATTGTCCGAGCTCTACACCATTGGAGTCATTATCTTCTACCCAAGGAATTTATTCTATTCACGGATCATGCGGCTCTGAAATTCATAGAAAGCCAGAAGAAATTGAAGGGAAGACACGCCAGCTGGTCGGAGTTCTTAGCCGCTTTCCAATTCTTGCTTCAACATAAATCCGGCACACTAAATCAAGTGGCGGACGCTCTTAGAAGACGCTATATTCTGCTGCAAGCGTTGCACACCAAACTGATCGGGTTTGAAGCCATAAAAGATCTGTATGCTACTGATCCAGATTTCGGGGAAGTATGGGCGCTCTGCCGAGATAGGCCGCATAAATTGTTCCACCGCAAAAGGATATCTCTTCCTCAGTACAAAAATATGCATTCCGGATTGCTCCGTGAGACTTGCACTTGTTGCCGAATGTCACGATGGGGGAAATTCCGGTCACTTTGGCCGTGACAAAACACTGGCATTGTTGAAAGAAAGGTTCCACTGGCCCTCTATACAAAGGGATGTGCTCCGTTATGTTCAAAGCTGCCAAGTCTGCAAAAGAGCCAAGACATCACTCACCAATGTAGGACTATACTCGCCTCTACCTGTTCCCCTCGGCCCTTGGGAAGACGTCAGTATGGACTTCGTTCTGGGCTTACCGCGAACTCAAAGAAATAAAGATTCTGTCATGGTAGTTGTAGACAGATTCTCAAAAATGGCTCATTTTGTTGCCTGCAACAAAACCATGGACGCTACACATATTGCTGATCTGTACTTCAGGGAGATAGTACGACTCCACAAAATTCCGAAGACAATCACGTCCGACCGAGATGTCAAGTTCCTTAGCCACTTCTGGCGGACTTTGTGGAGCAAGCTAGGCACTCGTCTTCAATTGAGCTCAACGGCTCATCCCCAAACGGATGGCCAGACAGAAATCGTCAATCGGAGCTTAGGTAACTTGCTCCGATGTTTTATAGGAAAGCATATCAGGCAATGGGACCTCATCCTAGCCCAAGTCGAATTCGCGTTCAACCGCTCAACGAATCAGACGACGGGGCATAGTCCATTTGAAGTTGTTTACGGTACCAATCCTCTTACACCCCTTGATTTAATTCCAGCTGCAGCAATCACCGCCGTCAGCAAAGAAGGGGAGCAACGGAGCAAAGAGATAAAGAAACTCCATCAACAAGTGCACGAGCACATTCTGAAGCAGAACACTAAATACCAAAATCAAGCTAACAAACACCGAAGACCTCTGCATTTCCAGGTCGGAGATATGGTGTGGATTAAATTACGGAAGGAACGTTTTCCACCAGGAGCATTTGGAAAACTTAAGCCAAAGGCAGATGGACCTTTTAGAATTGTCAAAAGAATTAACGACAATGCATACAAAATAGAGCTTCCAGGAGATTATAACGTCTCCGCAGTTTTTAATGTAGCTGATTTAACTCCTCACTATGACGTAGAGGAGTTCTTCCCCACCCCGGGTGAATGACGCCGGAGCTACATTATGGATATTGTCTGTGTAGCCCTCTTATTTTAAATAATGTGTAGCCTTAATTTGTAAATCCTGTATATATATTCACCCGGCTACAAGTGAATAAGACAGTTGTTGAATTTTGAATACAGAACTAATCTGTTCTTGTGTTTTTCCTGCTTTTCCGTTATCGCATAGTTTCTGTATCCTGAATTTCTTCAGGTGGTGAGGCAAGGTGGCGTAGCAGAAGCCGGGGTGGTGTTCGCTGGAGACCGCTTGACACCCTTCGAGGAGTCGGAGTGGTGTCAAGTAGAGTCGAACTGAATTTGTCCAACCAAGCGATGTTCTGGAAAGAGAGACGAGTGGCTATGTTCGGTGGCTTCACAGTTTGATGGTTTTGTTGATTGGATTGCTTTGACTACCTATCAAGCTGATAGAGAAGAGGCAAAGTGAAGGAAAAAGTGGGCAAAGCACTGATATTTCATCCTTTTCTCTCTTTTTACATCATACTCTTTTTTATCAATTTGATTTAGGTAAACCTTAGCACCAAACTTATCTTATGCATTTATATTTGTTCATAAGTGTATAAATATTAGTTATTTTTGTAAACAAGTGCACTTTTTAAGAACCATTGAAGAAAATCCTTGGTGTATGCTTTTTGCTGATGATATTCTTGCTGTTGTTAAGACTAAAGAGGAAATTGAAGGTAAACTTGTATTATGGAGTTCAACCTTAGAGTCTAAAGGTTCTAAAGAGTAAATCTGAAATCAAATACATAGAGTGTAATTTTAGTAGTAATAGATCTGGTGGGGGGTTTGTGACTTTTAGCGATGAAGTCATTAATAAGAGTACACGTTTTAAATATCTTGGATCTATTGTTTAGAGTGATGGTAAAATAGATGAGGATATTATTAGTAGAATTTAAGTTGGGATCTCACCTGAATCGCCCAATCTAATTGATGGACCAGCTGATTTGATTCTGATGGAATTAAGAAGTTTCCTAATCAATAGGGAATTATTTAGGAAGGTTCTTAATTAAAAGGAATTAATTAGGAGATGTTTTCTAATTGAAGAAAGCATATTTGGGGGCTGATTTGGAGGGGATTAAATAGAAAATATTTTCTAATTAAATATGACAGATTTGGGGGCTTATTTGGAGGGGATTAATTAGGAAATATTTTCTAATTGAAGATGACAGATTTAGGGGCTGATTTGAGAGGGAAAAAAATTAAGGAAATAGGGGGGAATTGGGGGAGGGTTGTATTGGTATTTACTAGTTATTGTTTACTTTAAATAGATGATTTTCCTAGGGATAGTGTTATGTGTTGTTTGCTGAAATTAGATTGTTCTTAGGGTATTTGGTATCTAGCCGGTGGCTAGAGATTTGGGAGAACCGGATCTTCCTCTCTAATTGAAGATCCACTTGTTTCTTATCTTTGTTTTAATAAAACTTTCAATAAAAAAAGTGTTTGAGTGTGTAATTCTTGTTTTTCTTATTGTTGGTTTTATGAAATTGCTGAAATTAGATTTCAGCCAAGGTTTTTTCTAAATATATGCAAGCACTTCATATCACTATCCTCCTTAGGAGAAGCTTGGTTTCAAACTCCCGAATAGGACGAGTACGGCATGCTAATGTGCCTTGGTTGATCCACATTTCTGGGTCAGGCGCCGATGAGCACATTGAACTATCCATGAAGCTGAGAGCCCTCACAGCCCAGGCACAATGACACAATTGTCAGGGGCGCGCTCTACCACTGAGCTAATAGCCCATCGTGTGGGCCTACCTGGGGGAGGTATGCTATGCCAAAATAGAGATAAACCCCATCATCAGGCTTGTTGTGGGATTGAAAAGTATCACTCAAACTTAAGGGAAAATTCTATAAGATAGTATACAATTGAGCTTAATTGTATTATAACCTTTATCAAGAGTTATTGCTGCAATATAATATATAATTTAATTGCTCTATGTAATGACTCTCAAGTCCAAAGAAAATTAAAAACTTTTAAAATTTCTAACATACAAAAAATATATCCATACCTAAAGATATTAAATTTCATTAAGTCTCAATTATAATTCCTCTTAAAGTTTTCATGTCTTTAAGCATTATAGACATTCTCAAACACAATTTATTAATCACAATAAGCATCTATAAAGCAAAGAATCTCAAAATCAACACTAAGAGTATGAAAATACTAAATCCCCAAATTTTCGTGCATTATTATCAAGACGTCAAAAGTAACATCAATATTGATGAGAGGTCAAAATCTTACCCACAAAAAATCCCTACTGTGCCTAGGCCTAGAAGATCAAACCTAGTGCTTTGATACCACTTTGTCACACCCCGCCACTTGGCCTGATAGAAAATCACAAACATCCAATGGAAAGGTGCGAGCAAAACAAAATTTATGAAATAATTTCAAATCAGTCGAAATACATTACTTCAATTATTTGTGTCCACCAATAAAATCATCATAGCATCTAACCCGAAACAACTACCCAATATCCATTAAAATATGAATGAAATCCAACTATACTCTTAAGTTGATTAAATAACTTTAACCTTAAACAACTATCAGGCTTAAAAAATTCGTAATACCTTGGCTATGTTTGTCTCATCAAGAAGGTTATCTACGGTCTCAAACAAGCTCTCCGATAATGATATGCAACTCTCTCCCAATGTCTCATTTTCAACAGCCATCACTCATGCTATATCATTGCCAAAACGTCTATATTTTTCTACTTATCCATATCAAGGACATCTTACTTACCGGTAACAGCAACAAGTTCATTTTTGAACTGCTACACTCTCTTCACATTTGATTTAATTAGCTCAATTTGGGCTCTGTTTCTCGATTTCTTGGTATTGAAGTATGCTTGCATCCTGCTGGTTATCACTTAAATCAACAGTCCTACATTTCGGATCTTCTACAATCCGCAGGTATGCGTGACAGTAAACTTGTTATAAAATCTTTGCCTCTAAAGACTCTCCTGCTACAAATAAACAAAACATGTTTCCTCATCCTACTCTGTTTTGCAAATTTATTGGATCCCTTCAATATCTTACAATTACTCGCCCAAATATTTCATTTGTGATAAATAAAATCTGTCAATACATGCATTTGCCATTAGAATATCATTTTATATGACTTATGTGTATTCTATGGTATCTACAAGGCTCATTTCTCATGGACTACTTATTTAAAAGGGAGATCTTATTCTCCGAGCTTACTCAAATTTCAATGGGGCGGTGGTAATCATGATGGAAAGTCTACATCTGGTTGCTATGTGTTCCTTGCCTCCACTCTCATCTCTTGGTCAATTTAAAAGCAATCGTTAGTTGCTCGATCTTCCACGGAAGTTGAATATCATGCCTTAGTCATTGTTGCTACCAATCTTATTTGGTTTCATCGGCTGTATCAAGAGTTTAATATTCTCTTGACCACAACTTCTCTTTTTTATGGCAATATTTCTGCTATCGCAATTGCATCTAATCTAAGTGAAGCATTACTTGAATTAATTTTGAATTATTTTAGTATCGAATTCTTAATTTTGACTTTTCGTGATTGCAGAGTATGCATACACAATGAGGGTTACAATGGCAGGTAATGTCTATAGTTTTGGCGTCATCCTTCTTGAGTTGCTGACAGGAAAGTCACCGGTTAGTGAAGGAATTGAGCTTGCAAAGTGGGCACTTAGCCACTCAACATGGCTTGGTGGGAGGGAGAAAATTCTCGATTTGAAAGTCTGTAATGCTTCTCCTGCAGTTTGCAGTCAGATGCTGTCAGTCTTCAAGATAGCTCTGAGTTGTGTAAGTTCTTCTCCAGATGTAAGGCCAAAGATGCGAAATGTGCTAAGGATGTTGTTCAATGCAAGGTAGTGAAAGAGCATAAACTCTGTGTTTCAGGTTGTATAGTAATATCCAAGTTCCTTGACAAACATTGTTCATACAACCTCCCTTTTGTTATAATTATTGTATGTAGCATTTTTTCTCTTCTTTTTATTTTTTATAATGTTATCAAGTAGTTCTGGGTTTGATTCTAAATTTACAGAAAAAAACCACAGATTCAAGTTGTGTAATTTTATTCTGTGTGGGATGTGTTGCCATTGACATGCTCGCTTGACTGTTTGCAGTTCTGTAAATGTGCTGCCAGAATACTTAGAAAGATGTAATTTTGGGATTGAAGAAAAAAATAAATAAAGAAAAGTAGAGTGTTTCTGTTTATAGGCTTCCAGAATACAAAGAAAGCTGTAGATGTTTAGCATCAAATGCACCTCTACCCCTTCAAATACATGGGTCTCCCCATCTTGCCTTCTAGAATCCTTGCTAAGAATCATGCCCCTCTCCTTGATAGCTTTGGATGTTGGCTCTCTTGTTGGAAGTGCAAGCTCCTATCTTTTCTTTGCATGCTCCAGCATTTTAAGTACATTATATTAAGCTTTTTGATTTATTGGTTTATATCTTTATTTTATAAATTGTTCTGAAGACTATTGAAAGTTGGTGCTTGTGATTTCTTTTTGATAGTCATGTGATAGACCGATTTACGGATATAGAGGCGGAATTCTCCATCTCTTGCATATGCCAAGCAAACCACCAGGTTTCAAAGAGCTTTTTAGGAAGGTTTTTTGACGGAGTTGGGAGGGAAAATTGAATGTAGGGATTGTTTAGAAATTTCCTTTTGGACTGTATCCATTAAATAGTTTGTTTTCCTAGGATTAGGGTATTTTTAATTGGTTGAAATTTGAGATCTCTTGGGTTTAAGTTTTGGGCTCTTATGGTGCCTAGAGATTTGGGAGAGATAAATCCTCCTCTCAAATAGAGGATCAATTGTATATGGGTATTTTTTGTTTCCCTTTTATCAAAAAATATAAATTATCTATTGTTTTTGTGATTTTGTGTGGATTTTTGTGGAGAATTCTTGTTGTTTTATGAGGATTTATAGGAAATTCTTGAGATCTACAAGTGTTTTCTATCATGAGTCTCATCATAAGCTCTACAATATTGCTCGGTAGTTTACCACTATGCCTAAATCAAAGCGTGGCTTCTTTCTTGTAAGATGAAAATTATTTTGAGAATCGTTCACAATTTCAGTCTTATCAGCACTTATGTGAAATTGTGAATGCTTGCTGTGCTGCATTTGTATTCAGCAAATTGGTAAAATATTTCACTTTGGTAAAGTTTCTCCAACATCTCAAATGCGTGGTGGAATTAGTTTTAGGATTGGTTCCAGCTTACTTTACCATGACCATTGGTTAAATGCCAGCTTTCTATTTAGGAACCATTGGCCTGAGGTGTACTTTATCTTTTCATTTACCTTTTGATGCCACTCCTAGTAATGCCAATCATTTTGAATAAGAATTAGGTGCTTTATAGCAAGAATAAAATAAATATATATATATTTTTATTAATTTCTTTATCTTCACTTACTTTATACTTATTTTATTAAAGTATAAATTAAAGTATAAAGTTTCTAAATTCAATAAAGAAATTGAATGTCTTGAATAAATACCTTCATCTTTTTTATGAAAATTTTTAGTTCGATGAGTTAAACCAGATAGTTATATGAGTGAAACAAAACTGCTCCTCAATTTGCAGTAAAACAAAAAGAATATCATTCCCTAGGTACAAGAAGAGAATTGAAGTAAACATAAGTTGTTTACCCCAAGATTGAGATTCTTTTATTAGTCGTCATATCTTGAAGCGGATGCAAAAGATCAACTGTATTTATTACTATACTGGGGATCTATCAAAAAGAAGTGGGCAGTTAGGAACACCAAAGTACGCAAAGCCCCTTCAATGATTTTGGCATCTCTTGCTTTATTGCTATGTGTAACACTATCACTTCTTATAAGGATGATGTTCTTCCTTAGATATCAGGAAGAGGTAAAAACAAAAAAGATGCCAAATGTATTATTTTATTCTTGCACGCCTAAAATACCATTTTGACCAATATATATAGAAATAGTTTTTGATAAAAAAGTTAAAGCAAGAATACAATGGATTGTCGTATGCGGAAATTAGATAATTTGTGGGTAACAGGCGAAAACAAATATATGTAGCCCCCTTAAGGTAAAGGGTAGATATCCTTGACGACCATCTTGGAAAGGAGAAAAGAAAGGTGAGCTAGTAGTTGAGCTTTGGTAAACATATCTACAAGTTGATAGACTAAATTAGCACTAGTTTGATGAATCTATTAGAAACATTATTGCGAATGAAATGTAGGTTTGATGAATCTTTGATAACACATCACCTCCTACGTTATTTAAAGATTTTAGTTGTATGCTACATGAACTTGAGAACAAAATAACTTGTCTTGGTGTAAACTTTAAATAATGTAGGAGGTGATGTGTTATCATCATATGAGGAGTTCTAGGTTTAGATATATATTGACCCAATTAGTCATCCATACTATGATGCATCGGGAAGAAGGTTCCCATCAAAGGCATTTAATTTGTTGTTGGGGTCCATATTTTTAGTTGGTTTACATGCTAACATTCTTGCGTCCTCTAATAATAGAAGTATGTAATGGCGTTGAGACAAAATAATTCCATATTTTGAAAGAGTAATTTTAAGCCTAAGAAAATATTTTAGTACACCTAGATTTGTGAGTTGAAATTGAGTATGTAAAAAAGTTAAAGAATTAATGGTAGCAATAAATAGTTATATGATAATAATGACATCCACATAAAACAATAAAGCACCAAAGTTCAAATCTGAACCTTTTGTGAATGAGGAATAATCTTAATATGATTGAATAAAATCAAAAGAAATAAGTGGATTAAAGAATTTTGAAAACCATTGTCAAGCGGCTTCTTTGAGACAATAAATAGATATGTGAAGTTTACAATTAGGTATGTGGCCTTTGTGGAAAATCTCACCATTGCCTTGATAACCAAGAGTCAACTCCATTCACACTTCTTTTAAATTACCATATGAATAAGTATTATTGATATCTGGTTGATTAAGAACCCAATTTTGATTGGTTGTAAGGGCAAGAAGAAGTTTACAATAGCAATTTTGGCAACCGGGAAAAAGGTATCAAGAAAATCAATTCGTTCTTGTTGCATGTAACCTTTCACAACGAGATGAGCTTTATGTTTGTTTATGGATCCATCAGAATTGTGTTTGATCCAGGCTATCTACACCTTGGGGTAAGCGCACAATGGACAAAATGTTGTTTTTAATGTTGGCATTGAGTTCAATATTCATGGCATTGCACCATTTAGGAAATTGAATTGCTTCATAATAATGTTTTGGTTCCTCTTAGGAAGAAATATTTAAAATGTATGCTATAAAGGATTGAGGTAAGGAATTATAGTTAACATAATCTAATAAAGGATAATGGTTTTTGCTATGGAGAATGGTAGGAATATTTTGGTTGTTGTTGTGAAGTAAAATGCAATGATAATCTTTTAGATATGAAGGAGTGGTGATAATTCTATTAGAACACGATAAAGTGTGTTGGGTGGTGTTATCAACAGGAATGTGGGTGTGGTGGCATGCATTATGTTGCGAGGTTTTGTTGTTGCGATGGCATCAATTGTGGTCTCGATGTCACAAAAAGGATTGAGAAGAATGATGTTGGAAAAAAAAAATCAATGAAATCATTTGGCCTATTGATACAATGAAAGGGAAACTAATTTTCATTCAAACTACATCTCTTGAATCTATAAAATGATTTTTCTCAATATCATACATTTTATATTGCTTAGTTCATGTCTGATATCCCAAACAAACACATGTTTTAGCTCTAAGTTCAAATATTGTTCAATGAGTGGGTAATGTAGAAATAAATCCTAAACATTTGAAGACACAAAGCTAAGATTAGTCTATGTTTTGTTTGTGAAGAACTTCATAAGGTCTTTTATAATTTAATGTTGTAGATGAAGTTCCATTTATGAGATAGGTGGTGGTTAAAATGCATTCATTCCAAAAGTTGGTATGAACACTAGATTGAAAAAATAGGGCACAAGTAATATTAAGATTGTGTTGGAATTTGTGTTTGTTAACAAAGTTTATTTTGGGACGTTCAACACAAGAGCAATGGTGTAAAACACCAAGCTTATCAAACATATTAGTAAAGTTTAAGACCTTAACATTATCATATCTAAAGACCTTGATTGTGTTGTTAAATATGTTTTAAATCATATAAAAAAAATTCAAAATGTCATTTGAAATATCATATTTGTGTTTGAGTAAGTATACCCAAATAAATCTAGTATGGTGATCAACTAAAGCTGCAAAATATTGATGACTTGCGTCTACGACGACATGATAAGGACCCCATATGTCACAATGTAATAAATCAAAAACAATTTTTTATATATGATTGTTTGATGAAAAAGGTAATCTATGTTGTTGAGCTTAAGGAAAAATATACTAAGGTATAGTATTAACATAATCAAGATTATTACAATTAAGTTGTTTAACAATTTTTTTATTAGAAGGATGTCAAAAATTATTTATGCCATGTGTCAATGAAAATACTATTAACAATAGCATAACGATTATGATTATTAGAATTATTCATGTACAAATCATTTGAATAAAATATATGATGATTCTTGGATCTCTTACCCTTACCAATCATCCTCGCATTATGAATTTCCTCAATCACAAAATGATCAATAAAGAATATGAAAACTAACTTCTTATCATTCATTAAAGAACCCATAGAAAATAAATTGAAATGAAATTTTGATTTATATAAAACATTGTGTAAGATTATGTGATTATTTAATTTTATGTTTCCTTGATGATTTGCTTGAACTTACATTCCATTAGAAAGTGAAACATTAAAATAATAAATAGGCTGTAGAGCTATAAACAATTCCTTATGGGCACATAAATGAATTGATGTGCCAGAATCCACAACCCAAATTTTATTAATGGAAATCATTTTTTTAGGAATATTGTAACATTTACCTATTTTACTTGAATCATTTCCTAGAGAGAATATATTAGTGGGAATGCATGTACTGGTGAAGTTTATGATTTGCTCATTGGAGTTTTGACAGTATTCAAGACTTGAGAAAGCATAGAAATCATATTTTTAAATTGACCATTGTCCAAATCTCTATACAGTTTAAGATCAAAATTTTGGCTTTAGGTGGTTGCATTGGAGGTCATTTTTATTGAACTATTCTTAGTCATGCCCCCTAAAAAAGGTTTGCATGGGGATTACAATTTCACTTGTAACCCGGAGGATATCCATGAAAAACATAAAATTTTCCTTTATATGTCCTTTAAACCTATAATAAGTGCTATAAGGACTGTCTCTCTTTTGTATTTTCATTCTTTTGATTTGATGGGTTAGTGATATTATTCTTGATGGAAAATACAACTCTATTACAATTGTTTCCATTGGAAAGTTGTTGGCCTAAATCACATTTGCTTTCTTCTTGTGATAAGAGAGTAAAAACACAACTAATATTAATAATAAGATCCATTATGGGGAATTGAATCCTAACTTGGGCAAAAGATTCATTCAATCAAATTAAGATGCACATTACATATTCAATTTGATAAAATTGTGTAAGTTGCTTATATCATAACCCAACCCAGTAGGACCTAATAATATAACATGCCATATTGTGTTGCTTGTGATAGATTGAGCCCATAATATATATTTTGGGGGCTTTTTAGATTTCTTTTAAATTACATAGACTACATAACTTCTGATTAACTTCCATTTAGTGGAATAAAATAAACTCATCCATAAATTTTTTTTATTTATTATCAAAATGTATATATAATATTTATACACTACAGTACATTGCTATAAATCAAAACATAATAATTAATAACTAGTCATAACTATACAAAAAAAAAACCAAAAAATGCCTCTATAAACTTAAGCATATAAGATATTGAATGCTTATCTACTCAACGAGCTCTTTCCCTTTCCCTTGACCTAAAATAAAATGAGAATGTGTGAGCCAACAAAGCTTAGTATGTCACACTCATTGATCTAAATTTCTTATAATTCAATTTTTATAAAATTAACTGAATATAAAGTCAGTTCATAAAAAAATTGTCATAGTGAGCATAATATAAATTATAGCTAGTAGACAACTTAAATGAAGTAACTTGTATACTGAAAGTAAAAAATAATCACTTCTTATATTCAAGAAAATAGTAACAATTTTTTCTTAGGCCCTTATACCTCCCATCATAAATAGATATCATAATTCAAGCACTTATGAATCCATACGCTAGCTATGGGCTCCAAAAATTTATGCCACAGCCTCTCCGTGAAACTCTTTCTTTTTCGGGTTGTTGAGGAGAGTTTTGACGAATAAGTTATGAGATAATTTTTTATAAAGTAGATTGGGTTTTAGATAAGACATTACCTAGGGATTTCACCCTTTTTTGTGAGAACTTTACAATCTAAGTTATATTTTTCTATAAGTACAAGCCCCTAATGAGAAAGAACTCTTAATTAAGGTAATTCATCAAACAAATATGTAATATCTTATGTATAATAGCAGCAAAATTTGATAGTTGAAAGTCAAAATTTATCACCGCTGACGGTGGGGCAATGATGATGAACATGATCAAGATCCTAGGTTTCCATCGTCTCTGGTCATCATGGTCCCTAGTTTACTTAGTCAGATGAGGCAGTTGACCCAACTTGATCGAAGGATCCATGTTAACAACCATGGGTTACTTCATCCAAGGGTATCTTATAGACTTAGGGTGAATGTTTGTCTAAGAAGGCAAATATGTGCCCTATCGGTCATACCCTATTTATTTATTACTCAATAATTTAGTACAATTGGGGAACATATGTGCTCTGACTATGACTATAATTTAATAGTGTCATTTAGTGGCAAAACCACCTGGCTAGAGGGTTCCAATCATAAAGCTTTAACTGTGGAGCCATTTGGTGATGAAACCATTAGTTAGAGGATATATGCCATGTCTTTACTGGAAAGAGATGATTTGAGAATAAATCCTAGTGATATTCTCAACTAGACATTTACTCTTTATGAGCTGAAATATTTTTTAAATTTGTCTACCTCGGTAAACTGTTATGAAGGGTGGATGGGTATTTTATTTTAAATAATTGATGATGAAATTCATATTTAAACATTATTATCATTCATGAATATAGACTTTTGAATCTTTAATAGATATTTGAATGTTAGCCTCGCTAGTTGAGATTTACATTCAACACAACCATCCTTGAGGATTATGGGATTTATTAATATTACTCGTGGTTCAATGCTAGGTATTTAGGAGCCACCAATTGCTACGTGTAGGTGAACTTTTCTCAGCATGAATTTGCCAACATTTCTTATAGGTGAGTCATAGCATTGCATTATGGGTACATCCCTCGTTGCTTCTTACATGTGAGTTATTATGCTATACAAACTTTGTTGAACTAGTTTGTAGGTCAATAGTTCATGTTCAAGAGTTACTACCATCATATGTTGGTGAATTGCGTTCAATGTGGCACCCCCCATCATTGCTTGTAGGTGCTTTGATTTTTTTTATATCAATCGACTTTATTTGTAGCTGATTATTGTAATTGCTATGTACTTAATTCACATTAACTATAAAGTCATCCTTATAATCATCGCATGTTGCTTGTTATCACCTACTTGTAGATTGTTATGTACATTTTAAGTATCCAATTGTTACCCATAAGCTAGCTGCTGCGTGCTTGATAAGCTTCCTAGGGTGACTCATAGGAGCTCATATTCATCAAGAACTTACTTCTTTTGATTGTAGGAGATACAACACACTCATTGTAATTCTCTTGTTCAAGATTACAGAAGATTCATGTGGGCTGTCACATTTGCTGTAAAGATCATGTGCATATTTGGAGGTGGAGTATATGTTCAACAATTTAATTAATGCTGCTTCTAGACAGATTTAGTGTGCTTGTTTGCATGTTAATGTTAACTACCAGTTGGGCTACATTCACCACTAATTTTTCCATCTATGTTGACTAGCAAGTTGCTACATTCATTGTAGGATATTCATCGTACAACCAATCTAATGTTATCGTTTGCAGGAAGATCAATACGTTCATCACTAATTCTGGTTGGCGAGTTACTGCATTCACTTGTACATCAATTTCCATTATTCACAAAAGATCGGTGCTTCTATTCATGAATCAAATGTTAGCGGTGGACAGACTGCATTCACTAGCACTTTCATTAGAAGCTCCTTTAGCAGGTTTAGTACATTCATTAGGAGTCTTTCTTTACGAGCTAACACATTCATTGTGTGCTTTCTGTGGTTACTGCCATTCATGAATGTTTCATTGTATACAATATAGATCCTTTGTTGTTTGATGTGTTTGCTTGCAAGTTGATCTTATGGGGAATATTATTGTTTGCAGGCGGGTTTAGTGTGTCCATTTGCATGTCAAGCTGCATTCATCACTGATTTCCCCATACGTCCATTGGCAACATACAATGTTCACTGCACATTGATTCTTAGTGCATGTAAAAGACTGACATGTTTGCTTGCAAGTTGATCATGTCTGAATGTTTCCAACTATGAGTCCCATGCTTGTGAATTGAAGTTTATTTACATGACTAGAATTATTATTTTAGCAC
Source organism: Dendrobium huoshanense (assembly GCA_016618105.1). Lineage (NCBI taxonomy): Eukaryota > Viridiplantae > Streptophyta > Magnoliopsida > Asparagales > Orchidaceae > Dendrobium > Dendrobium huoshanense. The sequence goes on along the minus strand of CM028346.1, from coordinate 21,553,263 downwards.
TTGTATTTTCTTTGTGATCATGTATTTTTCAATTTATTAGCTGCCAAAATTTTGTTAGTTTGCAAGTTTAGCCCCCTATCATTTTTTCAAGTCATGTTCGTTGTTAGTTCAAATTTTGGCAGCTTTCTAGCATCTCCCTTATTTAGGAGAAATGTTGGGAATCTGGGCCTTCCCATCATGCTACAAAAAAACATGTATTGTAGATGTCAGGCGATACCACGATCATGGGTTTCAATCTCACTGCACTTCAAAAAGCGTGTATGGGTCTTCAAGATATATGCATTGAAGCTTACAAATTTCCCCATAGGCATAGAAGCATGTATACGGGTACTTAGGAGTGTTCCCGTCACACTGAGAAAATTGTGCACAATTCCCACCCACCTCACCATAAGCATTGCACGAAGCTCCCTCCCACCACACTAAGAAAAGTGTGTATAGGTGGTCTGCTCACTACAAGCGCTAAAAATAGTATTTGGGGATTTTTGAGTTTAGAGAGCACTACTTGTGCAAGAGGCGGCAATGGAGTTGTTGAGGTCATGTGGATCAAGGTTCAAATCTTTTTTATTTTTTTTTTAATATTTAAGTGGGTGAACTGTGCTGTGGATTAAATGAGCTTGTTGTTGTTGGGTTTGATTAAGGGAATGTGTGGGACTTGGGTGAGAGAAGAGACAAGTGAGGCCAAATAAAGGCTGGATTTAAAAGGCACAATGCATGGATCGAGAGTGGGTAATTACGGGCTGTGAAGACTAGGTATGATTAGAAGAAGATGATCCGAAGGAGCGGCTTGTTTGGCTTGGTCGAGTGGAGTCAGGATTGTTATTGATAGGATAATAAGATTTGACGGGATTGAGATTCAAAGGTCGTGAGATCGAGCGGGTTTGGGGAGGTTGCTGAGTTTGGATTTCACATAAGGTGAAGGAGGAATCAGAAGGTTGGGTTCATTAAATTTAACCCCAAAGAGTGGTAAGATAGATCGGAGCTAAGCGGAGGGAGCAGTAGGAGAGAGGAAGTTTCATCTTGGAGAAGTAAGGAATATCGAATTGCAGTTATGGGAGGTTGAAGGATTGAATTGGTGTGTGAGGGGGTTTGAAGGTTGGCTGCTAGAGTTGAGTGTGGAAGAAGAAACAAACTCATTATTTTGTTTCCTATTTTTAACGAGAGCAAGCGACAAGAGTATTGTGGGATTTCAGTGGAAATCCCGTGAAGAACAGCACCAAACAAAGTAGGTAAATGCTTTTTTTTTTTAATAAAAATAATTTTATTATTACGTAATAGTGAAAATAAAATAGAGATATCTTTTTTTAATTTTTGCCTCAATTTATTCGCCGTCGCTTCAAGAACAACATTTATTTTCTTGATTGTAGTCCATTAGGTAAAATTACAATTATTTTTAAGTGATTAAGATGTTCTAAATGCAACGGTGAAGTCTGTTTTGTAATCGAACACAATTGGGGTAGTGTCACACAACATTTTTGAGCGTAGATCATCGATTTCAATCTTTTTCTTCTAATTTGAATGTGAGGGGCTCCCTTTTAAGTAAATTCAAACTCTGATCGTAATGGTGTTGTCCATTTGACAAACGAAGGTCATTTGAACGCTAGCTTTAGCTACATGTTGTGTGCACCGACCATCACTCGCATAATTGATTTTGCCTCTTTTAACGTGTTTCTTAGTATATTGGTCAACAAATACACCCTAAAAAATGTGATATATGTCTAAAGCAAACCACTTTTTTTGTAACAATATTGAACATCATTTGTAGCTTTCCTTTTATGCACTTAGCCTTGTTTATATCACTTCTAATGCATTCTCATATTTCTTACGTAGGAAAATGTTTTGTTGGATGAGGTCTGATGATTTGCCCCGTAGTGAGCCTAGCGAGTACCATCTAGGATGCCATTGATAGGCATGATCCTTGAGGAGATGTTGACATCCAGGATAGGCATGAGTAGCATGAGGACATGTTTTGGGTATGCAACATCTTTCACAGCTTCTTTGCATGCTCTCCTATGCTTCCAGTGTGCACTTCAAATTCTATTGAATTTGAAGTGCACACTGAGTGGGTTAGCATTATCAAGCTAAAATGCAAGGAGTATAACCTAATTGTCAACACTGTTGATCAAGTAAGGTTTGGCATGTATGACATTTTATATCCTGTAGCTGATTCCATTAAGAAGGTAGGGAAATCAAGATTATTGAGCCACTATCATCTACAATTAGCCTTATTAGTGTAGCCATGAGCTTCTTCTGTTGGAGAGATCTAGAGCCCTATTGGTGGGTATGTTCATTGGGCTAGATATTTGCTGCAGATCCAAAGGAACACTTTATATGAGGCAAGGATTTGTGAGGCAGTGTATGCCTCATTGTTTAAATTTGTGAGTATTCATTTTTCATGGGCCCATGGCATGATAGAGTTTTTTTATGCTGGGAGCAACACCTACTGGATTGGGATAGAGGAGCTAATGTTGACATTATGGGAGCTATAATAGGAGTCTGAATTACTTGTATTTGGCCACCACTTTGAGGAGTGCATTCTCCTATGTCAACATTAGCTCAAATGTTTTCCCTGTCCTTATGGCTGGAGCAGGGGAGTTCGTTGGAGTCACGTGGTTGAGTCGGTTCAGTGAGTAAGTGTGCTATCAGATCCATCGGAAACCACCAACGAACGAGCATTATTTGAAACCAAAGAAGCTTTGATATCGAACTTTAATCGAAAGCCAGCCGGAGCACCAGTAGCAAATGGCCGGCGACATCTGCCGCCATAAGCGAAGAAACCACAGAAAAGGCGGAATGACATAATTTGAAAAAAACAGGAATTTCTCTCTCTAGAAAAAACCAAGTTCTCTTAAGTGATTTTCCTCAAGATTTTAAAAATGGAGTTTTTTTTGGGAAATATTTGGGCAAGAGCCTGTATATTAAAAAACAAAGAAATTACATATTAGAAAAAAATCAAAAATGCTCAACTAAAAAGAAGGGGCAGGAGCTCAAAAGAGCACAAAAATATAGCACAAAGTTGCTGGAACAAAAAATTACACACATCATGAATACCAAAAATAGCTCCATATCAAAATAGCTAGGACTCATAAATTATTAAAGAATCAGCGACAGACAAAAACCCCTGGTTGCCCGAAGACCATCCAAGGGGCAGTCAATCACGAGCGAACATATGGAGCTTCATCATCGTCCAGGCTAAACATAACTAGCCGATTAAACGGGTTAAGAAGAAGCCAGCCATATCAAAACTTTTCCAGCAATTTGTCCGAATTTTTCCACTTTGAAACTTTCCCAAAAACCACTCTTTTAATACATATCAGCAGGGATGATGTGCTTTGAATTGCAAACCCAAATCTTCTATTGTTCCTTTCTTTCGTAAAAAGAGAGATAAAGTGAAGCCAAAAATAATAAAACATAGGATTCATGTTTATTGTGCATTGATTAAAATAGCTAACAATAAAGAATGCTGGTAGAGAAATGATATTTTATAACTAGCTAGTCATCATATTTAAATCCAAAAGTTATGCTTTACTTTGTCTTCTTGGTTCAGCTTCTTTGTTTGGTCTGCTTGAAGAATACGTTTTCTTCTCCTTGCAGGCCATACTCAGAAGATGTGTTCAGAATAAAAGAATAAAAAAAATTCTTATCCATGGAGGCACAATTTCAATGCTAATGTTTCTCCAATTTTAGTTAATTAAGACTTCATTTTAGATGGCTTTCTTACTGTTTTATAAATTAAATTTTTAATACACAAATTTTAATTTTTGTACTAAAAAAATTATTTTAAGAAGCAGTCAGAAAACCGCCCCAAATGAGAGTAATTATCAGGCTTCTTCCTCCATAAAAAATTTGGATTCCAAAAACTGTCTATCATAATCTTTAAGGAGATGAAAAGGAGATGGCTTGCCATGTAGAACACAATTCTTTTTCTCTCATTTGTTCTTAAACAAATTCAAAAAAATTCCTTCAATGCTTTCCTGATCTTCAACAACCAAGCCATTGTTGTCTCTAATTGAATTAATCCAATTCCTATTTCTCCTAGCACTTGCATATCCATGAAAAGTTTTTGAGTTTGTATCTCCTTCTTCCATCCACTTGACTTTAGCCCTTTGCCCACACCAAGAACTTAACCGAGCTAAGGTAACATTCAACTCATTAACCTTAGAGCTGAGAAAAGAATAAGTTATCAACAGAAAGAATACCATATACAGCTTCCTCAGTTTGTAATTCCAAAATTTCATTCTTAAGCTTTTCCTTCATCACCACTAGCTTTACTCCAATAAAATACAGCTTTCAAAGAATTTTTGAATGTTTTGTTTGGAATATGAGAAGTATCTCCACTAACCATTTTCTTCCAAGAATTTAAAACAATAGTCGAAGAAGCCTGATAAGAAGCCAAAACATATTCAAACCTAATAGCCCTTTAAAAGGATTAATAGAATGAATGAGGTTCAAAATAATGGGACGATGATCCGAAGAAATTCAAGCTAAATGTCTAACAAATTCCATATGAACAACATTCATAGCTTTAAAGTTAAGCAAGCATCTATCCAATCTTCCCAAAATATGAGCTCCGCCTTCTTTATTATTACACCATGTGTACTTAGGGCCAATCACACCAATCTCATGATAATAATTATTATTCATGAAAATCTCCATTTCTTGAGGCCCTTGAGAAAACACAAATATCTTACCTCCCTTTTTATCTTCTTGAGACAAAATACTATTGAAATCCCCTCCAACAACTGAAGGAATTTCATTAAAATAACAATTCCAAGTTATTCCACAAAATCTTTTTTTAGAAATATCCTTACTCTCATAAACAGTAGCAATCAGCCAAACTCCTTTGTTTAAAATATTAAGTTATCAAATAACAAATTGAGAAGAATCATTAATTAAAGAAAAAAAATGCCAAATTTGATCTTCATAAAACTAGAATACCGCCTGATAAACCATAAAAGGAAAAAGGAAAAAAATCATAATCAACATCAATAAATCTATTGAATTCCATTCTTTTAATAGTTGAAATTTTAGTCTCCACCAGCTCAATAAAAAACACATCACAATCTTTCACAAACTCCTTTAAATAAGGAGATACTACCTTTTTCTTAGCTCCTCCATAATTCCATATGGCAATGGAAGCCATTTAAGATTTAAAGGGGAAGAACCCCAACTTTTTTATTTATTCACTACATCAAACTTCTTACTACGAGTAAGAATTGTAACCTGGACTAATGACTTAAGTTCTTTATGAAGTTTAAATTTAATCGAGCCAGAACTCTCATCATCAACACAACCAACAAAAGAAGAACTAGGAACAACCATTTTTTCACCATTCAATAGATTACCAACATCTTCTTTCGAAATAGAAAAATAAATACCATAATCTTTTGATATAACATCATCTTCAACAATCCCATCTAAAGCTTTGAACTTGTTAACCATAATAGAAATCACAGAAGAAAAGGGACTTGAATTCATAACAGATTCCAAAATATCCAAAGAAACATCAAACATCACATTTTTTACTTCTAAAACCGTACCATTATTTAATGCAAAAACATAATTTAATGTTGCATCCATAATTTTTTCAGATACTTCTCTTTTCTGGAACACTGACTCCTTATAAAATAGCATCTTTTTTTAGGGAATAGTCATCACTATCTTCAATTGGAGCTTTTGAAATAGATTTGATAGCAACCTCAGACAACTGCACTTTGTTATCAACAATAACACCATCAACATAATTGAATGAAGGTTTCTTAACAACATAATTATTATGTAACACCTTTTTAACAATTTTGCTAGGCTACTTTTCCTACTTCCATAATTAACATCTATTCAGGGGCCATAAGAATCAATACTTCCACCTTCAGCAGTATTAGAGATTTCAGAATTAAGATCAATAGAATTTGGATTACCCCCAATAGAAGAGCCTATTTTGTCATCTGAATAATTCTTCAAACAATCATTAACTTTGTGACCAATCATTCCACACTTAAAACAGAATGAAGATAGTTTCTGGTTTTCAATTTTTTGGAAAATTTGACCTGATATTCCTTCCACCCAAACTCCCTATGAAAGCTGGCTATCAAGTTTATTAACATGAACACAAATCCTTGCATACTCTCTTCTTCCCATTGAAACTTACCATCATTCAAAACAGAAGTACCAACTTTAGAAGCAATCCTTGCAACATTTATCTCATCCCAACAATACAATGATAATTGAGGCATTCTAATCTATTTTGGAGATGACAACCCCTTCAATGATGTAGGAGAAAAATTAGGAGACCATTTATCAATACAAATTATATGCCCACTCATGTACCAGGGTCCCCCCATTAGCGCAACTTCCATAGCTTCGAAAGATTGAAAAGATCATAAACCCCAACCAAAACCCAAAATAGTAAGATGAAACTGACCAAATTGCATCCATTGTCTATGTAATTCTGTGGAATTGATTTGGAACGAAATGTTCTTCCCAAAAACTTTAATATCCATTGCACTTTTTTAGCTTTTGAGTATTTTCAACCTCATTAGCAACATGTAGCTTAACTGCATTGCCATCTTTCGTTAAAATAGAATTAAAAAAAAAAATCAACTTTAATGTTAGGCCGCTTATTCCAAACCGGAGAAGAAACATTCTTCAATATAGAATCAGAATTTGTCACATTAGAAGCATGGGCACCTACAGATTCATTTAGGCCATCAGAAGGAATCTTGTCAGACTTATTAACATTATTCAACTCAGATGAATTCACAAGTGAAGCTTTATTTGAAACCACAGAAGCTTTGATATCAAACTTTGATCGAAAGCCAGCCAGAGCACCAGCAGCAAATTGCCGGGGACATCTGCCTTTGGTAATTAAAAACGAAGAAACCGTAGAAAAGGCGGAATGACATAATTTGAAAAAACGAGAATTTCTCTCTCTAGAAAAAACCAAGTTCTCTTAAGTGATTTTCCTCAAGATGTTATAAAGAGAGATCTTTTTTTGGGAAATATTTGGGCAACAGCCCGTAAGTTAAAAAACAAAGAAGTTCCATATTAGTAAGAAATCAAAAATGTTCAACTAAAAAGAAGGGGAGAATCTCAAAAGAGTACAAAAATACAGCACAAAGATGCTGAAACAAAAAATTACACACATCCAAAATATCAAAAACAGCTCCATATCAAAATAGAGAGGACTCAGAAATTATAAAAGAATCAGCGGCAGACAAAAACCCCTAGTTGCCTGAAGACCATCCAAGGGGCATTCAATCACGAGCGAACATATGGAGCTTCATCATCGTCCAGGCTAAACAGAACTAGCCGATTAAACGGGTCAAGAAGAAGCCAGCCATATCAAAACTTTTCCAGCAATTTGTCTGAGTTTTTCCACTTTGAAACTTTCCCAAAAATCACTTTTTTAATACTGATCAGCAGGGATGATGTGCTTTGAATTGCAAACCCAAATCTTCTATTGTTCATTTCTTTCCTAAAACATTCCTAAAAAGAGAGATAAAGTGAAGCCAAAAATAATAAAACATAGGATTCATGTTTATTGTGCATTGATTAAAATAGCTTCATAACAATAAAGAATGCTGGTAGAGAAATGATATTTTATAAGTAGCTAATCATCATATTTAAATCCAAAAGTTATGCTTTACTTTGTCTTCTTGGTGCAGCTTCTTTGTTTGGTCTGCTTGAAGAATACGTTTTCCTCTCCTTACAGTCCATACTCAGAAGATGTGTTCAGAATAAAAAAATTCTTATCCATGGAGGCACAATTTAAATGCTAATCTTTTTCCAATTTTAGTTAATTAAGATTTCAATTTGGATGGCTTTCTTAATATTTCATAAATTAGATTTTTAGTACATAAAATTTAATTTTTATACTATTTTTTAAGAAGCAGTCAGAAAGTCGCTCCAAATGAAGCCTTAAACCTGTCATAAAAAAATTGACAAAGTCCACCAACTTAACTGGGTAAAAGAGATTTTGTTGGTCAACATAAGCAGGAAGATTGGAATCATGAAGGAAGAAGACTTTACCTAAGATTGATTAATAGCATTCTTATAGTTAACACACTACAAATCTGTTCATTAAAAACTAATTCTTAACATAAAAATTTCCTATAAAATTTTGAAACTTATAGCCAAAAAATAATATAAAAATGATTGGAAATACAACATTGAAAAAATAATTCCAATAAAACCTCATGCTTTTGAGAAATTATTACGAGCTTGTCCACCTTTTGTACAAGTTGTATATATTGAAATTCAGATGCATTCGGATCACACGTAATAATTTCTCCTCATAAGCTTTGTTTGAGACAAATTTCTTATTGCTTTATTTTTTAAACAACCATCATAATTTTGATTTAGCCACTGCTTTTAAAAGTTTTTTGTATTAGAAAATTACTCTATAAAATTACTCTCTACAACAAACTAAACCTTAATTTTCCACCCTACTAATCTCCTACTTCACAAATCATATAAAAACATTTGTACTCAATAAGAAAATAAGAAATAAAGAACCATAAGCTTAACAAGCAAAAAGGCCAAGGAAATATATTTACATTGGGCTGCTACCGTCGCTCATTGTCCGGTCTGCCACTATTACACACCAACATCCATCAGCACATTGGAATAAATAATTTATTCGATATTTAAAATATATATTTTTTCTAAGATATTAAAACTATCTATTTTATATTAAAAAAATTTAGAAATGATCACAAATGACCCTTAAACTAGCAAAATACATTTGATATCTTCTTCTTCCCGTAGGGCTGTTTGGTATGGGATTTGTTTGGGGATATAAACGAGATTTAAGATAAAATCCAGCTAAATAATTTTTGGAGGTCATCTAAATATGTTGCCTGCGTAAATCTGGGATTTACACATTTACGGTGTAAATCTGCACAATCCAAGATATACTAAATCCCATCTTTCGACAAATTTAACGGGTTTTGGTCGAACAAGCACAGAAAAGAAAGAAATATGCCTACCTTGGCAACGAGCAGAGTGATGAACTTGCGAGAGAACATGTGTAAATTAATTTAGTTTAATTAAGATAATTAAATTTAATTAAGAATATAATATAATTAATTCATAATTAAATAGTTAAATTAATTGATAATTAATTTAAGTTCTAATGATCTTATTATAATAATTCTTTAGTAATGATGATTAAAATTAATAACTAATAATTAATTCATAAATAATTAAAAATATAATCAAAATTAAAATTAATTAGCTAGTTCATAATTAAATTATTTTCCAATTATATTACTTTTATAAATATAATTTATTGATAGTAATTAAAATTATAATTAATAAGTAATTTGTATTTAAAATACTTATTAAATTTAAAACATAAATAAAATTTAAATTTTTAATAAACTTGATACATCAGAAAATCACCTTGATCGGGCACTAATCTCGAGGCAAAAGCACGTCGGGAACTTCAAAAATTAATTCAGAGAACATCTCAACTCGGATTTCAACAAACTTATAGTCGGACTGAGCGTCTCGGAAATACGAATCCAACGACACCGAACTCGACTCAATCTGACTGAGCGTCTCGGAAATACATTTTCGAGCTCATGCTGAATTTCTTATATGTTATGGAGTTATCTAGAATTTATAATAATTTTATTAATATAATTCAGTGCTTTTTTTATTTAAATATCTAACTGTCATAAATCTTAAAACTAAAATTAAAAATTTAATATTTATCGTACCAAATAATTTTTAATGAATCCAAATTTACAGAATCTCAAACCCCTGACACTCTTTCAGTGCTAAGAAGCATTAGGTGAATGGCCACCTTTCCCCTCAAAACTTTTCTTTTCTTTCACACAATGCAGTATTTTACCTTCCTCACAGTGCAGTAGAAGCAAAGAAACCAACTCCTCTCCTGATCACAACATCAAATATGATCTCCTCTCCGCCATCTAGTCTTCAAGCCCCTTCGTTAACCAATGGATAGAGGAGCATCCTCATCTCTGACCATTATGACCTCCACCCGGTCGGAAGTTGACACCCGCCGCCCTTTCCGGTCGGTGAAAGAGGCGGTAACCGTCTTCGGCGAGCGCCTTCTCTCCGGAGAAGCCTATTCTCAGAACACCAGCTCAAGCCTTAAGCCCGAGCATCCACCTCCGAAACCTCAATACTCGCCTCCTTCTCCTTCGTATTCCACGTCCTCTTCCAGATTCAACCAAGACAGAGATGACGAGTTCAGTATAATTCTAAGCACAATGAAGAAACTGGAGTCGGAGCTCAAAGAGACCAAGCGCGAGGTAACTTTGCTTAAGCAAAGGGGTTCAGAGACAGAGATCGCAGTCGCCTCACTGAACGCAGAGCTCCATAAGAGCAAAGCGAAGCTTGCCGAGATGGAAGCGGCTAGTGGTGTTTTCATGGAAGAGGAGAAAAATTTGAAAGTGGGAAGTGACCGTTGGGGTGTTGAGGAGGAGGAAATCATGGAGTTGAAGTATGAGTACTTGCCATCTTTGGCTGGGGCTCTGAGGCTTGGAGAGGTTGATGCTGCTGAGGTTATTAGAAGGAAAAGGGAGAACGTTATGAAGAAGAAAAAGAAGAAGCCTATCGTTCCTCTGATTGGAGACTTGTTTAAGAGGAAGAAAGATTCTGGAGAGATGGGGGATTCTCTCTACAGCAAGTCTTATTTCAGTGTAGTGTCTTCAGATGCCTGAGGAGGGGACATAATCGTGACTTAGCTCCGTTTTAATAAACGAACATTTTATCAAAATTATAATAATTTTATATAAATATATGAATCTCCCAATGTATTTTTTTAAAGTGGAGATAATTGAAGTTTGTATTATGTTGACTTGTTGTTTTTTTTTTTTTTTTTTAAGTGTGATTGATGTTGTTAAGTACATATTATTTGTGATGAAGTGGATCCAAAGGAAGAAGAGGATTCAAGAATACAAAAATCAGGAAATCATATCAATTTATTTCTATGACTCTTTACATTAGTTATATGTAAAAAAAGAAAATTCTAGAAATTAAATGTATTCTAGACATAAGCTCTACTATAACTAAGGCGTTCCAGATCATACTTCCGTTGCATCAAAAGAGCTCAACTATGTCAAGGCGCATTATCAGGACTGAGGTAGGTGTACGAATCATAAGCAATTCTCCTAAATCAGGATGACTACAGGTTTCCAATGCTTCATCCAATGCAATTTCCAATGAATCTGCTAAATCTCCCTCCCGAAGGCCCAACCTACAGACAGTCTTGTAAGCATCATATCCTACTACCCTCAACCTTTCCACAACCACGGTTCTTAAAACACCAAAAATAGTGTCAACTAAACTCATGTCTTTAAGTGATGTCTCAACAGCACTTGACCTCTCAAAAATGAAGAATGAACCGGCAAAGCACTAAAAACAGAGAGCAAGAAGATAAAGGGAATACGAAACAAATGATTAAAACTTTAACTGTTCATCTCATTTCTTCACCCTGAATCCTTTGGACATACAAGGTTATAAATAATAGCAGTTCGTTAGAGATCAACCGCTGAGATGCTTTGGCAGAGATCAAGTGGTGAGAATTACACAGTACCGAGAATAGCAGGGTAAGTGGAGTTCAGAATGCCAGAGGAGTGGAGCATCCTTACAATAGGCAAGCCGACTTATGCATAGACATGAGTGCAATAGATGGTCGTGTTGTTATCATGTTTCTTAACTGAGAATGACGAGCTGCACTGAGAGATTTGGTGAACAGATCGGCAGGTTGATCTTGAGAGCAAATATGATGCACCGAGATGAATTTGGAATTAATACAATCCCTAATGAAGTGAGCATCAATCTCTATGTGCTTACATCTTGCATGAAATATAGGATTATTAGCCAAGGAAAGAGCAGAGACATTATCATAGAAGAGTTGCGTCGGTGCAGGTTGATGAATTTGAAATTCAGATAAAAGACGGCGGAGCCAAATAATGTCACAAGCAGCTGTGGATAATGCTTGATACTCTGCCTCTGTAGACGAACGAGCCACCGATGATTGTTTCTTAACAATCCAAGGTATAAGGTTGTTACCGAGAAATGCACAATAGCTTGTTATTGATCGTCTGTCACAGTGATCCGTTGCCCAATCGGAATCAGCAAATCTCATCAGAACAAGTGAGGAAGGGTGAATTGGCAGGCCAAACGATAACACGCCTTTCACATAGCGGAGAACACGTTTAAGAAGATTATAATGTGACTGGAGGGGATTGTGCATTTGTTGACAGAGGTAGTTCACAACATATAGTAGATCCGGACAAGAAATCGTCAAATACTGGAGAGCTCCAGTGAGCTGCCTGTAGTGTTCCGTTTGTTCATAGGCAGAGGCTGATTCAGAATTGGTGAGAAACATGGTCGGTAGAGGCATGCCGACTGGTTTGCAATCATCCATAGCAGCTTTATGTAGAAGCTTTGAGGCATATAGAGTTTGAGACAAGTGAATGCCAGTGGATGTATATACAACCTGCAGTCCAATGAAATAATGAATAGAACCCAAATTGCGCATGGAGAATTCATTTTGTACAGCAACTAGAAGTTTGGCTATTTCCGTGGAAGAATTTCCAGTGAGGAGGATATCATCAACGTATATCAAGATGTATATCTGTATTGAATTCTAATGCAGCATTAGCAGGGACGGGTCGGCACTGTTAGAGCGAAAGCCATATTGAATGAGATATGATGAAAATGTGGAGAACCATTATTGAGGGGATTGTTTGAGTCCATAGATAGCCTTTTTTAAGAGCCAACATGATTCAGAAATTGTTTGACAATGAATCCCGGCGGTTGCTTCATGTAGACCACTTCTTGGAGAGGACCGTGTAAGATTGCATTAGAAACATCTAATTGCAAAATTTGCCAATTGTTTGTCTCTGCAATGGTCAAAGAATGAGAATGGTAGGGAATTTTGCTACGGGACTAAACGTTTAAAGATAGTCTAACCCGTACTCTTTCTTGAACCCTTGAGCCACAAGACGAGCTTTGTAGCGAGCTATAGATCCATTCGCATGAACTTTGGTTTTAAATAACCATTTGGAGCCCAAAATATTGGTATTCGGTACTGGTGGTACAAGTACCCACGTACCTTATTTTTGAAGTGCTTCAAATTCACTGCTCATGGCTGCTCTCCAAGCACTGTGCTGACTAGCTTGTAGAAAACCCATGGGATTAGTGGGAATGACAATGGTATAAAGATCAAACACTTGTCTCAGTTTAAGATGGCCAGTTTGTGCTCTTGTTACCATGGGATGCCGAGGAGGTATGGAACAAGCAGGTGGGCAATTAGCAGAGGAAGCATTAGAGATAGAGTTGCTGTCAGATGGAGAGTCTATTGTATGTTGTATGGGAGAAACTTCAGTAGATGAATGAATTGAGGAATCGATAGAATTGTTTGTATTACAGAGTGGTGGTATTGATGAGACTGGTACAAGAGTTGATGGTATAAGATTGGGAATATGTTCTGTTGTCTGAGGAGAAGTAGGAGTGGGAGAAGTTTGAAGAGGAAACTGATTTTCATGAAAATGCACATGTCGAGAAATATAGACTTTGTTGGATTGTAAATCCAGACATTTGTAGTCCTTTGATTAGGAAGAATAACCCAGAAAAATACTGGGAGTGGAGCGAGGGGCAAACTTGTGTGACGATTGAGTAGGAAACCATGGGTAACATAAAAATCCAAACACGCGGAGATAGGTATAGTTTTGGATTTGCTTATATAACCATTCGTATGGAGAAGTATTATGAGTAATATGAGACGGTAATCTATTAATTAAATAAGCTGCAGTGAAGAGTGTATCAACCCAAAATTTGGATGGAATATTGGCATTAAAGAGTAATGCCCACATGGTTTTAAGTGGATGACGATGCTTCCTTTATGCAATCCCGTTTTGTTGAGGGGTGTAAGGGCAAGAGACTTGGTGGTTGATACCACACTTAAGAAGATGAGTTTGAAATTGTTTATTTATGTATTCTCCCCCTCCATCAGTACGAAGGGTTTTTATTGTGGTTTGAAATTATTTTTCCACAAGTATTTGAAATTTTAAGAATTTGGAAAATACATTTGATTTGTGATAAAGAGGATAAACCCAAGTATAACAACTATAGTCGTCAATAAATATAACATAAAAATGATAAGATTGCATTGATAAAGTTGGGGAAGGACCCCATACATCACTATGAATAAGTTCTAAGCATTGTTTAGACACTGAACTAGATAACGAGAAGGATAGTCTAGTGCATTTAGCCTTGGCACATGCATTACACGGGATAGATTCTAACGAAGTACTAATACTAATAGGTAGCAGAGTAGATAAGCGACTTTGAATGGAGATGGATGGATGTCCAAGTCTTTGATGCCATAGAGACTTTGACGTAGGAAGAGCAACGAGGGTTGTGGTGGAAGTAGACCGAGGCTGAGTCTTGTGAAGTTTAATTGGGTAGAGTCCAAGATGATTGGGTCCTTGGAGAAGTAGCTTGTTGGTCCGAGAATCCTTAATGGCAAATCCATGAGCATTAAGAAGCACAAAACAGGAATTATCATTAGTGAGTTTATGTATGGAAAGTAGATAGTGGGAGAGATGTGGTACATGCAAAATTTTGGGTAAATCCAGCTTACGGTGCGGAGTGGGAAGTAACCCTTGGCCGATATTGGCTATAGGCAGCTGTTGGCCATTACCCACTTGAACTTGAGAAGATCCTTGGTAGGGTTGTAAGTTTTGTAGGTGGGCAGGATTTGCCGTGAGGTGCTCGGTGGCCCCTGAATCCAGAAACCAGTCGGCAGTTTGAGGTGTATCAGTAGTAACATAAGCTTGTGGTGCAGTATTGTAAGCTGTGTCGTGTCGGTGCCAGCATGATATGGCGGAATGCCCTTGTTTCCCACAGATCTGGCAGTTTATAGCTGGGTGAGATCGACGTCCACCGTGAGCAGATGAGGAGAGACTAGAAGTTGATCGATTGAAGCCACGTCCAGGAGAGCGACCTCGATAGTTGGACGAGACGGGTGCTCTACCGCTAAATGATCCTCGAGTAGCAGTTAAGGCATAGTTAGAGTCTGATACGGGATTTGCAGAGGTTTCTTTACTAGCATCAGATGAAATGTGAAGCTCTTCACTGCAGAGCAGAGCATAGAAGTCGTCGAGTGAGATCGACTGCAGCTGGTTGCGATTAAGAGCCTTAAAAGACTGATATGAGCCTGGGAGGCCATTCAGTGTATAAAGTATAATATCTTCTGTGTCAATGGAGGATCCAGCTGCTGTAATGACATTAACCTTTGCCTTGATCTCAATTAAATACTGGAACATTGTTTTATCTCCGAGTTGCAACTGATGCAACTCATTCTTGAGTTGTAGCAATCTGGCTCTATGAGTTGACTGCAGACGAAGCTCTAAAGTTGTCCAAATTTGCTGTGTGGATTCAAGATTAAGTATATATGGTAGCAATGAAGCTGAGACAGTGGAGTAAATGGCTGATGCTAGATGTTGATCGATGAGCATCCATGTTGTAAAAAGGGGGTTTACATTGACCGAGCCATCAGCCGACAGTATCTGCTTCGGTGGTTTGATTGCTGCGCCGATGAGGTATCCCTCATTGTTGTTAGCTGCAAACAACTTCAGCAACTGGGACTTCCAGATTAAGTGATTATCTGTGGTGAGCTGCACAGTCACCATGGTTTTTACATTTCCATGAAGAATTTGAGCTGAGGAGGGATAGTAACTTCAGGGGATGCAGTGACAGTGTCTGAAGCAGTTGATGGCGACGAGGTTGAAGAAGTTGCCATGGGAAGAGATAACCTAAAGCTCTGATACCATGAAGAATGAACCTGCAAAGCACTAAAAACATAGAGCAAGAAGATGAAGGGAATAACGAAACAGATGATTAAAACTTTTATTGTTCATCTCATTTCTTCACCCTGAATCCTCTGGACATACAAGGTTATAAATAATAGAAGTTCGTTAGAGATCAACTGCTGAGATGCTTTGGTAGAGATCAAGCGGTAAGAATTACACAGTACCAAGAATAGCAGGGTAAGTGGAGTTCAGAATGACAGAGGAGTGGAGCAGCCTTACAATAGGCAAGCCGACTTATGCATAGGCATGAGTGAGTATCAGTTTTCCTTATAAAAAAATAGTAACAACACAGCTCTACAGTAGAAGTTGCAGTTATTAATTCATCGTAATCGATAGTTCCATTTCCATATGTATCAGCGGCTTCCAATAGCTGTTTAACTTTTGCTTCAGAAAGTTTTATCCCTTGCTTTAGCAGCCCTTGCCTTAACTCTTCATCTGTTATGGTCCCATTGTTATCAATTTAAATATTTTTTAAAATCTCTTTAAGGCCCCTAATCTCTTCCTCGGATAAACATCCTACAATGATCCTCAAAGCAACTTTCTTGAACTTGTTCAACTCTCTCACTTGCTTTAGCCTCTTGAGAACAATGTTGTCAAGAGGTGTATTAGGAGCTTCTCCATCTTCTTTAATCCCTGGATGGTTGATCAACAAGTATTTTTAGAGCATCCCCTTGACAAGATTTTTTGCACCGTCTAATAAGCTTGGCAAGGGTTCATTCTTCAAATCGACCAGTACATCAAGGATAACCTTGAAACTTCCACGTTCATACACTGACCTGAAAGGGGGAACAACACACAAGAGAATGTAAAAGCATAACACTAATACTCCATATATCAACCTCCGGTCCATATATCATTTTCAGTACTTCAGGAGAAATGTAATAAGCACTGCCAGCTATACCTCTGAAGACCTCTCCCGGCATGAAGAAAATAGAGTCCAAAATTAGTTTCTTGGAGAGGAGTATCTTCTGCTTTATTAAGCAATAGAAAGTTTTCTGATTTGAGGTCTAATGTGGGGGATTGAAAAGGGTAAGATGGCGAATCATAGGAGCTCGAAGGTTTCGTGGGTGACCTTTGATATTAGGTAGGCGGTCTCGGAAGTGTCAATGAGAGACGCCATGGATGGCAGAGAGAAGAGGTGATGTGTGAGGCGAAGACAGAGTTACGGATTGCAAGCAGGATGCATGGAGGCCAGATGCGGGACCGAAATGGATGATCATGGGAGTGGAGTGGGATCTCGGGAACGAAGTGGGAGCTGGTGTGGGGACGGAATCGCTCTGGAGTGAGGGGAAGCAACGGGTGGATCATAGACAAACCACTTGCTGAATAGCTAGGGATGTACTTCTTCACTCTGATGGCATTTTGAGCTCTTAGAGCTAGAACAAGTGTATAGAGGAGGATGATTCGGAGGAGGATACTTCTCGCCGATGATTTCGTAAAAGGGCTTTTTAGTGGCTTGGCGTAACATCTAAAAAAAAAAAGGTAAATATCAAAGATTTGAAATTTAGTGTTTGAACCTATTTGCATGTGTTATGAATTGTTTTAAAATTTTAATGTTTAAAAATGCTTGGGTGTGTTCTATAACGAGTCTCAAATATTGCGTGTGAATTTTGGCAAAATCCGACAATGTCACTTTTGGCGAATGTCACATTTTCGAGCACCGCGGTGCTGCACTCAGCCAAGGCTCTAGAAAGTGGCAATGAGGCACCAACTCTAGGGATGTTGCACATTTTTTAGCGCTGCTGTGCTATGCCATTATAAGAATTTTT
This sequence comes from Dendrobium huoshanense, assembly GCA_016618105.1. Lineage (NCBI taxonomy): Eukaryota > Viridiplantae > Streptophyta > Magnoliopsida > Asparagales > Orchidaceae > Dendrobium > Dendrobium huoshanense. The sequence goes on along the minus strand of CM028346.1, from coordinate 21,535,643 downwards.
ATATATTTTCAAATCCATCTTCTTCGATCATTTGAGTGTCGAGCCAGCTGAAGAGGGGAGAGAAAGAATAGGGTTTTAGAGAGAGAAATTTTGTTTTGGGCTACTTCAAGCTATTTTTAGCCATCAGGCTAGTTGGAAAAATTGTGAGCGATGTGAGTTACATTTTTCTTATATCTATTTTAAAAAATTCAATATTTTCCTAAATTTCTTAAATAATTTTATATTTCAGTTAGCGAAAAAAGCGTATAACTTTACACTGGAAAAATATTTATCACGTAACTTTTTATATGTTATTAAAATTGAGATTGTGAATGTTTGAGTATTTTCTAAAAAAAAAATTTTCTACGTATTTGAGAATTTTTATGGGTTTTTTTAATAGAAAATAATATTGACTTCAAAAATAGCCCTTTAGTACAATTGAAGTCTTGAAATGATATTTTATACAATTCTTTGTAACTTGGTTATATTTTGAAATTGGGCATTTTTTATTATACATTTGACCCAATAAGTATTCTATTTAAGCATATTGTTATAAAAGCTTTGAGAATAGAAATGAAACTGTGATTAAGTAATAGCTGGTTGTTATTGCTTTTATTAGAATGTGTGAAAAAGAAGTAAAGATTGGTTGACCCGTTGGTTGAAGACTGATTGACATGTACATGATAGTAGGCCGATGGGCTTTACTTTAAATACTGTAATTTGGTGTTATCTGATACAATAATACAATAATTTCAAAGCAACGATCAGGAGTTATAAGAAAATTATTATTATGCTGATAGATAAAGAGTGTCGACTCTGTTTACTGACCCAATGATTTACTGATATTGATGCGACACTAAAAACACCATGATAGCCAGAGATTCTCACTTATCTAATGTGACTACTGAAATGCATGTTCAAATTCATTATTATTGTAAGAATTACTATTATAGCATTATTCTATTCTTAATACTACTGGATTTACTAGTATTGATATGGACACAAACTGTTATGGATATTTCTACTACTTGTATTATATTAATTATTGATATTGACTTAACATGTGATACACTAAGCATATAATTAAAATATTAATATGAGACTGATAGACTCACTGGATAGTATGTGTACACTTCTATATGATTTAGTTGCATTAATATGATTTTGACTATTTTTATTAATGATTTGATTTTACCACATTGATTCAACAATTGCTTTATAGAGTTGACACTTCTATTGATTTATTAGCTTTTGTATAGTAGTTTTTAGATCCTATATAATAATTGCGGGACGTTCGAGCGAACTGAGACAAAATGCTCATGTGAGGCTGATCATAGGAACGAGCTGCAAAGGCGTTAGAGGGTTGCACGTTAAAGGTGGTGTTGCGCATGGAGATGGGGCCGGTTGTGCAGGAAAACTGGTGGAGCGAAGGGTACGACGATGATATGGTTGTCGTTGTTATTCTAACTGTCGAACAAATGAAATAAGAAAATAAATAATCAAATCAATCAAGTAATGCATTCACTTGAGCTTCCCAAAAACATGATGTCTTCAATCGTCGTCGATAGTCCATCTTCTTTTGCAGTTTTTCTTCTTCATGGTTCTGATTCCATTTGATGTATTGGATCCAAAAAAAGAACAAGATGCAAGAATATAAAAACGGGCAAACCAAATAACCAACTTAAAAGAACGTAATATTCTTCATATCAATTCATCCCAATGACTCCTTACATTAGCTATATGTAATATTACAAAAAGAGATTCTAGAAATTAAAAGTATATTAGACCTAAGCTCTATTATATCTAAGAAGTTCCATATCAATTTGTTTAATGGATTGGATTTAATTTGGCTCAAATTTTAAAACTTTTTTTTTTTTTTGAACTATTATCTTTTTGAAGTCATGCAATTAGCAAAATATACATAAACAACATGTAGTACACAACATGAGTCAAGAATATTTTATAGATATTGAATTTGCACTAAGATTTATGCTATTCATGATATCATATATAATTTAATAACTTATAGACTCATCTTCATATGGTGGTATAAACGAGTCAAGCTGGGTTTTACTTAACTTGAGCTTGGCTCATACAATCACAATAAGTTCAAACTTGAACTCGAGCTTGTGTTTTTAGCTCGATCTCGACTCGTTAAGATAAAAGTAAGCTTCAGCGTGACTCAAGTGCTCATCACCTTTGGAGAAGCTCATCAGAGAGAGTTGTAGTGGCAGCTCACAGGAGAAGATGTCAGACACAGACATCACGGTTATAACTCAATGGAAGCAACTCAATTTTTAAAGAAAAATAAAAATAAAAAATGACCAAAGAGTAGCTTAATTGCAAAAATGACAGTAACATTTCTATTTTTCTAAATACCAAAAATAGTTAATATATAAGATAGATTGTGAGCTAAAAAGCCGAATTTTGTTAATGTCAATCTCAAACTCAAATAAGTACTATTCTTGACCCGTGTGCTCATTAACGAGTCGAGATCACCAGCTTGGCTCATTTACATCCTAATCCTAACATACTTTGTATTCGAATATTTATTTTTATTTTTTTTTTTTTTGGGAAAATTGGGGCCTAAGCCCATTTCATTCATGAAAAGAAATAATACAAATAAGAAAAAAAAAAAAAGATTGCTACCACAACAACCCAATAGCAATCTAATTTAACAAAACTGCCTAAGCAAAACCAGCACCAAACCAAAAGAAAACCTATTACATTGAACACCCTATCAGCTTTGCTGCAGAATTATAACAAAAACAAAATTTGAACCCCAATACAAGTATACCAGTAAACATGTATACCAAAATAAATCCAATATTAAGCCTGCAGAGTGAATCCCGCCAAAAAAAACAGAGCTCCCAAGCCTTCCAAAACCTGGACTCAGATTATACATATTTCGGCACATTAAAATCCTGAAATCCCTGGTTGCCCGTAGACCATCCAAGGGATCCAGAGCAGGAGCTTCATCATTGTCCAGGTAAGACTTCAAAAAATGCTCGCAGCGACTTGATGATAAAAGGGACGTTGCCAGCTTGATATCCGCATTCCATATTACAGAATTTCCAAATAATCCATAGAGTTTTTCCATTTAGCAATTCTTTCTGAAATGTTCCTCTTAACCTTGAGGATCAGGGAATTATGACAATTAAATATGTGCCCAAATCTTCTACCATTTCTCTCCTTCCATATGTGGTATATAATGCAGCCAATGAGAATAAAATGGAAGTTTTTTACTTTCTTTTTCCCCTTGAAGTTGCCCTTAATCCATTCAAAAACCTGCAAAATGGTGGGCCTAAAAAGAAAAGTTTTCATACCAGGTATAGTCCCTGTAAGGACGTGAAAAGCATAATCACATTCAAAAAAAATGTGAGAGACCGTTTCATTTAAATCTTTGCATAGACTGCAAGCAGCAGGAACCAAAATGTTGCGAGAAATAAGAGCATCCGCAGTCTTGAGCCCACCGACCAAAGACATCCATACATAAACAGAATGCTTTAAAATATTTTTATTTGCCCAGACCGATTTATACCATGTGCAGGTTTGTAAATCAGAGTAATACTCCTCCATGTAGTTTTTGAAATTATATGTATTGCTGTTTTTCCATTTCAGACATATCTCACCTTCCACAATATTGAAACCAGCAAGCAGTGTTTTCAAATTAGGAGAAATATTCTCAGGAAAGACCCACTGAGAGCCAGAAATGAAGCTTTTAATAGTATAGTCAGGACAGTAGCCCATATGCTCTCCCCCCAGATACTCCGCAATTGTGTGATTGTGGCACCAGTGATCCCATTTCAAGGAAATAGGAGCATTTTGAGTTATGCTAAAGTTAAAGCAATGTTTTCCCTCCATAGCAGTTTTGCATATAGTTTTCCATACATTTGAAGCAAAAGCAGGTGGAGGTTTCCACGGGGACTTATAAATACAGAGGAACCATTTGGAAAGAGGAGACGCAACATTATACAACCTTAAAATCACAGAACAATTGTAAGCAAATTGAAGAGCAGAAATAGAAGGGATTCCCAAACCACCTTTGTTTTTTGGTCTGCATACCTTATCCCAAGACACCATATGAAGTTTTTTAGCGTTCAAGGAATCCCCAAAAAACAAGAATCTAGTACTAGCTCTTTTGATAAACTTATGAACTGTTTTTGGTAAAATGGAACCTCTAATCCAATACGCAATCGTGTTTTGGATGGTGAATTTAAGGTATTGGAGCCTACCCGCAAAGGACAGCAAGTTGGCTTTCCAGCCGTTCATTTTTTTGTTAACACTATCCATTAGAGGCAAATAGTCTTCTATCTTTAGCTTATAAAATGATAAGGGAATGCCAAGGTACATGATTTTGTTTACCACATTGTTAATAGATAGAATTTGGCATATATCCTGCTGGTTCCTTTGATTTTTAGGGAACATGATAGCACACTTATCATAATTCACATGAAGCCCTGTGTTATCAGCAAATTCCCTTAAAATATTTTTCAGCTTGTTGCAATTCTCCGTTGTGGCCTCTCCGAATATTAAAACGTCATCTGCATATAACAGATGAGACAAGGATTGGCTGTCAAAAGAAATGCCTCTAAAGCCCCTACACTCCAAAAGATTAGAGAAAGCATCCATCACAATACAAAAAAGGTAGGGGCTTAAAGGGCACCCCTGTCTAAGACCTGCAGTAGATGAGAAATACCCTTCTAGGGCTCCATTTAGCAGAATAGAAAAATTGACATCAGTTATACAAACTTTAATCCAATTTACGAAAAGGGGAGGGAAACCTTTTTGATGCAACCTGCTAAGCAAGAATTCCCGGCTAACCGAGTCAAATGCCTTTTTGATGTTCAGTTTAGCACAAAAATAGTTGCAAGCACTTTTCTTAGCAGCATATGATAATATATCATTAGCAAGTAGAATATTGTCAGTAGATACTCGCTTTTTTACAAAACCAGCTTGATTATCCAAAACTATCAGATTCATGAAAGGTTTCATTCTTTCAGCTAAAACCTTAGCCATTATTTTGTAAAGAACATTACAAAGGGCTATAGGTCTGTAATCAGAAATATCAGCAGCATTTTTATGCTTAGGTATAATAGCCAAGGCAGTAGCTTTAACACCATTAGGCATGTAGCATTTATTAAAAAATGAGGAAACAGCCTTGCAAACCCAAGAGCCAATGATATGCCAAGTAGATTTGTAGAAAAAGAAGTTGAATCCATCAGGTCCTGGTGCAGAATTTGAATTACCCGAAAAAACAATCTTTTTCACCTCTTCATCCAACACAGGGGATATAATACCGACAGCAAGTGAATGAGGAAGCAAAGACCCAGAAGGTATCTCACTAAAATTATGGCATGGGGGAGCTGTCTGGTTGTACAAACCTTGATAATACTGAATTAAAGAATTAATCACATCAACTCTAGAGGAAGTCGAAGGATTAGCAAGTAAATTACCAACAGAATTTGCACCACCTCTTCTAATTCTAATCTTTGCAAATAAAAACTTTAAATCATCTTCACCATGTCTTAGCCACTTTACTTTTGCCCTCTGTATGATCCAAGAAGCAAGCATATTGTTGAACCTTGATAGTTCTAACGTGCTTACCTTGTAGTTGTGATTAATCTCCAGATTGTTAGGATCACCCTGCAACTTATCTAAGATTTCAGCTTGCTTAGCATTCAAAACATCCAGATGCCTAGAAATGCAAGAAGAAGATGACCAGACCTCCTTCTTCACCCTTATTTTTATTTGTTTCAAATTGTTGGTGAAATGAGAAATAGGGTTCCCTAGGCAAGGTTTGGAAAAAACCTCCAAAATGATCATCCAGAATTTATCAAAATGAGTCCAGAAGTTTTTGAATAGAAAACGGTGTTGAACTTGCACCTTCATGCCATTATTCAGAATAATTGGACAGTGGTCCGAGCAGGAGGGGTTATGAAATTTGCAAAAGGAATCATAGTAGGTATCCACCCATGCCTCATTCACTAGAACACGGTCAAGCTTAATGTGTATAGGATTAATCGTGCGCTGATTATACCATGTATACTTAAAACCAACAGAGTTTAAGTCTACTAGTCTATTACGAAATATCATGTTGTTGAAATCTACCAGTGCAGCATGATTTAAGGGTGTACCTCCTGATTTTTCAAAGGCAAACCTGCAACAATTGAAATCACCCATTACAGCCCAAGGGAAGTCATTAGAAGGAGCAAGTTGATCCAGAGAATCCCATAACTTCTTACGATCAAAAGAGTTGTTTGAAGCATATATTGCAGAGAGCTGAAGCAAAGGGAGATTAGCAACCCAAATAATGCCAGATATCACTTGATCCGAAATGTAGTTAGGTTTGAAACTAAGTTTTGAAGAATCCCACTTAATCCAAATTCTACCCGAAGCGGATAGAGCAAAATTGTGGCAGCTTTCTTCATTCGAAAACAATGAATGCGAGGTTTCAAAGAAAGGGTCTAGAAGTGAATTGGTGTTGATCCTAGTTTCAAGGATGCAAATCAAATTCAAGTTGAAAGACTTGATAAGTCGCTTACAGGACATAACTTTATCAGGGTGATTGAAACCCCTGATATTCCACGCCGCCATGGGTGGAAAAGACATTAATAATGAGATTGTTGTTGAGGTTTTTTGCCCTGCTTCCCCCTTGCAGGCTTTTTTGACGCCACACTATTTTGTGGCTGCTTACCCTTCTCCAAAACCTTTGATTTTCCACTAGAAGTGGAATCCAAGTTCTCTACAGAACACTGTGTATCCTCATTCAGTTGATTTTGCTCATCAAAGCTGTTAAGAGCGTCAAACTTATTTGGCGATATTATATCTTTGGGTGGATTGAAATTTTGAGATGTGGAGGATGATGAGATAGTTTCATGAGGGGAGTTTAGATTCGGGATACCAGAAACAATAGCATCCTCCAAAGGCGGCACTAACCCAGCGGACATAACATTCAAAGGGGGATTATTTTTTGCAGTAGGGGAATGCGGTTGGTATGTCAAAACCTGCCCTAATACATTGTTGTTTATAGTATTCTGCTGCAGAGGGTTGGATATTATTGTGACAGGAGAAGGTTGGACATTTTTGCTAATAGGATTTTGCTCTATTTGTGTATTCGAATATTTTGACAATTACATCCTAACCCTAATCCTTATTAAGAGGACGTAGTTATAAAAGAAATAAATAAAATAAGATTAAGGCCGTTGTTGGAGTTCACCGTTTCCCCGGTTTTTTCTCTCCGTCTAGCCATAATCCACCATTCTTGATATTACAGATCGGGAAAAAACTTCCATTCATGATCTGTGCAGAATAAAAAAACATTTAGTTTCTAAATAGAAATTTTTATAGGGCCAAAAGCCGGGGACCAGCCGCCGCACCACCAGCCCAGCGAAATGGCTATCCCAACGGTAAAGTCCGGTAACATTTGCTTCTGGTTCATAAGTTTCATTTTCTTCCTTCTCATCCTCGCCGGCGGCGCCATGCTCATCCTATACATCACCTTGCCGGAGATGGAGGACTCCACCTGGCTCGCCGTAGCCGGCATTGTCCTCATTGCCGTCCCCTGGCTCTTCTGGATCTTGGCCTGCCTGTACCTTACACTGTTTCCTTGGCGAAAGCCATGCGTCGTCGTTCCTGTCGCTTCGGCCGATCTGAAGTCAGAGGGGGCCGGCGATATCGGGCCTAGCTAGTGTCGCCGGGAGAAACAAGCGGCGGCGACGCCGGGACTTGATGGATAAGTCTTTATTATTTGTAATACATTTTATAATATTTATGATATTTCCGATTTCTTTGCCATTATTGTCTTAAAAACTAAAAGAGATAACTCCTCAATTTTCAAAAACATTATTTTGTAGAACATTACGAGGTATTTTATATCTTGAATTTATTTTTTGTTTTGAAATTTCTGAGGTTTAAACTTCCCAAATTTTATTATTTTTGTCCATAGAATAATGTTATATAGCACATGAATAGAACTATCATAAGGAGTGCTTGGAGAATGAAACTATATGCTGGTCTACTAAAATACTTATGGAAAGAAATAGAGAATATTGTTGATTATATAATCAATCGTATTGCAACAATTCCTCTAGATTAAGGGTTAACCGAGAAAGTTTGGAGTGGTAAAGGGGTTAGTTTATCTCACTTAAAAGTCTTTAGTAATACCTTTTATATTCATATTGATACAAGATATTGGAGTAAGCTCGATCCAAAGTTTGTTAAGTAGTGCATATTCATTAGATATAGCTTAGGTGAGTTTCGTTATAAATTCTAGGACTATCAGAATCAGAGATTTTTCTAAAGCTGGGATGTGACATTCAATGAAGAGAAAATGTACAAGGACTTCAAAGAGGTAACTCTAGAAGGTTCTTTTAAGTATATTATACTTAGGTTGATGATGTATAGGGAGTTCCTCTAACAACTACTATTAAAGTTAGAAGAACTAGTAGGATCTCACATCCTTCACAAAGTTATTCCTCTTCTTTGTATTATAGGCTCTTCCGCAATTTCAACTGATATAGACTCTTTTTGAGCCTACACATCCTTTCTTCTATTTTTTAAAATCATATATCCTTGAGGTTTCAACTTGTACAACTCTTCTTTTAATTAAACATGGGAAAAGTCAATTTTTACATCCATCTATTTTATATGTAAATCCTATGTTGATACTATACTCAATGCAATTCTAATGTGATAGTTCACCATTAGCTTTGATACTAATTGATAGTGTTATGAGATACACCAGGGGGGGGGGGGGGGGGTTGAATTGATAGTTATAAAAACTTTTTACCTAAAATTTTTTTATTTAAAAAGAAATCTTGAAATATGCGGAAGCGATTAAACAAATGAAATTGAACAATGCAAATCACAACTAAAATAAAGTGCTTTTTTTGTGTTTTTAAATTTTGTAAAGCATTTCGTAATAAAAAAGCAATATAATTTTCTTTTATGTCTTTTTTTTTTCAAAGTCAAGATTAAATAAAAAATATCCATCACAATCCTCTTTCACAAATATGATCACAATCAAACTAGGGGTGTCAAAATTGAAACGACCCGAAAACCTGACTTGAACCCGACAAGAATATTTTGAGTTCGAGCCCTTAATTTTTACTCGTTTCAAATTCCGAGTTGTGTTCGAGTTCACCCGAAAATCTGGTTTTGACCTGGCATACAGCTAGCGTGTGAACGAAGAAGTGCACGAAAAGGAGAAAGTTACCTTCACAACGAGCGATCTTTCATCGTTGCTTCTGATCAAAATGTTGTAACTTCTGATCCAATTGGAAGAGAATGTCGTCCAAGGAGTGAAGTCGAACAGATACGAAGAAGCGCGTGAAAGAGATAAACCTTCATAACGAGCAAACTCCCATTGTTGTTTATGACTGTTGACCCTTATACCTTAAACTACACGCAAAAAGAACAAAAGTGGCGGATCGAGCAGCGCACGAGTTGATACAACACATCATTTGAAGGGTCACATGACCTTCGAGTGTCAAATGGATGGTATCTTTCTGATCAGGACACTGAACTCTGTTGGGTCGAGGCCCCTCTCAATTGAATCGGACGAGATCGATCAAAAGGGACGACCGACATCCGAAATTAAAGCGCGATCAAACGATGTCAGATCAACAAACGGACTTCGTCATTGTGTTCAGAACATTGCAAATACTCAAAAACTGTATTTTATTTGTTCAATTTGGATCATCCTAATGAGTGACATGAATTTCGAGACAATGCATATTTCGAGGAAATCAGGCCTCGACGTCGCTCAGATGATGTCGATCATGAAACAGACTATGCCATTGCGTCCAGAACGTCCTCGAGATTCAAAATATACATCTATTGTGATTAATTGGATCAATTGTAATGGTGACATGGATCCCAAGGTAATAACACGCATATTGAGGAATTTGTCCCCCGACGTAGCACAAACGATTTCAGATTGCAAAATGGAAAGTATCATTGTGTCCGGAACGTCGTCACTATTAAGTTTCTACATTTTATTTAATAAATTTGGATCGTCTGAGATGATGGCGAATTTCTAAGCAATTCAAATATGATATAAAGGCCTGCATTATGACGGAAACAAGGCCTTGAAAATGCTCGAACGACGTCCGATTGACAAACGGACAGTTCCATTGAGTTCAGAACATCATCGACATTCAGATTGCACATTTTATTTAATAAATTTGGATCATCTGAGATGGTGGTGAATTTTTAGGCGATGCAAATATAATATAAAGGCTTGCGTTACGACGGAAACGAGGCATCGAAGACGCTCGGACGACGTCCGATCGACAAACAGACAATGCAATTGCGTCCGGAACATCGTTTTCATTAAGAATTTACATTTTATTCGATCAAATTGGATCAATTGAGGTGGTGGAATAAATTCTGATGCGATTCTAATATGAACAAAGACGTGCATTATGACGAAAATGAGGCCTCGACGATAGTCAAATGAAGTCTGATCGCAAAACGGACTACACCGTTGCAACCGGGATATCGACAATATCCTAAATACACTAAATTTATTTAATTCCTATATTCGACAAAGCCGACACGCGAAGCAGAGCAGTTGACATACAAATCACTGGACTTCATTTTGAATTCAACATACGATTGCAATCTTAAACTAATATTAATATTAATAACATATTAGTAATGTTAATATTAATTTAAAAGAAGTAAAATCAGAGCAAAATTCAAAACAATTTTTTTTTTTATTTTTTTTTGGGACATTTAGGTCATTTAAGGCAAACTCACACACACAACACATACAAATGGACTCGAACCTTGGACCTCTTAGTTGGAAGCCTAAGCTCTCAACCAATAGGTCAAGGGGAGTTGTGTTTCAAAACAAATTTCACACCTCATTAAGTGAGAACCTCGTATCCTCTGAACGAAAATCTCCGCCGAATCCCGGATATCCAGCTGAATGGAAACCTCGGACAGATGTTTCACCCGCTTTGAATGAAGACTTCATCGTTAAATAGAAGTGGAACGAGCTCTTCGGTTGGTTCCCACGAATAGAGATCATGCTTATTGGCGTTCTCTTCATGCTTCCTTCCATCCACAATCTTCCGAACCTCACCCCTTCTTCCAATCCACATATCTCTGCTTCAGCGAAAGTCTCCAGCTTGTGCGTCCGTTAGCTGTTCCTCCCCACGCTCAGATGACCAAATTCCCACCTGCTGAGCTTCTTCAAGTTCCGTCCCTACCAACACCAAATCCAACTTCCGGTGGATCTGCCTCACACTGAATTTAATCTCTCCATTCAAGTGGATTCCGACGCCAATCTTCCGCTCAAGAGGGATCTCCCGCTCAGGTTCTAGCAGATCCGCCTCCCAACCTGCTTGCTGAAATCACCTAACTGATTTCCTACTGTAGCTGCCGGCCTTCACGCATTCAAGCCTCTACTCACGAGCTTCCCACAGCCTCCCTGTTCGTTTGCACTGAGCGCACTCCCCATAGTGCATTTACTTGCTCTTGGTTCGATCTACCCTCCCACATCAAGATCTCCATCTAACCTCACCCCGTTTTCCCTGCCGAACACCTGAAGTCTTGTCGTTTTCTCCTCCAACTGCTGAATGGAAGTAATATTGCACTTATTTCAAAGGGAGATCTACAGGAGTTTTAAAGCCTGCAATGGTTTATAGAAGCTACAGTAGCTTTCTTTAGTTCTCGTACTTTGCCGATCTCAAGCAATCTGCATTCAGCTCTTGACTATTTCTTCCATTTAAATTCGTTTCAGCAACGTTTTTGCCACTCTCCACGTGGAGTTCTGTCAAGGGTCTTGCATTTCTCCTTTCCTTTTGGTCACGAGAATCAAAGGAATGCATGCAGCAAACTGTTTGCTGTAATCGATTACTTAACAACCCATGCTCTGAGCTTCAGCCTTTATTCCACATAGAAAGAATCAACAGATTCCTATCATGTGGGCCCTTCTAACATCAAGTTGTGACATTTTGATTGGTTCCTTTGCATCATTTACAGTCTAAACACCACCAAAGAGTCCAACAGCAGTTTGCTGAATTCAAAAGCCCATCTCCCAAACTCAAATCCACATTTCTAAGCAATCACATTAGCCTGCTTAAGCAAATCTTCCTTCATTTCATGGGGCCAAAACAGCCCAAACAGCAACCTTTTAACTCACCTCTCAAAGCCATGAAGCCCATTCCTACATCTATCTCAAGTCCACAATTCTGATGGATGCCATCTTCTAATTAGTTAGCATTTTTTTTTACTATTCTTTAGTATTTGTTTTCCTTTCACTACAGGAAAACTGTCTATTACCGGCAGAATTTTCCGGCGGAGTTCCGGCGGAATTGTTTCCGGCGGTTTTTCCGACGCATTTCCGACGGATAGAGGTCAATTTTTTCCGACTGATTTTTTCGACAGAATTTCCGGCGGATTTTCCGGCGGATTTTTTCTGGAAGAGTTTTCGGCGGAATTTCCGGCGAATTTAAAATTTTATGAAAATAAATAATTTGAAAATTTATTATAATTAATTTTAATATAATAAATAATTTACTTATAACTTCAATTATAGAATTTAATAACTTAATTTATAATAAAATAAAATAAACTATCATTTAATAATTTAATAAAAAAATTAAATGATTTAAATTAAAACGTAAATTATAGTAAAATTTTATAATTAATTATTTTGTTAAATTAAGTTAAATAAATTAAAAAATATTATTAAATTAAATTAACTAATATAATAATTCATTTTTAAATTATATTATATTTTTTATCTTTAAGAATTCATTGTTAAAAAAATTACTTTAAAAAAATTTATTATTTTTAATAATTATGTGTTTTAAGTTAAATAAAAAAATATATCAGATTTAACAGGTTTTGGCTGACTGCTTGGATGGCAGATGGGAATACTTAGAAGCGCGGAGGGGAAGGTGCGGGGTTCGAACCCAGCTGAAGTCACGTCCACGCGCGCAACGCGGCAGGCGGTCTGGCGGTCCGGCGGGTCCGGCGTTCAGGCGGTTTGGCGGGTCCGGCGTTCAGGCGGGGGCGGGTCGGTTCACTCGGTAGGCGGGTCGGGCGGTTCGCGAGGTAGGCGGAGGAAGGCAGGTGACACACTGAAATTTTTTTTTTTTTTTTGGAATTCTGGCGTATTAAAATTTCGACGGAAATATTTTTCCAGCGGAAATTTCGTCGGAAATCCGCCGGAAACATTTTCGACGGATTATTTTACGCCGGAAGTTCTTTTACGACGCGAACCAAACCGGCGCACGACTTTCCGCCGGAAAGTGCGCCGGAAACCAAAATTTCTGTCGGATTTCACATGTTACCGGCGGATTATATACGCCGGTAATAGCAGGTTTTCCTGTAGTGTTTAGTTTTAACAGTTAACATGTTTTTTCTATCACACAGCTCTCTTTAGTATGTAAATATTTATATATATGTATATATGTGCAAATACATGTGTGTATCCGTAAAAGAAAAAAAAGAGAGAAAAAAGAGAAAAAAAAAAGAAAAAAAAAGAGCTTTTTCAATTTTTGAGAACTCGTTTCGATGTATGCGGCGCGACAAAGCGACAACCTATACACATTTTTCTTAGCGTGGTGGGAGGAAGTGCGTCGCGACGCTTGCGACGAAGCGAGCAATCACCCAAAATCCCTTCTTCGAAGTTCATATCGCCTATGAAACCCCGCATATACACGCTTTTCTTAGCGTGGTGGGAAGGGAGCCCGGTGCGATGCGTACGACAAAGCGAGGATACCCATAAGTACCCGCTTGCGGGGAAATAACTGTTTTTCTTGCAAAAATATTTTCAAAAATACCCATACAAGCTTTTCTTAGCGTGGTGGGGGATCAAAAAATACACGGCCGCGGTGTCCTTGAAAGAGGGCACCTACCATACACGCTTTTCTTAGCGTGGTGGGAAAGACTCAATTTTTCATAGTTTTTCCCTAAACGGGGGAGACGCCGGAAGGCTGCCGAAATTTCGGGTGAACGTAATGCTACATTTGGACTTGATTGAACTCAAAGGACGATCGAACTTGGACTCAGCTTGTGAACATTTGAATTTGATAGAACGGTGAACTCGGACTTGTAAACTTGATTCAATTGACCTAAGTGAACTCAATCTCAAATAAATTTAAAAATATAAGATTTGAGCTTACATTTGATTTAAAAATAAAATGATTAGAACAAAGACCTTGAACATGATCTTGGACATTTGAACTCAAGCAAGTTGGATCATATGGAGAACTTCATTTGGACTCGAACTCGATCGGAACATGACTTGAACTTGAGCCTAATTGAATTTGTAACAATTTAAATCAAATTTGAATATTGAAGCAAGGCTCCAACATTTTGAGCTAGAACAAATGCAAAAGAACAATGACTCAAGATTGTGACTTGGGACAATTATAAAGAGCTTGACTTGAAAATGATATCAAAACTTTAATGGAATGTTAAGGAATTGTCATCTCAAGTTAAATGCAAAATGCTAACCAAAGAGATCTAAATCATTCATAAACACAAGTTGAAGGACTCAAATAAACATCAATGGAGGAGCTTCAAAGAATGTAATTTGGAGGATAATCAATGTTCTTATGGAATTATCATTCTAATGAGAATGCAAATGTTAATTAAGAGGGAAATCCATCCAAATCTCATCCAAGCAAGCGATGACTCATACACAAATTTATTTCAAGATTTGAAATGGTAATTTATTTGAACAATAATAAGCCACTTGTGTTGATCATCTTAATTGGGATGAAGAGATGGATGAATAACAATAATAAGCCACTTGTGTTAAAATAAAATCCATCATATAGATTGCAAGTTATCTTTGTGAATCATATTTGAAGACAACAAACTTGCAATTAACTTATTTGTAAGCGATAAGAAGATCATGAGAATGATTGTTTAATTGCAAAGCCATGAATACAAGGACTTGGGACCCTTAGGTCTATGATTGCACAACAAGTTCAAAAATATAAAATCTTGAATGACGATGTTCTAGATTTTTAATCTAATGCCAGCAAGCAAATAGAATATCCATAACATGTAAAAGACAACAAATACATGTGATATCCGTGCATAGGTAATAACTTGTTCTTGAAGAATAAATGTATAATGAGCATCTACAGATAAATATGGAAGAACTGTGATAAATACAAAAG
Organism: Dendrobium huoshanense; assembly: GCA_016618105.1. Classification (NCBI taxonomy): domain Eukaryota; kingdom Viridiplantae; phylum Streptophyta; class Magnoliopsida; order Asparagales; family Orchidaceae; genus Dendrobium; species Dendrobium huoshanense. Next base: position 21,520,512 of record CM028346.1, on the reverse strand, counting down.
CCTTTATACACAATAAAAGATCTGCAATATATACAAGCACTTTACAAAGATAGATGTATGTGCATCATGCCACTTATGGGTAGATGCAGAAAGACTTCAGTAAATGCAGTATACTGAAGTCAATTTCAGTCTGTGAAGAAATACATCTACCTACCTAGATGCAGCAGTAGCAGATGTACTGAAAAGACCAAAAATCACAACAAAATGTATGAAGAATATGACAAGTGCGAGCTCATATGATCCAAGGCAGGAGATTAGTTAGTGCACTATAATCTACCTGCATAAATCATGCAAGTAGTGCACGACAATCTACCTATACAAAACAGCAAATAATTGATCCAGAAGCTACTACTTCACACCAGCGGATCTATAACATTCATACGAGAAGACAGAAGGCGTCCACAACTACAACGCCACGCCATCGGATCCGCAATTTCTATACAAGTGGACAGAATGCGTCTACAAATACTTTCAAAAATACCCATGCACGTGCACCGTATCTTATATACACATAGGTACACAAAAAGGTATGTTAAATAAATGAAATTCACAAACACCCGCATGGGCCCCGACGAGCGTGTTATTGGTATACACGTGATGTCTAGTGATACTGCGCGAGTTATTAAAGTTGAACATGATCCTCCTAAGCCAGGTAGGTAGGAGTTGACAAGGTTCAGCAAATGATTACAAAATACCCCCAAACACTCGCACGGGCCCCGACGAGCATGTTATTGGTACACACGTGACGTCTAGGGATATTGCGCAGGTCGATAAGTGAATTCAAGTTCAAACCCAATCCTTCTATACGGATTTATAGGAGTCGATAAGGTTTGAACTTTCAAATAAATATATGATTGTGGTGACCGATGTATTTGTATTAATACATTCATATTAGGCCTTCAAGGTCTATAACAATATGAATTCACTAATAAATACATAAAGCCTACAAAACCTCATCCCCTATCGGCAAGTCGATAGGATCGACAAGGTTCAAGATATAAATATTTTTAAATAACCCCAAACACCCAGATGATGACCGTGTTGAATGAAAATCTCAACCGGAGAGGTCCATTCCAAATATTTTCATAATGCCACCCAAATGCCCATCAAAATCCAAAAATCCAAAACTTCCCAGAGCCCAAAATCCAACAAATTCTAAAATACCAAATATTTAAAATTTGAAATAAATCCATCAATGCTTAAAGAAAAATCCATCCACCTTCCGCAATAGTTTGCCGAGGTGGACAAATTCAAATATAACTTTAGCTAACTTAGAGTCAAATGTCTAGTCGAAAATATCACTAGGATCCATTCTTAAATAATCTCATGCTAGTAAGGACGTAGTACGTGTCATCTAACAGGTGTTTACAGCCAAATGGCACCGCAGGATAAACGGTTATGACCCGGGGCCCTCTGAACCTAGTGGTTTTGCTGCCAAATGGCACCACGAAATATCGGTTATGGCCAACACCGATACGTTCCTTATTGGCATTAAATCCTTGAGATATGAATAAATAGGATATGATTGATAGGGTACAAAGCCCTCTGTTAGCTAAGGTGGATTTAAATTTGTCCCCTTAAACAAATATCCACCCCAGGTCTACAAGGTCCCCTTGGACGAAGCAACCCATGGCTGCCGACAAGGATTCTTCTGTCAGGTTGGGTCGACTACCTCCTCTGACTAAGTAGACCAGGGACTGGTGACCCTATGAGTAGGAGTAAAATTTATTAAGACTGGTGACCTTATGGTGGATGACGAAACCATGGGAGTTTGAGTAGGAGTCAAATTTATTAAGACTGGTGACCCTATGGTGGATGATGGGTGGTTCAAAATGACTTTATTGGCTTGAGGGTTAGGAGTTTGAGAGAGCGGCTATTGCTGGCTGTGAGGAATTTGATCTGTGGAGGAGGATGTGTGTTTCAAAATGAACTTATTGGCCTGAGGGTTATGAGGTTAAGATATCAGCTGCTGTTGGCTATGCAAAATCTGGCTTTTACATTAAGGTTAGGAGTTTGAGTAGGTTCTAGTTACGGGTTGTGGAGAATCTAGCTTCGAGAAGTCGGAGCCTTAGTCCTACTAATGACAAATTTTTTAGCTACTCTAGCTGGAGGTCCTCAAGAGTCTGGGATAATCTTCTGCACCTATTCATAAAAACAGTCAGAATGTTCTCATTTTGCTCAGTTGGAGGCTGAGATGTGCAAGACCCCTGGGAATGAACTAAAGAACCACAAAAATCACAAGGGGTTGGCCGCCACACATTGAATTTTCAGGTTTATGATTTCATCCTCAATAGCGATGGGAATATGCTCTAGGTAAATAGTTTTGTTATTAACCTGTACATAGACATGAGCGTAAGTGATATGACTTTTTTGGGCAATAAGAGCATCCACGGCCAGAGTTATACCATTTTTGCTAGCTATTCGAGATATTCCCTCCGAATTCCAACTATTCTTACTCTACTGTAAGTAAAATCTCAGTACAAAGAATGTCTAACAACTGATAGTGAATGGAAGGAGTTGGAAACAGTGCTCTTGAATGTATCGGGTGGAATATAGCTCGACAAAAATGTATTTATATTAAGAATAATTTGATCCGAAATAAAATTTTAAACAAAATTTTCTTAAATAAATAATATATCAGATTATTTGACCATATATCATTATTATGTGGCATGTACCCACTCTATTTAGCCGAAATTCTAAAACCCAAACCATTCAGATTCTTCCATGAAACTCTCGGCATCCCAAAAGCCCTAAACCATTTGCAACATGCACTCATCTTCCCAAAATTTTAATCCCATTCCTTCTCTTAGATGAACTTTCCATCGATTACAAGCAGCAGGTCAATAAAACAAGTGCGAAGTAACAGCAATCTAACCAAAAATAGAGCCAAGCTTTCCATTATCTAATGTCAGTAGCTAGATTTAAACGGTCGAAAGACCTTAAGATCAGAGGCAACGCCTGCTATGGAACCAACAGCTGCTGCTAACGATACGACGAGGCAGGCAAAGCTAAGCATCTGCAGACAAACCCACCTAGTGCTCCATTTAGCCACCTTCTTCTGAACTATATACATCTCCACAGGGAAATAAACAGTAAGAGGCCAGAACCCAACAGCGCCAAGAAGGCCAACGATGTCATTGAAGAAGGGAAGAAGCATTGAGATTACCGTAGTAACCACTACGAACGCCGTGCGCCAAACCAGTCGGAAGAGGTTGAGTTTATATGACCTGCAGATATTGATATCTCTGGAAATGAATTCTGAATGCGGCCATTTTCTTGTCGCCCATTTCTCGATGAAGGCGAACAGAGGCTGGCAGTAGACTTGGTAGGCGCCGACGAGGTGGATGACAATGGCGGCGTTGGCGATGTCGAGAAGCCAGAAAGGGTTGTAGAAGCCGAAGCCGGTGAGTAGGTTTCCGGGAGCTGAGTCGCCGAAGGCGGCGTAGCCAAGGCAACCGCAGAGCAAATAGAAAACTGTTGTTACTGCGACGCTTAAAAGAGTCGCCTTTTTCATTACCTTTGCTTCGGATGGGGGCGGGGACTTAATTGTATCCTGAAGCAGAAGAAAGGTTTTAGGGAAAAAAGAAAAAAAGCTGAAGTTCAAGTTTTGATTGATTGATTTAAAAGATTGATACCTGGATTTCGATGAGAATCATGGAGTAGGAATAAGCGAACGCAATGTCGCCGAAAGCTTGCAGGCTGCGCCAAATCTTCTTGGTTTCGGTGACTGCACCGATGCTGATTCCAGTCAAGCTCCCCTTGATTCCGCCATTTGCTGTTTGGAAAAGAAATGGAGAGTCTTTAGCATGGGAATTTCATAACTGGTTTTCTGTTGAAGAGATTGATGAAGAGTAAATTACCAACAACTTGAACTATGCCGAGGGCAAGGCCGATGCAGGAGTAAGTGAAAGACATGACGGCGGCGACAATGGAGAGCCACCAAATTTGGTCAAAGTCAGGAATTTGTGAGAAAATGATTTCTATAACTCCGAAGATGATCATATAAGGGTTGCTAGAGATGTGACAGGGGTTATTTTGACCTTTCTGATGAAAACAATTCGATCTCCGAATTGCCCTGTTGAAAATTTCACATCATTTTTTATTTTACTGTTCTTAATTTCCACTTAATTTAACAGAGGAAGGAGTAACCTACGTCATGCTAATTGAGGAAGCAATGGTGTAACCAATGGCCACGCCGAAGAGATTCGCGTACTGAATAAAACCACATATGTTAACTTTCAACCCACCTGAGAGAACAATCATGGGTTAGTTTAAAATCTTCATATTTTACAGTAAAAATTTGATCTTGGGGAAATATCATGAGAGAACAATCATATATAGATTGGTATAAAATTTAGAAATCTTGTAGTAAGAATTTTATTTTGCGGAAGAACATTGACAGAACAAGCATGAGGTAGTTAAAAATCTGGAAATTTCGCAGTAAAAAATTGATCTTGCTGAAGAACCGACCAAGGTAAGCCCTGACAGCATCGGTGTAGGTGTAGTTACGCTTGCCGGAGATGGGATCGCCGGAGCGATAGCAGTCGGAGAGTAGAGAAGAAGTGTAATATATGACGAAGGAGAAGAGGATCATGACGACCGGGCCGGCGACCCACCCGAGCTGGGCGATGGCCCAGGCCAGAGAAAGCACACCGGAGCCTATCACTGCGGTGATTATGTGAGCACTCGCCGTCCACATCGTTCCTTTTCGCTTTAAGCGGCCGTCGTCATCGAAGCTTTCGAAGCATTCGTGCTTTTCATTCTGGCTAAGCTCTATGGAGACTTCCATGGGAGTGAACACAGCTTGAGAGTAGTACTTAACAGCATTGTTTTCTGTCATTTTATCGAATAGAAACAAACAGTGAGCGATAGTAGGGAACGAGAAGGAAGCGAGTGAGCTGAGAAGAAGTGGGACGATGAAGTGTGGATGAGGGAAGTTGCAATATATAGAGAGAGATGACGCGTCTCAACCTCAGTATCTGCTGTCAAATCCCATCTCTACTTTCTCACGGCCGCATTTGCTGGTCAATCTTCTTGGCGTAATCAGTTTCATTCCCCTCCTCTCTCTCTCCCTCTACCTCTCCCTCTGTACCTCATCATTTTAATACCATGAAGCCTACATTCCTACCGAGTGCCCACCACTAGCGAGCATAAAAAAGCCAAGAAGTAGGAGAAATAGTCCTTCTGTGTGTTATGCGGTAGTGCTAAAGAAAAAAAAAAAAAAAAAAAAAAAAAACCGGTCACCAATATTTGTCAAGAATTATGCCCTAGCCGCACTCATCGCGTTTGACTGATACTCTATTCCTCCTGGCCGCCGCCGGCCTTCTGCCGGTGGACACCATGGATCTGCTTGACACCACTCTTTTCCCACCCATGCCTCCCGCTTCAGCATCTGTTTCTGCTACTGTTCCCCGTGTTTTAGACCGCTTATGGTCTAATATCATAGCCGATCCTGGACCTTCTGCTCCTCACATTCCAGTTTCTCTTATGGAAACTCCAGAAGAGATCATCCCTTTCGACAAAGACTTCACAGAGCCAGCTGCTGTGGAATGGAATTTGTGCCTGGTAGGCTACTCGGTGGGTAAGCGCCCTTACTATGAAGCGTTAAAAGAAACTGCTATGAGAATATGGAAGCTTAAAGGTACTTTCCAACTTATAGCTCTTACGGATGGTTTTTTTCTATTCAAATTCTCTCTAGCGGAAGATTATGAAATGGTTTGGTCGAAAGGAGCCTGGTTCTTTCACGGTAAACCTTTCATTATACAGAAATGGACTAAAAATTTCAATCCTACCAGAGAAAACTTTACCTCTGTGCCTATTTGGGTTAGAATACACAATCTTCCCTTAGTCTGTTGGAATTCTGAAGGAATTTCAAAAATAGCAACAAAGATAGGGATTCCTATAGCGGTAGATGCCCTCACTGCTGCCAAAACACGACTAACATATGCGAGGATATGTATTCAAGTTTCTACTACCTCATCTTTCCCTGAGAGTGTATCGGTTTCGATAGAAGGGGATGTAATGAAAATGCAAATACAATATGAATGGAAACCCGAACCATGTGCGTCATGTGCTTCTCTTGCCCATTTGACACCGAACTGTCCAACCTCTCAGCCTCCAAAGCAGAATATTCAAATGAATACTAGAGGTCGTAGCTCCTCTAGGAATCCTCAAAAACATATTCAAAATCGGAACTTGTCTGTTAACAAAAACAGGGTGTTAATAGCAGACAAAATTCCTATCACATCTAAGCTTCAGCCTAATGTTACACCCAACGCTACTCCTAGTCTTTCTCTAGTTCCGTCTCAAGTGGTTTGGGTACCTAAAGAAGCTATTGCTACTGAAAAAAAACATAGAGGTGAAGGATCATGCAGAATCATCTACGAAGCTTCAAACAAATAATCCAGAGACTTTACTCTCTGGAAAATCAATCCAGAATTCTAGTGTACCTGTTGAAAATGCTTCTACCCCTATACCAAATCTTAATTCTCCTACTAAGGAGTATATGGGAGAAACCGAATTGCAGCACAACAACTCCACAATTCCCCCTATTATGCAGATGAGTAATAAGTACTCCTCTCTTCAAGAAAATGATGATATAGCACTATCTGCCACAGATAATGACACCTCTTCACACACGGTGCAGTCCGCAAAATCAGGGGGAAAGAAAAGTAAAACAGCACAAGCAAAAAATACTAAAGGTAAGAGTGCCAAAAAGCCTTCCACTTCATCTTCTAAGCGCAAATGATCTGTCCAACCATCGCAGCTTGGAATATTAGAGGTTTTTCAACCTCTAATAAGGTGTCTCATTGCAAATTGCTGGTTCAATCTCTTCGATTGGACATGATTTGTATTCTAGAAAATAGAATACAGCTTTCTAGCCTTTCTGACTTGAGCTTCCTCAATAGTCATAAGGTGTATGACTTAGAATCTTGTTGCAACAATTTCATATTTGCTAACCCAGGTAGGATCTGGATCAAATGGAACTCTGATAGGTTGGCCTTTCATCCAACCTTCTTCTCTTCTCAAATGATAGCTGGTATGGTATTTTATGGCTCTAGTACTCCTTTTTTATTATCTGTGATTTACGCTTCTAATAATCAGTTAGATAGAAAAGTTCTTTGGGATGATTTAAGATCTATTTCCCCTTCTGAAAGCATTCCTTGGATTGTCATGGGTGACTTTAACTGCTGCAGATATCCTTCTGAAAAATTAGGAGGGAATACACTACATCAAAATCAGCTCCATGATTTTAATAGTGTTATTTTTGATTCTAATCTTTGTGAATTGACTTCTATTGGTCCTTCCTTCACTTGGTATAACCAGAGAACAGACTCTCCCATTCATATTCGTCTTGATCGGATGTTGGTAAATGAACATTGGCTGTCCACATTCCCTGATTCCTATTTCTTAATCAGGAATCCGAATGGATCAGATCACTGCCCTATTATTCTAAAATCCAGAGAGGACACTCACTCCAGACACCGGTTTCTCTTCAAAAATTACTGGATAAATTGTGATCAGTTTTGGTTTATTTTATTTGGTATTTTTGGTGCTAAGGCCAAAGGCAATCTATTAGTAGATTTAGCTACCAAACTCAAGCAAGTGAAAGTGGCTATTAGAGGCAAGTCTTGGGCAAATTCTAATAAAATGGCTGAACACATCAAACAGCTTCAAGATAAGCAGTTTGCTTGTCTTGAAAAGTTAAATTCTGGAGCAGATTACCATCAGGGATCTTTGGAGCTTAAAAGTGTAAATCAGCAATTGGATTTGGCATCCTCCATGTGGTTTTCATGGATTAAACAAAGGGCTAAAGCAAAATGGTTATCTCAAGGAGAGGAGGACTTAAAATTTCTTTATACTAGAATTCGGTTGAGAAGGAATTTTAGGAATACTGCTATTACCTTAGCAATGAACAATACGGGGGCTTCTACACATGATGCCATACAAGACTCCATATCTTATTTCAATATGCTCTTCAATGCTTCTCAGAATTCGGATTCTTGCTCTGATCCCTTCCCACCCGGTAATGTTATCTCTACGGATATGGCTAATTCTCTTGTAATGTCCTTCACTGAGCTTGAAATTAAGAAAGCTGTATTCTCTGGAGCTTCAAACTCTTCGCCTGGTCCCGATGGTTTTAACTTTGAATTTTTCAAAGCCACATGGGTATTAATTGGTAAATCGGTTTGTAATGCTATTAAAGGTTTCCATCACAATGCCTATATCCCTCGTTCTATTAAGGCCACTGCTATAACCCTCATTCCAAAATCAAATCATGCTGAGACTCTCAATGATTTCAGGCCCATAGCCTTGTGTAACACTTTATATAAAATCATAGCTAAGGTGTTGGCTGAGAGGATGAAACCTTACATGAACCACATTATTAAAGACAATCAAGCCGGGTTTATTAAACATAGGATTTCAACTGATAATATTATTCTTGCAAATGAAATCTTACAGCATTCTAGGAAAACTTCAAAGTTCAAGCTTATGTGTGTTAAACTAGACATCAAGAAAGCCTTTGATACTGTCTCCCGTGATTTTCTTATTAATAGAATGATTCAGAAAGGTTTTCCACACATTTTTGTATCTTGGATTGAGGCCTGTATAAAAGATGTTTGGTATTCTTTATGCTTGGATGGTGCTTTGGAGGGTTTTTTCTTTTCCAATTCGGGGCTAAGGCAGGGCTGCCCCCTTAGCCCATATCTTTTTAGCATTGTGATGGATGCCCTTTCTTGCTTGCTGGATTGTAATCTTAATGTTAATAGCTTTGAGGCTCTCTCTGTTGGGGACTATAGGCTTTCTCATCTACTTTATGCAGATGATTTAATTATATTTGGGAAAGCAGACCTCATTAATTGTGACAATCTTAACAATGCTCTCAAGGTTTTCTCTGATGCTTCTGGTTTAAATGTAAATTATCAGAAAAGTTCTGTAATTTTGCCTCCAAACTGTGCTATTGCTGGCCAAATTTGTGCTGTTCTCAATATACCAAGTACTGTTACGACTATGAGTTATCTTGGTATGCCTTTATCTCCTTATAATCCAAAGCTTGCTTATTTCTGCAATCTTTTGGAGAGCATTATTAAGAAACTTGCAGGTTGGAAGGCCAAAGCCCTGTCATTTGCTGGTAGATTGCAGTTTCTCAGGTACACTATATGGAATACCATAGCTTATTGGATACGTGGAGGTATAATACCAAAATCTATTATCAAGCAAATAGATAGATTGTGCGCTAAATTCTTATATTTTGGAGATATTAATGTCAAAAAGCTACACTTAATAGCCTGGAGAAATACCTGTAAGCCCAAGGAAATGGGAGGGATTGGTTTACCTTCCATTAACTCTATTCAATTCTGCTATAATTGTTCCTTAATTACTAGGATTTATAACACTAAAAGTCCTTTAAGTGTATGGCTTTTCAATAAATATATATCACCTTGGAAAGAAGCTACATCTAAAGCTTCAAAATTATGGAAAAATGTCTGCAATGTTGCTCACACTGCCAAACAGAACTTTCACTTTAAAGTTTCTTCTACTTCCTCTTTCTCACTTTACTGGGACCATTGGTTTAAAGAGAAAAGGCTTAATGAAATTGAGGAATGCCGTTCTTTGTTTGGCACATTCCCTGTTAACGAAAAGATTGCTGTTATTATAAATGGGGTGCAGTGGGCACTACCTGCAGCCTTGCCTGCTTCTGTATACCGTGCTTTCACTGATATTACTATTTGTGAGGATTCTCAAGTTAATATCTTTTGGGGAGATGGGAAGAATTGCAAGCATAAACACTATAGAGATTACTTTTATAAAGACCTTGCTAAGGTTAGTTGGGGGAAATTCGTGTGGCACAAAAGATATGTTATTAGATATTCTTCATTCACTTGGATGGCTATCAAGGGAGGCTTAAAAACTGCAGACTCTCTTTCTAATAGAGGTATCACGGTTAATCCTACATGTGCTTTTTGCCATTCTCATGATGAGACAGTAAGCCATATTTTCTTTGAATGTGATTATGCTTTTGCTGTTATTTCTAACCTGATGAGAAGCCTCGGGTTCCTTCTGCTCAGACCCAACATTTTGCAACTGTTTGAATATATTGATGCCACACATACTTATGTTAAAGATTGTTACTTTCTGCTGGTATGTAGTGCGGTATACCATATTTGGCGTGAAAGGAATGACAGAAAGTTTGGTAATAAATCTATCTCTTCAACTTCTTTAGCCCTCAAAATTAAAACAGCTGTTTTCTCCAAACTGTTGAAGTGGAAAAAGGGAGGAAGTATGATAGAGTTGCTGTGAAGTTTACATATATTATCTTAAAGGATGTTGGCTATGTTGTCATTTATATGCAGTATTTCTTTCAGATGGCTATTCTTGGTTATAATGTTGCTGGAGGTCTCTATGCAGATTTTTATGGGGGAATTTGGATTTCTAGGTTGCTCTCCGTCTCTGATATGGCTGGTATATATCGTGGGAAAATGGGCAATGATGTGAGGATTGCCATTTTCTCCTTTGGACGGCAGGATTTTCTAAATTTGCAACCAGGTCGAGAGAGCGGCAATCGCTGAGCCCGTGGCATTTTTGGCCCTCTCTTCCCTGTTCTTCTCCAATTTTTATTTTAATTATGCTCATCCTTTTATTAATTTCTCTTTTGCTCTAAGAATTAGTTGTGGGGTTTTTGTTCTTTGCCCCTTTTTCATTTTGTAAGTTTTGACAAGAACTTAGCATTTCTTCTTTTCTTTCTTCATTACATGTAACAAGTTTATATTAATGAAAAGGGCTAAGGCCATAATTTTACCCAACAAAAAAAATATTTGTCAAGAATTTCAGAGTGGAGTGAAGGAGATTATTTTGTGCATGTCCGGGTGTCCGGGAATTAATCCGGACGTATCATGTCATCCAATACATATTGGGTGACGTACTGCATCCGAATTGACTTCCGGACGTGTCCGGATACCACACAAAATAATTTTTCGCAGTGAAGACGGTAGCTCGGAACTCCTGGAATGGATTAGGAGATAGAGTTTATTTGAGATGCGAGTGAATATAATTTTTACTTGAGTAACCTCCAGTCACAAAGAGGAATTCAATGGAGGAAACATTTATAGAAGATTGTACGGTTTGGCACAATAAATATGCTACCATGCAAGTAAAGTTACAAAATTTTACTTTTCCTGCCAATTATGTATGATAGGATTGCAAAGTGTATCACTTTAGCTTGACCTCTTGTGATTACAGTAAATAATGTTTAAGAAATAGTGAAGGGTGATGGCATTGATCGGGTGATGTCATTGTGATTTAACAATGAGAATCGTGTAAAAACAAAAAACAAAAACAAAACAATGAGAATCGTGTACTGATGGAGAAGTTATGACAATAAGGTGATGGCAAGATGATGGTGATCGAGTGATGGTAAAATAGCTATGACAATCAAGTAATAGTTGTTGAGGAATGATAGTGATGATTGTTAGGCTATTATGGTGAACATTAATATTGATTGTCGAACAAGAATATGAGTCTTTCATATCTTCTAACTCTTCTTAATTCCATAATCTTTTCATGTGAAGAATAGTTGTCCATTTATAATCTTATAGAGTTACATTTTGGTAATTTTAAATAAAATTCTCAAACAATTTATTGAATGGTTCATGTTGATTAACTCCATCATAGTTCATTCATTTGGCAATTAAGTTCATTAATGATATCAGAGTTGGGTGATTATAAATTTGGTTGATTTTTCTCATCAATAAGCTCATCTTAATTGTGACTACCTAAATTGAACGATCATTCCTTTAAATAGTTTCGAGACGTTTATAGCTACTCTTCAATAACCTAATTTGGGCTCATTTGATTTTGGATAAGAAAATTATAAGTGTTGAGCCTCCTCTAGCTGATGCGCTTGTGGCTGTACGTGGAGAAGGATTAATGTCTTGTCAACAAGGTGTTGCTGAATGAATCATCTAATGAAACTAATGTTGCTTCTCGCTTGCTTACATATGAGTCTACTCTGTCAATTGTTCATATGCAACCAAATGGAGAACCTTTTATTGATGTTTCGATCTCCCTTATCTCCAATGATGAATTGAAAGTTCATATGAGGGTAAACTTGAGGGGTAGTTGTTTGGACCAAAGGAATTGGTTGGAAGAGGCTGCTTCCTCGCTTGGGGATGTTCGTGGTGAACTTGGGGCTGATTTTCATGATATGTTTGCTTTGGAGGTTGGTCATTCTTTTGCTAAAGGTTTCTCGCAAGGGAAGGACAAACATGGTAGGAAGAAATCCAATAGGTAGTAATATTTGTGAGGAGTCTTTCTCTCTATTGTTGTGGATTTTATTGTTTGGGTTGGTTGCATATGGGTTTTATTTGGGGGTTGGTGGATTGGGTTTCCTTGGGTTAGGCTCATGTTAGGGCTCTGAGGTCTTGGTTGTATCTGGTGTCTCTTTCTTTACTGGTGGTGGTTTTGTTTTTTGTGCTACTTCTTTTATTTGTTTTTTTAGACAATTATGAGGCTGCATTTGGCTTTCACCTAGTTGGTTGTGGCTTGTTGGCAACCTTGGTGGCTCCTTTTGAGTGGTCGTTAGTGGCTTGCGGGTTGATGTTTTTTCCTTTTAGGTTTTCCTCTGGTTGATAGGTGGTCTTCAGCCATTTGTGGGTTGGCACGTGGTCTGCTACCTCCAATGGATGACTCTTGCCTAGTTGATAGAGGGTTGCTGAATGTAGCCATTTTGCTGAGTCTGAAGGCTTGGATCATCATTTTCACTAGTTTTTTGTTCTTTATCTGTCTTGTGTTAGTCTGTCATTGTACTTTTTCATTTATTGAATAAAATTTTATTTTATCACCCCCCCCCCAAAAAAAAAAAAAGAAATTTCTAAGTGTTATTGGACCCGAAGTTAAGTTTCTTAAAATTGAAGTTCTTATAGTTTTGAATTTAGTTTAACTAGTTTTTAATTCAAATATTACATCAAGATTTTTTGTTAATCATATGAATTTTCTGATAATGTATTATTTACCTCTATTTCAAAATCCATATTGCATGTAAATTAAAAATTTTAGTCATACAAATTTGTGGCACAAAATTAGAATTAAAAAAAAAAAAGATTATGGGATATGACTCACTAGACATTAACATAGACCTCTCATCAGGGTGGTAAACAAAGTATATTTTTCTTAATCATAATTTATATTTCATTGAATTGGCCTATTAAATAGACAAAAATTCTTGAAAAATTGGTTCCATATCTATAAAAAAATGTTGAAATTTTTTGTGAATATATTCAAATATTACATCAATATTTATGTTTAATCATATGAACTTTTTGATGATGTATTATTTGCCACTATTTCCAAATATTAAGATCTATATCATTTGATAATAAAAATTTTTATCATAAAAGTTTGTGGCAAATAATTACAATTAGAAAAAAGATTATGATAAGGTGTGACTCATTAGACATTAACATAGACTTCTCATCAGGATCGAAAATCAAGTACATAAATTTTTACTTGTCAAAACCCTATCATTTTGTTAGTTAACAAATTCAAGAATAACAACTTTATCAAATCTGCCATTTGTTGACTAAAAAATTCAAAAAAAAAAATAAAACAATTGTGGCATCCATTTCAAAATTTATTGAAGTTTCTTATAAATGCTGTCATTGATGTGCAAATTCTTCAGAAATAATTTTTGTTGCGTGTTAGGAAATACACGGCGGTAGAGTTTGTAAATTCGCGTCCGAGCGTTGTGTTTGAATAATTGCTATTTGAATGATTTATATTTATGCAACTTATGTAGTTTTGATGATTCCAAACATTATTGTTCAAATATATAGTTATCTCCTAATAATTTCAGAAAATTTGCACTTGCTCTTGTGTGTACTAACATTTCAGGAAAATCAGACTCCAGACTACGAAAACTTCAAATCAAATTCAACATGTAATATTTTGTTTATTTGAAGTTTGTCTTTTCTTTGAATTAATTTTGAAAGGGAGTGATTGTAATTGAGTGAATAAAATCTCACACACACAAATAAGAAGATCTTGAAATTCTATACCTATCGTACAGGACGATATTTATCGTACTGGACGATCTGTCAGTTATCTCCTGTAGAGCACTTGGAACGAATAGGAACTTGCTTGAAATTTTTTTTTTCTAAGTCCTATTCGTCCAGGACGAATTTTATTTTCGTCCCGGACGATGGGTTCTCTGTAAAATTTTCGTCCAGATGAATTTTACCATCGTACAAGGCGACCAGTCCTCTGGAAAATTTTCGTCCAGACGAAAATAATTATCGTACCGGACGATCAGCTCTCTGGAAAAGGTTCGTCCAAACGAAAGCAAATTATCGTCCGCGGCGATGGGTGCTCTGGAAAATTTTCGTCCAGACGAAATAAATAATCGTCCAGGATGATCGGCTCTCTGGAAAATTTTCGTCCAGACGAACATATTTTTGTCCAAACGATGAACCGACTTAGAACAGTTTTCAGCAGTTTCCAGAACCGACCTTGCAATAACCGTTCGTACTGGACGATCAGCTGTACGAAGTCATTTCGTACACATATACAAATGGGGTCGTTTCAGATCGTTTAAGTAAAATCGTCCAGGACGATCCCGGATCGTACAGGACGATCCACTGCGTACAGAATTGGAAATTTGCAGTTTTGGGCAGTTTTTCTTGTCTTTTCTATAAAAGGTCCAAATTAGACTGCCACCAAATCTTTTTGTCATTTGATCTTCGTGCCTCTTGAGAGAATAGCCAAGGAGAGAGTGGAAGAGAGCATTCAAAGGAGGATTCCAACCACTGGAGCGAGAAGGCTTCACTTGGATTGCTAAGGTAAGAGTCTCTACTTGTGAAATTGGATTTCTTCACTCTTTTCTTTCTTCTTTATAGATTCTTGTGAGAAGATCATTCAAGAAGGTCCGGTTCTCTGCCGACACTTGGAGAGTGTGAACAGACGAGGGTTCTCTGCCCAACTAGGAGAGTGTAAAAGGGAGAAGGTTCTCTGCCTACACTTGAAGAGTGTGAACAGCCTTAGGGTTCTCTGCCCACACTAGGAGAGTGTGAAAGGACGACGGTTCTCTGCCCACACTAGGAGAGTGTAAAAGGACGAAGGTTCTCTGCCCACACTAGGAGAGTGTAAAAGGACGACGGTTCTCTGCCCACACTAGGAGAGTGTAAAAGGACGACGGTTCTCTGCCGCACCGGGTAGTGGTGAAAAGAGTGTTTTGTACAGGCTTCTCCGCCTTGCTGTGGGTGCTAAAGGAGAGTCACTTTGTGGTATTAGTGCAATACTCAGAGGGTGCCTCTGAGGAGTGGATGTAGGTCTGGTTATAGACCGAACCACTATAAATCTGGTGTCATTTACTTTATTGCTTTTACGTTTCCGCACTTTGAATTTCAGTTTTAACAACTCTGTGGTTGAAAAACATTTTTCTACTAACTTTAAAAGAAAATTTTATTTCGGTTCAACTTTATTATTAAGAGGATTTAAAATTTTTAAAACTACCAATTCACCCCCCTCTTGGTAGCCGTGGGACATTTACTTAGGCTTAACAACCTAATTACTGGACTCAACAAGTGGTATCAGAGCATTGTTTCAAAATCATAAGTTTGAACTACTTTTTGATTAACGTAGATGGCTACATTTGGAAACCGAAACACACCTGAGGGTTACTCTATCACTAGACCTCCACTGTTTGATAATATTCCTTTTGATTTTTGGAAAACACGCATGTCTACTTTCTTACAGTCACTTGATTATCGCATGTGGATGCTAGTCCAGGAAGGTTACACAAAACCAACTAGATTAGTTGAAGGAATTAGGGTAGATACACCCTATGCAGATTGGACTATAGAAGAACGTGACTTAAAACAATTAAATACAAAATGTTTAAATAGTTTCTTTTATGCTTTAAAATCTGAAGACTACATGCGAGTTTCCACTTGTAAAAGCGGAAAAGACATATGGGATAGACTTTGTGTTACTTATGATGGGACAAATGAGGTTAAGCAATCAAGACTCAATATCTTGTTACATGACTACGAATTATTTTGCATGAAACCTAATGAATCTATATCTGACATGTACACAAGATTCACTCAAATTGTCACCTCTTTGCATGCACTTGGTAGGGAATTAACTAATGCTGAAATGGTTAATAAGATTCTTTTTTTTTTTACCTACTGCATACGATGCTAAAATTACTGCAATTACAGAGTCAAAAGATCTGAACATTTATTCTATTGAAAATCTTTTGGTTCACTCATTGCTTACGAGCAAGGAGTAAGTCAAAGAAAGATTGATGCAGGTGAACCAAGAAAGGACAAGAATATTGCACTAAATGTGGAAGAGTCAGAAAGTGAACACTCACAACCTGAGGATGAAGACGATATTGCACTGATGACTAGACAATTCAAAAGCTTTTTAAAGAGGAAGCAGAAGAGACGCCAACAATGGAATAGAGGTAAGTATAACAGAAATGACAAGGTTTCTAATGAAGTGATTTGTTATGAATGTAGGAAACCAGGTCATATAAAGACTGATTGTCCAAAACTCAAAGCCACTCCTAGCAAGGAGAAGGTAGAGGAGAAACCAATGGTAAAGAAGGGCAAGAAGAAGTTTCAAAAGGCTTTTTGGGCGGACTCAGCTTCAGACTCATCTGAGGCTGAAAAAGAAGAAGAAGTCACTAACCTTTGCTTGATGGCAGATAAATCTGAACAATCAGATCAAAAAGAGGTATGTGATTTAACTTATAATGAATTGTTTGAAGTTTCTGAACACATGCATGATGCATATAGGAAAACGAAAAAAGATGCATGCTAGTTTAGTTTTAGAATTGGAAGAGCTTAATAAGGAACACGAAATCCTTAGGAAAGATCATGCTTTAATTGATAGCAACCACATGAAACTACTTGATGAATATGATGACTTGAATAAAAATTTTGAGAATTTAAAATCATCCTATGCTGAACTTGAAAAAGAATTTAAGAAATTTAAGGATGAATCTGAGCACAAGACATATAGAGTCAATTATACAAATCGAATCTTGGAGGAAATGAATTCATTTTACAAACTTACTATAAGAGCTCTCGAGGATAATAGGAATCCCCCTAAACTTGAAGATTTTACAAATCCTAAATATTATCCTAAATTCATGAAATCCCTTAGAAGACAATCATATGAAAGAAAACATAGGAATATTTTTCCTAATGTTAAATGTAACAATTGTGAATTTTTGGGACATATATCTCACACCTGCACTTTAAAGATGAAACCTAATTTGGTGTGGAGAACTAAGATGCATAAACCTAGACATATCACACATGCATCTGATTATAAATTTCATAAAGGTGAACCCAAACTAGTTTGGGTTCCCAGGTCTAACATTTGAGAGTTTTTGCAGGTATACTCTCACACAAGACCTCGTGAGAGTATATGGTACCTGGACAGCGGATGTTCTAAGCACATGACTGGAGATACTGCTCAATTCATAACTCTGGAAGCCAGGAGTGGAGGCAAGGTTACACTTGGAGATAATACCACAAAGAAAGTGGTTGGATCAGGTATGATTGGAAATTTGAAAAACTTTTTCATAGACAATATTTTATTAGTTGAAGGCTTAAAACATAATTTGCTTAGCATAAGTCAGCTATGTGATAAGGGCTATAATGTAAAATTTTTACCTACTAGCTGCATAATTAGCCTAAATGGGAAAATTGTTTTAAATGGAAAAAGGGTGAACAATGTCTACATGCTAGATTTAATTTGTATTCAATCTCCTACTGCTTTTTGTTTGAAAACTGTTTCTGATGAATCATGGCTTTGGTATAGGAGACTTTGTCATTCTAGTATGAAAAATCTTAGAAAAATTACCCAAAAGAATTTGGTGAGAGGAATACCTAAACTAGACTTTACTAAGGACCATCTGTGTGATGCATGTCAACTAGGAAAACAAGTGAAGTCCTCTTTTAAGTCCAATAAAGATCTAAGGACCAGTAAACCATTAGAAATTCTTCACATGGATCTTTTTGGACCTGTAAGTACGGTAAGTCTAGGAGGAAAGGTATATGGATTTGTTATAGTAGATGATTTTTCAAGATTCACCTGGGTTAATTTTCTTTTTCATAAGAGTGAATCATTTGAGGAATTCAGAAATTTTTCAACTTGGATACAAAGAAAATTAGGATGTGAAATAATTTCTATACAAAGTGATCATGGAGGAGAATTTGAAAATGAAAGATTTGAAGATGTCTGTAAAGAAAAGGGTATTGATCACAATTTTTCTGCACCTAGAACTCCTCAACAAAATGGAGTAGTTGAAAGAAAGAACAGAACATTAATAGAAGCCGCCCGAGCAATGTTAGCAGAATACTCGCTTCCTAGATATTTTTGGGCTGAGGCGGTTAGCACTGCATGCTATGTTCTAAATAGGGTGAATGTGAGATCAAATTTGAATAAAACACCCTATGAGTTGCTAAAAGGTAGAACACCAAATTTGTCTCATTTACATGTATTTGGTTGCAAGGTGTTCATACATAATAATGGAAAATCTGCCTTAGGAAAATTTGATCCAAAATCAGATGAAGGAATTTTTGTTGGATATTCAAGTGTTGGAAAATCTTATAGAGTATTCAACAAAAGAACTTTAGTCATTGAAGAAACCACACATGTTGTTTTTGATGAAAATGGAAACATGGAAGAGCCAAAAGTTGTTGAAGAAGAAATTGAAGAAAACTCCCAAAAGATTGATAGATTAAATTTGGAAGAGAATGTGGAAGAAAATTTAGAAAGAGAAGACCCTTTGCCTAGAGATATGAGATTTTCTAAAAATCACCCAAATGAATTAATTATAGGTGAACCAAGTGAGGGTGTTAGAACTAGGCGTGGATTAAACAAGGAAGTCAATCATTCAGCCTTTATTTCAACTATTGAACCCACTAACATTGATCAAGCACTTTCAGATGAATTTTGGATATTGGCCATGCAAGAAGAGTTGAATCAATTTGTAAGAAATAAAGTTTGGGAACTAACTACAAGGCCAAAAGATCAAAGTGTTGTTGGAACCAAGTGGGTGTTCAAAAATAAAATGAATGACTCAGGAGTAGTCATTAGAAATAAGGCTAGATTAGTAGCTAAGGGGTATAATCAAATTGAAGGAATTGATTTTGAGGAAACTTTTGCCCCTGTAGCTAGACTTGAAGCAATTAGGGTTTTACTAGCCTTTGCCTGTTTTAAAGGTTTTAAATTGTTTCAAATGGATGTTAAAAGTGCCTTTTTAAATGGAGTAATTGAAGAAGATGTTTTTTTAGAACAACCTCCAGGTTTTGAAAATTCTAAATTTCCAAATCATGTTTTCAAATTAAAAAAGGCATTATATGGATTGAAACAGGCACCTAGGGCTTGGTATGAGAGGTTAAGCACCTTCCTACTTGAAAGATCTTTTGAAAAAGGAAGTGTGGATACAACTCTCTTTTTAAGGAAAATTGGAAAGGATATACTTATTGTTCAAATTTATGTGGATGATATCAACTTTGGATCTTCAAATAAACATCTTTGTGATGATTTTTCTAAAACAATGAGTAGTGAATTTGAAATGAGTCTAATGGGAGATTTAAATTACTTTATAGGATTTAGCATTAAGCAACTTGAGGAAGGTACTTTTCTTAGTCAAAACAAATATATTAAGGACATCCTCAAAAAATATGAAATGGACAATGCTAAACCTGTTAGTACACCAATGAGTTCTTCAGTTCAGTTAGATAAAGACCTTAAGGGAAAATCTGTTGATCAAAAGAAATTTAGAGGGATAATTGGATCTTTACTTTACTTGACTGCTAGCCGACCAGATATTATGTTTAGTGTTTGCTTATGTGCTAGATTTCAATCAGATCCAAAAGAATCATATTTGACAGCAGTGAAAAGGATTTTAAGATATCTACTAGGAACTCAAAACTTAGGAATTTGGTATCCTAAGTTTAGCTCTTCATTTGAAATTATTGGTTACTCAGATTCTGACTTTGCAGGCTGTAGAGTGGATAGGAAAAGCACTTCTGGAACATGTCAATTCATTGGAAATTCATTAGTTTCATGGTCTAGTAGAAAACAAAATTCAGTGGCACTATCTACTGCAGAAGCAGAATACATTGCATTAGGAAGTTGTGTGGCACAAGTACTTTGGTTAAAACAACAGTTGATTGACTTAGGATTAACTATAGGCACTATTCCAATTTATTGTGACAATACTAGTGCTATTTGCATTTCCAAAAATCCTATTCAACATTCTAGAACCAAACACATCGATATAAGGCATCATTTCATAAGGGATCATGTATCCAAAGGAGAAATTGAACTCATTCATGTTTCAACTGAAAATCAACTTGCAGACATTTTTACAAAACCTTTAGCCTTTGATACCTTCAGTACTTTAAGAACAAGGCTTGGTGTTATTGATTTGAATGCTTAACTAAAATGTCTTTGCAACATTGATACTTGTTGTGTTTTGTTTTTGTAATTTTGTGAATTTTGTGTGTTTTTAATGAATTGTTTTTGGATTTATGATTTTAGTTTTATGTTTTCTGTGTTTTTATTGATTTTGTTAATTTAAAAAATTCAAAATTAAAATTTTTTTTGGAGGAAATCGTCCAGGACGAAATGTTTTCGTACGGGATGATATGTGAAGGAACAGTTTGCGCGAATTTAAACCGTTTTGAGAGCAGTTTTTTATTTGATCGTTTGTACGATATTTAATCGTCCAGGACAAATTTTTTTTTCTCTCAAACGTCGGGACGATTGAATGCAGCGGTTGAGTGGATAAGACAGTTTTTAATACGAACTTCGTCTGTACGAAATTTTTTCGCCTGTACGAACATGTGTCGGTTCATTGTAGGGGACGGTTTTCAAGAGTCATTAAAACGAAACACTTTTCGATCGTCTGTACGAAATTTTTTCGTATGTACGATCGGTCAAGTCAAAAAGCCTGTACGAAGGGACGCATCGTAAGTTGTGTTGAATACGAAAAGCCGTTACATTTTGGATGAATTGGATCGTCTGAACGAAATTACTTCGTCCAGACGAACGATAATTTTTCGTCCAGGATGAATATTTTCGTCCAGGACGAACGTATCGTTTTTCTTTAAATATGAAGGCTTTCAAACTTGACAATCACACTTTCAAACATCTTTTTCAATCCCTTTCTACATCAAATCAACTATGGCCTCCTCTAGCAAAAGACAAAAAAGTTTTGGTGAAGAAACCTAACAGGAATGCCCCAGACAACTTTCTTTCCAAGACAAATGAGGAATCTTTTCCTCGTTTTGCATCTGCAAAAATCACTCCGTCTCATATTCTTATCCAAACAGAGTTGAAATTTCGGGTATTGCACCTCTTCGCCTCAACCTAATTTCAGTTCATTCTTTCTCTTGTCCATCTCTAAAATAAGCAAACCTACCATTACTTTCTAGCCAACATGAGTTTCAATTCTGACCACTCTATCATTAGTTCTTTTGTTTTTAAGAAAAAAAGTTGAAATCACCAAACACGATCTTGGTGCATTTTTAAACTTAAGAACTGAGGGATATAGAGCGCACACCCTAACATCAGAAAACACCTTCAAATGGTTTGAAATCAATAGGGTGATTAGAGAGACAGGTATAACCTATCATGTTGCTAGAGTATCCGGTATGACCCAAGATGCCCGAATCATCCAGCATATCCTTAGATCCTCAATTATTCCTAAAGCTGGTGATAGGATTAACATTACTCCTCTCCTTTCTGTTCTAACCTTTTTAATCATGCAAAGACATCCTATTGATGAAGCCCAACTCATCCTAGATCATATCTATGGGTTTTCAGAAATAGGACATCCTGATCAGAAAAGGAAGAAGAACATTTCATTAGGGCACTTAATTACTTATATTTTGGAGAAGAAGTACAATATAGTGCATCCTGATGAAGAATATGAAGAGCCAGTTTACTATAACGATGCATCTTTCAGATTGCTCTTCAAGGAGGAGAAAGAAAAAGCACATGCTAGTGCTTCAGAAGAAGAAGAAGAAGGAGTGCAAGGTTCTGCTTCTCAATCAGATTACCAGAATCTGATTGAGAGATTTGATAGACTAGAGACTCACGTTGATCAAAGGTTTGATCAATTTGATGCTCAAGTTACTCAGCAGCAACATGACATTGGTAATATTAGAGATGAAGTTCATGAAATAAATACCAATGTAATGTTGATGGCCTCCTACTTCAACCTCTTTGGCGGCATTCCTCCTCCTCCTCCTCCTCCAGAACAGTAAAAAATTGTTTTTATGTCTGTGTCTGTTGTATTTTTTTTGTATTTTTGTTTGTTTTGTTTTTAGCTTATATGTTTTATTGTAATGTGTTTGTTTTTATGTTTTTTTAATGTATTTTCTTTAATATCAATGAAAGTTTGTTTTTATTAGATTTGTTTTGAAATGTGGCTAATGTTTATGAATTTCATTAGTATTTTTTTAATCTACATAGTGCTTAAATTCGATTGTAATTTGAGATTATCTATATTAAAAAATCTAGACTTTCTAAATTTATAATTTGTTTATAACTTGTTGTAATTAGAATTTTTAAATTCATGTCTATTCATTTAGACTACATAAAAGTTAATATTGTTATTGCAATTTTGATGTTTCCTTATTTTGTATTTCTATGCTCAAATGATATTTATGCACCTAGAAATATTTGAAATTTTAGATTATAGATTTTGGAAAGAATTGGTCAAATTACTCTTGAACATTGTACAAATGTACAAAATTCAAAAGCAATTCACAAAAATTTGCAAAGTGAAAAAGAGGCACAAAATAAGCCCAACCAAAGAAAAATGCACAAAAATGTGCTCCAAAACTTTGAAAAGATGTGCAAAGCACCACATGAGGTAATTCTCTTCTTTCCAAATTCATTCAATCTCTTAATTCAAGTTGATCTAATGTTCATTTATATTCTATTGAACTTTGAAATATAGAATTTTTTTTTACATCTCACTTGTAATGATTTACAATAATCAAAATGTCTAAATTGAATCATGTCTTTAATAAATTCTTCTTACTTACAATGTTATATCATTTCATAAATTTTATGAATTTCTATGATTGACCTAATATCTTTAGTTTAAAATTGCATACCCTATGTCAAATCACAATTTAGATTAAATTTTAACAATGAATTTCATATAATTATTTACATTTCTTGTTTTTTTTTCTTCTTCACTTTTTGTTGCTGTCAAAAAGGGGGAGAAATTATTATGTTTGTGTTTTCTATTTGTTAATTGTTAATTGTTCTGTTTGCAAGTTTTTTTATTTGTTTGTGTTAAAAATTTATTGAAAAACAAAAATATTGTTCTTTAATGCCTCCTTATTTTAATGTACTCATTCATTCAGGGGGAGTTTAGAAGATAAGAGATTTATTTTAACTTGAAACCATACTAATAATAATTGTTTTGCCATCATCAAAAAGGGGAGATTGTTTGAATAGTTGCTATTTGAATGATTTATATTTATGCAATTTATGTAGTTTTGATGATTCCAAACATTATTGTTCAAATATATAGTTATCTCCTAACAATTTCAGAAAATTTGCACTTGCTCTTGTGTGTACTAACATTTCAGGAAAATCAGACTCCAGACTACGAAAACTTCAAATCAAATTCAACATGTGATATTTTGTTTATTTGAAGTTTGTCTTTTCTTTGAATTAATTTTGAAAGGGAGTGATTGTAATTGAGTGAATAAAATCTCACACACACAAATAAGGAGATCTTGAAATTCTATACCTATCGTACAGGACGATATTTATCGTACTGGACGATCTGTCAGTTATCTCCTGTAGAGCACTTGGAACGAATATGAACTTGCTTGAAAATTTTTTTTTTCTAAGTTCTATTCGTCTAGGACGAATTTTATTTTTGTCCCGGACGATGGGTTCTCTGTAAAATTTTCGTCCAGACGAATTTTACCATCGTACGAGGCGACCAGTCCTCTGGAAAATTTTCGTCCAGACGAAAATAATTATCGTACCGGACGATCAGCTCTCTGGAAAAGTTTCGTCGAGACGAAAGCAAATTATCGTCCGCGGCGATGGGTGCTCTGGAAAATTTTCGTCCAGACGAAATAAATAATCGTCCAGGACGATCGGCTCTCTGGAAAATTTTCGTCCAGACGAACATATTTTCGTCCAAACGATGAACCGACTTAGAACAGTTTTCAGCAGTTTCCAGAACCGACCTTGCAATAGCCGTTCGTACTGGACGAACCTAGTTCGTACAGGACGATCAGTTGTACGAAGTCATTTCGTACACATATACAAATGGGGTCGTTTCAGATCGTTTAAGTAAAATCGTCCAGGACGATCCCGGATCGTACAGGACGATCCACTGCGTACAGAATTGGAAATTTGCAGTTTTTGGGCAGTTTTTCTTGTCTTTTCTATAAAAGGTCCAAATTAGACTGCCACCAAATCTTTTTGTCATTTGATCTTCGTGCCTCTTGAGAGAATAGCCAAGGAGAGAGTGGAAGAGAGCATTCAAAGGAGGATTCCTACCACTGGAGCGAGAAGGCTTCACTTGGATTGCTAAGGTAAGAGTCTCTACTTGTGAAATTGGATTTCTTCACTCTTTTCTTTCTTCTTTCTAGATTCTTGTGAGAAGATCATTCAAGAAGGTCCGGTTCTCTGCCGACACTTGGAGAGTGTGAACAGACGAGGGTTCTCTGCCCACACTAGGAGAGTGTAAAAGGGAGAAGGTTCTCTGCCTACACTTGGAGAGTGTGAACAGCCTTAGGGTTCTCTGCCCACACTAGGAGAGTGTGAAAGGACGACGGTTCTCTGCCCACACTAGGAGAGTGTAAAAGGACGAAGGTTCTCTGCCCACACTAGGAGAGTGTAAAAGGACGACGGTTCTCTGCCCACACTAGGAGAGTGTAAAAGGACGACGGTTCTCTGCCGCACCGGGTAGTGGTGAAAAGAGTGTTTTGTACAGGCTTCTCCGCCTTGCTGTGGGTGCTAAAGGAGAGTCACTTTGTGGTATTAGTGCAATACTCAGAGGGTGCCTCTGAGGAGTGGATGTAGGTCTGGTTATAGACCGAACCACTATAAATCTGGTGTCATTTACTTTATTGCTTTTACGTTTCCGCACTTTGAATTTCAGTTTTAACAACTCTGTGGTTGAAAAAATTTTTTCTACTAACTTTAAAAGAAAATTTTATTTCGGTTCAACTTTATTATTAAGAGGATTTAAAATTTTTAAAACTACCAATTCACCCCCCTCTTGGTAGCCGTGGGACATTTACTTAGGCTTAACAACCTAATTACTGGACTCAACATGTTGCACGTAAGTTTAACACACAAACAGAGAAGAGAAGTGAACACCAAGAGTTTTTACGTGGAAAACCCAAAAAGGGAAAAAACCACGGGGCCTCGCCCAGTTGCAAAGTTCCACTAGTATTTTTATAGATTACAAATGGCGGATTTGTCCCACAAGTTGGGATAATCCAAATACACTTTGTTTCTTCCAAGAACTTTATAGAATTCTGTGAATTCCTGGCATTTTCTAAAAATCCGGCAAAGTTCCGGCGTCTTCAAGCGGCAGGAAGAGCTCCGGCGGCGGTGGTCGAGGAGGTGAGGAATCTCCTATTCCCCTTTCTCCTTCTCCTTCTCTTCTTCTTCTCTCTCTTCACTTGAGTCCCCTTGGTGTAGAATGAGGGCTCTATTTATAGTTTTTCTGGAGTGGCATAGCCCGTAAATAGGCGTGAGATCAAGGGCGAATTGGGAGTGGTTTGAATGGACGGCCGATATCGAATCCTTTTATTATGCACTGTTCGTTAGTCATTTGAAAGCTTTAATGATGTCGGAATTTGATGACCTTGGGCTTGTTGGATTTTTCTCGTCGAGCCGTTCGATTCGAGTATAAGCTCGTCAAAATCAGAGACCGTTTGGTAACTCAAATTGTGGTTTGAACCTTCCGACAGTGCTTTGAACCCTTGATTCGGACTCATTTGGGCTCGGATTGGGTTGATCTTGGAGTCGTTGGGTTCGTATTTCCGAGACGCTCAGTTTGACTATAAGCTCGCTGAAATCGAAGTTTATATGCTCTCGAAATTAATTTTTGAAGTTTCCAACTAGCTTTTGCCTCGAGATTCGTGCCCGATCAAGATAATTTTGAGATGACGTATCAATTTTAAATTTTTCTAGAACTTGTTTCTTCTAGGAAATAATTGAGTTACCGTTAGCTAGTAATTTCTGTATTACATTATTGAAATATAAAATTTTACTAAACTATCAAATGTTTAAAATTTTCAAAATTCCTGATAAATATGTTACAGGATTGTCTCTTCATCAATTAAGTAAGAACTCTTCTCCAGATGATCAATGGTGAAGGGTTTGTTGATATCATCTAGATGAAATATATATATATATATATATATATATATATATATATATATTATATATATATATATATATATATATATATATATATATATAATATGTAAGCTTGATTGATATTTCTAATTATGTTATTAAAAAATAATGATGATAATTAAACTTTTCACTTATAGGAGACTAAGCTATTTAGTTGCTTTTCAATCTTCAAGCATTACTTGAAATCTAACTCTAAGCTATCTAATTAACAAATAAATATTACAATCTTTAGATCTTATTAGAAATACATGTTAACTTAATAATAAATAAATATGGCCCCCTATTTGGGATATAACAATACCATTCCCTTGATTAATAAGGACATTGTGACTAGCATTATGCATTTTATTTTTGGGCTCTTATATTTTAGTTGTCATAATGGACATTTATGTGAACTAAAATCTTATACATTATGGTGATTTTTAGGAAAAATAGAAATATACATGATTTTTGAGGCTTATGCATTCTAATGTTTTAAATAAGTAGATAAACATGTACCTTTTGAGGATTTTGCTTTCTAAGATATTTAAATAAGTATAGAAATATGTACCTTTTAAAGAACCTTCAAGGTTTTTTCAAGTAGAGATGCTCATGTCTTTTGAGATTTTATATGATTGGAGATCTAGTCAATTATTTACTTTCATTGGACTTTCTAATGAGGGTCCTATTAACACTAGCTTCTTATAAAGGCTTTCATATAGGAGTTCCATCATAGGGTTTAGAGTATAAACCTTATCTATCATTTTCCCTCATGGGAACATTTTATGCGTAAGCCATCTAATATTAGTAACCTTGTAGGGATAATTGCTTCTGAGAATTTTTATATGAAGAAAAAGAAGAAGCATTGTTATTTGTAAATAGCTAAATTAGTAATACTAATGTTAAATATATAATAATAATAATGAAAATACAAAATTTATTCTAAAAGGTAGATCTTTAGTTACCTCTAAGAGATATGTATGCTACATTTTGTTGAGACATAACTTCTAGAAAATCCATGAGAAGAGGAGTTCAATCCTTTTAGTTTAGTAGCACTAAGGTTCTTGGTGAATCAGATGTTTAATCTCTTATATTAATTATATGAAGAAATCTTTCTGTTGGATATCATTTTAAATGATGGAAACTATATAATTGGGATTGATTTTCACTATTTATATTTTTGAGTGACTTAGTATTATAAATCTCCATGACAACGTTAGCCACAAACATGTTTAATATGATGTAACCAAGTGACTTATACTATGTCAAACACTACAGGAAAAATGGCTATTACCGGTGGTTTAGGGACCGCCGGTGTTACCGGCGGTATAGCCGGCGGTTTAACCGCCGGCGTTTAACGGCGGCCTAACCGGTGTTTTTTGTACGTTAAGCCGCCGGTAATAACGGCGGTCCAAAAACCGCCGGTAAACCGCCGGATATCAATAAGAACCTGCGATTAAACGGCGGCCTGGACCGCCGTTGATGAGTTATTTTGTACCGGCGGTTTGTACCGCCGGAAAACCGCCGGTACGTGCCCTAAAACGACCAGGCCCGCAACTCACATTTCATTCTTCCTCGTTCTTTCTCTCTCGTTTCGCTCGCCTCCGCTCGCCTCTGCTCGTCCGACCGTGACCGACGAAGCTTCTCCGACCGCCGCTGACGAAACTTCTCAGACCGCCACCCAGATCCGACCGCCACTCCGACGTCCGACCTCGTCGACCCAGTCCGACCCCAAACTGACCGCCGACTTCAATTTTTCAACCCTAGATTTCTATTTTAAGGTATATTTTATATTTTTTCTTTGATTATTTGTTCTCACTAGACATTTGCAAGTGTTAGAGTTATTTTGGATGATTTATATAGTAATGCAAGAGGTAATGTTGTAATCATTTTGGTAGATCTAATTTTTTTTTTAGGGTAGATCATAATTGTTGATTGTGACATTTAGTATAAGCCATTTAGTGTTAGATTTGCTTGTTATGATAAACAACTCTAACCTAGGTTAGAGGCAATTTTGTGGTGCATGTATTTACTTTCCTACACATTGATGTGGTTTGATACTAACTTGGTGAATATGTGGTGCTATAATGAGTGTTACTTATATATATATATATATATATATATATATATATATATATATATATATATATATATATATATATATATATATATATATATATATATATATATATATATATATATATATATATATAATATATATATATATATATATATATATATATATATATATATATATATACTTAAAAAGTAAAGCTAGTTATTCAAATGAAATAAGCCATGTTGGATGTTAAGTACTATAGATGCTAAGGTTTGTAGATTTGATTTGTTTGTAAATAATGTTATATTTTGATTGCTATCAATGTTGTTTTATGCATATCTTATGTATATCATTTATAGTTCATTATACATTAAATTGTTGTTTATTGAATATAGAGAGATAAAAGAGAGGGAGGGAGAGAGATCGAGAACAAGAGAGATAGATAGAGAGAAAGTAAGAGCGATTAGAAAAGTAATTCCACTCTTCCACCAAAACATCCTCATCCACTCATCCACCTAAACATTTCTGCAACACTTAACTTAGTATTATGCTTGTCATTTAATGGACAACATTCGGCACCATAAAGCATTGCATGTCTCACCATCTTATAGAATTTTCCCTTAAGTTTGAGGGGAAATTTTCTATCGCACAACAAGCCCGATGCATTCCTCCATTTCAACCATCCAACTTGAATTATTATGATAATATCATCATCTATTTCACCATCACTCTGAACAATAGATCCAATAGATCCAAGATGTGTACTCTTATTAATGCCTTGGTTGCCAAAAATTATACTCCATATATTTAGTTTTAGATACACTTAAGTGAGAACCTTTAGACTCTAAGATTGACATCCATAATTCAAGTTTACCTTCAACTCCCCTCTCTAGTCTTATCAACTAGAAGAATAGCATCAACAAAAAGCATACAGATTGTTATATTATAATAAATGTTTTCATAACTATGTAGGGTGACGTTTGCTTCAACGTCCAAATGACTATCCAAGAAGAGAGATATTGGATGTATAACAGATTGTTGCCGGGTCGAAAAGAATTGACAGTTAAATTTATAAAGGGAGTTGAAACTTTCATTCAAGTTGCATCTCAACTGCCTTCCTTTCAGTTTGATAAAATGTTTAGATGTCCATGTTCGAAGCATAAAAATCTAGCATTCCTCAAGCCGGATGATGTAAAGCTTGATTTATATCGTAGGGGATTTCTTCCAAACTATTGGATTTAGATATCACATGGCGAGTACGAGCCACATAGAGATGCTCATGCCGGTTCATCTACATCTTATGAAACATTTGATGAAGATCAAATGAGTAGACCCTATGAAAACCTTATTTTTGATGTAGCATGTCATAATTTAAGGTCTAATGTGGAAGAGCCACCAAATGCAGAGACACAAATTTTTTTTGAGTTATTACATTCAGCTCAAAAGTCAATTTGGGAATGTTGTAGTACACATTCGGAATTATCCATTGCAGTGAGAATGCTAAGTATTAAGACTGAGTATAATATTTCCCGTGAGTGTTTTAATGACATTATTGGTCTAATGAAGGAAACTAATCCAGCTGACAACTTAATTCCCTCAGACTTGTACCGAACAAAGAAATTAGTATCAAAGCTAGGTCTCACTGCTACAAAGATTGATTGTTGTATCAATGGATGTATGTTATACTATAAGAATGATGCAGCAGAAGTTATTTGTCTCACATGCAATGCTCCTCGATTTAAGCCAAACTCGGGAAAACAACGTCGTCCAAAGAAAGATGTGCCATATTCCCGTTTGTTTTATTTATCAATCATTTCAAGACTTCAGCGACTCTATGCATCAATAAGTTCAGCAGGCCATATGAGATGGCATAAGGTGAAAATAGCAAAAAAGTGATGTTCTTTCTCATCCATCAGATGCTGAAGCGTGGAAACATTTTAATCGAGTGCATCCTTCATTTGCTACTGAACCCTGCAACATAATATTGGGATTATGTACTGATGGTTTTACTCCCTATAGTCAAACAGCTACACCGTACTCTTGTTGGCCAGTTATATTAACACCATACAACCTTCCACCAGAGATGTGTATGACTACTCCGTTCATGTTCTTAACTCTGATTATACCTGGACCACATAATCCGAAAGCAAAAATTGATATCTTTTTGCAACCATTAATTGATAACCTCAAATTATTATGGGAAGAAAGAGTGATCACATATGACATATCAACTAAACAAAATTTTCTCCTTCGAGTTACTTTGTTATGGACCATCGGTGGTTTTCCAGCTTATGGTATGTTGTCTGGTTGGAGCACAGCAGAAAAATTAGCATATCCTTACTGCATGGAGAATAGTAAAGCTTTCACATTAAAACATGGAGGAAAAAAATACTTGGTTTGATTGTCATCGTATGTTTCTACATACTAATCACCAGTTCCGAAGAAATAAGGAAGCATTTGTTAAAAACAGAAATGAGCGATCACCTCCTCCACCCAGATTAAGTGGTGATGATGTACTACAGAGACTTTCCGACATTCCAACAATTATTGATTTTCCAATGCTATCAGAGTCTAAATTTCCGGGTTATGGTGTTCAACATAATTGGATAAAAAAAAGTATTTTCTGGATATTACCTTATTGGAGAACTACTTTGATAAGACATAACTTGGATGTTATGCACATTGAGAAGAACTTCATGGATAATATTTTTAATATAATTATGGATGTTAAAGGTAAGAGTAAAGATAATGTCAAAGCAAGGATGGACATTAAACAGTTTTGTTGGCGAAAAATCTGGAGTTAGTAACAACAATTGACGGTAAACTAATGAAGCCCAAAGCTCCATACTCTTTCACGTTAGAGCAAAAAAGATCGATATGTCAGTGGTTTAAAGGTTTAAAGATGCCTGATGGCTATGGATAAAATATAAGCCGATGTGTTGACTTGAAATCTGCAAGATTATTTGGACTCAAAAGTCATGATTGTCACATAATTATGGAGGTTCTTCTTCCGATCATAGTCTGTATGTTACCCAATTACATATCAAATCCGTTGACTAAGCTTAGCATTTTCTTCAAAGATTTATGTTCATCTAAACTAAGTGACAATGCTTTACGGAGGTATGAGGATAACATACCAATCATCATCTGCAAGTTAGAGAAGATATTTCCCCCGGGTTTTTTTGATTCTATGTAACATCTTCCAGTCCATCTACCTTACGAAGCTAGAGTTGGTGGACCTGTACAATATCGTTGGATGTATCCTTTTGAAAGGTAAATTTGTTCAGTTTTTTGAATCAGTTGATAAAACATATTTTTATTAACTTCACGATGATTGTAATTGTTTAATAGATATTTGAACAAGTTGAAGAAATATGTTAAGAATAAAGCACGAACAAAAGGATCAATATGTGAAGCATATTTTCTCAAGAGACAACTCACTTTTGCTCCTGCTATTTCGAGCCCCATGTAAGGAGTACAAGAACAAAAATTGGTCATAACATGGACTTCGATGTAGAAGAATGATCACATGCTGCACTAT